>OZ014534.1:77808632-79008632 GCA_963966105.1 Volucella zonaria | reverse complement strand
TTAATGTTGTCCAATTGTCACAGCGTGTGACAATTTCACTTTTCCCTCTACAACTAGATAGCGATTATTTGGCACAGATACATACTTCAGGTATCGCTTGGCTTTCCATAAAATTATAATTGCATATTTGAATCCACCAAAGTGCGACTCTTTATGGCCACAGATGACGTATCTTTTCAGATGACGCGTTGCTGTCCTATGACGTCTTACCACAACAAGGTTAGACAATGTTTTTTGTCATCTAGAAAATTCGAAAGAAATGGAAAAGAAAAAAAAAAACAAAACAAAGAAATGGATGTCAAAATAAATAATTCAAGTCCGACAGTGAAATATGCTCTGGATTCGTGTAGAGCATTTATCATGCCTGCATACCTTTCTTTCTAAATTCCTCCGAACGTTTTGGATTCATGTTTCGTCTATTCTGTTTTTTTTTTTACTGTTTTATGGCGTTCTTAAGTCTAGGCGAAATCCTTTTGATTTATTAACTCTTGACAAAAATTTGTTAGAAGAAAAAATAACAAAGTGACGTTTTTATTTGTTGAAAGTTCCATTTCGGATGCTCAGAGTCGGTTATAGGAGAGAGACTATCTGATCATCAGGAATAGCTGGGTAAAGTGTGCAAAAGTCATGGATTTGGGATGAGAAATTGAGAATATTTCCTTGTCAGGGGTTAGTGGTTATATACAACAGGTGCTTTACTTGTCTAGACCAATCGTAGATGAACTGATGCCTTGAAATGGAATTCCTACGACGAGTTAATTAAACATCTTCACGTAACTGACTTTAAATACGACTATGGCATATATTTAAAAAAATTTAAAAAATACGGAACCAATTAAGTACCACACTAGATAGATCAAAACTGAAACTATCAAGTGTGATTCACTTAAAAGATATTCAGCGGGTAAAGTCTAGGGAATGCCTAAGATAATAGTAGGATGCTGGAATGCCATCGTATCAGAAAGTACGAAAGGACACTTATCAATACCATGTTGCAAAAATATGTCAGAGGATATTTGTTCCGGCAGTCAGTACGCCTAAAATATTAGGTTGTTCAAAAAGTCATTACGTTTATTTGTATCTGAGCGCGATATATGTGTCAAATGTGTGCGCTCGATTCAATCGAGTTTTGTGCTTGCAATTGTGATTCGAATATGGAGAATTTTCAAAAGCATATTCGCATAGTTGCAGCAGAAATGTCATCGAGAAACTCCAGTGCCAGAACTGGTTCGCACTATTCCGTGATGGTGATTTTTTAGTTGAAGGCGGTAGACCTTCCGAGATTGAAGACTATAAAATCAAATCATTGGTGCACACATATAAGCATTCAACGGATCAGAAGCTTGCTACTGCTCTAAAAATGCCTATTGACACCGTTCATGGCCATTTGAAATTGATAGAAATCCATCTGACAAACCACATAAACGTCTGCAAAATGATCCATTCGTGAAGCTTATGATCATGGGCGACGAAAAATAGATTGTCTACAACAATGTCAGCCGAAAAAAAGTTAGAGTAGGCGAACTGGAGCATCAGAAAGGCGACCAAGGGCGGGACATCCACCAAAAGAACGTGATGCTGTCAATCTAGTGGGATTGAAAGGGACCAGTCTTCTGTGAGTTGCTTCCCAAGAACAAAACGATTAACTACGACGTCTGCTGCGAGCAGCTACAGAAATTAAGTCATGCCATCGCACAGAAACCTCCCGAGCTGATCAATCGTAACGTTGTTGTATTCCAATTTGGTCAGTTGGAATGTGTTGTCACATCCACCGTATAGCCTGACTTGTTCCGATCTTTGCAAAACTCTTTGAATGGTAGAACGTTTGCTTCTGAGGACCTCATCAAACAGCACCTTGACAAGTTTCTTGCAGAGAAAAATAGGAAGTTTTATGAAGTTGCCTGTTAGATGGCAGAAGATCATCGAACAAAACGGCCATAACATCATTGATTAATGTTCATTACGTATATTAAATAAACGCACCTGAAAATCAAATGGAAAAACCGTAATGACTTTTAGAACATCCCAACCTTAGAGTTTTTCTGTTTTCGAAATAAATTTGGGTGTATGGCACTCAATGATCCGAAAGACCAGAGATAGTCTGGATAATGACGCACTGCACCTTTAAAGAAAGAACATACCCAGTGATTGAGAACTTAGACATTATCAAAATGATATACCAAGATGTGTAGGCGGAAGAAGATTAGCAGCAATGAATTATCAGAGGCTCTTCGCTGCTCCCTAGTTTACGTTTTCTGACAGAATTGTGATGACAGAGGATAAGATGAGGTTTTTAGGTCGATAAAACAGAGCAGTCTCTTCTTTGCTACATTTTAAACTTTGTCGATATTTTGCATTGTGGGCCTTACGATAATTTACTAAGCCCTGCTTTCATACGAACATATACTTTCCATGTGAAGTCTTCAGAAATCACTTAGGAATCTTAGAAGAAATGGTTTTCAAATGTTTTGTTCCTCTAGTGACAAAGAGGGTGTGATTTGTCTTTGTGGGCCTTTTCATCAATCCAGAGGTTAGATACAAATATATGCCATCGTTCTTGAGATTAAGTTTATTTTGTGGTTCGTTAGGGCGGTATAAGATGTGATTATCTGTCATATAATCTGGCCAAAGATTGCGTAGTATTTTGGAGATGTCTACCTTGTTTTTGGCGCTCTTTCGAATATTATTTTCAATCACAGATCACAGACTAGTAGTTTGATCGACTGAAGTGCCCGATTGAGATCTATTGCAGAACGTTTTCTTACCAGTTCGTGACTCATCTCATTGCTGAGCATAAATCTATATAAGAGCTTGCCCATGTACATGATGGACTCATCGTGTGGACACATAGGAATGATGAGGGAGATGAATCTATTGTACAAATCCTCTACTTTTGCAGGAATCGAAATTCAATCCCTAGGTAGTTCCCACTTGCCGGACCTAATAAATTCGTCAAGAAACCTCAAAGTAGTAGCCAGGGAATTGCTCTCCCTCACGCTCCCAATGTTATCACAATAGATCTTCAGCTGGTATAAGTAAATCCCAATCAGGACCATTCTAACCTAACCAAAACATGTTCCCATGTCACAAGGCCAAACAAGAATGCGTATAATGATGTGAGACTTCCATGTATTTAATTCCTCTGAGAATAAACTGCCACCAATTAGATAGTCCAACTTTGGTCCATCTGTCTATGCATGCGCATATAAGGACATCGATTTTGTATTCGTGGGCTCATTTGGGTTTCATTGTTCAATGGTCGGAAAGGTGCAAGAGAATGATATGTGGAAGTCCGAACAAGAAGGCATGAAGTCAAAGCTAATATCGCTCCCTACAACTTCTTCAACATCTGGGCATGTGCTAAGAGACCTCCTTGACCGCCAGAATGCGCTGTTACTGCAAAAAAGGTTATGGTGCCTTGAAGTCCGTTCATATTTAGGCAGACATGCCAAATTTCAGTGCGATACTGTCTTTAGTTTTGTTTTGACAGCTGATTGTTGTTGACGTTTTTGGCATCATGTTGAGTATGCACAAAAACGATTTTCGTTCTCTCATAAAAGATTATTTTTTGAGAGGCAAAACGGCGAAGGAAACAAAAGAAAAGTTGGATAAATATTATGGGGCTAATGCTCCGTCAGATTACACTGTCAAATATTGGTTTCGAGAGTTTCGTGGTGGCCGCAACTCCACTACCGATCAAGTCCGCAGCGGCGGCAGGCCCTCCGATGCGGTTACAGAGGACAATGTCAAAAAAATACATGAAATGGTGTTGGCTGACCGGAAAGTGAAGGTGCGCGACCTAGCAGATACCACAAAGATTAGTACTGAGCACACACGCCATATTTTGGGCAATATTCTGCATATGAAAAAGTTATCCTGCGGCTGTGTGCTGCGCATGCTCACTCCTGACCAAGAACACGAAGGCGAGAGCACTTCGAAAGAATGTTTGGACTTGCTGATTCGGAATCGGGGGGACTTTTGGCGTCGATTGGTAACTTGGATCCACTATTACACACCAGAGAACAGAATGAGTGCCCGGCAATGGACTGAAGCCGGCACGAGTGCTCCGAAGCGGCCGAGGGAGGCTCGATGGCTCGGAAAGGTTATGGCGTCGGTTTTTTGGGATTGTCATGGCATACTCTTCGTGGACTACCTCGAAAAAGGAAAAACCTTCAACAGCGAGTATTACTCTGCATTATCGGAGCGATTGAAGGCCGAAATCGCTGCAAAACGGCCTCACATGAAGCGAAAAAAAAATTTTTGTTTTTGCAAGACAAGAGCATCGCAACCACTGCTAAAATCAACGACTTACGGCTCCAATTGCTGCCGCATCCACCGTATTCGCCTGATTTGGCTCCCTCGGACTATTATCTCTACCCAAACCTCAAGAGATTGCTCATCGATAAAAAATTCAGCTCACGCGAGGAAATCATCGACGCCACGGAGGAGTATTTTGCAGACCTTCCGGAAAATTACTTTTTGGACGGGATCAAGAAGTTGGAAAATCGCTGGAATAAGTGTATCAAACTAAAAGAGGGCTATATTGAATGATATAAAAAACATTTAAAAAAAAAAAAAATTTCATTCCCAAGGAGGTTACTTTTCACTCCATCTTGTTTATCGTATCCAACCCAATGTGTGTGGCATACCACAAGACCATTGCATATGTGAGGGAATTTTTTGTCGCACTCGGAAAATACTTCCTACACGGCAATACAAATGTCAAATGTCTCGTGGTTCCCTCAAGTCCAGATTCACAAGGCCACTTGCCGATTTACAGCGAATCAAAATGCTCATTCAAAATGTTAAATATGCCAATGCCCTTCCGAACAGCGCTAGATTAAAGAATTTCTGTTAAAAAGTTGGATGACTTCAATTGGTAAAAAACTCGCCAGGCCCTTTGCCGATTGACGGTTCTTTAAAAAGTTCATAGAGCAATCCTCCCTCGCGATAATATCATTGGTTCTCCACTAAGAGTTCTCTGGTTTGATAATGAATTACGGGTGAACAAATTTGCGAGCAACAAAGCTAGAAGGCTATAAAACAGGAGGAATGGAATTAGCACTTGACTAGGATGAGATAAGCCCCGATTTTTCAAAAAGTACAAACAAAACCAGGCCATGAGCCTATGAAAAACGTTTGGACAAAACACAAACTGAAGTTCATAGAGGCCTAAGATGGTAAGTTGTTTAGAACAGATGACCATCAACGCTCAGTAGAAGAAAGTCCTCTTCTCTAGCCCAGGAAAAAGAAGCAGATAGAGATCTGAACCAACTCTAGATGGCTTTTGCTTGAGGCTCAGATTCACTGCGAAGTAATATGTAAGAAGCAGGTAGAAACAAAACAGTCTTGAGGATTTTGAAGAAAAAAACACCACCTACTCGATCTTGTTGAAGTACTGCTGGCAATATCCCCGCTTAAGCCCGACAAAGATATCTAATCAGTCTTAGTTGCCGAATTGTTCAAAGCAACGGATGATGACTAGGTAAAGACGGAATATGAAGAAACTAATCTTTAAATAAATGTCTGAATGAATTGTCCAAGACTCACGACATAGCAACCGTCTCTTAGAGTCTGAGCCTGACAACATCGTCATACTTGCAGGGGGAGGGACATGGAAGGTTCTAACGTTGCACGGCCAAAACGAAGTGTTGTCTTCAAGAAAGGACAGCCAACACTGACGTCTTGAACAAATCGGTAAGCACAACTTCGAGGCTCCTAGGCTATCTTTGTTCTCAACCCCTGGCCATTTGCAAACTCAGAAAGCAATTGAGTAATAAAGGCCTCTTTGAGACCAAATCAAACCAAAGTAGATCTATTAGCAGCTCTACTTTTTGCTACAGAAGTATGAACTTTATCAAAGATGGAAGTAGAGTTACTTAGTTCTAGATCTATCTGAGAAAGTTGGCCGCCAACTAACTATGGTTGGTTCCGAAATACCTCATACCAAAGCGCTTTCAAACTGGAATGCCTAGATGAGCTCAGCTTGAGCTAAACGTTTTTAATCGTGGCTTCTACTTTTAAGATAGATCAGGGGCGAATGCCAAAACGAATCAGGAAGCCGCTGATCTAATTAACTTGATAGGTAGCTCTATGTAAGCGATTGCGGGTTTTAAAAAACTGTCAAGCCCGCAAAGGCAAGATTTGTATTTGTAATTGTATTTATTGCTCTTGGTTGTCCTTCTGGAAATAGCCGGAAATTCGCAGACAACAAGCTATACATTTTATCACTCCCTATACCATATATTCTCAGGGCTCGGTTATCTTCACAATTTTAACTAATGGTACAATCCAAAAGGATTCGGAGGTCATGCCTTCTAAGTTTAAGTAAAATTTGAACCCCACAATTTCAGGTAGCCAACATATGGACTACTTAGACTACTACAGATTAGACGAAAATTTCAGGCATTTGTCTGCGGCCTTTTAGGACCTGCGTGCTTTGGGGACCTCCGTGGCGATTGGTCAGGAAATTGCTGAGTTCGTAGCGAACTTGCTTGCCTTATCTTCCAATGGTGGTCCCGGTAACTGCATTAGTCAACTCTTAGTCATGAACACTAAAATAGCAAGGGCATGCCCGGCCAGTAGCATTATATTACCCTACGCCGTCATAGGGCACAAACCTATCCAACTAATCGGCTCGGATAGAAATAAACTCAGGGTTGACGACCCTAACCAACGTTTAAGGCGCAACGAGCTTCGGATCTGTTAAGGGTCCGCACATTCCACGTGCAGCTGAACAATTAGCAGAGACTCTAGGCTGCTATGACGCAGATGGGCCGCACATAAAGAGGATGAAAAGCTCTTGTATATACTCGACAGACTCAGGCAAGAAGTATTGAGCTCCCGACACGTGAGCAGGTGTCTAATATGTACCCATGCCCCTACGGAAGACAAGGAAAATGCCACCAAAGAATGTTTCTACGAGCTCCTCGGCAAGATATACATATGAGTAATGTCGGAAGTACGACAACTTTGGTAGGACAATTGACAAGCGTAACCTCTACGAGCAGAAGAGACGAGAAAAACATCGGCTTCTCCAGAAGAATAAAAACTGAGATCGAAGAAACGATTTTGGGGAGAGCATGGCCCAAACCATTTCATAGATCTGGTCAGAAGAGTGTATGCATGATGAATGGAATCTCAGTATCATTTGCCCGATCCACAAAAAAGGAGACCCGCTCAACTGCGCCGACCCTAGAGGTATAAGTCTCCTCAACATGGGATACAAGATCTTATCTGCCACATTGCATGAATATTAGAAACCCTTCGCTAACAATGTTATTGGCCCCTATCAGTGGGGGTTCATACTAGGAAAGTCCATAACCGACCAAATCTTCAGACTCCGGCAGATCCTGGAAAAAGAACTTAAGTCTAAATCGATATCCACCATCTTTTAGGATCGCATATGACAGCGTTTATAGAAACGAGATACATAAGCAGAGCCGTGTCTAGGTTTCGACATCCCTGTCAAACTCGTCCGCCTATGCAGAATGACGTTTGCCAACGCTCGCTGGTCCATCAAGGTCGGAACCGAGACTTTTTATGATAAAAAAGGTTTTAAATAGAGTGACGCACAGTGACTTCTTTAACATCATCATAGTCTATACAACTACTAGCGTACGCCTATGATGTTGACATAATTGGGAGAACACAGCGGACTGTCACCGCCGGTGCATTCGCTAATATTGGCACGCATTTGGCTAAAATGAATTGAACGGTATATGAGAGTAAAACCAAGTATACGCTGTCAAGAAGGGACACACAGCATCGACGAATCGTACAGAACATCACAGTCGACAGCTATAATTTCGTGGTAGTAAGGGACTTTGTCTACCTTGGCTCTGCTATAAATTCTGCCAACAACACATCAACAGAAATAAGATGGAGAATCACTTGCCAATCGCTGTTTCTTTGAGCTTATCTCGAAAGACCCTATGTAAGACCTTGTTCCTCCTAGTCTTACTTTATAGCGCTGAAGCATGGACTCTATCGAAAGCGTATGAAGATATCGTCAGTCCTTTCGAGAGAAAAATCCTCCGAAAAATATTCGGTTGCGTTTGCGTTGACGCGATTTGGAGGATAAGATTCAACGACGAATTATATGAGCTGTACATCGACGTCGACCTAATCAGAAAACTACATATAGAGCGAATGATCCGGCCCGCAGTTTCTTCGAATCTGACCCCGAGGGACAACGCAGCAGAGGAAGACCTCACTTTATGTAGCGCGCACAAGTGGAAGGCGATCTCAACTGACTTGGAGGCAGTTAGCTAAAGCCCGGACTAACTGGAGAGTTAGTTAGTTGAGGCCCAGTTCCATCCCGAACTGCAGCGTCATTTGCTCCAATGCCTGCTTATTCATAAAATCAGAAGAAAGCTATTTCATCTCCATCGACGAGAGCTTTCTTAGTATTTTTTTAAAAGTGAGCCTTGGAACAGGGCAGGGTTTAAAAGCGACAACAACCATCTGTATCTACGTTAAGGATGTTTGCCTGAAAAGCTGTTATACTTGGATTGATTGTTCCATGATCTACAATGTAGACTACTTGCCCCAAACTTCCAGGCCTCTGTTAACACCAAAGTCAATGTTCCTCGCCAGTTATGGGGAACCAAACTGATTCTTAGCAATGAGGAAGATTGTAGGAATCAAAACAGAACCTTGGGATATGCGGATATTATATGTCGTTGCATACTTCATCCTTCAAAATAGGTTAACGTTCGGCATTTTTAATTAATTCGCAAAGCAATTACCCGAAAATTGACATAATTCTCGACAATTGGCTAGAATTTAACAATGCTCCGACACAAGTTTGGAAAAGTATGGCAATCAAATCAAAAATGAACATGTTGTATTTGAAGTCAAGTCAGTGTTCCGCAATAGATTAGCTTCTAGTTTTTTTTTTAATTACACAAAAACTTTAACAAAATTCGGTTAGAAAATGCCACGGTAAAACTTCTATTCTTGAGAGTATCCATCGCAAAGACAAATGAGATAATCGTCATTTTTATAGGAATCTTAAAACCTAAGAACGGGGGTCGTGGACAAATAAAATCCCATAAAGTCCGATTATACGAATTTTTATAGCACTTTTCCTAAGAAAACATTTAACTCAGAGCAAAAACATTAAACGGACGAGGTAATAAGAAATCTACCGAACAACACAAAGCCCAGATAAATTAGAACAAGATACAAGAAAGGGGGACACAAACTTCGAGAGCATCGGTAAGGACAAATCCTTTTAGTCTACCCCAAAAAGGGATATATTCTTTGAAAAAAAAAATTGAGGATTATAAAGATTTGAATGAAAAAAAATGTCCTTTTATACTTCTGCACAATTAGGATTACACAGGCTTTGGATAATAAACGTTGGAACATCTTTCAACAACAAAAAAGATTACAAAGCCGTAATGGGAGTACGAGTATAATGAACAAAGGGGTATCGTTACAACGGCAAACTATCAAAGAGGATTGCTATGACCTGTTGGATACTCCATCCGTACAAATCGTAAAGAAAACCTGTTTGCTCGAGTTTTCTGAAGACGGAAATTACCTACAATATGTGCTCTACGACACGACGACTGAAAACAGATTCCCGCTTATGGGGTTCACACCGGCCAACGTAGTCAATGGTTAAATACCGAAGATGGCCGCGTCTTCATATAGGAAAACACAAGCTCTGACCTGGTCAATTTACAGGCCGACCACGGGTTGACAGTAAACTGCATAAGCTGACAAAGAGGTGTTTGGCTTGGGAAATGAACAAGGACTCCAGAAAATAAAAAAACAATAATTATTGGAACAAAGCTGCAAATGGCAACATTTCCATTTAACGAGATCTAGTGGTAATCGCCTCTAGTTGCAGAAACCGAGGTCTCTTCCTACTTGAGCGTGCTACCTAAGAAGAGGTCTTCATTTAAAGCTCTAACACTTTTTCACTCTGGAATAAATTCAAAGTCATTTCAGCCCGAAACGATCCTGTTCATTAGCTCAACATGTTAGCAATCGAAGCCGAGGAATGCTAGTCCTTCTTACCAGGGCAATGTCGCTGTAAATCACATACAATGAAACCGTTATTGAAATTAGTGTTTGGGATAACATCATTGTAAACATTTTTAACTGAATTTTGAAATCCATGTATCGGAATGGAAGTGAAGCAAGAAAAATCCAAAATGTGTCCAAGTGTCGGCGATGGTTTGCATAGTTTAGAAATGGCTATTTTGACCTAAAGGATAAATCTCGTTTACGTAGGCCAGAAGAGCTAGATGATAAGCTCCTGCAGTCCATCGTCGAAAGCAATCCCACTGTTACGTAAGGGAACTCAACGTAAGCCATATGACCATCCATCGACAACACCCGACAAATATGGGAAAAGTCATGGGTACCACACCACATATCGCAAAATAGTCTTTAGTAAAGAACGAAGCTTGTACTGCGCTTCTGTCTGAACTCGACAACATATATATATCCGAGCTGTGGTTCCTAGAAGACAGCGCTACATGCCATACAGGCGATGCAACGCTCGAAGTTGTGAAAGAGAAATTTGGCGACTGGGTCATCTCACGACAAATAAGCCGCCGGTTTCATCTTCTGACATCCTGTCAGAAATGGAAACCGATGATGGAGCAAAAAGAGATCATATACGATCAGAGGAAAAAGATGAGCTCTTGAGCACAACTTCAGAATTGGAGGACTTGAACAGCACCGTAGTGGAGACAGCTCTGGTAAATTGTAGCAATGATACAGATTAATCTCCATCACTCAAAAGAGGTTTATGCTGCATCTCTCCAAAAACGTAGAAGACATTATCCTAACCCAGGAACCAAGGCATGGTTCGTTGACTTGGGAAGGCTGTATACGCTCCGCTCTATACAAGATACAAAGATAAGATTAGAACTTGTATATTAGTGAAACGTACCCTTAATGCATTTTTACTTTTTTTAGACTAGAGACTGCCAAAGGCTCCCATTAGCTGGCATCGGCATATCAGGCCCTCTCCCTGGTGATAACCTAGAAAGGGTGGTACTGGAATCTGGACAGCAAAAAACTGGCACAATAGAGGTGAGTCACTTTTTGATAACCTCATTGTTTGCAACATTGGCAATGAGCCCAATTTTATAACAAGAAACCGGCAGGAAGTGCTAGCCATCACTCTTGTCTCCAACAACATCACTCAAATACTAACGAACTGGATGGTATCGTCTGAACACTCGTTTTCAGATCACAGATACATCCAATTCAGCCTGAGTGATGCTCCTTCCAGTCAACCAGCATTCCGGAATTATCGGAAGACTATCAAAAACGCTATCCTCTGAACTCTCAAATACCCCGCGTGACACCAACGAGCTTGACATGGAAGTCAAGGAATTCACCCTGGCTCTTAATCAGGCTATGGACACTTCCTGCCTTCTAATTCAACCTAGAGGCAAGAAAAAGCCGCACTGGTGGACATCAGCACTGGGACTGCTTAAAAGTGTTTCTACTTTTCAACCTAGGAAAAAGCACAAGAAAAGTGACTGACTGGGATTCATACAAAGAATCCCTCAAAATATGCAAAAAAAGAACTGAGGAAGGCAAAGCGACAATTCTAGAGATCATTCTGTGATAAAATCACAGAAACCTCTGAGACATTGCGGCTAAGAAAAATCCTCTCTACAAATCCTATGATCCTTAGCTGTTTGAAAAAAAAACCAATGGCTCTTGGACAACCTCAAGTATGTCTCACTCAACTTGCTACTGGCAACCCACGGTTTCGATTCTGTAGAATTTCTGTAGAAGCTGCATGGACGAGGAGGAAGAGGAGACAATCCTCCCATGTACTCTGTACATGTCCAACTCTCTCCCAGAGAAGAAGTTTCATCGTAAAGTGAAACTGGTTCCATTAGTGAGAGGATCATAGATCCACGTGACATCACAAAGGGGCAATAGGCCTAAGTGCGTTGGTGTTTCCAACAGCCACTCTTACCTAACCTACCTACCTACTGGAAGAGTTCGAGGTGAACATTCGACACGCTATTGCCGGATTAACGCCGCACATATTGGACCGAATCATCAAAAATTTGACCGACCGCTTAAAGCACTGGCAGCGAAGCCGTGGCGGCGGCCATTTGAATGATGTGCTAGTCCACACATAATGGCATGAACGTAGCTTCAAAATAAAGCCACAATCAATTTTATCTGGTCGCCCTATAGAATGACAAGCTTATGAACTCAAAACACCCAACGATCCAGAATCTACGGGCTAACTTTTCTGAAACTGTGTAACAGAAAAATGTTCTTTAATGTTAGGAATGAAGTAAGTTAGCCTCTATATAACGACTCTAGCAAGCAGAATATGTCTAAAAGCCACTTTCAATTTAGATTTTCTCCAAAATACTGTCTACTTCTACTGTTTGCAATCGACCATTTCTTACAGTACCCAGGAATTATCCACACACCCTAATTCATCCATGATGATAAGAGCAGTCTCCGACGATCCAAACATATGTTTGGATGAGGAAAAAACCAATTCGCTGAGCAAACAATAACAAGAAATCTAATTTCAGCTCACAAAACAATTAAAGTAATAAACACAGGCCATTGCATCCTACCCTGAGTCACCCCATCTAATTCGATTATACTTTAAGCAACCGCAGATACTTTGTATTTTTTTCTTCTTTTCTTCGTCTACAACACAAAGTCGTTTTCACCCTCTTTACCTCTCCTCTCACATTGAAGGAGTAATTTTCATAGAAATTCAATCAGAATTCCCATTATCTGCCATAAAAGTCGAGTGCGCGGGAAAGAGAAATAGAACTTTCAATTTACAAACGACCTTTAAGCGACGAAAAGCAGACGTTAACACACATAGATACGAGTGCAAGAACATACGAATGGCAGCCAAACAGTCCCAGCTATTGTAAAGAGAATGAAAAGAAAATTTAATTTATTCTGCTCTTTTCGAACATTTGTTGGCTGGTATTTGGTAATGGCAAACCGCTTCAGACATCCTGGACGCGTATCCTGTTCGTTGGTGATGTCTTTTCATATTATTCCCTGTGTTCCTTCTGCTTATCCGTGCTAGTCCGTCGTCGTTATTGATTGCATCATCTGTCTGAATGTTCATGTTTGGAAATTTTTAAATTCTCCACAAACATAAATATGTAGATACTCGTCTACATAGATTGACACACACACACAAGAAAATGAAAATGGTTTCCCTGGTATTCACTCATCCTTCGTCCTTCCGGGCAAATGAACTTGAAAAAGAAAAATTTCCCTTTAGGGAAGAATACTGACTCAACCATACCAGACAAAGGGAACAGAGGAGCACAACAAAACAGAGCGCAGCAAGGGATGAAGGAACTTCGAATAGTGCCTGTTGTACGAGTACAGTGTCGGATTTGTATCTATTCCGAGATAAAACACAATCCAGCAGACAGACCAAACAAAACAGGTGCGCGTTATTGCCGTTGCTCTTATTCGTCCTTTTGTCCATTGTACGGCGCGGCGCGGTGCGGCGCGGCGCGGCGGCACAGGTCTTGTGTTTATCTATTTATTTATGAAGACCGCCATTCGTTTAACAATTGTGAGGAGAATACACATCCTGTCCTTTGTCCAGCACCGTCATTGGCCAAGTACGAGTATGATAACTACTTTCAGAATCTAATAAGAATTTATGTACTCGTACATATTTATTTATTTTTTAAGATTACGCGCAGGGACTGCCTGAGTCTACCTAGACTTTATCCTCAGCCGTCAGTCTGCGAAGTCCTACCATCAGTTAATTAAAATTTGCGAGTAAATTGGACTCTATTCTATTTATCCTGCACTTGACTATGGCTCAGGCAGGTTGGATTTTTTTTTTTTCTGACGACGTGTTACAGAAAATAGCACCTAAACGTCCATTAATGTGAAGGACTTTGTGAGGACAAGTGCTGTGGTCATTTACGGGAATTAACTACAATGTCTCATTTCGGTTTATCTCTGAAAGGTGTACTTAGACTAGGGATACGCGTAGATAAATCAAAGTCTGCTTAAATGAAAAAAAAAAAAGTAATTGACCGTCCGGCTCGTTGTGGATGAGATTAAATAACGTTCGTGTTGCTGCTCAAAAGTTTCATGAC
Organism: Volucella zonaria; assembly: GCA_963966105.1. Classification (NCBI taxonomy): domain Eukaryota; kingdom Metazoa; phylum Arthropoda; class Insecta; order Diptera; family Syrphidae; genus Volucella; species Volucella zonaria. The sequence continues at coordinate 78,994,530 of OZ014534.1, read as the reverse complement.
CTTTACGATATATTTTTAGATAATCACCAACTTTTGATATTCTGCTGGTAGAAAAGATAGGACGCGATTGCGTTAGAATTCGGTCAGAGTTCGGCAATCAGACAAGTATCGGTTACGCTAAATGGTAAGAATACGAGGGCGGGTCAATAAGTCCGTGACTTTTTTTATTAAAACAGATTTTTTGATAAAAAAATAATTTTATTTTTCAACGTAGTCTCAGTTGAGCTCTATACACTTTGTCCAACGCTTCTCCAATTTTTTTATCCCTTCCAAAAAAAATGATTTGTCGAGGTCCTCAAAATGACGAGATGACTTCATCATTGGAGTCAAATCTTTTTCCACCAAGCCATTTCTTCAGGTTTGGGAACAAGAAGTAGTCGCTCGGAGCCAAATCTGGAGAATAGGGTGGATGAGGGAGCAATTCATAGCCCAATTCATGGATTTTTGCCATGGCAACTGCACATGTGTGCACCCTTGCATTGTCTTGGTGGAAAAGAACTTTTTTCTTGGCCAAATGAGGTCGTTTTTTTTTCAAATCGTCATTGAATCGGTCCAATAAGTTGGCATAATATTCCCCATTGATTGTTCTTCCCTTTTTTCCCGCGTGCATCTCAAAAAACAGTCGCCATAACTTTATTGGCTGACAAACCCACCTTGGCCTTCTTTGGCGCCGATTCACCCTTAGAAACCCACTGTTTTGACTGTTGTTTGTTGTGATGGATCCATATTTCGTCCACGGTTACAAAACGGCGCAAAAACTCCTCCATATTGCGATTAAACAACGCCAAACCTTCCTGTGAAGTTGTTACACGATTGCGTTTGTGGTCGACTGTGAGCAAACGCGGCACCCATCTTGCGGAAAGCTTTCTCATGCCCAAGTGATCATTCAAAATTGAAACCACTGAGCCATGCGAGATCCCTACGCACAATCTCTCGCACTTTCAATCTTCGGTCGGCCAACACCATATCGTGAATTTTTTCGATTGTTTCGGGTGTAGAGACCTCAACTGGGCGTCCAGGACGTTCGGCATCTTCAGTGCTTGTACGGCCACAACGAAATTCAGTAAACCACTTTTTTACCATTGAAATCGATGGTGCAGAGTCCCCATAGTATTTATCAAGCTTAGCCTTGGTCTCGGTAATGGTTTTTTTTCGCAAGAAATAATGCTTAATAAGCACACGAAATTCACTTTTTTCCATTTTCTCCTCAAATTAGTGAGTAGTCTGATAAAAATAGCTGTCAAACACAAACTAACTGACGCAGCAAGTTTAAATTTTGACAGGAGTCAACTGACAAATGCCTGTTGACAGGAGCAGTGTTGCTGTTTCAGTAAAGAGGTCAGAAATTCAAAAATACACAGAATTATTGACCCGCCCTCGTACCATTAGTTATGCCCTACTTCAGGATTGCTAAGTGGGGGAGGGTGAAAAATATGATTTAAAATCAAACAACTTGTATTTTGCATCATAGCCAGAATAGGACTCATTGGAAACATTCGCTTTTCGCTGTCTGTATAACTTTACTACTGTCAGCAACCAATGGTCAGTGATAGCGAAGCAATCGGGTCTTCTTCACTCAATCACCAAATATTTTGGTGTTGCAAAACAACATCTTTTTTATCGCGTCTTGAAACCGCCCTGCTAAACCTGAGACGTTCTGTACTACCGTGTGCGACGTGTCTGTTGTAGTTGAGTCGCCCCTCACCAACTGCACGAGCTACGTGGAAGATTAGCGGCACCGCAAACCTATTCTGGATCAGCCCTTTTATGTCAAAATAGAGGAACGCTTCAGGGTGGACGAAGCCTTTCAAATGCACACGCTCATGATATAAGTAGTTGGAGCAGTAGGCCCCAGATATCAGGTTGTTGGATGTTGTCCAGTTTTATTAGATTCGCCCTGTTGTATAGAACCTCATTGGGATAGAATTTTACTATGTACTCCGATTCTGGTGTTCTATAAAGGTGAAGACAAACCCTAAGGCAAGCCCTCTCAAACACCCGAATCTTTTCCATTAAGCTTGCTCTCACGTTGAACCACACGGAACACCCATATACCAGCATGGGCCGGATGAGGGCAGATAACTTTCACCCTCGCATCGAGTTGGATGCTATAAAACAGTCTCTTTGTAAGGGTAAAAGCACCTTTGACCCTGACCAGAGCAGCATCTACATTCTTGTTAAATCAGATCCCAAGGTATCTGACTACATTTCGACAAACAAGTGGCTGGCCGTGTTGTCCAATGATCGAGAATTTTCGCCAACTCTTTCTGGTGTCCCTAGAGTCACCAGACAATGGCGTTCTAAACAGAATGGTTTCAGACGTCTGAAAGTTGATTTTCAACAGGGATACAATTCGTTGAATGGAGACAGACAGCGCATCAAACTCGTTAAAGGTCGAGTTGTTGTACAGTTTGGGGCTTCTGTAAATAAAGCTGTAGTGGAGAATGTGTTTACGGAGATGGAATTTTAACCACATGAAATTGAACCCCGGATTGGAACAGGAACTACATTGTGATGGAGTTTGATAAGCTACATCACTACGCACGTAAATGGCGAGACCGCGATGAGAGATGGCATTAGTTCGTAGCCAGGTAGCTTCAGATGAGAGTGATCTGAGAGGTGTTTGCGGGGATCTACCTGTGTTTCACTATGTGCCAAAATAGCTGCTCTGTATTACAGACGTAGACGTACGTAGAAAAGTGATTACTTTTTAGCCCGCGTGTATTGGCAATATCCACTCTGAGTCCCCGAGTCATTATAAAGAAATTGCTTGGCCTTAAAAACCCACTTATTGTCAATCACTTTCTATCGCTTGGCATGTTAACAAGCTCCCAAGTTCCATTTCGTCTCAATGCATCAATCTCTTCTTGCATAGCCACTTTCCACTTGTTACTTTCACTTGATTCCAAAGCTTCCCGGTAATTTCTTGGTTCAAGACATTCGGTTATGAACGCATATCCCTCCAACATATTCAAAAGAACACTTGGTGTTGCTGAGAATTGATGACTTTTATGGCTTCGAAGTCTGGATCGGTACTCCATACCTGAATCTTGACTTTGTGAATGGCTTTCACTTGATTCTGGTCTACCAGGCCCGCTCTCTTCATCGCTCAGCATGGATTCGAAATCGTCTTGGGTTTTTAAACTATCTTCCCCAATTTCCGTTGCGTTATAAGTATCCCTTTTTGTGGTCACTTTTTGGCAATTCGCACTCGTATCTTCCGGGATGTCGTCATTTACTTCAATTTTCATTCTTAAACACAATATTTCACGAAGCTTCAACTCTGTTGTTGCTAGGAACCCAAACCTGATAGCTTTTTTGGTTCTCGGGGTATCCCATATAGTAACCACGCTTTGCTTTTACATCCCACAAATATTTCAGTACCGAACACCTTGAGGTCCTTAATCGAAAGTTCAATTTTTAACCACAATTTGAAGGGACTCTTTCTTCTTTCGGAGCTTGAACCATACCTGTTCATTAGAAACACAGCAGTATTAACGGCTTCTGCCCACAACGTAACAGGCAACCCTTTTGCATGCGAATTAGCGACTATAGACCTCATGTCACGTTCGGCCTGCCAGTTTTGTTCAGGATTGTACGGGACACTAGTTTAGCGACGAATATTGTTGCGTTTCAAAATTTCAGCCACTTCCTACTCAAGTCCATTTTCTGAGCGTAGAGTTTTCACTTCACAATTTGTGTCCAGCTTAACCAACAGGTCCATAATCTGTTGAGCCGAATATAAGGATGTATACCGTTCAACTTGTGAACGGCGTTGAATCGACTGGTTTGACCCATTTTCAACTGAAGCACTTGCTGGGATACATTGAATAGTGAATAAGTTATCTCGGATTTATCCAGGTTAGTACGCGCAGCCTGTCTGGTGAGACGATTATTACGACAAAAAATTGGTGTAAGCGCTCTTAAAGTTGCGACCACCGACTCAGAATTTTGGTAGTACAATAATTTTTTAATAATTTCCAAATCTTGCTCGCCCATGAACTTCACCATGATAAAAATGTAAACCTTTGCTGATGTTTTCACATTGACAGATCATAAAAAAGGTTTAAGGGTGCGTTTGTATTAAAAGGCAAATTTGTTACATAGTTCCAAGGGTAATACCACAATTTGTTCTTGCAGGTCGAAGTAGGTATTCTTCTATATATGTCTTCCAGTCTTCTATAAATGGATGTTAATTCATCCCAGTTTTGGCAATAAGCTTCTGTCGTCTTATGCTCTGAAGAGACCCTATCGATTGATGTCCTGACGATCGCCATAATTTATTTATATCTTTGGTTTAATGACCGTATTAAGCGGGATGATTGGGATAGACTCTGTTCTGCATTCGGCTGCAGAACCTCACCCTTGCTTAACCCTTGCTTAACCGTTTAGCTCTTAATCTGTGAAGGTTGCTCTGCTGCAGCGGCTGAATTCTCCGGTTTTTTGGTAAGTGCAGCATGTTCTCCTCCTCAATTTCACAGTGAAACGCTTCTTTTATTCATCGGGTTCCGTCGTAATACGTAATACGTATTTTTAAAGTACAGGTGACCAAGGTCCAAGCGGCTTCTCAAATATGAAACCATTTTGAGCTCCCCTCTATCTTTCTTGTAGTTCTCTATAGCCTTGATATATCCTCTCCCAGGCCTTCCTGCCTTTAGGTTAAGGTAGCTAAGTTCATCCTGATTCCAGTGGAGTAAATAGGCGTTTTCAAGATTATTCGTGTTGCATTGTGGAGGTCCATCGTTGTAAAATTGTCTAATGGTTCGTTTGAATTAATTTTTTTTTTGAATCCTTGACTAGCAGGCACTACGTCGGCAAGAATTCCTTGTAATCGTGGAAGAAACTTCTGGTGGTCCATAGTGCGGATATTGCCAGAGAGGGTGGTTGTGGTAAGAACTATCTTGGATGCCTTTTCCCACATGCTTGCGAATTCGACGGGCCAGCTTGTCTCTGGTCTATGTAAGTAGAGAGGTCCATAGAACCACAGAGAACAAGTTTCACACTTTTTAGTAGACATGCCTCTCGATACAATATCTGCAGGATTTTTTTATTATTAATTTGTTTAATTGATGATTCTATGGAAGTACCATTGGGTGTTGGGCTGTATACTCCAAAATTGACGTCTCTATTCAACTGGTCTTACCATAGCCCGATGTCTTGCCGAAAAGCCAACAGCGCCTTGGAAGTTTTCAAATCAAAATTTTTAGTTTACAGAAATTTGTTATCCAGGATGATACTAAAAACTCAGCCTAGCACCGATGGTACTCGTATATACCCAGTTATGCTGCAAAAAGGTATAGACCAGCTCTTTGTAACTCTGAAAAGAATCTTCCTGCTGATCCGGCGCTGGCATACATACCGAAACCCTAGCGAACAGTGAGAGTAGCCTTTTTACCAGACCTATAAATCTGACTTCCTTTATGTTGAAGAGCATGGAGCGAATGGTCGAGCATCATGCGCGCAAAACCGTTATGTGGATTACGGAAACTGACTGTGGCCAATATGTGATGGCGGAGGTAAACTGGGGTTGCCCGTAAGACGGTGTCTTGTGTCCACTACTATTGTTCTGACATGTATGCTCAATCATATGCAGATAATGTAGCTGTACTATGTGTTGGATAGTGCCTAGCGACTGTTTCCTCTAAAGCGCAAACAGCCCCAGTCGTGAACGACGATTTACTCTCAGGTTATTCTCTTAACGAGAAAGCGATCTATCTTATCTAGTGCTTAAAGGCATCACCATCCAATTCTTCAAAGATTTTAAGTATTTGGGTGTCATCCGGGATAACAAACTTCTCTAGACTAAACATATTGCGTCGAAAGGCTCTAAAGCACAACCGGCCTTCTGGCAGTGCATAAAGGCTGTCGACAAGACATGCGTCCTGTTACCGAGAATGGTCATTTAGGTCTACACGGCTATGACAGGACTAATTATACATTTTGTGCTGATTATCGGTAAAAAAAATTTTCACGAAAATACATCTCTGCTGCTATTACCAGATTCCATAGAACAATCTGTTTCGGCAGCTCTAGACATACTGATGAATCCTTTTCCATTTTGATATTCCTTTCTTGGACTCCACTCTCAGGGACATCTTCCCTTCAAAATAAAGTGATCTTTGGAGCTTTGTGCGCCTACTGTCTTTTGACTCAGATCTTCTGGATACAATTACACAAAATTCTTGTTATTGCAAAAATAAGAAATCAGCCTTTCCTGTGCCAAAGAATGGTTTCGATCAGAATCTGAGCCAGGAAAGCATGTAGTCCAGTCTTCATAGATGGCTCCAAAACCGATTTAGGATGCAGGTCTGGTGTCGTTCTGGACGACAACAAAGTTCGATACTACTCTTCATTAGGAAAACTTGCGTCTGTCTTCCAAGCGGAGATATACGCAATCCTTGTGATAACAAACCATATTATGAAGAACCGTTACAGGGAGGAAAAACTTTAAAAAAAAAAACAACTTAGCACTCAAGAGGATACACCTACTCTTAAGATGCCTAACCACGTGAGACTAAATTATTAGTCTAATTAGACTTGTTGTTGTATTCTAAGCAACCATTCATCTTATATCAATTTAGTTGCCTGAAAAAAAGGATGCCTTTAGGGAGCAGTTGATTGATTGAACGCTGGACCGTCCGATTTGTAAGCCAATACACTACAACTTGGGCCACGCCCATCTGTAGCGGCAGCCAAGCTGCACCTAAACCCTTACTAATTCCTTTTACGACTTCCAAGCTAGTTCGACAATGCAAGACTTGATTGAACTCAGTCGGAAAGTAGTCCTCTCTGGTTCTCAGCTCATAATGGGATCACGGGAAATGAAATCGCTGTTAATTACGTTAAGTCTGACTGCATCCTCGATTAGAGCATCCTTTGGCAGTTGGGTCTCATATGAACGTAACTGCAGATGGCATGAATTTCCAAGTTACCGGGAGATCGAACGAGTGCTTCACGACGTGTCTAAGAAGTCAGCGGTTTTCTTGCTGTCACTCAGTACGAAAGACTGTAGGCTGCTTAATGGCATCGTGACAGGGCACTACACATAGCACCCTAGTTCGCATAAATGATACAACATCCTGCGATGCTTGCTGTGAAAATGATAGCAAAATCGCGGAGCCCAACTTCTGTGAATGTCCGGGGTACGTTCGTATCAAGCTGCAGGTAGTCGGCGTTGACGTAGTGAGTGCTGGTGTTGTAGGCACTTTATCATTGAAGCGCTTCCTCATCTTTCTTCGAAAGACTGAGAAATTTCATTAAAAGGAACTTACAAGGAGTACAACGGACTAGTTGTTTCTCTGAATAAAACTCAGACAGAGAAAAAGGAGGTCTTCAAACACCAGATAAATCAGAACAGCCTAATTCCCCCTTCTCATGAACAGAAGAATTGAATGTAAGTTGATTTCTAGCGCATCAATCTTCGACCACGACTAGAGCTGCCTGCGAATTGAAGCAGATGGTCGCTAACCGTATTCAAAAAGACTGTACAGCTACATCATCGACATAAAGTTTATTATAGGTGTTAGAGTGTTTGGGGGCTTTAAGCATTGAGTCGACTGAGCTTCAACACTGACTTGTTGAGAACACCGTCAATGTCGATGAAAAAGCTCAACGGAGCACTTGTCGAGTGCGCCTTCCATTCCGTCCACTTGATTTTGAAGCGCTCGCTAATCTATGGAAAAAGATATAATGTTTAGAGAAACCCAGCAACGGCGTTCTCACGAAAGGATAAAACCCTGACCTAGGAAAATATGTGACAAGACGGGCAAAGACGACCGACGAGAGCCTTCCACTCATGGCAAAATCGCCTAATTTTTTCAAAGTCACTTTGCAAAAGCACATTAACGACCTCGAGTTTTGGACCTGTTCTGTACGCTATCAAGTCGTCTGCGTACGCAATGCAATGGGGAAGAGAACCTGTCAAATCGCTTGTGTAAATGTTGAATAGGATCGGCGAATTAACCGCACCTTGTTGCAGATCGTTTTTAATGTGAAATCTTCCAACAGATGCATCGCCATTTTTCACGATGAACTGTCTGTTGGTGAGTATAGTATGAAGAATATACAAACGTGGATTACTGATGCCCAGTCTGGTCAACCTGTAGAAAAGACCCTCTAACCATACGGTGTCGAAGGCCTTTTCCAAGTCAATCAGACAGGCCTCAGTGCACTGGTTTTTGCTTTTATTCCATTGGATATCTGACACCAGTTCAGGCGCGGCATATATGACATCATGCCCCGCCTTAAAACCGAATTGATTATCCGGAACTATATTTTTGTCCTCAACCCACTGAGACAAAACCCTATTGATTACCTTTTCGAACACCTTACTGATATTCCGAAGGAGACTTATCGACCGGAGATTCGCCGGATTGGATGTATCTATGATTAATAGTTTCAAATTCAATCGAGCGTGCTGCAGCAACATATTCCCGACTTCGAACCGGACCTCCTAGCAACACAGAGATAGTACTCGTAATAACCGCTATCAGATTCCTCAAAATGAATAAAGCGGATGATCATCAAGCTTCCAAAGAAGAGTAATTTGCTAGAATGTAGGAACTGGAGAGGAATATAGATAGTTCTAGAGCGGATAAGATAGCATCCAGACTTAACAGTCGATGCCAAACAGGCAGGATTTCGGGATGGATACTCTTGCGTACATCACATCAACAACTTGCGAGTCATCATTGAGCAATGCGTCGCGTTCAGGTCTGCGCTACGTCTACTGTTCATTGACTTTGAAAAGGCAGTTTTAACAAAGATTCTACCTGGATAGCCCGGGAAAACTTGTAGCTATTATTAAGGCTACTTACGACAGTAGTAAGTGTCACTTTCTGCACAATAGTACAGTGTCAGATGACTTTGAAATCCATAGTGGAGTACTTCAGGGCTGTATACTTTCACCATTGTTATCCCTGGTAGTCGTTAACCAATGCTAACTGAAAGGAACCAAGGATTGAGTTAGACAATGATATCTTACCTCAAACACCTGGACTGTGCTGACAATGTCTACCTCCTTGCACATAAAATGATGGATCTCCACGAAATGTCAGAAAATGTGCAAGCTGAGACAAACAAAGGCCCTGAGCATTTCAAGTTCCGGCGGTCAGCTCAACATTACCGGACAACAGGTCGAGAAAGTCAAAAACTTTCTATAGTTAGGAAACATCGTCTTGGCCGACGAGGGCCGCAGAATCGGAAAAGTTAAGGCAGCGTTGGGAATACTATCAAAAATCTGGAAAAGCAATGTTCTCAGCACAGAAATCAAGTTGGGACTCTTCGAATCCAATGTAGAATCAGTAAAGCTATACGGGTAGTACTTGCAAGGTTACCAACATTGTCCCTCGAAGACTGCAAACCTTCGTAAATAGATGTCTACGCAACATCTTAAGAATTTTTTGGCCAAGCCGCATCTCCAACGAACAGTCAAGAGCCTATAGACGTCACAATATGGAGGAGGTAGTGGCAATGAATTGGTCACAACTTACGGCGTGAAAACGGTCCCATTGCGAAACATGCCATGCAGTGGAATCCACTCACCCAGTCAGGCAGAAGAGGCGCAAAAATGGCGAAGAACAGTCGAAGAGGAGTCGAGATTACTGAGAAATAGCTGGAGTGAGTTGAAACGCATTGCAGAAATCCGAACAAGATGGCTCGCATTCGTTGGTAACAACCTATGACTCTCGAGGGGTGACAGGATTTAACTAAGCAAGTAGGTATAAGTATGTCCTATGTGGACTAAGACCTAGTCTCTGCAAGTTATTGCAAGTCTTGTTATTTGTTTGCACAGAGAGTGTAGCCCACCACATGGTCCCACCGATCCGAGTTGGTAAAAACTCGTGAGGTCCTTTCAAAGCCAAAAGATTTCATTTTCAACGGATTGTCATCGTCTGCCTAAAGGCTGGTAACATCATAAATTATTTTTCTGCTTTTCGGCATAAAGACTGGGAATCGAACCCATATCTTCAACGTAGTAGTCGAATAAATTAACTATGCGCTCGCTAGATCATCTAAGGTGATGTTTAGCAATTAGGTAGACCGGCCATGTAGATGTGGACATAGTCTCTAGGTTTTTAACTTAAACACCTGTCGTACAGACTTAAGTTTACGGGATGCCCATACATACATGGGAGCAAGGGGATACGCATTGCCATCACTCTGCCGCCTTCCTGAGATATCAAAGCAGAACTTAGAGGAACAAGTTCCACCCTTCGTATGGGTCGAGACCGATCTTAAAAATCTTGCTGCTCTTAGGGTCACAGCACTCAGTACTAACAGGAAAACCCTTCCCGCGACTTTGGGTTTAAATCACAGCCATCATGACGCTCCCACAAGGGGGCCTACCGGACCTCGGACCGAAATCCGGGGGGCTCCTGACTCCCATGGTATTGTGATTTAAGTCCTGGTAGGGACAACCGGTAGTCCTACCGCCAACAAATAGTAGCAACCTTCGGTGGCGTCATCTTCATATTTACGATAAGACCAGTAATATGATCTGCCCCCGCTTTTTATTAGACAACGTCATTTATGGGCGAAGCCTTGATAATTGGGAGGGCGGCACTGTGGATGTGGACAGTTGTAATTTATTCCATCCTGACCTATATGTTCCCAGTATTCTGCCCCATCCCAAGTATATCAAACTTAACGCAGTTCAGAGAACGCCTGCGACTCGTCTCTTCCCCATCTCAAGTCCTCTAATAAGCTATAAGAGACATAAGAAAACTTATGACTACCCCTACTACCCAGAAAATTAATTCAAATGCGAACTACCAACCGAGCACTCAGTTCGATAATATCCTTCTAGATGGTAAGGAAGAAGGGAACACAATCGGCAGATAGGAGATATCGTCTAGCGCTTTTCACCTAAAGTGAACTTTTCTAACTAATATCATCCTCCGGACTACAGCGTATTCCACGCAGAAATATTAGTTATCACAGCAATGCCTGTAAGCTAAGCAGTCTCAAGTCTCAGTCTTATAACTTATTCGATTATTATTGTAGACACCCAGGCTGTTATCAAATCTCTTCACTCAATAAGCACTTCGTTAAAAGGGAGGAAGAGTTCGCTTGGCAGACGGCCCAATTTTACTTTTCTTTGAACTCCTAGCTACAGCAAAATTAAAAGAAATTGAAAAGGCCGGCGAGGTGGCCACTATCCAATCCACCTGCGATGGAGGTCCTCGGGACATTGGCTCACTAGCATTCATGCGACCAAATGCTTCATATGCGATCCCTGCTTTAGCGTAAAATGTCGAAGAAGTTCTGCTTCATAATCTGCCACTGTCGACGGATCGGAGAGGGTGCCTTGACAGGGACAGATTGGCTTTGTCTTCTATTTCGAAAAGCGAAACTAATGTGCAGACGCAATTAGAACACGCATCCCACCCAAATTGAGCTGTATCTTATGGTTTCTTTCACTCTCTAAGCAGCCTTAAAAGGCAGTTTGTCCTGCCTTGGATCCTAATTTCTGCAGAAATCTTTAATTTCGTTGGCCCAACCGCATCATTTAAGATAAATGCAGCCTACGAACGTGTGTGAGAACAAACTTTTTATGACATTTTTTACAAAATCTTCTCATTCTCCCTGGACACCGAATTGTGAATTTAAAATTCTAGTTATTTTCTTCTCTCCAAAGATACATTCTCCGCAGACGCACAGGGACCTTCATTTTTATATGAAACTCCGGCAATATGTTACGAAAAAAGCTTTTAATCCATAAGAGAGCGACAAAATAAAAGGATCTTCACACTCATTAATAAGTTAGCAGTTTACGAGAATGTCAGTTGTCAGTGTTCTTCTTTTTTCAGACGCCATACACATCTATGGACATTTCAAGGTAACCCGAGCACTCTTGCCGCCTGCATCCCACCCAACTCCATTTTAATCCAAGCGAATGCTTGTGTTATAAATTCCATTTGAGTGGATTATAGATTACCCACTGGGAAAACAACTGAGAGAACAAAACACAACAAAAAAAAAAAAAAAAAATATCTCGAGGCTAAATGCGACTGAAGATACTTTCTCCAGAGTTCCACGGATATTCTCGCAACGAAAATTGAGAGTATCAAGGCAGCATCACCACCTTCACTGGTGGCAGCAATAGTCCCATTACCATCATCACCACCACCACCACCACCAACACCACAGATAAATGGCAGGGGGCTACTTGTACTATCGTTTTCATTTGAAATTCACCAGCGCACTGTGCTCGTATCTCATCTTTATTTTCGCATTCTTCTTTAGCACACCGACTTGGATTAATTAAATTCTATCTCTCTTTCTGCCTCCACTTTGTGAATGAATGTATTGCCGGGAATACCACATACTGACGATACGGATACACACGGATCGGTGAGATAAAACGATGATGGAATGAAATCCATCCTGGTGGTTGTGCTGTGGGCTTAAGTTTTGGATGTCCTTTGGAGTGTCACCTGCTTCATCTGTTGAGGACTTTGGATTTGGGTCCCGGAATTGGGAGGCAAAGTTTAATGAAACTCGCCTACCAGATGCCAACGTACGGGGCATTAATTGAAATGTAAATCATTCTTTTACTTTGTATTCGAAACTACTAATTAAAATTATCCAACTGAGGGCGTAGGGCTGCTGAAGTTTTCCCCCTTTGGGCAAGTTTGTCTATAGGTAGATGTGCGAATGTTAATTGTGAGTTTATCCAGCAGCAGATAAAGTTTGAGGAGTTTTATTACCTTGGAGGCAGTCTAGGACTTAATAAGATACGAGTTTGTTGAAGAAGATAAAAGGGGAGTGCTCCCCACCCAGAAAGGATTGGATTCGGCATAGCATTCCTAATTGTGCCCTTTGCTACTGTTTGTCCAAGCTGATGAAAATATTAAGGAGCACCTCATTAACAAAGTATGATAGTTAAGAGTCAAGGATATGCAGACATGGAATAATTCGTTAGGAAATTGTAAGTGTAAAGAAGTTTGTTTACATTAAGTGTTTTCGGAAGATGCTAATCTAGTCAGCGCTAAAGATAGGAAAGCTAGACACAGAGATTGAGGAAGACAAACCTGTTCTGTATCGTAGATACTTAGGCAGTGACACAACATACCAATAAACACTTGCAATTAAGAACGAACTTTGCTGCAAAAAAAGAAGGTTGGTCCTTTATTGAGACACAAGTCGACGGATAGTTTTCCTAAGTAATACGATACTAAGCGATCCTAGTCTGCGGTGTGAGTTCGTTGTGTCTAAAATTGAGTTGATCTGTGAAGAATGATCCGAAATAATGACTGTTCCTACAAGATTATATATGTCAACGCGGTATAGAGCGAGTTAAGGTACCAGGGAATCTCGTCTCAGACAAGAATATAGCTGAGGTTGACAGTGTATGATCGAGTGTAGCCCATATTAGTCTGGATACTTCACAGCTGTCTTGATGGGTCTACCTTTGACTGGCATTAGAGAGTGCTAAAAAGTGTGTCATCTGTATGGCGCAGCACATTGGTGTGACCAGAGTTTGAATAAGTCATCAGTGGAGGAGGTTGTCTGGGATGTCCCATCGTCCAGGAACCCAACAGAGTGTGATCTTGTTCTACCTAGCTATCCCATTGAGAGATTGGCAAAGACAAAATTGGCCACTAAAAGTGGATCTGCCGAAAAGCAAAGCCCCGAACATGAAAGCCAACAGTTACTACAATAGTTTTTTGTCAAAACCCCTCTCTAACCGAATCAGACACTTTGGATAGGATCAAGGCACTCCGAAGAGAAAATAGAAAGTTATTTGATGATAACTACATATTACGAAGCTCGATTGCATCATCTATTCAGGTCTTTAAGAAAGGATCAACAAGTGCCTAGTGGATGGTGGAAAAGCTAATAACGACGAGAAGCAGTCCCGCTCTCCTTTAAGTACTGTGCGACTCTCACCTACTAAAAAACAGCTTGACCCCTGTCATCTTGCCACCATCCATTCTGGAACCGCTTTCGCATTGCTTCAGAGTGGTGTCGTTGTCTTTCCGTTTTAGGGGCCGGATTTTTCATAATTGTCTTTTTGTGAGGGTTTATTTTATTTTGCCGGTGAGGCTTTCATCAGTCTGTTAGAGGTATATTTGAATTTTGCTCTCTCTTTTTTGTCTTCTACAAGAGAACAAATTTGGTTCCACGTCTGGTCGCCCGTCAGCATCTTTACGACCATGTTTTCTACGCCCATGCTGTTTTCCACATCCCGCCGTTGAGCTTCCAACCTCCTGGAAACGAAAAAAGTGTGGTTTGTAGAGGTGGCCTACTGCAGAGTCCCCGTACTGGAAAGCTGGAGTGTTTGCTTTATCGAAATGCGTTGAAATACCGTGCATGGTGAGAAACTGGGTGACGTAGTAGTTTACCTCGGCGTCTTTCCGTCCATTCCATTTAGCCACGTCCTTGATCAGCTTCGCACTCTATCCTCCTCTGCTGTCCTCTGTTCTCTGCTTTCCGAGTTCCAGTGCCGTTTCGTGAGCTCATTCTGCCTTTTTGTCGTAAACGTACTTCCTTTCTGCGGCTAGAAGATTGATAGGGGTCACTCTCCTGCGACTACAAGGACTGCTGGTTTCGACACAGTTCAGTACGAACTTGCCATACGAAGAGATCCGCCTTTCTGCACTGCTGCCATCTGCTTCCTCTACCTTTCTTGTCGGAGTGTGTCTGCCCAGATCTCACAGCCATATAGAAAAGTGACGTATGTGGTTGACATTAGCAATCTTTGTTTGCTGACAGTAGGACCCTCTACTTTTGCCATCAGTCTGCTTAATGACATTGCGACCCTCGACGCTCGTTCCGATATGAACTTTATCTGTTGCCAGAAGGTGAATTCAGTTCCAAGTATTTCATTGATTCGAGGTTTGCTATAACTTTGCGTCCGATTTGGAAGTTAACTATGGTCGGGTTCCTTTTCTTGGCTAAGACCGTGTTCATCCATCCATGAGTTCAGCCATCTTACAACCTGGTTCAGTGTCTTTTGAGCGGCGTTCTCCCCATCTTTTGCCGTAATCACCACGACGATATCATCTGCGTACCCTACCAGAAAGGTATCTTCAGACATCTCCATGCCTATATGTATGGTATGTTCCAGAGGTCGGGTCCCAGGATCGATCGCTGTGCTGCTCCGAAGGTGATTTCCTTATTTCGAGGGCCATCCATGATATCGTAAATCAGTTGCCCGTGTTTGAGGTAGTTCTTCAGCATCCGCAAGAGGTAAGGTGGAATGTTGAAAATATTTTCAACCGCATTCAGTAGATATAGCGCTCCACCTGGTTGAATTGAATGCATTTCGCACATCCGGAGTTGAACTTCTTTGACTACTGGTTGCGCTGGTGAGCGATAGCACCAATCGTTAAGTGGTCCTTTCTAAATCCAAATCCTCGTGGACAGGTTACCTGATCTCGTGGTTTCAGCATCTTTTCTAGGAATTTCCCTACACTGTCCAGCATGCTAATTGGTATGTACGCAGATTGGGAATCCGCGTCTCCTTTGCCTTAGCTGGTCAGCACCAAGCGTTATGTCTTCCAACTCCTGAGGAAGACCCCTTCCTCAAGGCAGCTCTTGCACATGATCAGAAGTTTATGTTGACATGTTTAGGCAATTGCTTGTAGTCGGACGATTTTGTAGAGTTTTCATCGCTAAACTCAACTCTTCTTCACTGAAAGTTGGAATATCCTGTCATTGGGCCAGTGTCGTGTCGAGTGGCCTAACAGCGTGTTTTCTAAATACCTGACAGCAGGAGTGTCGTTATAAATGAGCGTTGGAAGATGAGGCTGCAGCAAATGCAACTCTGGTCGATTGTATGCTTTATGTTATCTGGCAAAGTATGTCTGCATATATCTGCTCCGAAACACAGGTAGGCCTAATCGAAAACGACAATTGTTATATCAGGAAATTGTTTTAAGACTGATCTTCTTCACGAAAAAGAGGAAGCCGATTGGTCTATCTCAACTTGTACTAGAATACTTCATCATACGATTGCTACTAGTATTCAATGTTCTGTTATGGCGTATGAATGAAGTATCCCCTCTCTTTCAGCCTAGAAGGTAACCGCCTTCGAAGAAGGTTCCATCTTCCGATTGCCACTGCCACTGTAACGGATGACCAGTTAGCAATGATAGATTTTTCAATTGTTGTGTTTCAGCGGCAGTCAAAGTTACCAATGACATTCAGCTGTCAAAATATTCAGTCAGGTCTGCCATTTCATCGTGCCTCGTTTTACGCATGCCGAACGTGCCGAAGCTATTTGCTCAGTTGCGAATACGTAACCGGAATTTCGTCGTCGGGTCCGCCGTCATCATGTCTTCAGTGCGCAGGCAATTCGTCGCACCGTAGAAAAGTTTGAGCGTGAGTACACTCTTTTGGATCTTATAGTAAGCCACCAACCAGATGGAGATTGGTGCGAAATGAAGAAGCCATAGCCGCCGTAGTGGCCAGTATCGAAAAAGACCCAGCGATTCGGCGCCGATAAGCTGAATTGGTCCTCGCCAGAGAGTCAACCAGGCTTATTTGGGCCTACTTCCGTATAAGATTGTGCTGATGCGAGAATTGAAGCCGGACGACCATGAACAACGCCGTGAGTTCGCTAATTGGGCGCTGGAAATGTTGGCCGAAGATCCGAATTTTGGGCAAAAAATCTTCTTCGCGGACGAAGCCCATTTTTGGCTCAGCGACTATGTCAACAAGCAAAATTGTCGTTATTGGAGCGAACGCAATCCACAATTGTTTGGCCAAGCATCAATGCATCTACAAAGACTGACTGTTTGGTACGGGTTATGGGACGGCGGCATCATCAGACTATCGATGTATAGTGCTTAGTCTACGCTAACAAGCACTTTGGACGAGCTCGAGGCCAATATTCGACACGCTATTGCCGGAATAACGCCGCACGTTATTGCACAGCTTGAAGCACTGCCAGCGAAGCCGAGGCGGCAAACCTCTCCATTGGATACATTGAGAACCAGACGAAATATAATCTTGAAACATAGTGTGAGGTCCAATCGCCAGATAAGTCTTGATTGAGTCTGAAAATAGAACACTTGCCTAGAAGAAAATATGTCGGCTACTAAACTGTGCTGTCAAAGTGCTATCAGCACTGAGAGGCAGTGACATTCTGTTCTCGAGTTGTGAAGGTTCTTACCGCGAAAGCGACACTGCTGCTTTCGCTAAACTTTAAGCTGCAATCACAAAGCTTAGTTTACAAAAATAAAAAAAGTCTTTGGCATAACGAGAAATGGATGACGTCTAATTGGCGTTACGCATAGACTATCTGTTGCTCCACGTCTAGCAGATTTGACGCGATTACTTAAAGATATGGACAAGTCTTCAAGAATGGCTTTGGGCGCATAAGCAGATAAAATTGCACATCAGACCAGGTTAGATGAGTTATTTCGAGAGCAACTCCGTAGAAGGGGCGAAGTGTTTATATCCTGAACGCTAATGTCAATGTTCTTAAGGCCACTGCAGACTTTGTTAAACTCAGAAGAAGATTCTCATCTTTGTGTCATACATAGAAAGCGCATCATCGTCAAAGTGTAACTTATTGCCTCTAAAGCTCACCAAACTTGTGCTCACTTAAGCACGCAGAATCTCAGAACAACCTCCGTACATGCAATCCTTCTCACATTCCTCACCCACAATCATTGGTTCAGTTTTTTTTTTAGTTTTAAATGCATTTTATTATCTTAATCATTAACCCTTACATACTAACAAAAAATGCTTAAATGCTAGCTTAAAATTACTTAACAATCTTATATTAACTTATTGGCCCCACACAGGCACTCTAAGCTACTCTAAATTCTTATATCTATGTCTTTCGACTATATTTACATTTTACTTAGGAATAATTATTTTCTATACTTAAGGCTAAGAAAAAATTGTTCACAAAAACTTAGCATATGGACTTAATTTTTTATAAAACTTAATATCTAACTTAAAATAAACCTTAGTCTACCTAACCTACATACACAATACACACACACAGATATTATACACAATTATATACATACATTAGTGTATACAAAGGTATACACTAATATATGTATATATTTCTTAAATGCTAACCTAAACCTACGTAAGCTGGCCATCGCTATTCACAGAGCAAATAGATTGGTCAGCTCTGCCTCATTAGTGAGGCTGGTCCGTAATTGACGGAAACGACGACGAAACATCTTCTCCATCATTCAACCACCAGAAATGCTGATGCTGCCGAACGACATCCCTCTTATCGCGATTCCCCACCGCCCTACTGAACCTGAGACGATCCACACTGCCGTGTGCGACGTCTCTGTCGTAGTTGAGTCGCCTGTCCCCAGCTCTCCGAGCGACATGGAAGATTAACGGGACTGCTGATCTATCCTGGATCAACCCTATCTGATCTAGGTAGAGGAATGCTTCCGGTGGAACGAAGCCGTCAGAGCGCGCACTCTCGTGGTAAAGATAATTGGGATAGTAGGCCCCAGATATCAGGTTATTCGTCGAGGTCATTGCTCTTGCAATGTGCCTTCGAGTCAGCTTAATTACGAAGTTGTCCACTCGTATTAGGTTCGCTCTGTTGTAAAGGACCTCATTACGATAAAAAATTTTGTACTCCGACTCTGGTGTTCTGTACAAGCGAAGGCAAGCCCTCTCAAACACCCGAATCTTTTCCATTAAGCTTGCTCGTACATTGAACCACACGGGACACCCGAATACCAGCATGGGCCTGATAAGGGCTATGTAGCAGATTACCTTTACCCTCTCATCGAGTTGGCTGCTATAAAACATTCTCTTTGTAAGGGCAAAAGCGCCTTTGGCTCTGGCCAGAG
Source organism: Volucella zonaria (assembly GCA_963966105.1). Classification (NCBI taxonomy): domain Eukaryota; kingdom Metazoa; phylum Arthropoda; class Insecta; order Diptera; family Syrphidae; genus Volucella; species Volucella zonaria. Next base: position 78,975,742 of record OZ014534.1, on the reverse strand, counting down.
CAGCATCTACATTTTTGTCAAAATACAGAAACTGATCTAGCCAGATCCCAAGGTATCTGACTACATTTCGACAGGCAAGAGGCTGTCCGTGTTGTCCAATGATCGAGAACATTCGCACAATTTTTTCTGGTATCCCTAGAGGCTCCAGACAACGGCGTCCTAAAGAGAATGGTTTCCGACTTCTGAAAGTTGATTTTCAACTTCCAGTCATCGCAAAATCGTCTTATCTTATCGAAGTCACGCTGCAAGAGAGTATTAATGACCTCGATTTTTGGACCTGTTCTGTACGCTATCAAATCGTCTGCGTACGCAATAGTATGGGGAAGTGAACCTATCAAGTCGCTTGTATAAATGTTGTATAGGATCGGCGAATTGACCGCACCTTGCTGAAGACCATTTTTAATTTGAAATATTCCAACAGAAGTCACATCGCCATTTTTCACGATGAACTGTCTGTTGGTTAGCATATTATAAAGAATGTACAAGAGTGGTTTACTGATCCCCAGCCTAGTCAGCTTATAGAAAAGACCCACTAACCATACGGAGTCGAAGGCCTTCTCCAGGTCAACAAGGCAGGCACCAGTACATTGGTTTTTGCCTTTATTCCATTGGATATCGGACACCAGTTTAGACGCGGCATGTGAGATATCATGTCCCGCCTTAAAACCGAATTGATTATCCGGAACTATATGTTTGTCCTCAACCCACCTAGACAGAGCTCTATTGATTACTTTTTCAAATGCCTTACTGATATTCGGAAGGAGACTTATCGACCGGAGATTCGCCGGATTGGATATATCCTTTCCCTTTTTGGGGATAGGTTGAACCACCGCCGTTTTCCAATGCGCTGGATAATGTGCATTATTCATTGCATTATTAAACAGGGTGGTGTAAATGTCCACCGCTTCTAGAGGAACATGTCGAAGCACGATGTTCGGAATACCATCGGTCCCCACTGATTTCTTAGCCCTGATTGTGTCGAAGATCTCATGGAGCTCTTCCTTCGAAATGAACGGGGGTAGGTCACCCTCTCTGGTAATGACATTATTTGCCATATTTTCGTCGCTGAACCGGGTGAAACCAGAGCCCTCGGATCGCCAGTTCTCTACTTCATTTCGAATGTAGAGGTCGTGCACCAAGTCGCGATTGTCCAGGTCATAATTAGGGCCAATGGTGTCATTGGCCTTGTATATTTCCTGGAAAGTCGCTCCTATGGTCTCAACCTTCTCCTGTGGATCCTCGATCACAAAGAAGTCGTCATCATCAGCGACCTCATTTGGATCGATACGTGCTATTGTCAGTAACCGTTCGTTGTCTGTTGTCCGGGCTATTTTAAGACACTGAAGGTCGTTTTGATTTTTTGTCCGAAATAGTTTATTTATTTGCGGGAACATATTCGGGTTGATGGTGTTTACAGCCCGAACCCTGTTGTTCCAATACAAACTTACAGAAACTCTGTAATTCTCTTTTATTAACGTTTGAATATTTTTAATCGACGCCTTCAGTGTCCTAATCTCCGGGTCTTGTCTGCAGGAAACTGTCTGTACAAGTTTTTAAGTCTTGACAGAAGTCTACTTTTCTGTCGGTGCAGTGCGTCAATAGTAGGATTGCGGAACAGGTATTCGTTAGTCGTGCGTCGATAGCGCGGTATTGTAGCGTCCATAGTTTGTTTAATTGTCTCGTCCATTTGTTTTAGGTAATTGTCGATCTCCTCGTTTGACAAATTCCTATTGGACGGTGGGTGGAGCGTATTCGAGGAGAGCGCACTTGTCAAGGTTGCGGAGAAGCGTGTCCATCGAGTCTTACTGTAGTTGTAAGAATATCTTTGGACAAACTCCTCCAATTCCGCAATTTCGTTGGGAACTGTAATTTCGGTACTAAAGCCGCAATGGTCACTGTCATACACGAATGTGCGCAGACAGTTTAGCGCTTGTAAATTCGTACCTGTCAGTCGTATACGTTCGTCGTACAGCAGTAGATCCAAATAAGACCCGCCTCTGGGAAACGACGGGTTATCCGTCGTTTTAAGACCGAGTCTGTACATGACATCGTGCTGACCCCACCAATCGATTAGTAGGTTCCCTCTAGTATTTGGCAAATTATTTCCCCAATCTCTGTGTTTAGCGTTGAAGTCCCCACCGATTATAAAATAATTCTCCCCCGATTCCAGCCTCAGAAGTCGAAAAAGCGTGTCGAGCTCTGTAATAAATAAAGTGGGTTGTGAAGTCTCAGGTGCATAAACAGAGGCCAAGTATAGCCGCTTTCCACTGCGGAGCGGGATGTAAATGACGACTGCCTCCAGCACCCGGAACTTGCGCAACACTCCCTTGTACACTCTGTGAAATTTTATACCTTGTTTAATGAAGATCGCAACACCGCCTCCACGTTTGGATCCGGGCCGGTTTCTTCTTCTAACAATATAATTATTGTACTCCAGTTTGTGCTTATCGGTTAGCTTGGTTTCGCTAGCGAAAAGCACATCAGGAGTTTGGTCTTGTAGCAATTTAAACATCGCGGCCCTTCGTTCGATCCTAATCAGTGAATTAACATTCACCGCAAGAACCTTCAAAGATTGCTCCACCATGTGCGTACCCATTACGACATGTGTTGCGTTAGGCCCGGCAGCAGCGCGTAGATCTGGTCCACCCGCTTGGCCTGTTCTTGCACCTGCTTTTGCAGCTGAGCCATCTGCCCTTGGATTGCGAGCAAGATGGCCAGCATGTTGGGTGCAGCTTCCGTTGTTCTCGGCATTGGCGCCGGAGAAGCAACAGTCGCTTGCTGTACCGTAGCCCCCCCACCTGCCGCCATTTGGGCGTAGGAAATTTGGGGCGTGACGGCTGGTGTTTGAAGCCTCACAGGTGAACGTTTGACCTCCACCTTCTGCTGCCGAGCCAGTTTTGCTTTTTTAATGTCAGCGAACTTAGGACAACCCCGATAGTTTGCGGTGTGTCCCACGTTCCCACATAATACGCACGAGAGCTGCGTCCTATCGGATGCTCCGTCCCTACCCAGAGCACACTCCTCGGAACTGTGGTTCTTTGCGCACTTCACACATCGAGGCTGCATTTGGCAGTTCGACGCGGCGTGCCCGAACCTCTGGCAGCGAACGCATTGTATAACGCCTTCGCTCCTTTTTAATTTTTCCCAGTGAACCACATGGTAGTCTAGGACATTGATACTCCTTAGACTATCCAGACGGCTTTCGGGACTGAGCTGCACCAGGAAGAACGGCAGACTCCGTTTCTCCCGCCTGGCTCTAGCTGTGGTAAATGGCTTTACCCCCACGAACTTGAGTCCTTCGCACTCCTTCTCTTTAAGCAGTGCCAGGATCTCCTCAGGATCAGAAGACGGTTCCAACCCCTTCAGCAGCATCGATTGCCGCTTTTCACACTTCGGTGTGAATGAGTAGTGCTCCGTCGTCGTTTCCTTTAGGAGCTCTTTCACTTTCGCGTAGCCCTCCACTGTATTACAGTGGATGGCATGGCGATCGTTCCCCAATCTCTTAATATTAAAATTATTACCAATGACCAACTTACACAGGTCCTTGGTAGCATTTACCTCCAATTTATAGGTGTTGATAGGCGGCACCTTCTCCTTCTTCTTCTGCTGCTGCTGCTGCTGCTGCTGCTGTTGTTGTTGTTGTTGTTGTTGTTGCTGCTGCTGCTGCTGATGTTGTTGCTGCTGCTGCTGCTGTTTTTGCAGTTGCCGTTTTTGTGGCTGCTGCTGTTTTAGCTGTTGCCGATGTTGTGACTGCTCTTGTTGTTGTTGCCGGTGTTTCTTTGGCTTTTGTTGTTGTGCTTGCTTTTGAGCAAGCTGCTGTTGTTGGGATTGCTCTTGCTCTTCCTTCTTCCTTCTTACCATTTGTTTTTCTTTTATGGCCAGCACTCTTTCTTGTAGCATTTTGATGCTGCTACATATGGCCTCCATTTCTTCCTCTTCATCGTCAGATTCGCTTACTGCCAATGAAGCGAAGTTGTTGGTCGTTGGTAGGGTGGGCTGCTTTACTAAGTTGGAAGTTGGACAAAGCTTCCTCCTTCTCTTTGGTTTTGGCGTTTGGATCGAACCACTTGACGCCTCACTTGGTATATCAGCAGATCCCGCTATTGACATAGCGGACCGCTCTCCACAATCCATCACGTGATAGACAACACTTAGTACCACTTTAAATTTTTTGTTTTTGATAAAAATTAAAAAAAAAAGATGTTATAGAGTACACGGGGATTCGAACCCACGACCGTCGACTGTCGGCCGAGCACACTGACACCCTGCTAATTGGAGCCTATAGCAATTTCCTCAAATGTCTCGTTTTCACTGATTTCACTGTACACTCGCAAGCCGAACACGTCTGTTCTCCACGGAGATATGTGAACGACTGATCATTGGTTCAATTGCGAAGAAAATTATCAATTTCACCGCGTGCACATCAGATCTGCTGAAAAGTGAAGTCGAAATGAAAATTCGTGCTCCCGCAATTCGTGCCAAACAGTGCGTTAAACGAGTTACACGCAATAAAATCCGCGTTATTCCAAAAAACTTATAATTCCAAACCTCTTCGAGCAATCGCCTCCACTACAGCTTAGTGCGTAGCTACCCAAGAGCAGGCTAAATCAAATTGCACAGATACGGATTCTTATAGAAACTTTGGTACTCCTCCACTCCACTCCACCGCTAGCATCGATATCTATGTATCACATCGATTACAACAATAACAACTACAACAATTGTGACGTTGAAAGAGATACAAAAGTTCAACGAACTTTTGCGAGACGAAAATGTATCTTTACACAAAGATTGCCACGAGGTTCCAAGAAATACAAAATAAAAAAAAAATCTCAAACTGCCTGCTACACATTGCCAAACGCAGATAATCCTACATACACAAACGAGACTTGTATCTGAACATCACCAGCACTGTGCTAGAAGAAATATAGGGCGCGGGTGAGTGCGATTGTGCGATTACTGAACTAACTTAAGTTTCGCTTACGTTTTGAGTTGATTTCGAGTTGCTTTTGACGTTGTTTTGCTTTGGTTTGCTTTGTTTTGGTTTGTTTTGATGAACTTTTGCGTAATTTCGAACGCCGACAAATGTATGAATACATAGTGACAGCTCAAAAGGGACGACACTGACTCTACATATAACTGACATGGCGCCAATCTCCAGTCTTCACCCGAACACTACATCAAGTATCCGTACGTGCGTTGCAATACGCAATTAGCATTTGAGAAAGGAAAAGTTTGCCAGCTCGGATACTATCCGTATACACATTCAGATTCTAGTGGATGCATTCCCAGCACATGGAAGTTTAAGGCTGGCATATGTCTCAAACACAGAAGACTGTGTTCTACGTTCTGAGCACTGAATACTGAGTGCAGAGTCTGGCTGCAGCAAACGTATCTGAAGGTTAAAGCGGGTGTTGGTTCTAAAATTAGCTGACACCGTACACTGGGGATGCGATGCCTGATAAGAGCAACAGAAGTAAACAACAGCAACGCGAATGCACTGGAGGAAGAATAGAAATGGACAAAAGGTTAAAGTTGCAACAGCAGAGATCTGCTGATTCGCTGTTGGAAGTAAGTTGTAGGAATATGAACGAAATCCATATGCGGCAACAGGGTAGGGAGGCACTCACTAAGCCAGACTGTTGTACTTTGCTGATGATGATAGCTGAGTTGAACTTTGTTCCACAAAAGTTTAAACACCAAACAATGGATGAATGGAGTTTCTGTCGGATACGTCTGGGTTCTGCTTTATTTTTAGAAGACGCAGAGAATCTTTTTTAAAAGTGGATAAGCGCTTTGGTAAGTAGTTCGTTAGGTATCCGTAGATTGTTGTTCTTTTTGAAAGAAAATAAAATAAGGAACGAGCAAGTTCACTTCTTGTCAACAACTTAATTTCGTAATTTACTCAGTTGAGGCAAGAGTTGTCAAATGACATTTACTCGTATGTGCCACGTAACCTTTGAGACCGTCGGAAGACATGTGTCATATAAAGGAGAATACCAAGTAAGCTGACTTGTGTACAGTTTAGGAATGAAAAAATATTTATCCTGCAGTGAAAGCCTCTTCTTTTCCGAAAAGTGATCAAACAATTGCAGACAAAGTACTCTCAACGGAGGAAATAAACCCCCGATCAACTGAATTACGTGAAACTTGTCGGTGGATGAAGTATACTTCCTTGCTTAGCTGACGCTACTTTTCGGGGTTAACCTGGGCCTCAACTTGCAAGTCACTCCAGTTAGTTTGGTCTTTAGCTAACTGCCTCCAGTTGCGCACTCCAAGTCGGTTGACGTCCCCTTCTACCTGTGCGCGCCACTTGTGAGGTGAGGTCTTCCTCTACTACGTTGTCCCTCCAAAACTGCTGGCCAAGACATTAGTGTCAATCTGAACTACATGTCCTAGTCATCTCAGGCGACTGATGCGCACCTTTCTCACGCTGTACAACTCGTATAGTTCGGGACCGAATATTTTTCGCTTGAAACGACTGAGGACATCTTTATTCGCTTTCGATAGAGTCCATGCTGCAGCGCCATAAAGTGGGACTTAAAGGTCTTAAATAGAACCTCCTTAGTTTTTAGGGATAGGGCTTTGCGACTTAATTGCCTGCTTAGCCCAAAGAAAAAGCGATTGGCAAGAGTGATTCTTCGTCTTATTCCTGTGGGGTGTTTTTGGCAGAATTTATAGCAGAGCAGGGATAAACAAAGTCCCTTACTATGTATCCCTTCTTGTTGACAGCATATACCTAGTTTCGCCCTCATTTATAGCTAAACCCATTTTGGCATCTTCCGTTTCAATGCTAGCGAACGGGACCGGTGACAGCCCGTTGAGTTCTGCCAATTTTATCAATATCATCGGCGTTGTTGCATCAAGTTGCATCGACTTTTGAAAGATTGTGGCTCCAGAGCTCGCTGAATTCCGCACAATTCTTTCAAGTATGATGTTAAAGAAGTCACATGATAGCGCGTCACCTTGTCTAGGCATCGAAGGTCTCGGTTAAGTGGTTACCGGACCTTGATTGAGTAGCGAGCGTTCTTAATTGCCATTCCGAGAGTTTGGGAGGAGTGCCCTCGTCTCTATAAATGCTGTCATATGCGGTCTTAAAAGATGGCGAAGATCGATTTTGACTTCTTGAGTTTTTTTCCAAGATCTGCCGGAGTATGAAGATTTGGTTGATTGTGGATTTTCCCGGTCCGAAACCGCACTGATAGGGACCAATCATGTTGTTGGCGAAGGGTTTCAGACAACAGGATAGATAAGAGCTTGTATACGATGTTGGGGAGACTTATACCTCTATAGTTGGCGCAGTTGAGGAGGTCTCCTTTTTTGTGGATCGGGCATACTGTGCTGAGATTCCATTCATCAGGCAAACATTCTACTGACCAAATCTGGGAAATGAGTTGGTGCATGCTCTCCACAAAGTCATTTCCAGCATCTTTGAATACGTCGGCCAGTAAGCGGTCAGGTCCAGTTAATTTGTTGACCTTCAGCTTAGCTATCCTATCTTCATTTTGCATAGCTGGACCGAAGTTTTGGGTATCATCGTCTAAGTTGAGTGGTCTATTCTGCCTAATGGCGGAATGTTGGGCTTCTTCGCCGTTATACAGTCTGCAGAAGAAGTTTTCCCATATTCTCAGTACCGAGTGTGACTCCACTACAAGGTTTCCTTCTTCATTTTTACAGGCTTCTGTACGTTTTACCTGTTGGTAAGATCTCTACATTATTTCTGGAGTACAACCTCTCAATATCTTCGATCGCGAGCTTCTCGTGCTCTGTTTTCTTCTTCTGGAGAAACCGATGTTTTTCCTGTCCCTTCTGCTGGAAGAGTCACCCTTCGTTGCAGCGCCGCTTTGTAGGTTTCTTTTTTAGTTGCATATGATTGCCGACATTCTTCATCAAACCAGGGATATATTGGTAGTGATCGCGTGAAACGCAGCACATCAGTTGCGGTATCTCTGATGGCATGTTGGCAGCGTTGTCACTGGTCTTGGGTACTTGGTGCTGGCAGCATAGGAGTTGTTGAGGGATTGCGGGATACGCGTTCGGTGAAGATTCTGGCGGTCTCTTGCGAGTGCAGCTTTTCTACGCAATATATTCTCACAGTGGTTCTTCTTTGTCGTGGCGCTAGGCAAATTCGCATTCGCACCTTAGCTGCAACAAGGTGGTGGTCCGAGTCAATGTTGGCTGCCTCGAACGTTCGGACGTCCAGAATACTGGAAGCATACCTTACGTCTACTACACCACAAGATGATCAGTTTGATTTAAAATTAGATGATCCGGAGGCCGACAAATCCCCGTGTGCCTGTTCTATTGTAGCAATATTTCGCCCCGCTGCAAAGTTAATGAGCCTAGTCCGTTGCCAGACTTGGTGTAGGCTATGCTTACCATCTGTCCTACCAAAAACGATTTTAACGTCATGCTTCGGACATTGCGCATATGTCTTGCTGAGGAGCTCGCAGAAACATTCTTTGGTGGCGTCATCTTTGCCTTCCGTAGCCTTGATGCGAATATGCGCTGTATAGCAATCGGCATAGTACTCATATACATCACAGAAAAGCTCTAGGTGCGCTCTACTTTACTAGAAAATAGCGCAACGAGCCACCTGTAGACGCATTCCCAGCGCTTTAAAAACCTCTCCAATGGCGGGTCTCCAAATCTTGGTTTATTTGTTGTACTATAGACAATATCGGCACGCAGATTGCAATTAATTCTGCCCTCAGGCTGAAAGCGGCTCAGCAATGGAAGGAGCTACATACCTGTAGAACATGACAGTGTACCCATGTTGCATCTCGGATTCCCTCATTCAACCGGCCTGAGGTTCGTCACAAATCCTTCAGCCTACCCACAAACTGTACCGTCTTTCAAGCCATAATCTCCGATATTTATCAAGCCGTTGCTTCACTCAGCCTTGATCCACGCCCGCGTACGACCAGATCCCTTACTTGAAACAGTTTAAACTTAACTTGCCACGGTGGCAGGATAAATCGTGACTTTCGAAGCAGAAAAAAAAAAAAAACTATTACAGGACTAGAAAACCACCAGTTGACCAACTTTACAGATGGAGGGAACACTTCGACACTGTTTTAGGCCTCTTGGGCGACTAGAAAAGTTTTCAGTTTCGTTTCACTTTTGCTGCTGATGAGGACATTGGGACAAAATTTTGATTGTGGCCCTCGGATCCCTGGTCAACGATTTCTGAACCATTTTCTAAAACTGCGTTACCTGTTCTACTATTCGTCCGACGGGTGAACATCTTGCAGCTCCGCGCCTTCTAGCGGTGCAATCTAGAAATTTGTTCGGTAGCTTTGCAGGTTAACATAGTTTTGTATCTTGGATGGGGATGAGCGAAATAAGAGGGTGGGACGTAACTCGGTACTGCTCTCCAAATGGAAACATTTTAATCATCAAGTCTGGCAAATTACGAGTAACTGAAGACGCATGTGAACTTTTGTTGATCGCATATCCCTCAACCTTCCCTAAACACCCTGACAACATTAAGTGCTGAAGATTAATGGCATCGATGCTAATAAGCTGTCGGGAATCCCGCAACTGATATGATTGGCTTTCATCCGACCCCTGGTTTGATGAAGAGATTAGGCAAAAACATGTTGCTCAATAATTCGAGGGCGGCTGGTGTGCTCTGCGAGCTATGGAGTAGAGAAAAACATCGGCGTCGACAGTTCTACGAAAAGGTGAGAAGAACTTGTCAAGCCAACAAGACTCAAACAGAAAGCTGTCGATATGAGCAAGAAATACTAAAGTCAAAGTTAGTGCTGAGGATATGGATCGACATGTTGTATCTTGGAAGCAGGTTTGCGTACATGAAGCTCAGCCGTCCTCTCCATGCTGCTCAATATAATGGAAATCAAACGGATTGGCCCGAAACTCTTCGAAAGCCTGTCTTCATCTTTTCCGATTTTTGGGATAAAAGCTACTCTTAGTGTTTGCCAGTAAGTTTGATATATGACATCAGTGTCAGAGGACTTAAAGCCATCAAAGGAAGCAACATCGTATTTAATGAATTCAACAGTCACCAGAACTGATGACAGACACCAGTTACAAACTTTGTGTTGTTCAGCTCACATGCAACTTCGTTGTTATTAGTTGGTTATGAGCTGGTTCTGACTAGGTTACGTGGGAAGTGAGTCCCAACCATTAGACAGAATGTCTCCACGTTCAACTTAGTGTAGATCGGATCTTTCCATTCTGGCTGATCTCTCCCTTTTGGGCACTTTGGTCAGGCTTGGTCGGTTTTACCGATTTTCCAATCTTTTCACAGAAATTGCTCCGATCGTAAGGTTCCACTCTTCCCCCAAATTAGCCTCAAGTGACTTATTTTGAACGTTTTGGATTTTTTTACGTAGTCGATGCAAATCTGCGTTCTGTCATATGCAATACAGGTCCGTTCAAAACATCGTTTGATGAGCAGCTGTGTCTATATTCTGGAACGTCCTGAATTTAAGCGGAACATGACGGATTGCCCAAGCTCCACTTGGTATTAATTGAGTTCGGCTATTGCCTTGACGGTGGCGGTATCACTGAATCATAATTGGTTCCGGAGTTTCCCAAGTTTAGATGGTGACAGTGAATTCGGCACAGAAAGACAAGATCTCGGCCTTACCAGTCGCTCATCATATGGTGTTGTGAAGCTTCTTAAACATCCGTATTCAGAGATTTGTTTTTCCACATCAATGGTACCTCTATGTGGTGGTTACGTACGTGGCCTCGTATTCAAAAGGCAAAGCCCCCTGCAGACAATGCAGTAGGCAACTTGGAATTTTGAATGAAGGCCGAACATCTGCGTTGCGGTTTTATCGAACCCGCAAATCGAACTCCTAACTTCTATTGAGAAGGAGTCGTGCGTCGCGCCGAACTGCACTGTGCTTTTTGGATTAGCAACGCTTTTTCCAGCGGCAACCTTGGCATTTAACAATCGATTTGAGCTCCGTTTGGGTTACCATTTCGCCAGGAATAGACTTCCCGCTTACACAGTAATTATCCAACTGAGCTTGTAACTCGAATATCCATAAGCCGTTTTCATAGAGACGTCGCACATTAAGTGCGTTTCGGAGAATCTGCTGCTGCTGTGGCGCGTAGTATTGAGGAGGATCAGAATGAACGGATTCACCATCAACAATTGGAGCTGGATTTTCCATTTTATGGCTCCAGCTCGTGCAAGTATTGAAGCCACCCATGCTCTTAATGCTCCCCTCACCACAAAATTTTGTTCAGCGGGAGGATACGAGTAATTTTTGGTTGAAAGGCAACGTCAACAAGCAGAATTGGTGGATATAGGGTTAAGAAAATTCACAAGCCATTATTGAGGTGCATCCGCAAAGTAACTGCTTGGTGCGCCTTATGCGCGGGTGGAATCATTGCTTTATATTTCTTCAAGGATGAAGAACGTTGCAGTCAATGGAAAACACTTTAGCCCCATGATTGCTGACTTTTTGTTTCCGAAGCGAATGAATTAAATGTGGGAGAGCTGTGGTTTCAACAAGACGGCTGGACATACTACACAGCACGACTCACAATTAATTTATTAAAGCGCAGAATTTCGCGTAATAGACCTGTGAATTGGCCTCCAAGATCCTATGACTGAACATTTTCCGTGAAGTCGCTAATCTACTCCTACCAGAAACGACTTGCAAACATTTGAAACGTTTATGCCAATATCCGGCTGCAGTTACTCGCAAAAGGGATCGGCAATTGGATTTCGCTTCATTTGAAGCCCGCATATCCCCGAAAGCATATAAAAGCACTAATGGCACAAGGCTAACTTTCTAATAAAGCCAACACCATGGCCATTTAGACGACTCTTTACTTAGGCTAAGTTGTAAGCCATTAAGGAGATTACGTTAACGATGTCGAGCAAATAGATAACATAACGACCCAACTTTTACCGGCATGAGTAACTCGGCCAGACAACACGGCGCAGCGTAGCCGAATCACTACTTTTGTGGATAAAAGCAGTGCTGATGAATAGGACCCTGACTGCGAATGGTCACTGAAACAGGTCACTCAAGACTAATTTGGACGGAAACTGGAATCTTTACAGATCGAACCAAAAAAATATAAGAGGCTTCCTCGAATTTCGAAAGACTTTTGCGAGAAAACAGAAACTGTCTGTGAAACCAGTAGGCCAGTCAAAGTCCTCAAAAGGGGAAGATCAACCAAGCTGGAACCACTCAGAAAATCTGATGGCACCTATACTGAGTCGAAAACAGAGACTCTCCGTCTTATGCTTGTGTCTCACTTACCAGGTAACCTAAGCGGAACCAGCTCACAACTAGCTCCTATCAACGAAGCTGCTAGTGAGCTTCGTACATCTCATCAGTTGTGGTGATTGATGAGGCCATAAAACATGGTGTTGCTTCCTTTGATGGCTTCAAGTCGCCTGGCACAGATGGCATATAACCAGTTATGCTACAAAATCCGCTGCTGGTAACTCTGAAGAAAATCTTCACTGCTAGCCTGACACTGGCATACATACTGGAACTCTGGCGAACAGTGAGTGTAGCCTTTATACCGATAATCGGAAAGGAGGACTACATGCTCGCCAAAAGCTTCAGACCTATAAGTAGAAAATACCCGTGTGTGCAAAACTGTTTTGCGAATACGTCCTCTGTCTGCGATGCAGGCTGAAGATCCTGCGAGAGTGCGCTTTGGAATCCGGTAGGCAGAATTGAAGGCGCACTCGACAGGAAGGAATACGCCTTGAGCATTTTCATCGACGATGAGGGTGCTTTCGACAACGCAACTTTTGACGCCATGTGTAACTCGGCTCGGATAACACGGCGTAGACGCATCACCAGTTTTGTGGATAAAAGGAATGCTGGTGAATAGGAGCTGTGGCCAATATGTGGTGGCGAGGATAAACAGGGTGCATGTTGGTGGACTCACTGCCCAACGCGCTTAATAGTTCTGGCATCTATGCACAAGTATACGCGGATGATGTAGCTGTACTGGCTGTTGGATTGTGCCTAGCGACTGTCTGCTCTAAAGCCCAGGCAGTCCCAAACATGATCGACGATTGGTGCACTGGTAATGCGCTTTCAATCAATCGTCCCAAAAATGCAGTTGTTCTCTTTACGAGAAGGAGTAAGCCCTCTGGTCTGACTCATCTAATGCTTAAAGGCATCACCATCCAATTCTCCAACGAAGCTAAGTATTTGGGTGTAATCCTGGATAACAAATTTCTGTAGACTAAACATGTTCCGTCGAAAGCCTTTACGGTGTTGTCGACCTTCTGGCAGTGCAAATGAGCTGTCGGCAAGATATGGTGCATGTCACCGAGAAGGCTGCTCTGGAGCTACACGGCTATGATAATTCCAATTATATTCTATGCGTCGGTTGTATGGTGGAATTAGCCCTCGAAATATGTGATTGCTGCTCTTACCAGGCTCCAAAGAACTGCCTGTGTCGACTGTGTGGGGGCTTTCGCTAACACCCCAGGCTCTGGTCTAAACTCCTCTTGATGTCCATCCTGCAGTCTTCCTTTTGAAAAAAAGTGGTCTTTGGTACAACATGCACTGGAGTTTTGATGACCTTCCGCGCCGACTGGTTTTTGAATCTGGTCTTATGGACCTGCCGTCTGTTGCAATGACACCAGACCTTCTGTTGGTAAAAAAAAAATACGAAATCGACTTCATGGATGGCTCCAAAACCGATTTAGGATGCACCGCTGGTGTCATTCGTTAGATTGCACTGCTCGTTAGGAAAACTTGCATCTGTCTTCCAAGCGGAGATATACGCCATTGTGGACAATCGATGGAAGATGCAAGGCATCTCCATCTGTATCGGCGGTCTTGCTGAACCTTTTCACGATTTCCAAATTAGTTCGAGAATGCTAGGCTTTATTAATCGCAGCTGGAAGGTTGAATTCACTGAATCTTGATTGGGTCACAGGTCATAATAGGAGCACGGGAAATGCAATCGACGATGAACTTGCTGAGCAAGCCTCAGAGAAGATCCTTCGTAGCCCGATCCTGCACCAAAACTCCCTGCATAACTGCAGATGGCATGAGTCTCCTGATTGCCGCAAGGCCAAACTTATGCTCTAAGAGGTCAGCGACTTTCCGGCTGTCATTCAATAGGAAAGACTCCAGGCTGCTTACTGGTGTCGTGACGAAGGGCACTACGATATTGCTAAGCATCTAAGTGTGCTGAACTAAAGGAGCACAGTGTTGTGAATGCGATGATGGTACTGCGGGGCATTACCTATGTGAGGTGCTCAGCGCTGATGTGGTGAGTGTTGGTATTGTAGGCACTTTGTCACTTACTCATCCTTCGAAGAAAGACTGCGACATTTCAGTAAAAGGGAAATCGAACTCCTTACAATGGGCTGTTCTTTGTATGATTGATTTCTGTCCCGACAGAAGAAAGAAGGATAAGGAGGATTAATTGCGTCAAAACTCCACAACGTGTTGTGGCATAGAAGTGCCGTTTTAACTTAAACGTTTGTTATATACACAACAGTTGTCCATCTTTCACACCGCTATCGCCGGAGAAGCACAAATGTAAATCAGCTGGTTGTGCCAAGTGCAACGAAGATCATCAGAATCATCCGTGAATTCTGGGCGTCACTGACGAGATAATGTTTTGTCAGTTCGACTGTTCAGTTACGGAAATTGACGTTCATCAGATACAACTGTCAGTAGAGGCCTTGAGTCTGACAAGTAGGTTTGCCTCCCTATGACGCAAGGGTACAAAATAAAAAAAAAATAAAAAAAAAGGCACCTAGTCCCACCCCGTTCGACTGCTCTGATTGAGAGGATTTCAAGACAAAAGATCAAAAATGTTCGCGCGATAATTGCATTTCCTCTGTGGCATCTCGGAGATACACCCATACGAACCGTTGTACACTTGTCCGTTTGTCTGTAGTTCGAGTCCCACCAGATGGAAAATTAGTTTCCACCCAAAATGCCCCAGGAAAATGTAAAAATCCTTTCGCACCATAAAATCAACAAAAAAAATCGACTTCGTCTAGACTTGAATTACACACTTGCTGGTGTCGCTGTCGTTGCAAGTTAGAAAGAGAGGTATGCAGGCGAAACTATAAGTGAAAAAGAGTAAGGGAATGCTCACATTCAGTTGACATTTACAGCTGCCGACAAAAGTTTTCCTTCTGTTTCCACTTTTTTTTTTTTGTTTTTGTTTCTTCTTCCTCGTCTGCTACGTAATCCACAAGAGAATCGTCTACAACTGATACTGATACTGGCACTGGTGCTGAAACTGGATCTGTGAATCCTGTGTAGCTGGGAGCCCCGAAGCCGACAAAGTAATGACAAACAAGGAAAATTGAATAAAATCCACAAATCTTCACTCGAGTGGAAGCCGATGAGTGATTTATTTGATTTTTCACTTCTTCCCCGGGCGGGAGGGAATTTGTTGTTTCCTTCTTCTCTTCACAAATGGCAAACACACTTATCCACTATTCTTCACTCGATCACTTGCACTTTTATCTCGTTTCGCAGCTCCGCTCAGATTCCGGATGGAGCAGGAGATGGAACGAAGCCAAACCGACACTTTTGGGCGTGTTTTCGCTTCTTTATCTCATTTTCGGGTTCGAAATTGTCGCGTTCGGGTTCTGCTCGATTTTTTTCTGGAGACTTTGGCAACTTTAAGCGGCGCGAATAGGTAAGCACCACCACCGAGACCACAACTACTTGCACGGCAAAGTCTCCGCTCTGCCGCCGTTTTCACAAGCCGATCACACAGATGTTGGATGAGATTTCTTCACGCGTGACAGATAGGTGGGTGCGTTGGACGAGTTTTTTTTTTTTTTTGACACATGAAACAGGCGAGAGGCAACCGGAGGCTTCTAGAAAAACGAAAAACGCAAGAAAAATAAAAACGAAACGTCCCTGAGGGGTGAGTGAATTAATTTTTGTTTATTTTGTGTTGTTTTGCAACATTTTTAGACGAACATTGACCGATATGCGACAGCACAACATCCACACGTTACGAGAAATACAATCGAACTGGCGGCCGGAGAAAAAACAAGTGCGATGCGATTCAGCTGATGTTTGTCTTGTGTTAGAGGGAGAGAAGTAGTGGGTTCTTGTGGGTTGTGGAACGTAGTAAAAATGCTTAACAAACACATGGAAAGTTCGGCATATGAGAGAATTGGATGAGGATTGGGAGAAAAACATGTGTTGCATGAGAGTTGGCGATAAATGATGCCAAGTTGCGGAAACTTGTGTGGATTCTGATTGTATTCCATTTTATATGATTTGGTAAATATATCCGTGATGCAAACAAATTTTTTAATAAGAAAATGGTCAGCTTAGGAAGCTAGGGGATAGAAGTGAATCGATAAATAGTTAAAATGATAAATAGTTAAACTAAAAAAAAACAAAACTTCTCTTTGATAAAAGAGCCATTTTTCATTATTTTCTTAGCGAGTATTTTTCACTTCTTTATTATCTCAATAAATCGGATACTTATACAACATAGCTAATTCCCATGTGAATTCTCATGAGAATTTGCCATACTCACGAGATGGAGCGTCGGTATCCCGGCCATTAGAAATAAAACAAAACACAATTTACTTGAATAATGTCTTTTTACTTCAAGGTCTTATACAGAACTGACTTGCTATCTTAATCTAACTTAGCATAGTACCTATTGGGTCTATAACTTCGTGCGGTTTGCTAAGAGATGGCGTAACTTGTATTATTCCATTGGAACATGCGTTGGAAGGCTACTGTCATTGTACGTCATTTCAGTATATGTCATTCATTTGAAGCGTAAACAACAATAATTTTTTTTCACTCAAATATGTCGAACTTTGTGCCTGAAAAAGTGTTTTTGCGGGGAGTTCTTCTTCATTACTTTAATATGAAGAAAACCGCTGCCGAAAGTCATCGTATTTTGGTCTAAGTTTATGGTGAACATGCGCTAGCTGAGCGAACGTGCCAAAAGTGGTTTGCACGATTGATTTTGGCTTGGAAGACGATGAACGTCCTGGGCAGCCAAAAAAGTTTGAAGATGAAGAACTGGAAGCATAACTCTATGAAGATTGTTGCCAAACACAAGAAGAGCTCGCAGAATCTTTGGGTGTCACTCAAGCAGCCATTTCAAAACGTTTAAAAGCAGCTGGATATATTCAAAAGCAAGGAAATTGGGTTCCACATGAACTCAAGCCGAAAGACGTCGAAAGGCGGTTTTGCATGTCCGAAATGCTTCTGGAACGCCATAAAAGGAAGTCATTTTTGCATCGGATTGTTACTGGTGATGAAAAATGGATCCATTACGACATTACGATAACCCCAAGGGCAAAAAATCATATGTGAAACCCGGTCAACCAGCCAAATCAACGGCAAAGCCGAATATCCATGACGCGAAGGTAATGCTCTGTATTTGGTGGGATCAGATGGGTGTGCTGTATTATGAGTTACTAAAACCGGGTGAAACCATCAATGGACAACGCTACCGAACACAATTAATCAGTTTGAAGAGAACAGTGGCCGAAAAACGGCCGGAATATGCGACCAGACGCGAGGCAATAACTTTAGATCATGACAACGCTCGGCCCCACGTTGCTATTCCGGTTAAGAACTATTTGGAAAACAGTGAATGGGAAGTCTTACCCCACCCGCCTTATAGCCCAGACCTTTCCCCTTCTGACTACCATTTGTTCTGATCGATGCAGAACGCCCTGACTGAAATACGGTTCGCATCAGAGCAGAATATCAAAAATTGGCTTGATTCATTCTTAACTGCCAAGCCGGCGCAGTTCTTTTGGGATGGGATCCACAAATTGCCACAAAGATGGGAAAAAGTCATAGCTTCAGATGGGCAATACTTTGAATAATACTATTGTACATGTTTTTCTTAAATAAACGTTCAAATTTTGAAAAAAAAAACCGCACGAAGTAAGTTATATGCCCAATAGAATGACACAAAACTTGCATTTTGCTTGCATTTCTAATGCCGCTATTCCCAACCAATTAAAATTTTGTTGTTAAGCTGAAGTTTTCCGTTGCGTGTTGATGATGATTTTGCTTTGTTACCAAGTAATGCCTAGGTAGGCACTTTGATGATGGTAACAATGATGGTAATGGTACTGATGGTGTTGATATGCGCCAACGACGACGCCTCTTTACTTCTAATGGCACATTCCCTCCGAATTTGTGCCCCACTACGCGCTTTACCCGTTTCTTTTTGTTCCCAACTCCGAGTCTGACGCCTTTTCATTCCTCTCCAATGTCTCATTCTGCCCGAACTGCCTCACCAGGCGAGCTAGCCAATCCCGTTTACTGTCACTTTTTCGTTTCATCGGAGTTCGGAATTACTGTCCAAAGACCCATAAAAAAATTCACTTCAAAAACTTGGTGATTTCTATTTAATTTCATAACAGAACAAGCAACGACTAGATGAAGGCCGTTAATTCTTTTCGAACATACCAATTGATTTCTAAAATTCTAAAAAACCTCAGCGAAGACAACTGCAGGGTTGTCATCGAAGTAGCTCCCTCGTATGAGGTTTGTATACTCTTCCGCTTTTCCTCGTTTGGTGATTACCACTATACCCTGCAGTACTTCGCCGTAGAAAGGGTTCCTAAAAGAGCCCTAAGGCTATACGAGAATGCCAGTGGGAACGAACCTAGCACCTTCTTTGAGAATTTTGGCTTGTCGTTATGTTTTCTCGAAAGCGACGCGCATACCACTACTGATGTGGCAACAAACGCTATCCTCATCGGATGAGGAATTTCAATCCAAAAGGAAAGGGTGTAAAGAAGATGTCAGTGTCAGAGAGCGTTTTTTTCAGTCTTACAAACCCCGATTGGAGACAACCGGAAAACAATTAGAGGTCGAAGGAGCCACTGCAACGCCTTTCTTAAACGTTTTAAGTGCGGAACACTGTACGTAGTAGAAATTGTTAGTCGCTGATCAAGACCTTAAGGAATTCTATCTCATTGCATACCATTTACAATGACATTCTACATAGCTGTCTGCTATTTGGGAAAGGCACCTTCACTTAGTCGAACGTAGGGAACCTTTGTCTCATGCTTAAGACTTTCTTCCCAGAGCCGAAGCTGCAAGTAAGCAGATTCTTCCTTTAAAGGGTTCGAGTCACCTGAACGGTTCGGACAATATTCGCTTGGATCGTTTCTAGATAGTCCGCATAACATCGATCTGGGCGTCAAGGCGTCTGATATAACGATTACAGAACTTAGAGCGGAAAAGATCGTGCTGAAACCAAATATCGTCCAAGTCCATGTCTTCAATTTCAGCCTACGAAAATTCGGTAATTATGACTCTGTAGCGCCCATCGTTTCCGTCTGCATTTTCGAAATAAAATGGACTGATGATGCCACCATTCCAAAATCCGCACCAAACTGTCACACTCTGCGGACGCATTGGCAGGTTTTCCAATCCCCAGATGCGACAATTTTGTTTGTTATAACACAGCCGCCGAAATGAAAATGATTTTTCGGCCAAATTCTACGTCCAATTCAAGCTGCTGTAAGGCCCAAATTGAGAAGGGATAACGAAGCGGATGGTCGTTTACCTACAATTGCTGAGCCAATTAGACTTTTTAAGGGAATAATTCGAGATTTCTGTACAAAATTTTCATTAGGCTGTCGAGTCGATGTTCCTCGTTTGAGTCGAAGACTCTCAGCCACAGTCACGTCGGTACGTACCGTACGACGACAGGGACCGTGAGTGTTGTCCGCAAGCAAGCCAGCCTCACGAACTTTTTGTACAAACTTGCGTATAGCATGCGCGGGGTGTGATTCATTTCGGAAAAAACTTCCTTTCAATAAACGCACTGTTGGGACAGCACTCACGTTTGAAATAAGTTTGCAATATTTCCCAACGTTGTTGCGGGCGAACAACAAAAGTAGCCTTTGTAACGAAAACCGGAAAGACGACTACACTCCCAATCAAGAGCTTCACATAAAATACTCTGACTTAATTCGTGTTGAAAACCATGGAGAGAATGGTTGAGCTTCATGGGCGCTAGACTGCTTCGGGATTGCATTCCCTGTCCAGGATCCAGCATGCCTACCAATGCTTCAAAATCTGGTCGCCAGAATTGTAGACGCACTCGGCAAGAAAGGGTGCACGCTAAAAAATTTTCATAAGCATTGAGGATGCTCTTGATGTGTGCATGTGTAACTCGGTCATAGAACTCAGCATAGACGAATCACTAGTTTTGTGAATGTTGACTACGGCCAATATGTGATGGCAGGGGTGAATAGAGATTCATAGGCTTCCTGTCGGCGCTGCTATACTGCATACTGGTCGACCCTTATAGGCAAATGCAAATGATTATCGGATCAAGCCAGCAGATGTCTAGTCTAAATAGCAGGCAGCTCTATCCATTACATCATTCTACAGGATTATGCAAAAGAAGGAGCCTGCCAGAAAATTACATCCATCCTCCGGAAAGTTTTTATGATGCCAAGACGAGACTGCCAGCATGATGGCATTCTTTTTACGATTCTCTCATCGATCGCCCAAGAAGGTCCTCCTCTGAAAAGAATGTTTAGCATTTGGAAAATGGTTTAAGCGACAAATGGCGTGTTGGCACTCTTGCTCATTTTTAACAAAATCTGGGTATAACTTCGAAGGTCAATTCAAACCCATGATGACCAAATTAAAAGACAAGAACAAACATCACCAAATTGCAACAGCTGTGAGGCTGGCGATTGAATCTATTTAACCTTTCAACATCCAAGGACTCTGCTTTGTTTAACACGCAACTAAATATAGCGCATGGATTGATGCCAGTCTACTTTTGCCTTTGAAGTTAGAACTGACACCCCTGGATCCAATCACGTCAATCTCAATGTTATTCGAGGCTATTTCGAGACAGCCCAATTTTAATCCTCAGAGAATCATTTTCGCCTTCTGCAAGTTTTGTGTTAAGAACTTTAAGGTATCCTTCAACCTTCATCGTTCACAATGAATTCATGCACAATGAATTCACCCAAAGTTCCGAAAACCCCATCTAAAGAGCTCCATATGACAGGGGTGCGAATTCAATTACTGAAAATGTCCTTAGGCGGCTTGCCTTCCATGTACGAGTACGTACACGTATGTTACATAAATGTGGTGTATGGTATGTCGGTATGAATTAGCAATTAACTGTTTGCCTCCAAGGAACCCGCTCCTGTTGAATGCGTGGATTGAACTTATTCACACAAAAAGGAACAAAGAGTCTGGATGTCAACAAAGTTCGTTTTTACAATTTACGGAGACATAGGAGCTTATCCTTTAAAAACTGACAGTCGCCGGTGGCAAATATTCAAGAGATTAAGCAAGGCAATGGAGGATTGTTGAGGTGTGTGATAAACAGGAAAAGCTGGTTTCAATGTGGAGGTGACCAGTATTTTGGCTATGACTACACGTCGAGTGCGATTATTTTATCTCCAAGCGGCAACCGAAGTCATTTTGCAACTACATTCGGGATGAAACGCAACGTATTGCCAAATAATCTTGAGCTGCTTCATTGCATTTGCACCTAAAGCCGTTAACTGTTTTCGAAGACAAGGGTCTTAGAAAATAGATGTTTTCTGACGAGCCCTTAAGAGACCAGCGGCTTTGCTCGCATTTTCAAAGTGGATAGCTGGCACGGTTTTATAAGACTCATGCTCTGTCACGACACACTGGAAGACACGGTTCCAAGACCTTAAATGACAACTCCTACGGTTTCCTTGTAGCAGGTAAATTCAAAATACGACTCTTCGACGAGAAGAAGCTACCACTTACCTCCGAAAATAAAAATAACCTTGGACTTAGTACAACAGCAGTAGGCCCTCTCAACAAAGGGATATCACGTGTCTCACGATCGAAACGGCAGTCAAATGGTTTTCAAAAAGTCAAACAACTGCACATGGCTTGGAAATGGAAATGTTTTTAAGCTTCTCCAGTAATCTTATAAAGTTGAGGAAGTCACAAGTTTAGACTTGGTAATGTTTTGAAGGAGCTACAGCCTCCTTGAATAGCAAAGAGCCACATAGCCGCACAGTCGCACAGTATGTGTTCCGTAGTTTCATCAGGATTGGCACTCAGATCACTTATGCCGGCAGACAGCTGCACTATATACCTCAGACCGTAGTGTCAAGAATGCAAATTGGAAGTTGATACTAGAATGCACTGGGGACAGATGGTTCTTTTAGCCTGTCTTAGGTAGATGACCGCTGACAAGGGATTCAGGGTCCTAATATTTGGGAATAATTAGGCCCAGCTGACTTACAACCAGTACCGTCCAAGGCTGGTCTAAGGTTTTTCTTAAGAAAGGATTTTCCATCCGCATCTGGAGCAATCATCTTCATGCTTGATTGAAGTGATCAAAGCCAAGAATAAGACCAATTTCCACATGGAAGACTGGTCGCACGAAAGTTTAATTCATTACGAGCTAAGGAACCTCGTAAGGCAAATAGGAAAATGGCACGAGCGGTGAATACAAACCCAGACACTGATTGGCAAAGTTGCAACGACACTCTGAACATTTTCAAGAGAAAAATCAGAACATCCAAGAGCAAAGGCTGGCAGAACCTTTAAGTGTTATTGAGGAGGGAAATGAGTTTGTGCGACCGAAAAAAGTTCTGTCCAAGTAAGGGTTCCTAGTTTCGTCGTAGAAGGATAACGGAGCATGGTTCAACTTCAACATAGAAACTCTTGAACGCGTAGGATTGGGAATGGCACTGGCCCAAGACTTGCCCATGGACAAGCAATGATGACATCGAAAAATATTTAGCATCTATGCCTTGGAAGGATTACGTGACAATTGATAAATTTCAGCCCCACATCTTATTTGTAAGGTACACTGATGATGCAGATCAATGCAGTGGCATATGTTAGTTGTAAATTCACTCTTAACTTGTTAAAATCGGCTTTCTACTGCGGTCTTGCAGTAAACCCAGCAAAAACTGAATTCAAAGAAGAACGTACCCAGTATTCAGAATACCATTGATAGAAGAGTCAGCACTGAAGCTCCAGATACTCGTATCTTGGACTCAACTGAAGCCCGAATATTGAAAAGAGAGAGTCAAGAGAGCATCCATAGGATTCGTGGTAAGAATACACACTGCTGTTGCTGGGAACATACTAAACTAAACTGAAATTTTATAATTATAAAGCAAAATGTAACGATCACCGTGACTTTTTACTTCATGAACGCTCAGGTCTAGCCCCACAGCCGGTCTTGAGGTAATAACTAGTACTCGTACATCCCAGAACCTGCAGAAGGAAATGCTGTACGCCCAATAAAATCTAATTACGGGAGATCCGCCACAAATGGTTGTTGTGCCTTGTTAAACAGTTTGCCAGTCGAAAATAGTCTTTGGTCGGATTATAAGATCAAGATACCGAACCAAGGAGAGTAGGCAAACGAGGACGTCATGGTCATGGACGTAACAATGAAATAGCCCTGTACAGTCTCGACTTGAAATTGGCTAATGCTAAAAGTGTAGGTATATAGTCAGAGAGACCCAATCCTACTATATCCTTGGGGGAATGCCAATATATTTACTACATCATTTTCAAAGCTGAGATTTTTGGTATATATGAAGCCTCCAAGCGAGTGAGGCCACTAAGGCGCTACTATTCACTAAAGTCACTTCCAAAAAAAAAAATGGGGCCCTAACGCTCAAAGCCAATGGCAGTAAGCTGTCAAGATAACGTCTAAATCACTTGAATGTCAGGCATTTCTGCTATCGCAATGGAAAACCAGATAAGCGTGTCAGAACTGGAGCCGCACCGCCGTTTCAATTCCAGCAATCGGCATTCCACTGTCGATTATGTTATTGCAGATAACAGAGAGCACACAAAGGATTGCATTGGACAATGTGCATACCCCATATCACATCGTTTGAGCGGACTCCCATCACAGTATCGACTTTTCAAACTGACCAAACTAAGTACTCAACTATACTTCTTCATGCGAATTAAGTGCCAAAGACGGCCTGCCTCGACGTTAAACTGAGAGATTAAACTCCAGGTAGTATTTGCAATAACGATATGGCAGACCGCGTCCGTTGCACGGATTCTGGGCGTCCCACGCACCAGTACGGAAACCAGCAACCGTTGCAGTTCGGGTGGACGCAGGGAAATTCAACTCCCAGACTCCAAAGACGACACAAAGAGCTGTTGGAGGCTTCGGAAGCCAGTAAATTGCTACGCTTTAGATCAGGTCAAAGCATAAGGTTAAGGAAGGTGTTCAGATCCTGACGTATCGCCCGTTCCATGTTGGAACCCATATTTGACTATGTAAGGAGACACAACAACTTCTAAACAAGTCCCTTAAAGCTAATTTAGAGGACTAGAATCTCTATAGGTGGAAATAAAAAAGGAGGCTAAACCGACGGAAAACGGCAGTCAAACTGGAAACACCCCAAAAAACCTGATGGCAATTAAACTGAGTTGAAAGCAAAGACTCTCTGCTCGACAGCTTCAGTATAAATGACTTGGCAGCGGGCCAGAATGTCATCAAAGTCAGTACACGTTTCTCATGCCTCAAAGGCAATCAAAAACCGCCAATTGGATGTCTGTTCAAACGATTCGAGGTATATAAGGCACCGCTGTAAAGACGAACAGCAGCTCTTCACACACTCTATGAGAAACGAAGGCGGGAAGAACTTTGGCAGAAGAAGAAGGAAGAACCAGTGCAGCGGGGATTGAGTTGGTGAGAGCATTCACAACTCTGGTTAGAAGGGTTCGAATTCATCGGCTCCGATGGGGCGAACATCTTGAGCAACTGAATACCACCGGCTGACAAAGCTTTGCACTTATACTGACAACGCAGCAAAGGAAGCCCTCGCCTTAGGTATCATGTGCAACTAGAGGAGATTAAGCAAAACCGCACTAAATGCGGAAAGCTGTTGGCTTAGAATTAGGTCCACACCAGAGTGTAGCGCCAGGCAAAGTAAGTAAATAAGAAGATAAGGCTCTCACTAAGAATGTCTCCGAATGTCAGGGAGACATTCACAAGTAGTGTCACTGTCATGAGCCTTCACTTGAAACAGAGGTAAAACCCTAATCCTAGCATAGTTTATTTTAATGACTTGGAAGACACGGGTACTATAGATATGAATCTCGCTGCAACAACAGTAGCAATTAATAAGACTGAAGAGTATCAATCTGAGGTCCTACTTAGACCACCTTTTCCATCATTTTTAATGTTGCTCTAAGGATCGACCTCCAAATCTTTCAAATAATGAATGTCGTCAACTAAAGAATTGGATACAGAAGTAAGAATTCAGTGTTGACGATCCTCAATCCTTTAAAATCCTCAAAGAATCGGCAAGATTCGAAAAATACTGTCCAAGGAACAGCCTCTTCTAAGAAAGTCTAATGACGAAGTCAACTGCGGAATACTTCGAGCTGTTAATAGACGAGTACATCCATTTTTCAGACACAGAGGTAGCAAATCAGAGCTTGCGACCCGGGTCTCGGTATACCTGGATGGCATTCTATCCATTACGCTGTAAAAACTGCGAGGCTAGAGATGGGAAGCTTTAGGCCTGCTTACCAGGTAACCCCACCAAAACTGCCTCACAATCAACTCCTATCACTGAAACTGCAAGTGAGCTTCGGAACGCAATCTCCCGTAGATGGTATCTGTCATCGATTGGGATGACGGTTGAGGGTATCAAATACGCTGCTGCTTCCGTCCATGGCTTCAAGTGGCGTGGCACTCTGAAAAAAATGTTCAATGCTAACTTGGTATACTTGCATCTATACCGAACCCCTGGAGAACGGCAAGCCTTTATATCGGAAATCGGAAATCGGAAATGATAACTACACGCCCGTCAAAACCTTCTTCAAACCAGCAAAGATTTGCTGGAGAGAGTAGTTGAGTTTGCTATTAAGGATGCAACATATGTACCCTACCAGCGCGATAGATCCTGCGAGACCTGACTTCAAAATCTGGTAAACAGAAAGAACTGAATGCGTACTCGGCAATAAGGTTCTTTCCACAGCGGGACTGCTAACAGCATGTGTAACTCGGACAGACAACACAGAGTGGATGGGAGGTGATGTTGCTATAATCTCTGTCGTATCACACCTTCAGACCGTTTGCAGGTACCCCTATGGGTGATCGACGATTACTGCACTAAAAATGGGCTCAATCCCTTCAAGACTGAGGTAATTCTCTTCTCGGGAAGTAGGAAATTGACTCGTCTGATTAAAAGGCGTCCCCATTCCTCTTTCCAAAGAATCTTAATATTAATCTTTGGACTGAACATGTTTTCACCAAAAACCTCCAATCTTGAGTGTACCACCCTACAACTTCTATACGGAAATCTGGAAAACAACGCAGACACGATCTGCGAGAAAATGTTCAAATGAGCGGCTTGCAACCCGATGGACCCTGTAAAATACTCCGTTGTTTAGTTATTTTAACACAATTTGTATAATATCCAAAACGATGTAGAATACCCAACACGTGCGACCATCTATCGAGTGTATTGGTTTGGACATCACACATAGATGGCAGCGGTGACGCATACACTACAGACCCGATGGTATATTCCTTTATACGAGTAGCTTCAGAATGCTTTCCAGAACATGTCAGAGACATGGATTTCTGAAGCAATTTTAGCTCGTCGTGCAGCATCCAGTGCCTGATAAACGTAGTTTTCATACCCAAATTAGGTAAAGCCTGTTGCTTATCATACTTCTTCAAGACTCTTTTATGAAACTAAGCCCTCTACGGACTGCTTACCTGATAGGATATGTGTTCTGCAAATACCCACAGACCCTCTCAATATTCTCCTTGGACATGTAGAGGTGTCCTAATCGTAAATCCGTCCCAAACAGAGTTGCTCCCCTTTACAAGAACAATCAAGATAGCTTCGATGAGGCGATACTCAAGGAAAATTGCAAACGTGTGAGCTTCTCGGGCGTGGCAAATATTTATGTAGGACTCATTCTGGTCAGTAATCTGAGGTGAAGAAAAATATGTTGTAGAGCAAAACAAAAAAGCGCTAGTTGCCGTCTACTTGTCCAAAAAGACTGTAACCCTACAGTCTACAATCCAAAGTAATGCACTGTCTATGGTCCTGAGATTAATTCTCATGTTTGCACTGGTAAGACGGACTTACTTCAGCTTGTTGACAAAAAAAAAAAAACCTAACCAGCTGTCTACATAAAAATCACCTCTCCAAGTTTTGCTCCATTTATTATCCTCATACTTTTCCGGCATGCAGATTGCAATTTACTCAGCTCTCAGGTTCTGAAGCATTCAGTCTACTCACGCTGCATCGTGGCCTTATCCAATCAACCGCCTGAATCACTGAAAGTGGGCTCGATCACCTGTGTCCAGAAAGGAACGGTTGGTAACTCAAAACGTCTCTAGGGTTTTACGTGAACACCTGTCTTAGAGTGACTTAGTTTTACTTAGTTTCCATGGTGGCCAGGATACGCCTAAACAGCGCTCATAGCCATTTCTCTGCTAGCAATTCGGAACCTGTGTTGGAGGCGAAAGTTCCACCTTTGATTTGGGTCGAGGCCGACTTAAAACATCTTGCCGAGCTTAGGGTCACGGCACTCGGTACTTATAACAACTCTACATCGGGGAAGGTGAAAAACCCTTACTGCGACTTTAGTTTTAAACCACAGCCACCATTACGCTGCCACTAGTCAGTCGCGGACCGAAGTCCGGGGGAACCTGAGTGCCATGGTGTCGATTGGTCAAATCCTATGAACCTTCAGAAATAAAATCAGTCTTGCTCTACCCCCTTTATCATTGATGGACGCAGCTTTGATAATTGGGCGGAGGCCCCGGTCGGGGACTCAGTGAATCATTTTTCAAAATTTCCGTTTACGAAGGGGTCTTCTCTGAA
This sequence comes from Volucella zonaria, assembly GCA_963966105.1. NCBI lineage: Eukaryota > Metazoa > Arthropoda > Insecta > Diptera > Syrphidae > Volucella > Volucella zonaria. The sequence continues at coordinate 78,947,943 of OZ014534.1, read as the reverse complement.
GAGCTCTCCATACACAAATCCTTCAGTCTACCCCCACACTCCGGCGTCTTCCAAACAGCACAGAATCAGACGCTGTTGGACTCTGAGACAGCTGCAGGTCCCAGGAAACTGCGCTGTTGATGATCTGCCCCAGTTTGGCAGCCTGACCCCAAGCAATTGACAAAAGGATCCAGAGAAGACATAGCATCGCCCAGTATTATCACAATGGATCTGCAATACAACTGATCTGTAACTGTAGCCAGGCAACTAAGCCAGTTGCAAGGAAAGTCTCAGAAAAAAGCACGTCTACCTTAGCGGGCCTGATTCGAATTTTCACATTCTCACTGTCCAGCTGTTTGTCTACTGCCCCGCATCCCGTTTCCTCAAACAAACACAAACTGTATCCTTCAAATCCGAATCCTGTAGAGCACTTTGCTTTAGCCAATCTCCATAATCCAGACGACACAAACCGTAGCCCATACCTCGAGCTTCAAAATCACGACCCCAACGATAGTCAAAGCAAAGAAAATCGATAAAATTCACAGAGGATGGGACCGAGGAAAAGAAGAAATAGCATCAACGTCTTCATCATCCCTTTTTCCTAAAATGCTGGTCCATTGAAAGCTAATCTAACGGGACTTCTTTACTATTCTACTTCCACCCCATTCGTGAGTGTGCAGCAACCCCATGAACAAACAACGCAACCACCACCCCCCCGTTGACAATAAACAAAAATCAATTCAATTTCATTCAAACTGTGGTCCATTCCACGCACACACCCAAACACACATAGAAGAGCACGCTCTGCTCAGATTCATAGAAAACCATGCGATGAGAGAGAGTTTCAAAAGGAAAACAACCATTGTAGAGTGTGTAGTAGAGGGAGACAACCACAACGAGGTGAAATAGTAAAGAAATACCGGCTTTTTCCACTTGGATTGATGGTGTTTGTGCATGTCGAGTGTATTTTTTTGTGGAAACTATGTTAAGGGGAAAAACTGAGCGAAATTTACTCTATCATGAGAGCGCAGTCACTTGTGGATTAAATTCGATGAGACACACTCATACTGTAGTGCTCAAACTGGAGTTGAATTTATTTACATTCCACTTTCCACAAAAACTTTGCCATATCGAAAATGCGGATACAACTGGTTTTCTACGAAAAAAAAAAAAATCGCCACCCCTGACAAACCAAAGAGCCCTTAAAAGCCGGACGCAAGTTCTTTTATCGCAGCCGCCCATCATCAAAGCAGCCCCTAGGCATTGTCCCGTGTCTCTGGGCACTGATAAAACGATACGCATCGCCAATCTATTGTATTTCTAGAGCTGTCCCCAGTGGCTCAAGTGGCTTAGCTTATACCACCCGTATGATTGTACACACGTTGCTCGTCCATCAGTGGATAGCTTTCGAAGTCCTTTTGCGGTGGGACGACGACATTGTTTGGTAATTTCGGTTCGGGATTGTTGAAAGGCGAGGCAAAAGTTTTGCTTTAGCCCCCACCATGGGGGTGCAACGGTCGGCGGTCCAAGTATAGTTCGCTCCTGAATCTTTGATACGGGGATGCCAGCACAGAGGGGCGTGTGATAGGTAGTACTCCACCTTCGCCATGTTATGTTGAATAAAAGCCGTCGATGGATGATGGCGCCGGTGGTGGTTACACATCTCCCTGTGGAACTCCTTTCGCAGCTATCCTCAAACCAACGAAGCACTAGTGCGGAAAACCTTGAATGGATGACATTACAATCCAGCGAAGTGGGAAAGAATGTTGCTGGTGTTTGGACGGTGATGGTTTTTTTTTTTTTTTAAAAATCCTTTGTCGATGGACATTGGACAAGCATTTCGCGGAGGTGTGCACAGACTTTATCTGTAAAGTGCAGGACACGTGAATACATAACAAGGGTGGCAGTTTGATTGTTCTTGTTCTTGTTCTTGTTTAAGTCGTAAGGATACGTCTACGTTGAGAAGGGGATTGCACTAGTAAGCTAAAGTTTAAGTCAGCAAAGGATGAACAAAATGCAGATACTTACGAGTACATTCGTGGGGCATGTATAGAAGACCAGAGGACTTACCTGAAAAGAAAAGAGAGAGCACGGATTAGATTTGCAGTTGAAATTGTTATCTCAAATTGGAAAATAAATAAGACAGCATTTTTTTTACTCAAACTTAGGGGGGGAAAACGAGAAAAAAGACAGGTCTTCGACCGTCAACTATATAATAGAATTAATAAGCAGTTTCTTGCACTAGATAGCGAAATGTCGTCCAAAGAGTGAATACAACTCCATGCAGTTATGAATGAAAGGTGTTGAGTCTATAATAGCGGTCGCAGACTTACTCCATGTTGGTTAGGTTTTCCTCTGTTGCGTTGTCCTTCCGGGTTGGAATCGAAGACTCTCCAAACTGAAGCGTTGGTGTTAATTCACTCTACGGGTCCTAGTCATCTTAGGCCACTAACGTGAACTTTTCTGATCTGGTCAATCTCATTGTACAGCTCGTAGAGTTCGCCGTTAAATCTGTTTCTCTAAACACCGTCAATCAAGAATTTTGTCCTCAAAACAGCCAAATACTTGCACAAAGCACAGGCGAAGGAAAATTAAGGAACAAAGAAAGAGAGGTACCGCTGTACGTTGGTTTTAAATGTTTGCTAGGAAATAAGCGAGTTGTACGGCTCAGCACATAATCACGATATTTCAGAGTACGTCTGAAAGTGGGCTTGAGGGTAAACTGATGAGCATTCATAGAAAGACAGGTGTTACGGTTGAAGGTTCGAAGGAGTGGTATGCTACTGGCAATTTCATCGGACCACATTACGTCAGTGTGTGCTCAATTGATTATATTATATTGGCATTACCTATAAGTTTTATCGCACGCTTTGAATCCTATCTAGCAGGTGCAGAAATGTTTTCGGAGCATCTGACCAGATGTGAGCAGTGTACTCCAATTTGGGCCTTATATATTGAGGCCAGATCGGAGGGGGTGGAATATTTCTTACATCATTTGCTATGTCAGGTCGAAGAAATAGCGATTGCCAGGAGTGATTTTTCATTTGATTTCAGATGAGATGTCATTAGGAGATTTAATAGCGGAGCCGAGGTATGTATACAAAGTCCCTGACATCCTTAAACTTATAGCTGTCTATTGTGTCTATAGTTTTGCGCCCCTTTTTGTTGATAGCATATGGTTATGCTCTCATTCACGACTAAACTTATTTTTGCGGCTTCTGTGAAGTGAAACTTTGTTGTCTGCCTGGTCATATAGATATTGACGGAAATGAAATAGTCGACGAACTGCCTAAAGTCCGTTCGGCTGATTCTTTCATCCGCCTTGAGCCGTTCTGTAACTTCCCGAATTCAGTAACAAAGAGTTGTGAGAACAAAATGTGTATATCCCATTGGGAAAACATCCCAGGGCTTCGCCAGCCTAAAGCAGCCATCAAAACCTTCCACAAAAAATCAAAAGAATCCATACAACTCAAGAGGGTCATCTACACAAAATAGGTCTTATACAGGAAACTGAATGGAAGACGACGAAACTGCGGAACACACTTTATGTGAATGCATGGCTCTAAGTGCCTTAAGGAGACGATAGTTCCTTAGAGAAATTTTAATCCCTGGAAAGATTCTCAAAATCTTCACCAGCGAGACTTGAGACTCTCTTGGGTTAGGAACTGATTTGATGTATAAAAGATCTTTCAGGTCGCAGTGTCACCGCGATTGGTGGATCAGATTGATTTAAAACAAAAAAAATAAGATCTGTAGAGATGAGCTACGAGTATATAGGACAATCCTTGTCAAACTCGCCAGCTTGTGCAAAATGACTACAGGCAAGGTTCCCTATTCCTCAAAATTCGGGAGCGATCTCGAAGACATCTTTAATGCGAAGATGGGGCATAGATGATACGATGCACGGCCATGTCGAAAAGTTGCGTATGTTGAATGCATCGATATCATTAACTAAACACTGCGGGATGTCACTGGTGCATTTTGAAAAAGGACACAGAACAGTAAAAATGGGTTTAGCAGTAAATGAGTGCAGAACAAAGGACAACAAATCGGGCATAATGTCACAATCAATAGTTTTTGGGATTTTTTCGGCCTCGGCCCACTATTAAGTCTGGTAATGACATCTCATCAGAAATGAGGGTTAACAATCTCTGTTTCTTGGCCTAATTCATTTCATTTCGTTCCTGTATCCCCCTTGTGGGTCCTAGGGCCACTACTATGCCTACGCGCCATCAAGTGCGGTTTCTGGAAATGTGCCTCAGCTCTCCCCAACTTTTCCCAGTTGCCGTGGTTCCTTATCAACTGTTCTGCGCCACGTACTCCTAGTACCGCCGCGCATCCTACCGTCCTGAGTAAGCGGGTTCCATTGCATCGCTGGGTTAGCTATGGACCTGTCACCCTTTCGGAGAGTGTAACCACTCCACTGCCACTTTCGTCGTCGTATGGTTGTGCCTATGTATAGGTTCATGGTCCGTTCTCTGATAAAGCTGTTCGTTAGAGATACGGCTTGGCCAGAATATCCTTAAGATGTAGAGTAGGCACCTATTGACAAACGTTTGCATCTTCCTCGTGATAGAGGTGGTGACCATCCAGGTGCCACATCCATATGGTAGCACGGATTCAACGTTGAAACGGAACAGTCGTAACACCAAGCTAATTGTATTACTTCACCAAACTGTGGATAGCATCGCAAACGCAGATTTTTATTTGCCTATGAAGTTGGCTATATCCAGTTCGGTGCCGCCATCGGTTGAGACAATATTCCCAAGGTATTGGAAACTCTCTATTCTCTCAACCGTCTGTCCAGCAATACATGTATGAGCTGATGAGTTTGGTCTTAGGCTGATCATTTTTGTTTAAGCCGAGTTAATTTTCAGCCCAACGACTTCTGCTTCCCTCTCCACATTTGTTGTCATTTAGCGAAGGTACATTATTCCATATGTCCTTCTGACAGAAGGCATATATCGTCGGCATAATCAAGGTGTTTGAGTTCAGACGTAAGAATCCATCGAAACAGTATTGGTGAAAGTATGCAGCCTTGCCTAACCCCGCTTTCGACTTCGAATTCCTCAGACAGTTTTCCTCTGACATGTGGACCCATTATATGTAGCCTTGATAATTGCTATTAATTTATCAGGAATGCCTCTCCTGCGCAAGGCACGCCAGATAAATTTCCAATTGACACTATCAAACGCCTTTTCAAAATCGATGAACAGCAGGTGAAGTGGTGATCGGTAATCAACACACTGCTCGATGATTATCCGCAAGGTGTTAATGTGGTCGACATAGGAGGATCCAGAGCGGAAACCTGCTTGTTCGGCGTCGAGCGTGTCTTCGAGCTGTTCTTTGATTCGCTTCAGGATGATTTTAGCTATTATCTTGGCCACAGCAGGCAGCACGCAGATATCTCTCCAGTGTTCGCACTGCATTAGATTGCCTTTTTTGAGAAGCTTGACTATCATTCCCTTCTTCCACTCGTCCGGAAAACTCTCGGCTGCCCATGTTCTCCCGACAAGCGGGAACAGTAGCTCAGCTGATACTGTTGGCGCAGCTAGAAACAGCTCCGCAGGTATGCCGTCAAGTCCTACCGCCTTATTGGTTTTCAGTGCTTTGATCGCGGAAATAATCTCTTCCTTACTGGGGGTTGTGGTGCGAATTCGGGAAATTCTTTCTACGGACACTTCAGTCTGACTTGGGTGCATATTGCTGGCGAATACTCGGTTTAGAACCGAAGCAAAATGCTCCTTCCATCCGATATTAGCAACGAACCGTCTAAGCCTTCCATTGGGTGTTGAGTAGAGCATCGGCCACCTATAAGCTCTTTGGTGATTCTGTAAACGGTTCTGCTGTCACACCTTGCTGCTGCTTCTTCTGCTTGCATGGCAAGCGCATTTATGTAATAGCGCTTGTCACTTCTCATACTACGCTGCACTTATCTCATCTTCATGCGATATAGGGACTCTAGCTCGATCCTCCCTGATGCTGGGGCTGCTGCAATTCGAGCTCTTAGTTGTTTTCGTTCGTTGATCCTTCTCCAGGTATCCTCGAAAAGCCACGCCCTATGGCTTCCCTGCGATCGACCGACAATCCTTTCAGCACCTGATGTGGAAACAGTTTTCACAGCACACCAATGGTCTTGGATGGTGGTGGGCAGTGAGTTGCTGATTGTTTCCAATCCTCGTGAGAGATGGTCCCTTAGTTCTTTCTTGGCGCACTGTGGGAACTCTCAGTCGGTCTACATTGATCTTCGAACTGCAGCAGTGCGTAATTGGATAGTAGCTATCATAAGATGGTGATCTCGTACTAACCCCATGTCCGCTCCTTGCCTGTTTCGGACGTCTAGAAGACTACTTCTAAAACGGCGACTGATGGCAAAATGGTCGATTTGGTTGGAAGTTGCTTGCCTGTCAGTTGACACCCAACTGATTCCCACCTATGACAAGACGATTTGCGTTGCAAAAGTCAACAAATCTTTCGCCGTTGTCATTGCGGTTGCCTAATCCGTGCCGTCCCATAAAATATTTTAGTCCTTCGTTGTCGCTACCTACCTTGGCATTAAGGTCCCCCATCACAATGACAATGTCGCCGTTGGGTGTTGCATTATAAACAGCTCCCAACTGGTTGTAGAAAGTTTACTTTTCTTCCTCAGGCGAACCATCCGTTGGGGCGTAACACTATATAATGTTGACGCGACGTACTCTAGTCCGGAATCTGGCCGTTAAAATCCTATCACCGTGGGGCTGTCAGGAGATTAGGCCTCTGCGTGCTGTAGGTGTTAACAGCAGTCCAACTCCATATCCACAGGGGCTTCCAGTTGGTCTTTCGGAGTAGAGTAATACAGTGTTACGCGTTGGGGATTGGTACTCACCCGCATCTAACCATCTTATCTCGCTTACTCCCAATATGTCTAGCTTATATCGCATAAACTCATGCTCTAATTGAAGGAATCTGGCGTTCTGAGGTCCTTCACTCTGAGAGTCAAGGAGCATCTTCACATTCCAGAAACCAATCTTAGTCCGGGTGCGATAGCCAAAGGTCGTCAACGTGTTATCAGTCCTTATCCGAGGCATTAAGTCGGTTTCCGTAGCGGGCTGGTTTCGGTAACGCGGATTGCTCGCCCAGGTTACCTAGTCTAGGCATAAGACCCTAGACAATCTCACACTTGCAATTTTGGCATACCTGTATAAGGTTTTATAAACGTTGTTGCCCGGGGACCACCTCGAGGAGCTACTACATTACGAACTTGATTGTTGCGCTACTAGTCCAATCCATGTTTTGAACAGTCAGTAGTTTCCCGATCAATCGCCAAGCAGGCCTTCATGGCGATTCTTGGCCTAAGAAGGCAATTGAATAAAAGGGCCTTGTTAACAAACACTATAGAGATTCTACATTCGCCCCTTATCATCCCAGCTCTCCTCTAAAACAACAAACTCTACCTACGAGTTGTACAGCGACATCAACCTATGCATCAGTCGCCTTAGATGAGTACGACATTGGAACCAAATGCAAGGATGTCTCCCTGACTCACTTGGAGAGCGCTGTATGGCTAGAGAGGCTCTTTTCCACGCTGAGCAAAAGACTGTTCACGATGTGGATTTTGCTAGAATATTTGAAGCTAAAAACGACATGAAACAAGGTGCTTTTAAGTCACCAGCCCTCTTCGATTTTGTGGGATCACTTTACCATGATATAGGATACTCGTATGCAGACGACTTTATCGCTTATAGACAAAACCTAAAGACAGTGTCCTTAACATATTCCTGCAGCATGGCTTCAAAAAGATTAACCCATATCGCGATGACTGGAGGCCGACACCATTCTTTTTGGGACGCCTTTAACTGAGGTCTCTACGGATACCAGAAAGAATTGGTGATCGAATCAGATATTTTTAGATCTCAAGTAAACCCTCGACAACACGCTTGAATGAAACCCTAATCAACTCAAACTGTGCAACTAAGCGAGAACCAAGTTGTAGCTGGCCAGCTAAAGGAAGAAAAAAAAACACCAAAAACCTTGTTTCGTCAAGAGCTTGCTTAGATTCTTTTTTTTTATTAAAATTTTTCACTTTTTTTTCAAACTAAAACAACTGAAAATCTCAACAAATCCATGTCCGTTCCTTGATCAGCATCGAATAGAGAATATTCCTTAACGCACCAAAACTGGAGCAGCAGCATATGGATAGGCAGAGTAGGCAGAGTAGGCGGCATATGGTGAAGCAACATATGGAGAAGCTACATATGGGGCAGCATATCCAGCACTGTATGCAGCGCCATAAGGTGATGCAACCAATGGAGCTGAGTAGGCCAATGGGGCAACAACACCTGGTTTAGCAGCGACGACAGCGAAGATAGCCAAGAAGCAGAGAGCGAACTGAAAAGATACAAAAGTTCTTAGGTCCTGGTAGTCCTGGGAGTTCATAGTGTATCGACTTACGAATTTGAACATTTTGATTAAGTTTTGGTGGTTTTCGGTTAACTTCAGGCGAATTCTGAACAGAAACTGATAATCAATCTCACCACTCTGAAGCCTTTTATAGTCCTCCTCATCGACGAGTTGACAAAATTTTTATGTCAAACCAATGGCAGTAACCGTAGTTACGCGCAGCGAACTTGTTTAAGTCACGTCGCTACATTGAACGCTACTATCATGCTAATTACTTGAAGCATTACTTCTGCATACTGGATAAGCTTGCGGAATACCAAATGCGTACTCACTTTGGTCTAGATTTATGGTACCATAGCAATTTATCGCTGTTTTATGAGATTTTCATGATTTTTTTATTTTTGGGTATTTTGTGGCGGAACTTGTGCACAGAAGTTATCTATTCGAATGGTAATGCAGGCAATTTGGAGCGCCCCCATGCGTACACGGAGATTCCTGGTTTCAAGGTCGCATAATGAAAAACAACAAAAACAAAAACAAAAACAGACGCGAAGAACCAATCAACATCAAGGTTATGCCATGCAGTGCCATGGCCTTAATAGCTTTCTGCCAGACCTAAGATGCTAAGGAGTCTAACAAATGTCAAGGACTGACTGGAATCGAGTTACGTAAGATGAACAGATATTTTAATGGAAACATTTGTCTTAAGACATACGAAGCATCCCTGCTGAAAAGACAATTAAGAGGAGCTTACCCTCTTTGAAGGAGAAAAGATACAACAAATTTGACGTCTTCTCCGCACAAGTGTTGCACAAGTATGAGTATCTTCCAAGTGTTTGTGGCTTCTTTTTGCTTCTTTTTTGTATCTCGTATCCACGTTATGCTGCATGCTTGGAATATATTATACCCCTCAACCACTAATGTGGAAATTTCATTGCCACACGCTGCCGGGCAGCGTTGTTTAGCCAGCATTCGAAGGGAGATTTGGAATGAAAAGTCAATTTTGTCCAATTAAATGTAATTCATTGCGTGCACTCACACCCGCGAACTCTCCACACATTGACACGCGCTAAAAACAGAAGATCAGATCCTTGAAACGAACTCGTAACGACAAATTTATCGTTTTCTCACACTTCGAACGTAACATACATCAAGCGAGGATTCTGTAAGCGATTGGCAATTAATTTGCCACAGACATTAGGAAGTTTAAATTCGTGGCCCAAGGTTCCAGTAAGTCACGCCGATACTGGCATATAAGTATGTGACTGCAATGAAGAAATCGACTTAATGCGAACCATTGTCACTATGTAGTGTGTATGCCATAAATGTCTAGTCATTCGTACTAGCATAGCGTCGACGTGCCAAGGGAATGCCATTCGGATTGTGTACTTTGCTTTGCTATAAAAAGTCTCACACAGCGGGTAATTAATTATCAGTTTCAATTCAAAATTCACCTGAGCCTAAAACCAACAAACTCAATCAAAATGTTCAAATTCGTAAGTCGATACACTATGAACTCACAGGACTACCAGGACCTAATAACTTTTGTATCTTTTCAGTTCGCTCTCTGCTTCTTGGCTATCTTCGCTGCCGTCGCTGCTAAGCCAGGTGTTGTGGCTCCATTGGCCTACTCAGCTCCATTAGTGGCATCACCTTATGCCTCTGCTTACACTGCTGGATATGCTTCTCCATACGTAGCTTCTCCATACGTAGCCTCTCCATATGTTGCCTCCCCATATGCTGCCTACTCTGCCTATCCATATGGCGCTTCAGTCTTGGTGCGTTAAAGAGCTTTGAGATGTTGCAAATGATCAGGATGTGTTCTAGGATTACGAATTGAAATAAAAGGTTTACCAAACCAAACGAAATATTTCTGCATTTCTATGTATCTCTTGATTAGCCTTTTGGTGTGAATGTTTCGTCCTGATTGGATCAGAATGATTATAGGGTAAACACATTTGAGTGTCTAGACATATAGACCCTTTAAATGGAATGACTTAGACCGAACGCTAAAATAATACAAAACGTTTTGTGATCTGGAGCACAGGCCGGAATTCGTTAATTGCCCTTGTTGCCGGCCGTAAAAACCACCTTGGATAACATAGAACAGCAAAGATTGTCCGATGAACTCCGGACAAGAACCGGCTTTTGGAATATTACACGATTTCTATTGCCAGAGATTTTCGGAGCACTATCGATGAATGAAAAGAATGTCTCTGGAAGTCTCTGGAAAATATGAAGGATGGCTTCCAAACTCTAACAAGACCTCCTCTGAGAAAGAACATTCCGATTTATGAATTAATTATTTCTATCCGAACAGAGCACTCTGAGAAAGAACCTGCTCATTGTACTCCTTATAAAAAGTTTCCCATTAAAACCGCTTATTTTGAAATTTTGGAAAAAAAACGCAGGGTTTATTTGTAAAGTTCCGAAGTTTTCTATTTCAATAAAGAGTGTAGACCTTTAGGTTATATATGGACCACAATATCCGACAAATGGTCGCCTCTTAACTGATGGCACACGTTGGTCCTTTTGACGGGATTTTCGATGACATTTTGGCATAGTGTCGGCACTATCTCGTCTTTCAGTTCAGGAATTGTTCTTGGGTTATTGGCAAACACCTTTGCTTTCAGAAAATCCCAAAGAAAGAAATCCAATGGCGTCAACCATTCCATTGTTTCGATCGCTGTGTGGCCATTCCATTTCAGCAATTTGAGACCAGAAGTTGTTTATACCTCACGCTAACGAATGCTGTTGACGGTGACTCCATTACCAGCCGCATTCTCGTCGAAAAACAGTCCAATCACTCCGACAGCCCAAAATGCGCACCAAACAGTGGCTCGTGATGGATGCATGGGACATTGATGGATCACTCTTGGATTTTCAGCTCCCCAAATGCGGCAATTCTATCTGTTGACACAGCCATCAGGTTCGAAATACGCCTCACCAAAAAGATGATTTTCTTCGAAAAAGCACCACTCACTTCTTGTTGCTGAAAGATCGATTCTGCGAACGTTCGGCGCTGCGCATTATCTACTGGCTTCAAATGTTGTGTCAACTGAATCTTGTAAGCATGCAAATGCAAATCTTTAGTCAAAATTCGCTGTAAACTGCTTCCTGAAACTCTCAATTGCTGATGATGACGGCGAATCGAGTTCCAAGGATTCTGGTCAACACTCACTAGCTGCTACAGTGTTTTCATTAGACCGAGCTGGAGGAAAACGGACAGGTCTCTTCTGGGTTCGACAAGCCCCAATAACCTGAAATTTCTCGATTAATCAGACCAATGTACGACCAGGAGGTGCATTATGATGACCAAAAAATCCACGACATTTTCGAACCGTGTCCGCAAAGTCTCACCATTTCGGTGAGAAATGTTCACATATGCAGCTGTCAGACAACAATCCTCTACGAGGGACACAAAAAATAACGCGCAAATTTCAAATTAGGCGGTCTTAATGGGGCGCCCTTTATTTTCCTTTTACGGGAATTTCTCAGTCTTTCGTAGGAAGGCGACTAAACGCTTCATTGATAAAGTGCCTTCACATCAGCCCAAAATACTACACATTAATGCGAGCGTAGGCCGGACACTCACAAATGCGTCAGCCACACTTAGGGACTTGGCACAGGCGTAGTACCACGTTACAACGCCAGTAAGATCATGTCTGGGGCTGCTTACGATTTAAAGCAAACACTCGCTTGGCATGATTCAATAGACAGATGTCTCTTGTGTTCACGGGATGCCCATGCATCCATGGGAGCCAGGATATAGACGCCCGGCCAATGCTTACTGTGTTTCAGTAATACCAAGTTGGACCTGCGTTGAGGGCGCAAGTTGCACTCGAAGCCGACCTAAAACCTCGTGCCGATCTTAGGGTCACTGAGCCCAGCACTTATTTGCAACACCACGTCGGTTCCACCAAACATGTAAGACCCTTCCTGCAACTTTGGATTTAAATCACAGTCACCATGATGCTCCCACTAGAAGACCTACCTCCCATGGTATCGAGTTTTAAATCCTAGTGAAGATTACCGGTGGTGCTGCCACCCAACATGACTTATGATCGGCCGTTTATAACTAGTCAAATCGCAGCAACCTTCAGTGGCGTCAATCTGAAAGCTTTTGCGATAAAACGCTCCACCCCCGTTTATTATTAGATCATTGATGGTCGTAGCCTTAGATAATTGGCCCGGTTCAACACACAGCTGCATCTTCTGAAAATGCCTAAGCATAGGCATGTACCATAGCAATGAGTCAATCAATAAACATCATAGCAGATAGGACGCCGCCTTGCAGACAATCCCTTTTTACCCCCGCCAAACATGTAGATTTCTCGTTAGCCGCAGGCTTAGACTTGAAGTCTTCAGTTCTCCACATATGTATGAGCCTCTTATAACACACCGTATCAATGGTTCTATTTTCCCGTAAATAAAAACAAATATTTCGGAGGAAAGACTAAAACGCCCTGCCATGTCTAAAGATCGGACGGTGGAGAATAAAATATATAAATACCGCCAGCGGCAGGTATAAATTCAAAAGAAGCTATTGACCATGACTACATCTTCATGACCGAAGATCCGCAAGAAAAGATGGAAGACATGGGAGTGACATTCCAGGAAATATACAAAGCGAATGAAGATGCTGGCCCTTACCACGACTTGGAAAATTGAATCCTCTTATACGAATTTTACAATCGAAATTATACGGAGAACTGGCGATTGAAAGTCAGTTTTCACTGAGTCCAATGACGAAAATATGGCAAATAATGTCATCGCCGACAAGATGAACCTATCACTGAAGAAAAGCCTCAGACGAACTTCAAATCACTGGGAAGTAAGAAATTAGAGCTCAATTGTGTTCTACTTCTACCACTAGACGTTTACACAGTCCTGCTTGCAATGAATCATACGCATTATGCAGTGCATTTGTGCAGCCCATCCTTAAAAGGCATAAAGATACTTTCAATCCGGCTAGTCATCGGTCGACAAATCTCTTACCGAATAGCAGAAAGACATCCGAAAAAGTGATCAATAGAGTCCTGACTACGTAGGTTGAGCACAAGAGTATAATTCCGGATAACCAATTCGGTTTCATTCGGCTGGACAGGATATTTTCAATGTTGCGTCTAAACTGGTATCCAATATCCAATGGAGCGAAAGCAAGAAACAAAAAGGTACCCGTACCTGCTCGATTGATTTAAAGAAGGCTTGCAGCACCGTAAGGGTGGTGAGACTCTTCTTCAAGTTGAACAAGCTGCGCATAAGTAAGCTTACCAGTAGTTTAACGTAAAAAATGGCGTTCTGCCGAAATATTTGACAATAAAAACGGTCTGCAACGATGTGCAGTGTATTCAGGGATCCTATTCAATATTTTGACAAACAATCCTGTGGGATCACTTGATCATGCCACTGTATACACAGAAGACATGATCGGATACAAATCAGGTCGAAATATCGAGGTTAACATACTCTTCCATAAGATGAAGCGGTATTACGTATTGGATGAACACGGAAACCATTCTTTTTAGCAGGTCTTTGTCCGGAAACGTGCTAAAGTTGTGAGATACCTAAAGACACCTAAAATAAAACGAGGGCTGTTTGATCGGTACGCGAATTGTAAGATAGGTGGCGCTACTGAGCCGAAATGAGTGTGCCATCATTTAGTATAACCTCTTTTAGAGTGCTGTCAAAATTTGGTGACAATCCAACACTTAGTTTTGCTTTGACACCAATTTCAAAACATCGCGTTAGTGTTTTTTGCGACCATGGAAAAAGAGCAATACCGCTCCGTGATCCGATTCTTGTTTTTGAGTGGCAAAACCTGGAAGGAAATCAAGCCCATTCTCGATGGTGTATATGGGCCCATTTTAACTTCCCGTACAAACGTCTACCATTGGTTCGCAGAGTTTCGCTGTGGCCGCACGTTAGTTTTTGATGAACCGCCCCCAGATGGCCCAAAAACGATTACCACAGAAGAAACCGTTGACAAAGTCCATGATGTCGTATTGGCGGACCGCCGAGTGAAAATTCGCGAATTGGCTGGTATAGCAGGCATCTCAACTGAATGCGTTAGCCATATCCTGCACAAGATTTTGGGTATGAGGAAACTGTCCGCGAGATAGGTGCCGCGTTTGCTCATAGAGGAGAACAAGCGCAATCGTAAGACTACTTTAAAGTTTAAAGACGTACTGGGCCCTGTTAAACTAAACCCAGAAGAGTTTCTGCATCGTTTCGTGACTGTCGATGATAAATAGATTCATTGGGACACACCAGAGACCAAAGAATAATCGAAACAATGGGTTATACCCAGTGAACGTGCTCCAAAGAAGGCGAAGACCGTGCCTTCGGCCGGAAAGGTGTCAAAACAAAACTACGGGTCGAATTGACACCAAATTTTGACAGGCGGGCTAAAAGAGGCTATACTAAATGATGGCACACTCATTTTGGTTCAGTAGCGCCACCTATCTTCCAATCCGGGTACTCATCAAACAGCTCTCGTATATTGTATGTTAGATGGTGCTCTGGCTGGCTTAGGCCATAGGTATTTTTGAGACAATGAGACCTTTTTATAGCATCCAACCTGATGCGAGGGTGACGATCAACCTGAAAGCAAGTTATTGAAAAAAATTCGTGCGCCTTAAGACAGGCCTTCGCTAGTACAGAACGCCAGCATCAGGATACTTACAATTCTATCCTAATGAAGTCTTGTACTATTGGGTAAATCTTGTGTGGACGAATTCCTTATTAAGCCTAATCGAAGCCACATGGTAAGAACAACGACCTCGACGAATAGGCTGATCTCTGGGGTTTATTGCCTAAACTGTTTCTACTACAAGAGTGTGCTTACAGGCGAATCAATTTCAACAGAGATGTTGAACACGGCAGTGATGAGCGTCTCTATTTTAGTAGGGCGGCAAGGAGTCGCGATATAAGGGATGTAACTCGGCATCAACAACAGGTAATTTTGGTGGCCATGTGAAGCAGAAGAAATTCAATCGCCGTTTCTGTCTGAATGAAAATGATCTGGAACACAATCGAAAGCCTCGGATAGAGCGCTCTTAAGTGCTACTTTGGACATTGCTGCTTTTTTCATTGGCTACAAATTGGGCGAAAATACAGAAAAGACCAGCTACAGAAGCCTTAACAAAAACTGAAGAGTTAAACACAAACGTCCTTTTTTTTACTTGGTAATCGTTGTTTTATTATCAGTATCCTTATTCGAATCCAAATCGTTTCCCAAATCATTTACGCCATCCTCGAACCCTTTAACGGACCAAAACTGAAGCGGCAGCATATGGGTATGCAGAGTAGGCAGAGTAAGCAGCATATGGTGAGGCAACATATGGAGAGGCTACGTATGGAGAAGCATATCCAGCAGTGTAAGCAGCGGCATAGGGTGAAGCAACCAGTGGAGCTGAGTAGGCCAATGGAGCCACGACACCTGGCTTAGCAGCGACGGCAGCGAAGATAGCCAAGAAGCACAGAGCGAACTATAAATGAAAACGAAAATTGATTTAGTCCACATTAGGTCCTGATAATCCTTTCCATTTAACTTACGAATTTGAACATTTTTAGTTAGTTTGACTGAAGTATCTGAATAGAAACTGATAGTGGTTAACGATTCGACGACAACTTTATATAGTCAATTGAAGTTTATAATTAATACGAGAGTTTGGCATTCCCTTGCCATTGGCACGTCTTGATTAACATAATTGACACATGAGTACAGTCAGCGGTATGAGGTGTTTTCTTCGTCTGTCAAATGCTCGTAGAGAGCATTGGAGTGGGTGTGTACTCGTAGGAATGCAAATTAGGAAGTGCTTGTCAATAGACAATTTTACAGTCAAAATGTAACTACTGTCGATGGTTTCCTTGGTGTTTTTAATATTGAGGAAACGCGCATATAAAATATTTTGGATAAGTTATGCTGCAGAGCAAACCGATTAATGTGTTGACAATATGTGATAGGAATGGCAGGATTACTAATTTACCATAGCAAAGATATTGCCGGCAGACTATCGAAGTAAGGGTAAAAGCAGCTTGGAATCACCAGGTTAAAGGACTTCCTACGATAAAATACTAAAAAGGATTTGAAGAGCGAACGTTTTTATTGATTTTCTTAACAACGAATAGCTCTTTGCACTATAGAGTGTATCTACTGCTACAAATGAAAAATAAAGGGTGAACCCAACAGATGTTACTGTCATTTACTGAATTTAATGCGGTCAATCTTTTTGACAGATGTTATACGCTTTAGTCATGGAGTCGTTTACCACGCAACAACGCATTTATGTCATTCAATCTTATTTCGAAAATGGGCGATCTGTAAAACTAGCATTTCGTAAAATTTGTGAATTTTTCGGTCAACATAATCGCCCTAGTGTATCCGAAATTCGTGCAATGGTAAAGCGTTTTGAAGAAACGGGTCAAACTATGTTAAATATCAGCATGCTCGGCCGGCACGTACACGCTAAAACAACACCACTGTGAGCGAAAGTGTTCAAAACCAGCCAGGCACCTCAATTCGTCGCCGAAGTCAACAATTGGGCCTCACTTATGGCAATTTACAGCGAATTTTAAAAGTCATTTGCACGACTATAAAATCCAAATTACGCAACAATCGAAGCCTTTGGACCATCTACAACGTCGGCGTTTTGTTAACTGGATGTTGGATCGCCAGGACTATTTGTCATCGGATGTGATCTTGAATAAACAAAATTGTTGTTTCTGGGGACCGGAAAGCCCATACGAGATTCGCGAAAAACTAATGCATTCCAAAAAAGTTACTGCATGGTGCGGATTATTTTGGTGGGGGCGAAGGCCCGTATTTATTTGGGTTAATACTGTTGAAAATAAATAAAATACATTTACAAACGTACATACATATACACAAACATGAAATTTAACTTAAGATATACTGCATTGTTTGCATATAAGTACATAATGAATTCGCCAAAATAAACAGTTTTTTGTTAATATACTATATGTACACATATAATTATGTCACATGATTGACTTCACTCACACAAGAATTTGTTAATTTTCAGTAGTTCTTCTTAACATCTCGCGCGATTAACATCGTTTGCCAATCCTACTCGTTATTAATTAATTGTAAATTTATTATATTGAATTAAACTACTTATTTCTAAATCAATTATCGGTGTTTTATTCGGCAATCCGGGATCTGTTTGTGATTTTGGTAACATTCTACAAATTGGTGCCGAAACCCGGGATAATACACAAAGAACGATTTAAGCAACGTAGCAGTTTATTTAACGTTTAACGAACTTGATTATGGATTTGGCAAGCCGCGCAACGTATCGTGGACAAGTAACGAAAATCGTTAAAAGTGCAAGCGAGTTTCTTAAATTAAACGACGGGAAAGTCATTGGAAACGCTGATGCAAGCACCCTCGACTCTATCGAAGAGGAATTAAGTGTTTTTAGATCGCTTGTCTGCAGCGCATGAGAGTTTGCGAAAGGCGAACACAGATGTACTACCTTCAATCAGATCTGAAGAATTCGAGAAGGAATCGGATACCATTGCAGATTACAACGATAGGGCTATAACAACGATCACACGCCTTAAAATGCGTCTAACAAAGGTAAGGGATTTACAAAAAACGCTTTCAGCTGCGAACGTAACATCGAATGCTACCTCCACAAATCACGTGCCGATCCATGATGTCATAAACTCTCCAATAAATATACCAACGGCCGTTAGACTTCAAAAGCTTCATCCTAAGAAATTCTCTGGAGATTACAAAGAGTGGATACCGTTCTGGGAACAGTACCGCACACTCGTGCATGACAATTCAGCTCTCTCAAAAGTTGACAAATTTAATTATTTGGAAGCAGCGTTAATTGGAAAAGCAGCCAATACTCTTATGGGTCTTACTCCAAGTGAACTGAATTATGATTCAGCAATTGCCTTACTTAAGGATGAGTACGGAAATACAGACAAAATAATCGATCATACGATGCAGAGTTTGTTATCCATACAGCCAATACATTCAAAGGTTGATTCCACTGGTTTACGAGAACTCTATAATTCAGTGCTAGCTTCCACGAGATCATTAGAAGCGCATGGGATTTCTTCATCCAACTACTTCGTCATGCTAAAAAGTGTCCTCCTCAGATGCATACCCAACGAGTTGAGAGTAGATTTCCACCGCTACTATGACGATATTTCTGATGACCTACCCCGGACAGTTGCTGAAGATAATAATATAAGTTTATCAACAAAAACGGAGTCTTCGTCTACAATCGGTGTCAGTGACAAACAAGTTAGATGTCTGTTAAAATTCTTAAAGAGAGAAGTGGAATCTCTAGAGAAGGCAAATGAAGCGAAACAACCATTGAACAGAATTCACTCATCACACGTCATAAAGCCCAAACCGAAAACAGCTGTTGGATTATTTGCAGCGGAGGGAGAAGAATTAAGTTGTTTCTTTTGTAAAGCGACTGGTCATACTTCCGAAGATTGCAAAAGTTCCAAAACAATCATGGAAAAAAAGAAAATGCTTAAGGAAGACGGGAGATGTTATCGGTGTTTGAGAAAAGGTCACTATTCCAAGGTATGCAAGAAACGTTTTAAACTAGTGTGCAAAATTTGTAATAGACGTCATGCAACCTCAATGTGTGACCCTCAGTTCAACGTGAGAAATAGTTTGACATGTCCATCAAACACAAGCACAGTACCTCCGTTAAAGTGTTCTCCAAAACCAGTGTCAAACAGTCAGCAATCAATTAATTTGTACACATCACACTACAGTGCTCAAAATTTTAAACAAAACAACGAAGTTTATTTGCAAACGGCATTTGCATTTGCCTCAAACGCAAAACTCAGCCATTCACTGTATGTGCGAATTGTTATCGATGGAGGTAGCCAAATGTCTTTTGTGAAGTCGAGTGTCGTACGCCAGCTCAAATTACCTATTGTTGGTGTTCATCATATAAGCATCATTCCATTCGGAAGTAAAGAGCCAAAGCCAAGCACGATGTGTAACAAAGTCCGTTTAAAGTTAAGAAGTCAGTATGACCACAAGGAGATAGTTGTTGATATGATAGAAGTTCCAGAGATCTGCATAGATGTTCTTCCAACGCCAGGTAAAAATATTGACGAATTTAATGAGTTTTTATTGGCAGATATCCCGCTTGATGATGTCAAACCTGTGTCAGGAATAAGCGTGTTAATTGGAGCAGATAATTATTGGAAGTTTGCTACTGGAGAATACAAACGAATTACAGCTGATCTTGCCGCCATCCATACAATCTTGGGTTGGACTTTGCAAGGTCGATCTCCAGTTGCGGCCGATTGCAGTACGGTGGTAAATTTCGCATGCACAACTTCTCTCCATGTAAGTGCATGTGCATGTGAGGATATGCAACAGTTCTGGCGGCTTGAAACGTTGGGAATAACAAATGAAGAAACAGTAAGTACAGCACCAATTACAAGTGTTCACAGGGTTGGCGATCGCTTTGAGGCTTCTTTACCTTGGAAAAATACTGGTAGCATGCTGCATGACAACCGAACTGGATCATTTTATCGAATGCATGCATTAGTACGTAAGTTAAGGGCAAATGGTAAGCTTAAGGAATATGAGGCTGCTATGTCAGAAATGTTGGACAGTGGAGTGGCTGAGCTAGCCGAAGAGTGCAGCAGTGAAAATCGTGTTTACTATATGCCTCATAGACCAGTATTTAGAGATGACAAAGATACAACCAAGCTTCGTATTGTTTTCAATGCTTCTGCGCACGCAAATAACCACCTTTCACTCAACGATCATCTTGAAGTCGGTACAAATTTATTGCCAAATATTTTGATCATCCTCTTAAATTTTCGCTGTGGAAAGTTCGCCTTAACAGCAGACATAGAGAAAGCTTTTCTCCAAATTCTCTTGAGTTCAGCTGATCGTGATTCCCATAGGTTCTTTTGGTTTAAGGAACTTATCAGCTCCAACGAAATTCGAACGAATTTTATTGTTCAGCCCTATCGCATGACGAGGGTGACATTTGGTGTTACTTGCAGTCCCAACTTGTTAGGGGCTGTCATACAAAAAATTTTGGATGAAGAAGAACATCGCCATCCTGAAGTTGTTGCGATTCTTCGTAAAGGCTTCTACGTTGACGATTTTGTCGCTAGTGTCAATTCTGAAGAGACTGCGAGTTATATTGTCAACACAGCAGTTGAAATTATGAAGTTTGGCTCCATGAACTTACGCAAATGGAACACTAATAGCGTATCTATTCGCAATCAACTTTTGTCTAAGTATTCGCCCCCTGAAAATCAGAAGATCCTGGGAATGCGTTGGTATGTGGACTCAGATGAGCTAGCTGTCGATTTAACTGCGGTAGAGACACTAGTAAAATCCGAAGGGCTTATTGGAACAAAACGCAACGTTTTAAGAATCATGTCGAAAATCTACGATCCATTCGGTTTATTGGGTCCTTGGGTCGTCCGCTGGAAGGTTCTTTTTCAATCACTATGGCGACGACAGCTTAGCTGGGATGAACGACTGCCACAGGAACTCGAAAAAATCTGGCTCGATTGCTGTCAAGAAGTAGAAGTGCTTAAGCAGCTAATGATTCCTCGCTGTGTTTTTAAGGAAGTTGGCTCAACGCAGGTGCATATTTACGCAGACGCCAGTCAGAGTGCCTTTGGGGCAGTGGCCTATTTGAGAACTTGTGATGATGAAGGAAAAGTTTGCGTACGTTTTCTCTGTGCAAAGAACAGAGTCGCACCTATTAAGAACAGTGACACCAACGAATTGACTCTTCCTAAATTGGAACTCACGGCAGCCCTGGTAGCAGCTAGATTACTGGACTATCTTCGTACCAACTTACAAATAAAATTTTGTGAAGAGTTTCTATGGACGGACTCAAAAATTGCCATGTTTTGGATATTAGGAACGCAGAAGAAATGGAGACCCTATGTTGAAAACCGCGTCCGAGAAATCCGAAGGCTATCAAAGATTTCTTCTTGGAGACATTGTCCTGGTTCTCAGAATCCTGCCGACCTAGTAACACGAGGGATAAACGCATCATCGCTGCTGAGCTCTGAATTGTGGTTGTCTGGACCTAGTTGGCTACAACAAGAGGCAAATTATTGGCCAGCAATAAGCGAAGAAAATACAACGTCACTCTCAACATTTTCATTGCTGGTCGAGGAGGAAAAGGGGGATATTAAACCTGCGAATGTTCATCATACTCTAATGGACTGTACCAAATTTAGCAGCTGGAGACGTCTTTTACGGGTGACAGCATATTGTTTTCGAGTCATTAACAAATTTAAAAGTCTACATCGTGATGAAATCATCCTTCCTAATAATTCACCCTTTGTCACTGCCAACGAGATTGATCAGGCTGAAATATACTGGATCAAAGAAGCACAACAACAATACTTTCCCCTGGAAATTGCTGCTCTCCAGCAGAAAAACGGTATACCTTTAAATTCAAAATTGTTAATTTTAAATCCTTTTCTAGATCCAAGTCATAAGTTCCTGCGTGTCGGTGGGCGATTACACTTGCTACAGTCGACAATTGAGGCTCATCCAATAATACTTCCGAAGATGTCTCATATAACAAAGTTAATAGTGGTTGAGACGCACGAACAACTAATTCATGCAGGGGTATCGGCTGTAATGACACGTTTACGAGCTACCTACTGGATCGGTAAATGTCGGCAGCTAGTTCGATCTGTTGTAAAAAACTGTACAGTATGCAGAGTTCTACGATCAAAGCCTGCAAGTCAGCCGTTTGCGCCTTTACCTAGAGAGCGCATTGTATTTTCGATGCCATTTAATGTCACTGGTCTTGATTTTGCAGGACCTCTTTATACATATGAATCTGACCAAAAGAAAAAAGTATATATTATGTTGTTTACGTGTGCAGCTATAAGAGCAGTGCATTTGGAGCTAACACCTGACCTTTCTACCGAGAGTTGCATACTCGCCCTTCGTCGCTTCATAGCTCGTAGAGGAGTACCCAGAGTAATTTGGTCAGATAATGCTGCTAATTTTAAAAAGACTTCGAAGGAACTATCGAGTCTTGCAAACGAAAAATTTGATGGATTTTTGTCGAATCATCGCATTTCCTGGAGGTTTATCGTAGAGAGGGCTCCTTGGTGGGGTGGATTTTGGGAGCGGCTGGTTGGTGTAGTCAAATCCTCTCTTAGAGCAGCTATCGGCCGAGCAACGTTGAGCTCCGACCAGTTGTACACCTTACTGACAGAAGTCGAAAACGTCGTGAATAGCAGGCCACTCACCTACGTCGCAGATGATCCGTTGGAACTTTCGCCTTTGACCCCCTCTCAGCTGTTGCGCGGGCCAGAACATTCTCCCCAGATGAAGGATATGACAGAGGAGAAGGAGCGCACATCGGATGACCTACGTAAGAAGTGGAAAGAACGCTTGATGTTTATATCTTGTTTCAAACGCAGATGGTACAGCGAATATCTGCAACAATTAAGATCATTTCATTCTATCAACAAGACAAAGTCAATAAACTTGTCAATGGGCGATGTTGTGATAATGGAAGATCGCACTTTGCCTAAAACTCTTTGGCGCCTGGGGGTCATCGTTAACGTTTTCCCAGGAAGAGATGGTAAGGTTCGCGCATGCGAAGTTCGCTTATCAAATGGATCGGTTTTCCGAAGACCTGTGCAGCTGTTGTATCCATTAGAAATTTCACGAAGTTTGAAATCTTCCGGGCCGGAGGATGTTGAAAATAAATAAAATACATTTACAAACGTACATACATATACACAAACATGAAATTTAACTTAAGATATACTGCATTGTTTGCATATAAGTACATAATGAATTCGCCAAAATAAACAGTTTTTTGTTAATATACTATATGTACACATATAATTATGTCACATGATTGACTTCACTCACACAAGAATTTGTTAATTTTCAGTAGTTCTTCTTAACATCTCGCGCGATTAACATCGTTTGCCAATCCTACTCGTTATTAATTAATTGTAAATTTATTATATTGAATTAAACTACTTATTTCTAAATCAATTATCGGTGTTTTATTCGGCAATCCGGGATCTGTTTGTGATTTTGGTAACATTTTACACAAATACAAGCTATAGCGTAAAATTAAAAACAAACTTAAACTTAAAACTAAGATTGGTTGAAGTGGTGAAGGAAATCGTATTTGAGGTAGGGAGTGGTGCCAAAGACTGCAGAGTTTGAATTAATCTTTTGTAGCAGACGGGAGATTGGTTCGTTCGCGCCATATAAGGTGTGAGGGGTCGGTAGATAGAACAGACGAGGAGTCCGTAGATTACTAGGGTTAGTGTTGAGGAAAATAGAGTTGGGAAGAGACGCGCATTCAACGTGACCTGAAAGGAATCGATGAATGAGGAGAAAGTCGGGTGCATCTCTGCGCTCTTCAAGGGTGTTTAAATTAATAAGGTTGAGACGGTTTTGATAGGGGGGCAGGTTAAAAGGATCGTCCCAGGGTATACCTCGAGGAGCAAATCGAAGAAAACGGGGCTGGATGCTTTCGATTCTCGATGACATTGGGACCACACTTGACTGGCGTACTCTAGGGAGCGAACAAAAGTAATGTAGAGGGACCTGGTCACGTATGGGTTGGTGAATTCTTTGGAACACCATTTTACAAAACCTAGTGCAGAGTTGGCTTTAAGTATTATCCCATCAATATGTAAACGGAAATTGAGCTCCCTATCACACAAAATGCCGAGGTCGCGAAGAGATTGAACGGAGGAGATAGGTTGGTTGTGGCGAAGGTAGAGCCGAGGAGGAGATTGGTGCCACTAGGTGATGGATTGGTATTTGGGGATATTAAGTTCGAAACAATTTTTGAGGCACCAGATCAAAAAATTATCAAGATCTTGTTGAAGGAGAAAGGAATCATGTTGAGAGGAAATGGTTTTGAAAAACTTGACGGCGTAAAGGGAGACAGACGAATGTTTGATGATCCTATCGAGATCATTTATGGTTAATATAAAAAGAAGGGGACTGAGATGGCTGCCTTGTGGGACTCCAGAGGTGCTACCATTCTCTAGGGCAGATATGGCAAAGGATTCAAATTCAACGAGATTTGTGGTAGTTGATCTATCCTTTAGGAAGCCATGTTGTCTAGGGGAAATAAGTGATTTGCATTGGAAGCTGAACTTCATACAGAATACTTTCGAAGAGTTTGGGTATATGGGAGAGTTTAGCGATTGAACGATATTTTGTTATTTCGTTCTGTGATCCTTTTTTGTGGATCGGGGTTATGAAGGAGGTTTAGACGAAAGAGATTAGAAAGGGCAAGGAAAAGAGAGGCAAGGATGACCGTGGCGCAAGCGGTAGTGAACTGCCTTCCAAATCGGAAGGTTCGGTGTTCGAATCCCAGCCTCACCCGAAAGACATATTCTCCATTTTTTCAGTTAACGAAAATCAAGTAAGACGAGTAGTTGACTAGAAAACAACATCGAGCCCACTTCCACTAAGAATTTAGTCTCCCCATTAAATGTTGGATGTCACCCATAGAGCGAAATAACCACTGAGCCCAAACATCTTTCTTTCTCTCTCTATCCCATTTTCCAAAAAACTTAACACATGCTGAGGTATTATAAGTGTATTCATACCCACTTGAGTGTTAAGATGGGTCCAGGATATGAGAGAGTAGTGGGCCATTGGAGATATTCAGTAGGTATGTAATTAAAATATCTGGATCTGATGGAAAGGAGTCGTTGGTGAAGGATTGATTGAAAAGGTGGCAAATGGTGAGTGATCGGTTGATGACGTTATTGATAGAGAGGAAAGGAGGGTAGACATCGGACTTTCTTTTGTAGTTAACAAATTGGAAACAGGACTTAGGGTCGTTTAGATGGTTGACTTGCGCATTGTTAAGGTAGCGCTGGTAAAGGGAATCGTAAAGTTCGGTGAAATAAAGATAAGCGGCAAAGAAAAAGGCCCATAACTTGTTTCTCTTATTTCGTAAGGAATGAAGCTTGCGATTATAACAGGGAGGACTAGTAGATGATGTTTTAAGGCGGGAAAACGGACCGTAAAGGGAGAAAGAATTAAATAATTCTCTGTAAAAAATGGATAAGGCATCATTTATACTTTATAACTGTGAAAGTCAAAGGGGGATCTGCTGAGATAGTCACTGATTCTCTAAAAGTTTGCTTTATGGAAGCAAATGAGAGAATTGTGGGGGGACTGGACTGGGCAGAAGAGTTATAAAACAGTGAGACTGAGGAGTTAACTGAATATGTTGTGAAAATAAGGTCTAACTGCCTGCCCATGTAGTTGGATATACCGCTGAATATATGGATTATGGGTTGTCGGCATCATTGGCCCGTACTTCTTCGAAGATGAGGCTGGAGGGACAGTGACAGTGAATGGAGAATGTTACCGCAACATGCTGACCGGGTTTTTTTTTTTCAAAATTGAATGAATTGGGTCTGGATGATCTCTGGTTTCAACACGATGGTACTACCGCACACACAAGCCATCAATCAATCAATTTATTTCGTACGGAATTTGAAGATTGCCTTATTTCGGTTACAGGAGTTGACACATTTAGATTTCCTCCTGTGGGGTATTTCAAGAATCTATGCCAATAACCCAACGACAACTCAGGATCTCAAATATAACATCCAAACTGAAAGCGCGGCCATTGACCCACTTACTCTTCAAAAAATCATCGATAATTTTGACCTTCGGATGGTCGCTTGCTACATAAGCCGTGGTGGTCACATGACCCATGTTGTGTTCCATTCGTAATTGCCATAGACCGGACTTTATATTGATTTCACAATAAATGTGTGTGTTTAATTTAATGAAAAGTTCCACACTAGCTGTTGGCTCGTCCTTTATTTTAATATCTATTCTATTTGATTTCTGATCTTTGCGGATGTATTGCTCTGAAAATAATAGTGCGGTCTTGACTATGGCAGAGAATGTATAGGTACTATTGCCAAATGGTTTTATAAGTAATCTCTTGATGTGTTAGGATATCCGGTGAAATCTTCTACTTGACTAAGGTTAGGTATTGACTGAATGTCGGTGTGCTAAATTACGTATACGAGTATTTCCTTTAACACATCACAACAGCCGATTCCGATGACGAAATTCAAAGCAAGAGAAACCAATTGTGTGGTAAATTTACAACCAAAAAGCCCAATGCAGTAGCTGGCAGTGCGGACGTGCCAAGGTAACTTAATTTAAACTGAGCCACGGGTTGCTATAAAAAGTAATTGACAGCAGGGAATGGTTATCAGTTTCAATTCAGAATTCACCTGAGCCTAAAACCACCAAACTCAATCAAAATGTTCAAATTCGTAAGTCGATACACTATGAATTCCCAGGACTACCAGGACCTAATAACTTTTGTATCTTTTCAGTTCGCTCTCTGCTTCTTGGCTATCTTCGCTGCCGTCGCTGCTAAGCCAGGTGTTGTGGCACCATTGGCCTACTCAGCTCCATTAGTTGCTTCACCGTATGCCGCTGCCTACACTGCTGGATATGCTTCTCCATACGTAGCTTCTCCATATGTTGCCTCACCATATGCCGCTTACTCTGCCTACTCTGCATATCCATATGCCGCTTCTGTTTTGGTTCGTTAGGAAACTTGGAAAATGAATAAAAATTGGTGAAAACAACAACAGGAAATATCTGTTTGTATTTTGTTTCAAAAAATATTACACGTTGAATTATGTACATTCACAAATGTGAACCTCACATTGCTAGGATGAAAGCATTTCGAAACGCTGCAGACTATTCGTGGAGTGTCCTAACTTCTTAGGTTAGATTAAGCGGGGAGGTGGGACTACAGTATGTACCCTTATCATCGCGGCCAGGCTTGGTCTATTGATATTTCCTCAAGTATAGTTCACCCATGATGCCTAAAGTTATGGTAAATTCGGCTGTATCTTTGAGTGAGGTGGCAGTGATATCGTCTGTCTCAAGGGAACATATGATTTGGGTTGATTTACTCTTCGGAGGGTAGAAATGCTATAGAATGTGTTAACCATTTTTACTTCCTTGGAGTAGGTACCATGGCACTTGGAAATATATCCACTACAAGTTTGGCGAAATTTTAATTGGAGTAAGGTATTCGTTTAGTGTTCTAGATATACCATATGATCGCACTTTTTGTTTCATTGTGCCTAAAATGGTATCGACATTTGATATGCCAAAGAGCTAACAAAATGCTGTGATAAAGTTCAAAATTAATAGAGCTCCGTAGTAAAGATACTACGTAAAGTATCTATCGGGTCTACATACCATAAAAAGATTACACAAAATGTCAGAGCACATTTGTGGTATCTCTCTTTTATTCAATTCAAAATGTTTAGCTAAAACTAGAAGAATTTTTAAGGCCCCAAATCGGGTGTTGAACTAGACACGTCACTTGTATCTAAGCTAGGATACCAAGAAAACTGAAATCACCAGCTACTTGCCTGGTTAGGGACCAATCCACCAAAAATCGAACTAGTGCTGTTCAGAAAAAGAAGAGGGCTAGAAAAGTTTAATCTTCCCAGAATCAACGTTGTTAGGATACATCTTTCATCCGAAGCTAAATATCTAGGAATCTTCCTAGACAGTAAACTCAGTTGCAAGCGTAATATCGAAGAAAGAACCAAAACAAAAGCATTAGGAACATTCTACACATGCCAACTCTGTTGTCCATCACGGTATAAGGGCGGATCAAAAATACCTCACGTCGGTTAACATAGATATTCGTACCCTTGACAAAATATTCTAAGATCTAACCCTTGTGTCTACCCAGCATCTATCAATCCGCTACAGAAGAATAAGAACCCGTAAACTTCTTCACATGTTCCAATGGGATTCCACTGACATGAAACGTGTCGTAAAGGGGCTTTCACAGTCATTCTTATTCTAGCATCATCTCAGAGGGCTACAAACGTGTATTCAAGAAACTAGTATACAAGAAAAGATGGTAATAATCCACCTTTGGGGAAATTTAAAGTATTGAAAAGTGTTGAAATAACTCGGTTTATTTATGAAGATCGTACGAATTTCATTAGATGATTAACCAATGCTTGATCGTAAGATTATTTCTCATCTACACCACTGAAGTCACGGAATAGGATATAAAAATCCATATCTGACACCTTGTCAAAGGTTGAAACTAATGAAAAAAATAAAAAGGTGGACGTGACTTCTCCACACTCGGATCATACGCCCGCAGCAGATCAATATTTAATCTTTCAAGCTCAAACTTAAAATGATCTTTTTTATGGTGCCGACTCAGCAATCTACCTCCTATCTTGTAAGGCGTCTCTTATAAGTTTCTCCAATAAAGGTTGAACTTCTGACAAGCAGAGTTTTTGCAGTTACCTCCATAGGGATGGAGCAGGCTAGTTTTGTGAAGAAGCTTGGCACAATCTTGCGAGATATCTGTATTAAATCCGTCAAAGAATGTTCATTGGTTCTATTCTCACTAGTGCCGTATACCAAAATCGTCTTAATTGCGAGCCATATAAACTTTTCCGAAATAATTGGTAAGTAGTCGATATTCGAAATTACAATACCCAGTGACCGGACTGGACTGGGAAAATCCTTTATGTTCCCGAAGGTTCTTAAACGCGTCAGTTAAAGACCATCGAGAGAACCTCGATCTCCACATCAAGCGTAGTCTCAATCGCAGAGGATTTTCTAGTTATCAGCGTGACTGCCACAAAGGAAAATCGGTTCAACCTGCACTATACTCCCTCATACGGCACATTGAAAAATCAGTCTGTATAAAGGAGTATAAAATGCTGGAGTTTATTGATATCGAGGAAGCCGTCACATTTCCTCGATCATCAATTCTCTTAAAGAACTGGATATAAATGGCTCTGTCTGCAGCTGGATTCACTTCATACTCAATAGTAGAGTCATAGATGTAGCCTTTGGGCATTCCACATATGGGACAGCACATCTGCTCTACTATGGAATCTAGTCCTTAAAGGGCTGCTTACCAGATTAGAGGATATAGGTTGTAGTATGGTATCTTACGCAGACTGTTTATGAAACGGAAAAAAAAACCACAAGCACTCTCTGACATTCTGCAGTCTTAGGCATACTCTCGTCTTGAATGTAGCTACGACTTTAGCGTAAATTCGAGAAAAACAGAACCGGTACTCTTCATGAGAAAGATCAAGACAGGCTCCATCATCAAAGTTAAATGGAACCCCTATCAGTTATTCGAGATGTGTGAGGTATCTAGACCTCATCTTGAACAGCAAACTTACGTGGAACATTTCCTTTCCAGAGCAGAGCAGAGCAGAGTAAAACTGCTCTATAACCCTCTGGGTTCAAAGTCTACACCGCAGTTGCAATAATAATTCTCACTTATGGCATTAACATTTGGTGGCCTGCACTGGTATGATTGACTAGCATTAACCTGTTATAAAAAAAACGCAACAGCCTTGCTGCATAAACATCACTGACGCTTTAGGAACCACAAAAATGTACTAGACATGTTCGGATTAGAGATTGCAAATTACTCTGTCTTTAGGCTATGAGATTCTTAGCAATGGAATGTACAATGTAGCGCGGCGGCATCCTTCAATCAACCGAACTAGAATTCACTTCAACGTTGACTTCATTCAACTGATTCGAGAAAGAAACGAATAAAGAAGTGTAGTTCATAAGATTTGACCATTTTGTGCAGGTTACGGCTGGGTGTACATGATGTAAACAGGAATACTCGTATTAATCAGACCGCTTTGGGCTCTCTTCTAACAGATCGGCGATTTTTTACTGGTGAATTTAGCGTTCTTTCGTCATACACGGTTAAAGCCTCTTAACGCAGAGAATCTCCCTACAGTTTGCCCGCAATTGAAAAAATGTGCCAATAATTTTACTCAACCGCTCTTAAGTATCTTCAGACTTAGGATCTTACACGGGGTTTTTTCCGTCTCTGGAAAAACGCTTATATAATCCCTATTCATAAAAAAAGGTTTTAAACAGAGTATTACCAACTATCGACCCAAATCTTTGAGAGCATCTTCTTTAAAGGCAGATCTCTCTTTGCATCAACCACTACTAATCTTATTAAGTTGCCCTAGAGCAAGAGAAAAAAGTGGATGTGATTACTACTGACTTTAGCAAGGTCTTCGATATAATTGCACATAAGTTAATTCTTTTAAATTTAAGGCACTCGGCTTTCAAGCTGGTCTGAAAGAACGATATCACCCAGCCCATTTTCTTTCTCGTTTGCCTGAATCCAATGAAAGCCACTTAGGGTTTTCCACAAGGCAGTCACCTTAGTCCATTAATTAGATATGATTTAATACCAACCCTCGCAATTTAAGGTCTGCTCCTCTTTTTCGTCCCAATAACCACCGAACGGCATATGGTTTTAACGAATCATAGTCTCGTATGCAACGTGAAGCTAATAGAACTCCCCATGTGTTCGATTGTTCCAGAAGTACCTTCAAAAAGGCCCACAATTATCACCTCTTCCGACCCTGATCTTCCGCGTCCTTCAGTTTTAGTTTATGAGCAGTTTGTATTAAACTGGGCAAGTTAAATTAAAATTAAATTAAATTAAAATCTTTCGTAATTTGCTTACTATCTTACACGTATATGTATACATCGGAAGGATGTCTGTTTCCCTGTCAACTGAGATAGGAAATCGACTTATTTAAATTCCATCTACCCTTCTCCAGAGGATAGCCTCATTTCCTGAACATATTAACCAGCCAACAATACAAAATTTAGATCATCAGGCCTTTATTGAAGGTCAAATTTAAATATTCACAAGAACCTGCATCAAGTTAAGGTAACAAATCCAAGCCGATTAACGTATCCACAGTTGCGTACTAAATACTCGTATGTCTAAAATATTTGAATTAACTTACACAGTTCACGAACGAAATGCCTATAGTAGTAACCAGCGACGTGCCAAGGTAATATTGTACATACAATTCAAAATTGTCAACTTCAGTTTGCTATAAAAAGGTATGGACAATAAGCAACGATTATCAGTTTCAATTCAACGCAAACCATCAAACCCACTCAATTAAAAATGTTCAAATTCGTAAGTAGATACACAATAGACTCTCAGTACTATCAGGACCTACAATATAGTAACTTTTGTATCTTTTCAGTTCGCTCTCTGCTTCTTGGCTATCTTCGCTGCCGTCGCTGCTAAGCCAGGTATTGTTGCTCCATTGGCATACTCTGCTCCATTGGTTGCTTCACCTTACGCAGCTGCATACACTGCCGGATATGCTGCTCCCTATGTAGCCTCTTCATATGTTGCCTCACCATATGCTGCTTACTCTGCCTACTCTGCATATCCATATGCCGCTTCAGTTTTGGTTCGTTAAGAAGCTTTGGAAATATATATAAGCAATCACAAGGATATTTTTTTTTTTTAAGAAATAAAAGAAAGATGGAAACAAAATGAGAAAACACGTTTGCTATTATTTTAACACAAAACAATTATCAAATTAGATTAACTGCAATCTAGTTGGATGGGTACACCTCACGTGAGATGCTGTAAATTCTAAGTGTTAAGTTGTCCTATCATTTCCTCGCATCTCAATAGTTAATCGATAGCGTGGCCATAAAAGTTTTCTAGCTTGCATTAGATGCATCATAGAGATTTTGAAAAAAAAAAAATTATACATACTCGCAGTATTGCGAGTCAGGTCCTACAAGCGAAGAGAAGATCCCTGACTCTGATCACAAGGTGTGTATTAGCGTTACAGCAGTACCCATTGAATCGTACGTATTCTAGTATTTGATTCACGACAGTGTGCTTGTAATGTGGCCGGTCTTAGATAAGCAGGAAAACGTTGACTTAAATATAAAGAGTAGGCCTGGTGGGTGGCCGTGGCTCAAGTGGTAGTATATTGGCTTCCCAATCGGACGGTTCGGGGTTCAATACCAGCCGTGACCGAAAGACTTTTTTTTAGGCAACTAAAATCTCGTGAGATGAATGGTTGCCTAAATACAACATCAAGTCAGTTCACACTAATAATTTATTCTCCATATTAAATATTAGATGCCACCCATGGAGCAAAATAGCCACTGAGCCCATAGTTTTTTTTACTTTTTCTATCCCATTTTCCGAAAAACTTAAGACATGCTTTGGCATCTACTTTTTCTTAATTTTACTGATATTTTAGCTTATCTACCATATTTAACCTTTTTCAATAAAACTGGAACATTCATATGCACGCCATTGGCTTGCCCTTTTTTAAAAACCGGAAACGGAATGATTAAAATAATTACAGACCGATTTAACTATATCTTCATTTTCTAAAGTTTTTGAGAAATCCGTTAAAAACACAATGTTGGACTATTGTACCTTAAGGGGAGATATACGCCTAGGAGCCGGAAAAAAAGGTAATTTTGGTGTATTTTTTTTAAGTAAAACTATTTGAAATTCCGAATTGGGAGTTTAACTATCTAAAAGTAAGCACGTTTAATTTTTTTTGATTTAGAAATATCAAAAATATTCAAGGATATTGTATGATTCTTGGAGCGTCGTAAAAAAAATCTGCGTAAACGGTACCAACTGGCGTTTCTTCAAAAGTCATCTGGAAAAAAAAAAAACCAAAAAGATTATTAAATTAGATACTATAATCTAGTCTTTGTCATAGCCGATTTTGAAAATATTGATTTCTGGCAAAATGGCGGACGTTTGAACATGAATACTCATTCTTGGACCAAAAACTACTATAAAATAAAAACTAAGTAATGGCAAGTACTAGATGACGGTGTATAGAATAACCATAAAAAAATTCAAGGCAATCGGTTCATTCGTTTTCGAAAAATTTTGGGTACCGATTTGAAAAACGTGGTTTTAAGAAAAACGCGCATAGTGTACGTCTTCTACGGTCGACGGAATGTTCATAGCTTCTAAATTTTGTTGTCGGCGACGTATTTGACCTTCTTTTGTCTGTTCTTGCGGTTGCAGCTCGGCTTTCGCTATGCGAGTTTCGTCTTCTTGCGCAGCGTACAAGTGCACTCCCGATCCGACCGATATTCCTAACAAGTTTATGACTTCCAACAGAGAGGTGACACCATTGTTGAACGTGCATGTTGCAAGAATGTTAACGATTTGGCCCCGCTGTTCATCGTTTTTGGAGCTATTTTCTAAATAAGTTGGTTGAAGCTCTCATTATTGCTGATTTGAGTATATCCGCCAACACAGCGCCCCAACAATTTTTCATTGCTGAGGTCTTCGAATATTGGTTTGATGACATCTAACACCATTTTTGGCAATGCTGAATATTCTCGTCAGAAAGCTGTTCGGCAATATGTCGATTTCTGGGCGGTATTTTCTTCTTGCTCCGATCTTTGCGAAAAGATCCGGATCGGTGAGCTTCTGGAGAACCTTTATTTCTGATATCCAGTTTCTTCAGAATATTTATTCACAAACGAAAATTCACTGTAACGCACAATTACACGAACGGCAAGCTGCTGACAAAACGTGTCTGTTTCTCGCAAATAATAACAGTCGTGCGATATTTTCGTTACATCTGGAGACGAGCACGCTCAAGGGCACAATAGAATCATAAAATAGGTCTAGGTACGCTCTGTTCGAAGGGTCGCTTGCCGCTACCTGCCTCTCGTTTCGACGCCGCAAAACTCGTTTCACTGGTTTATTTATCGAAATATTGACTTGGCGTTTTCACCAGATATTCTTGAGACTTCATGTTTTAAGAAAATGTAAAAACAAAAAATCGGTCCTTTCGACCATGCTAGGTGTATATCTCCCCTTACTAAAATTAAATTTTTTAGTCCTCAGCAATTGAGTTTCAGAGAGGGGCTATCTACAGAAGATGCCCTTCTAATGTTTTTTTTCTTTTATTAACAAAGATAAACATTACAAAAGCGTTCAATATGGTAGATCCCGCAATTCTTTTAAACAAATTGGAGTGCGCAGGCTTTTGCTTTGGCTGGTTTGCCTCATATCTCAAAGATAGAACCCAAACGGTTAAAATTGGACTAGGTCTTAGTTACACGAATACCGTAAGCTTAGGAGTACCCCAGGGATCAGTCCTTGGTCCCATACTGTTTCTTATATACACTGACTCAATATTTTTCCAATCGTTTAAAGAGAAAGTCAGGCTGTTCTAACTTCCTGGACCTAGTCGCACACCTGCCGAAGCTTATTTTATTACAAAAGTGCGCTGTCAGAAAAATATGTGATGCAAATCGCATAGCTAAATCGATGTTTTTTATTTAAAAGGTTGAGGATTCCTCTCGTTAGACATCTATCCTATTTTAAAGTTTAGAAAGTTATCTTTATAAAAAGTGGTCATTTGATGATATAATGTACGTAATTTGCGTAGAAATGACCGGACATTGATAAAAATTCCTTCTTTCGGCACAACTCATTACAGAGACTTTTAGTCTATTGTTTCCTGCAAGATCTTTAATAACTTTCCTGAAGTTATTTATGTCATCAGCGTATAGGAGCAGCTTTATCTTAGTCTCAGCGAACTCGATTCCACCGGGCAAAAAAATTGGTAGATCATCCACGAACAGCGAAAGCAGAAGAGGACTCATGGGGCAACCTAGCTTGACACCCATTTTTACTCAAACCAGCCTGACATATTGACTATAGCCCATACTGCTGTCGTATTATTTTCGTAAAGGCTTTGCATAACTTTGAGTAACTTTGTTGACACTCTCAGATTACTTAGCTTGTAAAAGAACGCCCTTTTGTCAACAGAGTATGATATAATAAGGCTACCTGGCGAACTGTATAAGGCAGAAGGAGATTGTAGAGAGCATATACTATAGAAAATCATTTCCAAAATTTGGTCTAAAGAAACTATGACTAATGAAGGAAACCTTAGAATCGGTTGTCCGATCCACAAGAAAGGAGACCAACTGTAGAGACATGAGTGTCCTTAACGTTACATATAAGACCGTGACTCTCATATTGAACGACTGCAACTATTCTATGTATTTGTCAACGATCTGACTGAGCCCTATCTATCATTTTAATGCCCGGTTAGTCCACTGTTGACCAAATATACCCATTCCGGCCAGATCAGAGAGAAATCCCACGGAAGTCTAGGTCAATACTAATCCCCTCTTTACCCGTTTCAAGGCCGCATATGACAGCATCTATAAAGACAGAGCCATGTCTAATTGAACATCCCTGACAAACTCATCATATTGGCAAATAATCGCCGTTCACTAAAGACAGAAAGCAGTATTAGAGACCTTTTGATACCAAAAAAAGGACTTTGAACAAGGTGATCCGCTTCATATTTGAAAGAATGCTGACAAGTCTATGCAACGTAGATGACATTGACATCTTTTTCAGAACGCAACGAACTATCAAAGCACTGAAACTTGCATTTTAACCACCCATATTGCATGGCCATAGTGCCAGGGTGCCATCCTTCAGGAACAGAATGGTTCTGCTAGTTGCAGACTATCATATCAAAGTTCTATTGCAGAAGGATGCAAGTACAGATTCAAACTTGTTATACGAGTAACTTAAATGTCCCGCAAACAAAGGGTGCTTTTTTTAGACGTTTGGTTTTTAAACTGGCAACACTATTTCTACAGATTGTCAATTTGACAGTTGAAAGTTGATTTGTCGTTAGTACATTTTGCCATTTCACGATGAATAGATTAACGCCAGAACAACACATTGTGCAAACTTATTTCGAAAACTATGGTTCGGTTCGCCAAACTTATCGTGCACTACGTCCATTTTACGCTCGACATAATCGTCTGAGCAAGTTATTCGGAATACGATGAATCGTTTTCGCACCACATATACTCTAATGGATGATACGCATCCCTAAAGACAACAAACAGTGCGGACAGAAGAAATTATTGCCGTTGTGGAGCGCAGTGTTGAGGAGAATCCGAATGAGTCGATTCGCCATCGTGCACAGCAATTGGAGCTATGCCCATCCACTTTTTGGAAGATTTTATGGAAAGATCTACGCTTGAAAGCTTATAAGATCCAGCTGGTGCAAGAGTTGAAACCGCGTGACCATTATACGCGTGGTAGGTTCGGTGAATGGCCCGAAAACGTCATTCA
This sequence comes from Volucella zonaria, assembly GCA_963966105.1. NCBI lineage: Eukaryota > Metazoa > Arthropoda > Insecta > Diptera > Syrphidae > Volucella > Volucella zonaria. The sequence goes on along the minus strand of OZ014534.1, from coordinate 78,911,566 downwards.
GTTTGATTCTCATTTTCAACGCAATATTTTATTCTCCGATAAGGCCCATTTTTGGTTAAATGGACATGTGAACAAGCAAAATTGCTCAATTTGGAGTGAAGAAAACCCAGAAGCCTTTGTCGAGACGCCCTTACAACCATTAAAACTCACTGATTGGTGTGCTTTAAGGACGAGACCGGCCAGAATGTTGCCGTCAATGGAGAGCGCTATAGAAATATGATTTCTGACTTCTTCGTTCCTCAGCTGAGTGGCATTGAAGTGATAGGGCTTTGGTTTCAACAAGATGGCGCAGAATCTGTGAACTGGCCTCCACGATCCTCTGATCTTACACCATTAGGCTACTTACTTTGTCACTTGTCATTTGTCACGTCCGAGACGTTGGACGATTTGGAAGTCAACATTCGTCGTGTTATTGCTGATATACGATACGTTGCTCGATAAAGTTGCCGAAAATTGGGCTCATGATTGCGCTTCATTGCTCGAATGCCGTGGCGCGCATATGCTCGATATCATACTTAAGCGCTAATGGCATAAAATTATCTATTAAATAAAGCTAATATCATAGACATTAACATTAGCTTCAAGTGTTTTATTTCATATTGAATTTGTACACCTCTAAAAAAAAAACGCCCTTTAGAAAAAAGAGGACGGAACCTATGGATGCTAAGTAGCTGTCAGCTGCTTCTACGCTTAAGTCGCGTTATGACTTTAACTCAATCTCATGGCCAATCTACATATAGGGAAAGTGTAGATGTCTCAAACAAATGCCTTTGTTTGAGTAGTTCCATCATTCACCCCAGGCGGCCGACAGCTCTAAAAGATTACCCGCAAAAGCATTCAAACGTAAAGTTTGCCTTGCTAATAGCGATCTTCGAATCATCAATTGAGCATGGAATGATGATTGGATGCCCGATGCCTGGAACACCAGATTTGAATGTAGGACTTCTCCAACTCACTCAAGGACACGAGTATGAAGTTAAGGCAGCAAATCAACACTAGACTCCATCAGTTCGGATCAAGTTGATACAGACCATTGATTTAAGGCCGGATACAAAAGTTTTTATAATTTGGAGCTCCACAGGATGATGGTTCATTTAGGAGGCCTGAAGTAGTGAATCATTTATGCCATCAAATGCTGGAAAATACGTAGGATGCTGTGCGATTTGGAAGTCTTTGGAACTATGCCAGATAGGTCATGGGACAGGTGTTACCAAAAGCTCATTTTGAAAAGTCCTTCAACTGTGAGCTGTGTTGGAGAAGCGTAAATGAGAAATGATGAACAACAAAAGTGTTTTCTGGAAATTAAGAGGACAAGTAAAATAGAGACTTTAAATCGATTTCTATTGCATGGACACCCCAAGTGTCCAAATATGCAGAAGGGTAAATCTCTAGAAAAATTGAAAATTATCAGTTTCAATTCAACTTATCGGATTCACTAGCAAAGAACCTCAAACCAATACCACCAGTTCCAATGAGGAAAAGGAGTCCATCCGCCCCCATCGTAATGGGAAAATGTCGTGTCGGCGATTTCGAGTGGGTAAATGAAAACGTTTATTCCGAAGGAACGAAGAAACTTCTGACGTCAATTCAATTAGGCCCAGGTATTACGATCAACATTTTCGAAGGTATCCAACGTCTATTGAAAGGCAGCACCAATGAGCATACGAGCTCCATTTACTCGTACGTTTTAGGAATAGGAATCCAACCCACCCACGCTAAAAGTTGAATCACACATCACCGGAGGTGACTTGCACGGTTTAGTTCATGAAGGAGTATCAAGGAATACAGTTCGTGGTAGTGCTCCAGCTTGTTACCACAACGTTGAGGATGTTGTCTCAGAAACCTAATAGAGAGATCACAAAAGATAGGAAGTTCCAAGTGTGGCTTGTTTCGTTGACCCCGCTCAGTTACTCGGAAATCGCCAGTAATCCAGCTCTGGCTGAACAACATGTATTGGCTTCGTTGTCGCGTTGTGTCCAAAATTGTACCATTGTCATCGCCGGAGCACTCGAGTGTGCTAAAACTGGCATCTTAGAGGGCTTGTTCAACTATTCCAACTCGGAAACCACCTACTTTCTCGGTTGTCGAGAACGTGGTAATGAAATGTACTTCAGAATTTTCCGGATTTGTCTCTTGAAAGCCATGGTATTACTGAATCTACTATGAAACGAACATACAACAGTTCGTGCAGCCTTTATCAACACTGGTATCACTTTGTCAAAATACTTCCATGACTTTATTCTTCCGTCTAAAGTCTATTATACTTCCTATTACTCTTTAGTACAATACTTCCGTGTTACAGAGTATCCAAGAAGGCTGATTCTGCATCCCGTTTGGCTGCGGCTCCTTGAGAAATGTCCGAACCACTGAAATGACGATTCTGGTGGCCCGACTTACTTAATTGATGTCCTTCTACGACCGTACCGGTTGAGTCAATTGTTTGGATAACACAGAACCAGAGGGTTCCGCTGCTATGGTTAGTGATTTTTAAGCACCTAGTGGTGATTTCTCAGATCCTGTCATTTCTGCCACTCTTGATATTGTATAGGTATTCTGGGGTTTGGATAAGAAAGTGGCCCACTATAAACCTCTCCACTCTATCAATTAACATTTCGTAAGGTAAACACTTGGGTTCCCGAGATCATTGCTGTGACAAAAACTTAGAACTAAGGTCAAGCAAATCCTATGAGAGGACTAGCTTTTTGGAAATTTTACAGCTCTTCGGTAAGGCTTCATTGGATCACTCTGAGCATAATTGCTCAAGGACGATTTTCTACAACAGATCTTCAACTCGTCATACGACCATTTCTGTCTACAAGTCAATAAGCTGAGGAACACATTGCCTTCTAGGATACGGCCGTGAAACATGGGTTTATCAAATCTCATCATATGCTCCCGAATGTCAGCAGCCATGTATATTTGTCGTAAGAAAAGACTTGTGCCTGTTAGGATAGGACAACCACTAAAATTACTGTCGCTTTGAAAGTGTCATGTCAGTGTACAAAATTTTCAGTAAAATGACTCGAGGTACATAGCATATTTCTCATGCATTTGAATTAATTTACAAAGTTCAAGACCAAAAAGCACATAATGGTGGTAGCCAGCGACGTGCCAAGGTAATGCAATTCATAATTGTCAACTTTGTTTTGTTATAAAAAGTGGACGGCAGCAGGCAACAATTATCAGTTTCAATTCAGAATTCACCTGAACCTAACCACCAAACTCAATCAAAATGTTCAAATTCGTAAGTAGATACGTAGTTGACTCTCAGGACTACCAGGACTTGATAACTTTTGTATCTTCTCAGTTCGCTCTCTGCTTCTTGGCTATCTCTGCCGTCGCTGCAAAGCCAGGTATTGTTGCTCCATTGGCATACTCTGCTCCATTGGTTGCTTCACCGTATGCCGCTGCCTACACTGCTGGATATGCTTCTCCATACGTAGCTTCTCCATATGTTGCCTCACCATATGCCGCATACTCTGCCTACTCCGCATATCCATATGCCGCTTCAATCTTGGTTCGTTAAGAAGCTTTGAGATATTGGAAACGCTCGAACAAATAAAAATAAAATAAAAAAAAATTCAACGACAAACTACACTCGCTCTTCTCATTTCGTTGCTTTAATTGAAGAAATATTCCAGATACTCGTACATTGAAGCACTCATACCCGTGCACTTGAACTAAACTACAGATACCCACAGTTAAGATGTCATAAATCCAAAAAACATATAGCCTACCACCGGCCTGCCTTTATCAGCCCTTTAATTTATTGCACTTAGTGGAACATGACACTTAATTACACACGTAATCGACTAGAAGGTGTTGGAATGAGATGTTTACCTTAGCCCGTTCCTGTGAATTAATGTTTCCAAGTTCAGCAGCCTAACCTTTGCTGGAAGATGCAAATTACTCGGAAGTAGTTTACCCTTTTGTAAGCTTTGGAGTGTGAATAGTTGGGGTAGAAATGGTCTGAAACTTTGGTACCAGAAAACTCGGTAGTGAATGTGGTTTCACGGTCAAGAGGACTAATGCTATGCTATGGCATCGAGATTTATTGCTTAAATCCTGTAAGCTGTTTAAATATCCCTGTTTGGGTGTGTAAATTCGGGTATAACACAAATTATCTTGCGGATGATTTGTGGGTCCTAAATTAGAGTTTTATACGTAGATCCAGCAACAAATGGCGATTTTAAGGGCAAGCAGATGATAAAGTATAGCCCTTTTCAATAATCTCTTGCAACCATTTTGTTAATGTTGTTCGTCCTTGTATTTCTGTGCACAAATTATTTGGGGCTACGGCTTCAAAGGCAACAAATTGCTCTGTGCAATATAAAATCGGCTTTACCCATTTGTAAAAGTGTATACGCATAAAGATAAAAGAATTACTCGAATAATACTTGCCGCACTCCGGTTTCAAAATGCTTTTTCTTGGAAAGAATAGGCATATTGCCTACTACATAAGCCCTTGTGGGCAGCGGGAATCTTCAGAAAAACAGAACGACCGGGCCGCTGATTCTGGGGATCCCAATCAGCACAGCAGAAACACAACCCCGGCCATTTGAGCGCTGACCCAGAATTTGCTACATCTTTCGATTCCGATGACCGCTGCGGCTATTTCTAGGACACGTTCGGTAAATTGGGCTCAAATGATGGAGAAACTCCCAGAGACACTCAGCATAGATAACTGGTTGCTCATGATGGCTTGTCTCGGCAAACGGAAAACCTTGAACCAGCTCCAGAAGGAGCACGCTCTGACGGACTACCGCCTAAAGGGTAGTGGAAGATGAGAGGACGTGAGATAAATGCACGACGTAAGGAGTCGGAGGGTGCTGTTGAAGGCCCAAGTGTTGAAAGACTCTCTCCTCCAGCGGCTTCTGAAAAGAGAAAGAGATCGTAGGCAGTGATATCTACTGCAACTGACCAAGCTCTTTGAGCTGAAGCTGCATTCTTTTTACTCCGTCTGGAACAGGCCCAAGAGGGTGAAAGATTCTAACACCCATCCCTGGCCTTTCCAGCGCATGATGACCGGATGAAACCTTTGATGGAACCAACAAAGGCTGCAGTTCAAGTGGGCGAAATTCGAACGAAGCCGTCATACCCATTGTCATTGTCGATACGATCGCCAAGAAAAACTTCTAAAGATTGCCCCTCCTATGGCGAAGCGCGCGGAAACCCTAAGAACCTAAAAAACACTCTGCACTAATTTGGAGGAAGACTGGGATCTTCACAGATCGAAGAATAATAATTCGGATTTCAAAGAGTGCCTCGTACAGGGAATTTTGAAAAAAGATCGGATCTGGTGAAATCAGCAGATTGGCCAAAATCCTCAAAAGGGGAAAATCCGCCGAACTAAAAACTGAGTCGAAAGCAAGGATTCTCTGTTTTATGCTCTAGACTTACCTTTAAATTAGAACCGGCTCACAACCAGCTCCTATCACTAAGTCTACGAGTATGCTGAGTAATAAAACACGTCGTAGCCGATATCTTTCATCGGTTGCGGAGACGGATGAGCCTACCAAAAACGGTAAAATTATAGACCAGCTACTGGCAACTCTTAAGAGCATCTTCACTGCTAGCCAGACACTAGTATACATACCGAACCTATGACGAACTATATGCTCCGCAAGAGCTTCAGACCCATAAGTCTGAATTCTTTCATGTTAAAGAATATGGAAGGAATGATTGAGCTTCATGTGGGTGAAACTGCCTTAGGAATGCGCAGAGATTCTTGTGAAACTACACTCTAAAATCTGCTGGGCAGAACTAAAGACGCAATCGATAAGAAGGAGCACGTGCTGGATCTTTTTATTGACATTGACTTGGCCAGACAGCGGCATAGTCTTTACACTCGACAGGACCGACCTGAAAATCCGCCAGTGCGCCAACAAATCGGAGCTAAGAAGCGGAAACAGTCTCAGATCTAAGGATACAATTCTGAACGACTACTGCAGATTTGCAAGAAATGTTTTCGCATCGAGCAGTGTACCCGTATTTCACTTTAGCAGTATAGAGATCTGCATATGAAGTACCAAGAAGATGCAGTAAACCCGTAAAATACCTCGGCCTTCTATTGTATTACTACCGATTGAAACGTCTGTTGTATTTAATAGGTTAGATGTAAGTCAAATGCTAAAGGTGTCGATGAGATAAATCCGATCTTTGTTAAAGCGGTCTTGCCGTTACTATTACCGTTTGTAACTCATATCATTAATACTGTTTTTATGACCGGCATCTTTCCTAGCGAATGGAAATTAGCAAAAACAATTCCAATACCTAAGAGCTCTAAAGGTGAAGAATTCAGACCAATCTCCATCTTACCTTTTTTATCTAAAATATGTGAAAGAATTATGCATAACCAACTTAATTATTAACTTATTGAAAATAACTTGTTGCTACAAGTACAGTCGGGTTTCCGAGCTAAACACAGCTGTACAACTGCTTTGCTGAACGTCATAGAAGATATAAGAGACAAATTAGATAGGGACAATGTTACTTTTCTGGTACTCTTAGACTTCTCCAAAGCTTTTGATATGGTTAATCACTCGATTCTGCTCAGCAAATTAAGACGCTTCTTTTCAATTTCCTCCACTGCAGTTAAGCTAATATCTTCCTATCTCAGTGAAAGAAAACAGGCCGTGTCACTTGATGGCAACCTTTCCGATTTTCGTCTCTTAAGGCAAGGAGTTCCCCAAGGCTCTATTCTAGGGCATCTATTGTTCTCCATACATATTAACGGCATATTTATGGCGATGATATACAAATTTATCAAAGCTGTTCCTTGGGCCTAATTGAAAATTGCGTCAGTGTTTTAAATGAGAATCTGGAACGAATTTCTGATTGGTCACTCAAAAGCGGCCTAATACTTAATCCAACAAAGTGTAAGTGTTTAGTTATTTCTAAAAAAAAAGTTAGATCTGTCTTATTTCCCTCACCTAATGCTAAACGGCTCTGAAATTGAATTTGTTGAGTCTTCGAAAAATCTAGGTCTTGTCTTCAACAGAACCCCTACATGGAACAACCACATAAATACATTAGTAGGGAAAACTTACGGTATTCTACGAACCCAATATACTGCTCAAAAGTTTATTCCTCTCGAAATAAGACTGCTACTTGCTAAAACGTTAGTCATTCCTGTACTTATCCATGAAATTTTTTATAGATGTGATGCCGAGAGTAGAAGGCGACTTCAAGTGGCTTTCAATACTACTGTTCGATATGTATACGGTTTAAAAAGACATAATCACGTTTCACATTTTGCAAAACACCTAGTTAACATGTCGTTTTGTAACTATATAAAATATCGAAGAGTCATACTTCTTTTTAACATAATCTTTCGTAGACAACCTTCATATCTTTATGAAAAAATCCAGTTTCCGGCATCTAACAGATCTTCGTGTCTGGTTCTTCCTCGTTTTTCCGAAAGATAGTTTTTTGTTGCTGCTATCCGCCTTTGGAATTCACTCCCATGTAACTTGCGAGAGCTAACTGATGCACGGCGATTCAAAAATGAGCTTCAAAATTTTCTTAGAAACTAGAGCAACCTTTTTCCCATCCCTATCCCACTTCAAGCATTTACAATTTCAATTGGAATTAATTTAAAATAAATTCAAAACATAAGAATAAGCTTAATTAATATAAAAGCAATTTAACTTAACTTTCAAACCATTTATGTATATGAATTAAAAACTTTCTATCTTTCACAGACTTATAAGTGAATTCTTACTGTGTAAGCATGTATGATACAATAAATAAATCTAAATCTAAATCTAAAACCTCTACCGCGAGCATAGAACTTGCCGAGTTGTAGAGACTGAGTAGGGTCAATTCAAGAAATTCTCCAGACGAGTCCTGAAACCAAAGGATGCTCCTCTTCCTCCTCCTCCCACTCCCCACCACTTCCCGTTCAACCATTCAACCTTCCTTTTCCACTGGGCTGGATCAAGGTGTCATACGACCCGTGCCGAAGATCAACCTGGTTGAGGGCCCAGCTTCTCCAAAAATAGCTTAGTCGCAAACGGAGTATCCGGATACCTGGCGACCTCCGGATTACCTAGCCTTATCTATATATGGCGGATCTCTGTACAGATGGACAACCCTTTCTCCGCTACTCGTGGGACCACATTATGGACAAACAAAACAAACAAAACAAAACAAGCAAAACAAAACCCGAGGACGGTACTCCTCTAATACCGGGCGGTAGAACGGTGACTGCACCGACTACCGGCAAGGCTCCTGCATTGTCGAGAGAAAGTAAATCTGTGGCAGGCCATGGTGCACCATCCTCTAAAGGCAAACGCAACGAGCCTAAAAAGAAACCTTCAGGATGTGGTAGGACTGTGGCAAGCCATAGTCCTGCAACTTCCTCCACCCCTAGCAGCAGCAAATTTGTTGCAGGCCACGGACTTATCGCTGCTACCAAAACTCCTCTCCCCAAGGATTAATCTGGAGCTCAGCCGCGTCGGCAAGCTCCATCTAAGGCGCTCTACGTTAAACGCCGAAATGCTTCACGCATCATCAAAACCTTCGGATCCATTCCGGAGGTTGAGAGAAGTGCGGACATAAGGAGCAAGATTGAGTGGGTTAACAACATCCTAAAAGACGGATTTCCCACTGCTTCCACTGCTCCCAAAATACTTAAAGACTCCTCCAAGCGCCACAGATCGTTGGAGGAAACCGTGCCGGTTCCCAAGAGGCCTAAAACCCACAACACAAAAACCCCTGGGCCATCTAACAACACATTTCTGAGGTCTTTCAGTGAAGTCCTAAACGACGCCATAATAATCGCGGTAACCGATAGGAGCGATACCGACGGTTCCATAACACTTGAACGGTGGCAGCTGACCAAGCTGAAGCTTTCGAGCAACTTCTTGGCCATTATGCGGGAAAACCCCGGACCACCTCCCATCACAAGCGACGCTGGCTGGCACCAAGGCCACGTCAAGCTCATCGCATGTGCAGATCAGAGATCCCTCGATCTCTTCACAAAAGCCATAGGTGGTTTAGGAGAGATCTGGCCAGATGCAAAACTCGAGATCGTATCTAAGGAGGAAATCCCTAGTAGTCCTCGAACTCGCACCTGGATCCCAGCAGAACCCTCCTCCCCAGAAAGCATTCTTTAGATCATCAGGCTCAGTAACCCGACCCTTCCGACTCATAACTGGAAAGTCGCGAAACTATAGGAACTAAGGGGTTCTTATAGATGCGCGCTGATCGTGATCAACAAAGAATCCCTTAATCCTCTAGCGCAGACAAAAGGCATGATTCGGTTCGGATTCGAGTCAATTCATTTAAGGGTCTACAAAAAGGATGAACTGGATGCTAATAAGCAACCTCGTCCTCCTTTAACGGAGACACCACTAAACATAACCTCAGACCCTGGAGCGTCGATATCCTTTCCAGAAATGGATAGCGACGACTCCAATCTATCCGAGGTGACAAGCAAGCCATCGATTTCCTTATCTGACACCCCGTCGGAAATGGAAACCGATGACGAAACAAAACGAGGTCCTATACGACCAGAGGAAGAAGATGAGCTCTTGGGCACATCTTCAGAATCGGAGGATCTTAACAACACCGTGGTGGAGACTACTCCGGAAAACTGTAGCAATGATACGGTTTCTCCAGATTAATCTCCATCACGCAGAAGACATTATCCTAATTCAGGAACCATGGATTGTAGAAGGTATGGTTCGTGGACTTAGGACACCCGCATACGTCCCGCTCTATACAAGAAACAAAGGTAAGATCAGAACTTGTATATTAGTGAAACGTAGCCTTAATGTACTTCTATTCCCTAATCTCAGCAACCCCGACTTAATCGTTGCCAGACTAGATACTGCCACAGGCTCCTACCGGCTAGCATCGTCATACCTTGGCCACGATCATGTGGGCCTTCTCCCTGGTGATAACCTAGAAAGGGTGGTACTGGAGGCTGGAAGACAAAAAACTGACCTCATCATCGGATGCGACGCTAACGCGCATCACACTGTATGGGGCAGCATCGACATCAATAACAGAGGTGAATCACTTTTTGACTATTTTTGATTATAAGTACTAACCTTTGCATTTGCAATATTGGCAATGAGCCCACTTTTATAACCAGAAACCGACAGGAAGTATTAGATATAACTCTTGTCTCCGACAGCATCACTCAAATTCTAATGAACTGGATGGTATCGTCTGAATACTCTTTTCAGACCACAGATACATCCAATTCAGCCTGAGTGCTGCTCCTCCTAGTCAACCATCATTCCGGAACTACCGGAAAACTGATTGGTCAAAATACAGAGGAATACTGTCAGAAACGCTATCCTCTGAACTATCAAGTCCCCCGCGTGACACCAATGAGCTTGACATGGAGGTCAAGGATTTCACTCTGGCTCTCAATCAGGCTATGGCCGCTTCCTGCCCTCTTATTCAACCTAGGGGCAAGAAAAAGCCACATTGGTGGAAACACTTGCAGAAAACTTTTCAACTTGGCAAAGAACACAAGAAAAGTGACTGACTGGGACTCATACAAAGAATCCCTCAAATTATACAAAAAAGAACTGAGGAAGGCAAAGCGACAATCCTGGAGGTCCTTCTGTGACAACATCACGGAAACCTCCGAGGTATCACGGCTAAGAAAAATCCTCTCTACAAATCCTATGATGCCTAGCTGTTTGAAAAAAAACCGATGGCTCTTGGACTACCTCAAGTGATGAATCACTCAACCTGCTACTGGACACCCACTTTCCAGATAGCTCTCAATTCGCGGTCAGTAGCAACCCAAACAGGTCTACCGCAACCGGAACCAAAATCCAGGTTCTGATCACAAGAGACAAACTGCTCTGGGTGCTACATAGCTTCAAACCATACAAGTCTGCTGGTCCAGACGGTATAATACCTGACGAGCTACAGAGATCCGCAGATATTATTCTGCCTGCGCTAGAAAATATTATGAGGAGCTGTGTAGAACTTATCCACATTCCAGTGTCGTGGAGAGAAGTTAATGTAGTGTTCATCCCCAAAGCCGGAAAATGTTCTCATGTCGTCCCAAAGGACCTCAGACCTATAAGTCTATCATCTTTCCTTCTGAAAACTCTAGAACGTCTGATTGATATCCATATACGAGCTAAAATTGACCCTAGACTTCTGTCAACGGCTCAACATGCCTACTGTAAAGGAAAGTCGGTGGAAACGGCTCTGCATTCACTGACTAGCCACATCGAACGTTCCCTAAAATATAAAGAGTACACAATGGTTGCTTTCCTGGCCTATAGACTGTGCCTTCAACAACGTCAACACATCCGCAATCACGACTGCGCTGTCAACTCTGCAGGTAGATGACTCACTTGGGGAACTGATCAGTCTTATGCGGTGTCCTCTCTCCCCTTCTCTGGAACTTAGTAGTAAATGAACTGCTGATATACCTGGAAGCGGGTGGTAGCAGGGTGATTGCCTATGCAGACGACGTTGCTATTGCCGTCTCAGGTAAGCATCTTAATACCATTAAAGAACTCCTTCAATTAAATCTCAATAGATTAACCCGTTGGGCAGATCGCTGTGGATTGGGAATAAGCCCCCATAAAACTGATCTTGTCCTCTTTTCCAGGAAATATAAAATTCCAACTATAGACCCTCCTTCAATAAACGGTACCAGTTTAGTGTTTTCCGATACAGCAAAATATCTGGGTCTCATTTTTGACAGAAAACTAAACTGGAAACCGAACATTCAAGAAAGAGTCAATAAAGCTACAATAGCTTTATTCTCTTGCAAAAAAGCCATTGGAAATAAATGGGGCTTTCAACCTCGGATAACCCCCTCGCTGTACATCTCGGTCATAAGACCGATACTTACTTACGGGGTGATAGTCTGGTGGACGGCCTTAGAAAGCTAAGCAGAGTCCAAAGAACAGCATGTTTATGCATAAGCGGAGCATTGCAGTCTACCCCCTCTGCGGCATTAGACATTCTGCTTCATCTAACACCCCTCGATATTTTCAGCAGGCAAATAGCTGCGACTGCAGCTATACGCCTTAAAGCGGCGACTAAACAGTGGACAAATAATCCATTTGGCCACGCCAATATTCTTAATACATTAGGAATCCCCACAGAGAACATCGATTACACCACACCTGAACTTCCAAAACACTTCCATGTAAGCTTCCCATCTAGATCCTTCTGGGAGGAAGATGCTTTCATGGAGGACAAGTCAACCCATCTCTACACAGATGGATCTAAAACCAGGGTTGGTGGCGGTGTTTTCTCAGACACGCTAAATCTATGCCTCTCTTTCCGTCTTCCAAATCAGTGCAGAGTGTTCCAGGCGGAAATTTTAGCGATTAAAGAAGCTCTGTCCTGGCTGAAGAAAAACGTGATATCTGCAAAGGATATCCGCATCTTTTCGGATAGTCAGGCCACTATCAAATCCCTGGACTCAGTCTCACTAAATTCTAAAACCGCCCTTGACTGCCGATCGTCTCTTATAGAGATGACAGAGCAGTTCAACCTTCACCTCTGTTGGGTGCCGGGCCACAGAGACGTTCCAGGGAATTGTAGAGCCGATGAACTCTCCAAAATTGGAACCATTCTACCTATTCTACCGGAAAGGGGTACCATAGGTATCCCAATCGCTGCGTGCAAACTAATATTTAAGCTGGATGCCAATAAAAGAACAGACCTTAGGTGGACTGTTGGACCAACATGTCTAGCGACCAAACAAATCTGGCCAAAACTGGATCTGTATCGCTCTAAGTGTCATCACTGGACACTGCCTTATAGGCAAGCACGCAATAAGGCTTGGCGCCTTTACAAATGATTTCTGCAGAAGCTGCATGGACGAGGAGGAGGAGCGGACAATCCTCCACCTACTCTGTACATGTCCAGCTCTCTCCCAGAGAAGAAAACTTCACTTAGGAGCCTAAGCGACCTAAACGATCTGAAAAATATAGACGTAAATAGTCTCCTCCGCTTCGTCAGAAGCTCAAACTGATTTCATTAGTAAGAGGATCATAGATCCACGTGGCATCACAATGAGCCATTAGGCCTAAGTGGGTTGGTTTATCCAACAGCCACTCTTATCTACCCCTACCCTAAATCTAAAAATCTAAGAAGCTTACCGGGCGGAAAGCCTAGACAATTTTTTACCGACATCTAATAAAGGTAAGCATAGAGGATATTGGGAGCATTGCTCGATAGTGTTGAAACATCTGGATGGTCACTCTTCGTTTGGGTAAATCAGCGCTATGAAACATCCTATTTCCGGCCTCCATAGCAATACAGAGAGGTCATCCGAAGGTCCTCAAAAATAAAAAGGCCATGGGCATTGACGGCATATCTTTGAATTTTTGCCAGCCGCATTGAGTATATCGGCAGCATTAATGAGGCCATCGCTTTCGCATGGGAATATGAAAACTTCTAGGAAAAATTCAATGAAGCGACGGTAATTTGTTGAACTGTGGAACGGGGTACAACCAGATAGGTAGAGTTTCAGGCTTTCGCTCTGGATCTTCCCGCACTAATCATATGAACATCTCGGGGATCATATCAGAATATTGAGACAGAGACTTGTCAAGCGTAAGTCTCCGCGTTAACTTTGGTTAGCGCGGATCGGGAGTCCAGATGTACGATAACCTGTATTTTACAGGAAAAGCTGCAAGAGGCTCTTGAAGCCAGAGTGCGATAGAACTGCATTTTATTACCGCTCATTTTTGTGGTGGCGATACAAAACGATGTTTTCTGTGCCGCTCTGTCTAACGGTTTAACCAATAATGCCTTGTTTGAAGCACCTGGACTACACAGCCAGCTGAATGATTTCGCTTAGATCAGTGGAACTTCAGTAGAAGATTAGAACTTACAATCCGAAACAAATGGAGTTGGGCTTAAAATAAATACTTTCAAAGCCCTTAGCGTTTGAAGTTTATCACCAAGCCGACATTGTTGGACAGTAGGTCGAAGGCTAATAGTTTTGCTCCTCTTGAAAAGATCATCTGCGGTGACAGCAGTATCGAATTTAATTTGAGCAGCAGAGGCGGAAAGCAAAAGCCATATTCGGTGAGCTTTTGCACAGTTTAGAAAAGCAACCGGCCACTTTTTTTTGTCTAACGATAAGTCAGTATTAAAGTACAGGCAGGCAGGTACTTGGAATGTAACCGCCATAGTCACAGTTGCAGTCCTTCTTAAATAGAAGTCTGGACATCATCCTAACCATCCTACAGGTTATAGATACGCTGAAGGAAGTGGCAGTGGATTAATCACACCGTCATGTGCGAACACAGTTCCTTTGGGAATTTTGCCATTTTAGGCAGGCAGAAGACCGGGTCCTTCTTGGAAGTAGCATTCCACAACACACTATTGAGGTAGAAAAATTGTTGGCTTACTTTGCCTTATAGCTAGAGACCAACCAACGTTTGTGAATTTTATGTAATCCATGTCCTGGATCTCGAATTAACATACAAAACCAAGCCTTCAGCCTTCTAAAATAAGGCATATCCGGACGACATTTGACTTACAATTTGTAGCCAGCAGCGGATCTGAAGATTACTTGGAATAAATTGAAAGAATATGGAATGTGTCCCAGAAACGTCAATAAGAAGCAACTGGTCAAAAAGCTAAACGTGGATAATTATTCATCCTTTCAGGATTACTCACTGTACTAAGGTGACCTTCAGGTTTATAATAACAAACAAAAAGCATCACCAAAAGCAGTTACGAGCAAGGATAATGACTACATGTTCAATCCCAAACACCAACAAGCATCCGTTGTCGTCGTAGTTTATATCTTCGGCCTCACTAAAGACTAAAAGATGTTTGGTGTACTATAAAAAATTTAACACATTCCCAAAGGATTAATTAGAAAGCCTCCCACAAGCCGGGTCGTCTTCAAATTCTCCCTCTTTAACATAATCACCTTGACCTTGTCGATTAACTCGCATCGCTAATTTTTCGCTATGCATGCAAACGCAATTCATGATGTTTACCTATCCCCCGGGAGTGGATTTCATCGATCTCTATTATATAACAGTCTTGACTCTTCATTATTCAATTGTGGAATGCCCTCCCCCTATTCAAAGCAGTACAGTTCCATTCCAGCGACGCGACATAACTTAGCAATCAATCAAAACATTCACGATAATCGTGAATTGATTAATCCAACAACGATCCATGGTCGGAGTACCTTTTTCACCGGCTTACTAGCTCATTAGCCGTATTTCGTATTCATAGAACGGCCACATGGTCTTGGCACTTGGCACTTGCCACTTGGACTCACCTGTAAATGGGGAGGTGGGCTTACTACCTTTTTGGAACCAACAACTGAATATCAAAATCGAAAGTAAGTCAGCAATGTCGGGCTACTGTTCGTATTTCTCTGCGTTTGGACGACACTCAAGTGTTTCCCCATGTCTACCAAATGGACAGTTGTATTGACTCATTGCATTGCTGGTCAGTTTGTCGACTTGTCCATGTGTCACACTGTGTCGATGAACTTGGTCCAACAATTAAGACATTACACACGACTACAGCACACACAGTGGGAGGTGGGCGATAATTGCTTTTTCCTTTGATGGCCAAACGTGCCATGGGCACACACTTAAACTCTAAGCCAAAAGCAACATTTGGTATATAAGCAACCGACCGACCTGGAGTAGACATCAGTTCCACTTTGAACCAAATAAACACCTCAACAACAACAACAATTTAAGATGTTCAAATTCGTAAGTTCAATAGCCTTCTGGACATCCTGGTGATGATAATCGAAATAACCATAAATCCTTTTTTGTTTTTCTCCTTTTCCAGATTGCTCTCTGCTTGATGGCTATTGGTGCCTTGGCTGCCGCTAAGCCAGCTATTGTTGCTCCAGTTGCCTACTCAGCATACTCAGCGTATTCAGCACCTTTAATCGCTGCATCACCATACACCGCAGCTTATAGTGCACCATTGGTGGCATCACCCTATATATCCTCGTCATATGTTGCATCACCATATACTGCTGCCTACAGCTATCCCTATTCCTCGCTCTTGCTACGTCGTTAAGCTCATCTGGAACTGGTGAACGACTTGATTTACTCTGCCTTCATGTACAAGTACATGCCCCCTCGTCCTGATTGTTGATTTTTTTGTTTTTTTGTTTTTTCTTTCTTTTTCGTTGAAAACTTTCTTTTTTGTTCCTTTTTCCCATTTTTTGTTCTTCTTAACTCGAAAACAAATAAACCGTTAAAAGGGTTTCAGTAAATACGGAGTTTAACTCTCGAAAGAGGTACCATCAAAGTGGATCACATTGTCGCAAAAAACAAAAAAAAAAAAATATACAAGTGTCCTGTCCGTGTCCACGCCGCTGGCTGTGGTTTTACTTTTCTTCCTGGAAACTTTTGGTCAGGATACTGTTGTGTGTGCAAGGGGTTATTGTCCAATTAGCTTTGGAGTGACAGTACAATATCAGTGAAAAATAAAAAAATAACAACAACAATCAGAGCCAGAAATATTCTGTCCGGTTTTTATAAAACGGACCAACGACATAACATAAGTCCCTTGACAGCAGAAGGAAGCATTATTGGAAACATATTTTGAATATACTCGTAAGTACAAAGCAATGTTTGCTTAGCTCTATTTGTTTGATCCAATTAAGTTGGCAAAGTCCTTGTTCCGTCTAATGGACCGTGCACCCGTTGTGATGGAGCTGTCTTCACCGGTTTATCCGCATTTGGTGTTCAGTTTTCAGGAGCTCTTTATCCTTTATTGTCCTGTAAGCAGTACAGTATTTATTGCCCAGACATCACTTTTTTGGGTGCGGCGTCAACGTGATATTGC
Organism: Volucella zonaria; assembly: GCA_963966105.1. Taxonomy (NCBI): domain Eukaryota; kingdom Metazoa; phylum Arthropoda; class Insecta; order Diptera; family Syrphidae; genus Volucella; species Volucella zonaria. The sequence continues at coordinate 78,894,778 of OZ014534.1, read as the reverse complement.
CCCGTATTGAAACTATGACTACAAATCAATTACACTTACTCCTGGTAGCCACCAATTACCAGTCTTGTCCAACAAAACTTGGATCGGCAAACTCATAAGAGCAATTGTGTTCCAGAAATCAGAGAACCTCAGAAAGAGGCAGATGAGTGAACTGCTGCATAAACAGTTGCATGGCAGATCCCTTCGATTGGGTTCGCTATTCGGTCACGTTAGAAGCACTTATGCTGCGTGAAGTAGCCAATAGCCTCGAATGAGACGGATTTATTCCTGACGACTCTGCAAAACGAAAATAACACAACGATGTTTGGGTCTGCACATGGGATGTTTGGATCTTGAAACAGCATAGGATCGGAAACACACTATGAGCAGATTTAACAATGGATGGCTGGAATCGGAGCAAACCGCTAGAGCCTTTTGCAAATATGTATCGTATCCATCAAGCTCTCGTCAAGCTCTCCACAATCTGCATACACGTAAACTGACTAAGATCAGCGGCATCGATGCCAAGAAGCCGTCAGAAACGCCACAACTGGTGTGCTGGACTTCATTCCACATGCACAAAACCCCAGGTTTGATGAACAGTGCAGATAAACACAAATAGAAAATTATAACAGAACAAGCCGCTTGGAATTTAATTTAATTTTGGTGGGGGCGAAAGCCCCCATTTATTCGGCTTAATACAACCTATAACTTAAAAATTAAACTTAAACTAAAACTTAAAACTAAGGGAGAACCGATTTGAGGTAGGAAGTGGTGCGGTGGAAGTCAAAGACGCTAGGGTTTGAATTAATTTTTCGTAGCATGCGGGAGATTGGTTCGTTCGCGCCATAGGTGGTGTGGTGGGTTGGGAGATAGAAGAGACGAGGGGTACGTAGATTACGAGGGTTAGTGTTGAGGAAAATAGAATTGTGAAGGGACGTGCCTTCAACCTGATCTGAAAGAAGTCGATGAATGAAGAGAAAGTCGGCTGCATCTCTGCGTTCCTCAAGGGTGTTTAGATTAATAAGGTTGAGACGGTTTTGATAGGGGGGCAGAGTAAAAGAATCATCCCAGGGCAAACCTCGAAGAGCGAATCGAAGAAAACGGCGCTGGATGCTTTCGATTCTCGAGATATGAACGCGATGATATGGGGACCATACTTGACTGGCGTACTCTAGGAGGGGACGAACAAAGGTAATATAGAGGGACCTGGTCACGTATGGGTTGGTGAATTCTTTGGACCATCGTTTTACAAAACCTAGTGCAGAGTTGGCTTTAAGGTTTATCCCATCCATATGCAAATGGAAGTTGAGCTCCCTATCACACAAAATGCCGAGGTCGCGAAGAGATTCAACGGAGGAGATAGGTTGGTTGTGGAGAAGGTAGAGTCGGGGAGGAGATTTGAGCCGCTTATGTGAAAGGGTGGTGGATTGCCATTTGGTGATATTAAGTTCCAAACAATTTTTGAGGCACCAGATCGAAAAACTATCAAGGTCTTGTTGTAGGAAGGAAGGAGTCATGGGGAGAGGAAATGGTTTTGAAAAATTTGGTATCGTCGGCGTAAAGGGAGACGGACGAGTATTTGATGATCCTATCGAGATCATTTATGGTTTATATAAAGAGAAGGGGACCGAGATGGCTACCTTGAGGAACTCCAGAGGTGGCCAAAAATGGAGCGGAGTGGGCTGACCTAACACGAACACTGTAAAAACGGTTTTCGAGGTATGAGGATATCCATTTTAACAGTATGGGTTCAAAGCCGAGGGCAGACAATCGATGAGAGATTTTATCGAAGGCTTTGCTAAAATCGGTTGCAACTACATCGACTTCGTTGCCGTTCTCTAGGGCAGAGATGGCAAAGGATACGAATTCAACGAGATTTGTGGTGGTTGACCTACCCTTTAGGAAGCCATGTTGTCTAGGGGAAATAAGTGATTTGCATTGGAAACTTAGAGCTTCATACAAAATACTTTCGAGGAGTTTGGGTATATGGGAGAGTTTAGCGATTGGACGATAGTTTGTTATTTCGTTCTTTGATCCCTTTTTGTGGATCGGGATTATAAAGGAGGTTTTCCAAACCTGAGGAAATTCTCCTTGTGAAAGGGATAGACGAAAGAGATCAGAAAGGGCAAGGGAAAGAGACGAAGAACATTTTTTTAAGAAATATGGCAGGGAGGCCATCTGGACCGGGTGTAAATTCGTCATTGAGTTGGTGTAATTTATATTCGATATAGGAGGGGTCCAAGATGTGAGAGAGAAGTGGGCCGTTGGAGAAGTTCAGTAGGTAACGAAAATAGGATGGATCTGGTACAAAGGAGTCGTTGGTGAAGGATTGTTTAAAGAAGCTGGCAAATAGGTTGACAATGGTGAGTGGATCGGTTGATGACTTGTTGCTGAAAGAGAGGGAAGGAGGGTAACCATCGGACTTTCTTTTGTAGTTAACAAATTGGTAAAAGGACTTAGGGTCATTTATAAGGTTGACTTGCGCATTGTTAAGGTAACGCTGGTAAAGGGAATCGTAAAGTTCGGTGAAATGAAGATAAGCACCAAGATAGTTGGAATAGTCGGACAAGGATCTGGTACGCAGGAAAACAGCCCATAACTTGTTTCTCTTGTTTCGTAAGGAACGAAGCTTGCGATTATACCAGGGAGGACTAGTAGACGATGTTTTAAGGCGGGAAAACGGAACGTAAAGGCTGAAAGTATTAAATATTTCTTTATAAAAAATGGATAAGGCATCATTTACGCTTAGGTTGTGAAAGTTAAAGGGGGATCTGCTAAGATAGTCACTGATTTTGTGAAAGTTTGCTTTATGAAAGTCGTAGGATGAGAGAGTTGTGGGAGGAGTGGACTGGAAAGAGGAGTTATGAAAAAATGAAAGTAGAAGGGGGGGGGGGGGGGGTGGTAGTTGTCGATTGTAGAGAGAGATAGGTGACAAAGTAAGACTGAGGAGTTAATTGAATCTGTTGTGAAAATAAGGTCCAATTGCCTGCCCATATAGTTGGATACACCACTGACTTGGCATAGACTTGAGTCTGTTAAGTGATCTAAGAAGAGACATTCCTTAGCTGAGTTGGCATTTGAAGCAATGAAGAACGATTGATCGTCTGATGGAATCCACTGTAGCTGAGGAAGATTAAAGTCGCCGAAAACAAAGATATCGTCAGTAGAGTCAGACATGTCAATTAAATAGTCGATCGCATCGATAACAAGTTGGTAAAATTCGGTAGGTTGAGCTGGCAGGATGTAGCAACATAAAACGTAAAGGGACTTGAAGGGGAGTGATATTTTTATAGCGACAAAGTCGACTTTAGAGCATGAAGAGATGGTAATGGGAGAAGAGTTAAGGCTGTTGTGGATCGCAGTAGGTAAAAGTAGGTGGGAACAATTCGCTGTAGGTGTGAGACTGAGTGAACGTAGTGGCCGAATGCAGCAAGGTCGCCTGCTACTTTCTGAGGGGACATGCTAAAAATTTCGTGGTACCTGACATAAAGGTTCCTGAGACTGATAGGGTCGGTAGGGAAGCCTTCCTGCTGGATGGATACCATGACGCTGGTTTTGGTCTTCCCTTCGTAGCAGACCGAGTCCGATTTGTCGTGTAGATAGGCGAGTAAAAGACGAATGTTTTCATATATCTTTCTCTCTCTAAGCCTAGAGAGTGCATAGCGACTTTCTGTAGTTCCATTGGTTTGCTGGGTTAGTTTAACTGTGGGGGGAAGGACGACCTTGTGCACATTAAAAAAAAAAAGAACCGCGAGCGATCGAGGAAATAGAGAGATGCTACTCCAGACAGAATGTTCGGAAGTTTTACCAAAGGGTTTCACCAAGACGGGGCCTGCGTGGTTATTGATCGGGAAACTGCTGAGTGCTCCTATGACTTGGATTAGGCCAGCAGCGCAACAATCAAGTTCACAGCGAAGTGCTTGCTTTACTTCGCAGTCGCGGTCCTCGGTAAACCTGTACTCATATAGGCTAAAATAGTAAGGGCATGCCCTTCTGACCTACTATTATACATTATACTGACCTACGCCACCATAGGACTCACAACCATATACGGAAGAGAATAAAAAGATGTGACGAACCAACTAATGGCCTCGGATAAATATTGACTCATTGTTGACGACTCTAGCAAACGTTTAAAGGAAAACGACTTTCGGATTTGCACGTGCAATTTTCGGACCCTTAACAGGCTACGTGCAGCCGAACAATTAGGAGAGATCCTTGACTGATAGCACGCAGGTATCACCGCCATCCAGGCAGTGCGATGAGATGGGCCGGACATAAGGAGGATGAAAAACTGTGATACATACTATGGTGATTGCTATAGGGAAAGGAAACAGCGCTTATTCGGATGCGGGTTTGGCATAAGCGGCAGACTTAAGCAAGAAACCTTGAGCTTCCGACACACGCGTGAGCGCCTTATGACAATCCGTATCATGGCTAAATTCGCTCACATAAGCCTAATAAACAGAAGAAACGGGAAGAACATCAGTTTTTCCACAAGAAGAAAACAGAGCACGAGAAGCGCGCGATCGAAGATATTGAGAAGTTTTACTCCAGGAATAACGTACTGAAATTTTACCAACAGGTAAAAAGAACGTGTCAAGGCAAGAAGACCCATACAGAAAGCCTGTAGAAATGAAGGAGGAAACCTTGGAGTAGAGTCACAGTCGGTGCTGAAAATATGGAAAAACTTTCTGCAGACTGTTTAAAGCATAGCATCCCGCGGTCTGGCAGGATAGACCATTCAATTTAGACAATGATAGCCAAAACTTCCATCCAGAACGAAGTAAAGATAGAAATATCCAAGCTGAAATCCAACAAATCAGCTGGCCTTACTGGCCAAGGTATTCAAAGCTGCCTTATATGAGAGCATACACCAACTCATTGCTCAGATCTGGTCAGAAGAGTGTATGCCTAATGAATGGCACCTCAGCATCGTTTGCCCGATTCACTGCCCCAACTATAGATGTATAAATCTCCTCAACTTCGGATACAAGATCTTCTCTTCCATATTGTATGAACGTCTGAAACCCTTCGTCAACAACCTTGTTGGCCCTTATAAGTGGGGTTTCAGACCCGGAAAGTCAACAATGGACCAAATCTTCACACTGGAGGCATGGACCAACGTCACTCGACCCACGATGCTGAAGTCTATGCATTGAATGCTGAGGTCAGTTTCAAGAAAGCCAAGATTGTGCTGAATGGATGAACGCTATTGTAGATGAAAGCTTAAATTAAAAAAAAAATTCTTGGGAACTGATTCGTCCTGTAGAAAAAAAGGCTCATCTTGTAGCACAATGTTTTAGTCAAGAAGTAGGCTGTCTACCACTGTGCTGTCTACGCATAAAAACAATTGGTGCTGTTGCTCAACTTGAATTTATGCGTCACATGTTCGTAACTGCTGCAAGATACCAACTAGAGGTCTATCAGGCTGGATGAAGTAATATACATTAAAGCGCATTCGTTGGTAGAAGGCATTTAAGAAAAAAAAAAAATCCTCAAAATTGGCCGATGAACAGCACCAAATAAACAAAAAACTGGGCTTTCAACTTTTCGCGAAGGATAACACTTGTATTACCTCATGGAGGTTTGTAAACAGCCGGACACCTATTGAATTTAAGATTTGAACTTCAGCTACAGCAAACGGGACCAAAAGCAAAACCAAGATCCATGTGTGTACGTTGCGTGGAAAAGTCTCTTCATATATTCGTATGTGCAATAGATAACGTTCCTACTTACTACAAGGGCGTAAATCGATCTTGGAGTTGAAGAACCGTCAAGGTAAACTTCATACCTAGGGGCATAACCAGCTCACAGAATCTCCGAAATCCTTCAGGCCCATCAGCGTTTCGTCTTTCGTATTAAAAATTATGGAAAAGCTGATTGATCTTTTCATAAGGGAGGACACATCTAGAACTCTGCTTCGCAACTTACAATTGGGCTTCCAAAAAAGCATGGACCTTGAGGGCGCTTTTGACAACGCGAACTTTAGATTGATGGAAATCTCCGCTTTGGGAGAGGTGTAAGCGCAAAATTTAGAAAGTATATTAGCAACACGCTACACTTAAGCATAATAAAGACAAGTCTGGGCCATGAAGAATTGAAAATCACTACTGAAAACGACTGTCCTCAGGGTGGAGTACTGTCGCCTCTTTTGTAGTCCGTTCTAGTAACGACCTTATACAAATGCTGAACTACAAGGGATATAAATTTTTAGATACGCATTATCATTAGGAGGAAACATGGCATTACCATCAGGATCTGATGCAAGATGCCCTGACAACTACCTGGAACTGGGTTAAAAAGAGAGGGCTTTCGATTAGTCATAGAAAAAGAACAATTACTCCATTCACAAGCAACAAGCAAAGGGAAAACAAATTTCTTCGACCTGTTCACAGATGGGACTATGGTGCTCTTGAAGGGAGAAGTTAAGTATCAAACATACATAGATGTAACCCTAGGCAGAAAACTCACCTGGAAACTTCATCTCAATTCTATAAGAAACAAGGTAATAACATACTTTGGACCACAAAGCAGCTATTGGCCAAACCAAGGAGTCCCAACCCCAAAAGGCACACTGGCTGTACAATCAAATGGTGAAGCCAATCATACTGTATGTGCAGTAGCGTGGCGGTGCAAGACCAAGCTAAAGTCAGGAAACTGAGCAAGATTCAGACAGGCTTACGTGTCCGTTACAGGGGCTATGAGAAGGACCCCAACTGCGAGTATGGACCCATTGTTAGACCTAGCTCAACTTCATGTAGCCAAGAATGAATCAAGCCAATTTTTGATATTCTGCTCTGATGTGAACCGTATTTCAGTGAGGGCGTTCTGCATCGATCGGAACAAATGGTAGTCAGAAGGGGCAAGGTCTGGGCTATAAGGCGGGTGGGGTAAGACTTCCCATTCACTGTTTTCCAAATAGTTCTTAACCGGAATAGCAACGTGGGGCCGAGCGTTGTCATGATGGAAAATTATTGTCTCGTGTCTGGTCGCATATTTCGGGAGTTTTTCGGCCACTGCTCTGTTCAAACGGATTAATTGTGTTCGGTAGCGTTGTCCATTGATGGTTTCACCCGGTTTTAGGAGCTCATAATACAGCACACCCATCTGATCCCACCAAATACAGAGCATTACCTTCGCGCCATAGATATTCGGCTTTGCCGTTGATTTGGCTGGTTGGCCGGGTTTCACATATGATTTTTTGCGCTTGGGGTTGTCGTAATGGATTCATTGTTCATAACCAGTAACAATCCGATGCAAAAATGACTTCCTTTTGTGGCGTTCCAGCAGCATTTCGGACATGCAAAACCGCCTTTCGACGTCTCTCTTCTTGAGTTCATGTGGAACCCAATTTCCTTGCTTTTGAATATGTCCAGCTGCTTTTAAACGTTTTGAAATGGCTGCTTGAGTGACACCCAAAGATTCTGCGAGCTCTTCTTGTGTTTGGCAACAATCTTCATAGAGTAATGCTTCCAGTTCTTCATCTTCAAGCTTTTTTGGCTGCCTAGGACGTTCATCGTCTTCCAAGCCAAAATCACCACTTTTAAATGGTGCAAACCACTTTTGGCACTTTCGCTCAGCTAGCGCATGTTCACCATAAACTTCCACCAAAATACGATGACTTTCGGCAGCAGTTTTCTTCATATTAAAAGTAATGAAGAAGAACTCCCCGCAAAAACACTTTTTCAGGCACAAAGTTCGACATATTTGAGTGAAAAAAAATTATTGTTGTTTACGCTTCAAATGAATGACATATACTGAAATGACGTACAATGACAGTAGCTTTCCAACGCACGTTCCAATGGAATGATACAAGTTACACCATCTCTTAGTAAACCGCACGAATTAAGTTATAGTAAATCGCGAGGAAGCAGCCACACAGGCACTCAAGCTACATCTCGCCAGCCACTTCGATCAAGGTGATCTGGTTACCTGGAATTACTAAAGAAGATAGAAGGTGCCTTTGCCATATCTCAAAATAGGGGAATGGAACCCCAATTGCATGTGGCTAAACGATGATTGAGAAAAATGGTATACTGATGGGTTGAAAAGGTCTCAAGGCGTAGGAGTAGAAGTGGTAGAAACTGAAAGTCACAAATCACTCAATAACCTCGCCACCCTGAAAGAAATCTCCCTTGTATGGACATCAGGGCATGAGAGTCACGAAAGAAAAGAAAAGGCGGACCACCAGGCCAAGAAAGGCGCAGAAAGTACCTTTACATACGAGGGTTGTCGGCCGCAACGTGAAGATAGCGGCACTCGTCAATAAAAGCTAGTGAATGCTACTTGTGCACCTTTTGACAGTTACTTACCGAACTTTCAGCCATTTTGGATTCGCAGTTTTTAGTTGACAGTCGTTTGAGTGTTTTTTGTGAAAATTGAGTATCGAGCTGTTATTAAATTCTTGTTTTTGAAAGTCAATACGACTACGCAAATCAAAAATGAGTTGAACTCTGTGTATGGGGACTCTGCACCATCATTTGTCACAGTGAAATTTAAACGCGGCCGTAAGATGATGAACGTTCGGGACGTCCAAAAACTGCAACCACTGACGATAACACTGCTAAAGTTTACCAAATGGTGCTAGACGACCGCCGAATTAAAGTGAGAGGGATAGAAGAGGTTATGAAAATGTCCAAAGAACGTGTTTGTTACATATTACATCAAGATTTAGGCATGAGAAAGCTGTCCGCGCGTTGGGTGCCGAGTTTGCTTACGTTAGACCAAAAACGTGTTCGAATGAACATTTCCAACGCTCTGTTGGCGACTGTTTTTTGGGATAGTAAAGGAGTTATCTTAATCGATTACCTTCAAAAAGGAAAAACCATTACAGGAGCATACTACGCATCATTACTTGCCAAGCTGAAGGCAGAAATTGCGGAAAAACGGCCACATTTGCAGAAAAAGGAAATCCTGTTTCACCAAGACAACGCGCCGTCTCACACCTTAGCGGTTGCCATGGCGAAAATCCATGAATTACGGTTTCAACTGCTTGCCCATCCGCCTTATTCACCAGATATAGCCCCAAGCGACTTGTTTTTGTTCGCTCATCTAAAAACTGCGCTCGGAGGACAGAGATTTTCATCAAATGAGGAGGCAATCACCTTCGTGAACAATTATTTTGCTGAGAAAAACGCCAAGTACTATTTAAGAAAAAAATGTCTTGTATCATTGTTCGTTCGGAAACTTTTCAGACAACCCTCGTATAATCACCAAATGTACGGCATGAAGAGGATCTGGAGGCGATCTGGCAGGAAGGAAGTTGCGCAATAGATCAATTTGGTCGCTGTGCAGAAGGTCCTTTACCCTCATATTAACCCACCTCTTTGATAATAAACAAGGTTTGTAATCCCTATGCAACTATATATATTAGGCTTGAACTCCAATGGGTTAAAGAAAAATAAATGTTTAGATGTGCCCAGGTCCAAATCTGAAAGAATTTTTCAATTCAACCAGGCTCTCAAGGAGCTAGTTCACTTCGAAAAACTTCATACCTTCTCAAGCCATCCTTGTTTGTTAGCTGTCTCCGCAACTCTTTGTTTAATTTGAGTCCAACAAACCGTGACAACTATTTCTCTAAGCCCAATAAGTCACAGTTCTGTCCAACTGCAGCTATTTATCCTCTCCATTTCCAGGCGAAATTTCCGGCTACTCTAAATCTTTTAGCAATATTTTATAAAGCTTCAATATACATATATTGCGCAGCTTGGCATTTTGCTGCTTCCCTTGTAAAATTGGTTTTCTCATTGCGCACTCGATTATCTTGTCATTGTATGTGGACACTTCTGTTGATGTACTGAACACGCCCTTTGCACGATTCCTCCTTCCATGGATTCAAGAAATTCCCTTAATACAAGCGATAAATCTATCCAAGCCATATCCCTGAATTGACATTTAATTCTCGAACTTGTCTGCTAATTTTCCAATTTCCCAAAGCTTGCCTCCTTCAGAAATGGTTTCGCATGCTTACCATCTGCTACTCCTCTCCCGCTGTCGTATTGAACGTTTTTCTCATTATCCTTTACTCGTACTTGCCAGTATATATTGGCTTTTGATTCTTCTTGGTCCTAACATTAACGTAGATTTTTCCTCCCCGTTGTCCTTGTCGTTTTTGTCGGCGTCGGTCGTCGTCGTCATCGTCGTCGTAGTCGTTCTGTCGTGTGGTGCGTGTTGAATGTCCTTTCTAAAAACTGACTACAAGCTAACAGCTTTAGCAGCCAAATCAATGCTCCTAAGTACACCATTGATGAGGACATTTGCTGAATACCCAAATACGAATATGTATGTACGAGTACATTGTACACACCCAGCATGTGGTGGCACATTCCGGAACGCAAGACGAATGCATGAGTGGCTGGAACGGAGCGAACTGAAGTGGAGTGGATCCTTATGTGTACAGGCACTTGGTTTTGAACTTGATGACCCTCTGAAGTATTGTCATCATGGAAGCTGTGACATTAGAGCTAAAGCAACAGCAGTGGCAGCATCTGTGCCATCACATGGGGGTGTGAATGTGCCTGCCTTTTAGTATGTGCTCGTCCTCGTTTTAGTTCTTGGTCCCCGTTTCGTGAAGCGCGATATTAAATTGGAATTTCACTTCTTGCTGGATCAGGGGAGGAAGGATTGATGCTCATGGGGTAGGGTACAGTGTGGTGTCTAATCGAAAACACTTTGGGTGTGCATGTGCTCCACGAAGATAATGACGAATGAAAATTTTATGATGCCAACAACAAATTGTGTTGCGCATATTTATTTATTTTTTTTTTTTTATGACTCGTAGAAGGATTTTTATAGCGGATTTCGTTGTCATGACATCCCAGGATTTGATATTGTGATTTCGTTTTCCACGAAATTGATTGACACTTTGGGCGTAGAACTTTTTCAAAAAAAAAAAAAAAAAAAAAAACAAATTCTATACGTTAGGGGACGGTCGAGGTTGAGGTAGGTAAGGATGTTTTCCTTAAGAGCCAAATCAATTGGCGAATTAAATTGAATCGGGATGATTAATCAGAGGGAAAATTACGCGATAAAAACTGATAAAATTGCTTAATAAAGCAAAATGGTCTAGGATTACTGGGATTCCAGTAATTCCTAGGGCCGTGTTCCTGTCAATGATATAGATAAACGAAAGAATTAACTAAAGCGCGGTACCCACACCTATTGGTTTTAAATGTATGACAATTGTGATAAGGTGGGTTTTTTTTTTCAATAATATTTCAAAAATTTAATAGAATAGAGAATAGTCAAAACAGAGCCTGGCAACCTGCTTCGAAGTTGTTGTCATGACTTGCTCCTTGGCAAAATTCTTAAATTTGGAGGGCAAGCCTAAATAGTAAACACAATAAGGTAAATCTAAGCTCCTGGGACTTCGAATCCCAATTACATATTTGCTTTGCGAAACAATGACTAGAAGTCAACTGGAGGTAGCACAACCCGGACCGTGAATAATAGAAGATCAAACTCAAGCCATTCAAGAGTCCTTTGCCTTTCAAACTAGCAAACACAACCAGAATCTGAAACCCCCCCTCAGCTGAAAAATGGTTGATAGTGTACAAAATTAATGTAAGTCAGGATCTCCTATAGATTTTCAACCGGTCTTAGCCCCTTCAACTCCTAATTCACATTTCTGTAACTTATTTCAGTTCTTCTAGCTTAGGAGGAAGAGGTCTAGGTTTGTCTGTGGAATTGACTGCATATTTTCAGTTGCCATTTTATATGATGAAGTCTAGTCTATAGGCACTCGATCCGCTCTCTTATGTGACTGCTTTTTTTTCTTTGGATTAAGTACCCTTAAAATGTTTGGACACACCGCGGGCGAAGGAAAATCAGGGAGGATGGAAAGAGAGGTACCGGTGAACGTTGGTTTTAAATTCTGGAAGGTTATAAAGACTACGAAATAAAGAGCTAAGCAGGACATTCCATAAGCGAGTTGTACGGCTTAGGAACGAATCACGATATTTTAGGCTAAGTCCGAAAGTGGGCTTGAGGGTATAGTGATGAGCATTCATAGCGAGACTGGTGTTCCGGTTAAAAGTTTGACGGGGCGGAATGCTACTGGCGATTTCTACGGAGCACTGTTGGTGGAAATAGCGATAAAACACAGTGAGACACGAGACATTACATCGGTGTTCGAGGGTGTCCATTGTCTGAGTGATATTGGTATCAGCTATGAGTTTTATCGCACGGTTTTGAATCCTATCTAGCAGGTGCAGAGATGTTTTAGGCGCACCTGTCGTCAGCAAGAGAATATATTGGATTATAGGTAGCAGACAAGAGATCGTTGATGAAAAGTAAAAAGAGTGTCGGGGACAAAACGGAGCCCTGGGGCACACCAGCATTTATTTTGTGAATATCAGATTTGAAACCATCCAAGACAACTTGGATTGAACGTTCCGAAAAGTAATTTCTAATCCATTGAAGAAGAGAGTCGTCGAGCCCAAAAGCACGCATTTTTGACAAAAGAGCCTGATGCCGCACTCTGCCAAATGCCTTAGAAATATCAAGTGCAACTATCTTGCTTTCGCCAGATTGATGTACGCTTTGGTTCCACTTTTCGATGAGACATGCGATCAGATCACCAGTGGACCTATTGCTACGAAAACCGTACTGCCGGTCATTAAGAAGTTATCGTGTTTCGAGATGTTTCATGAGCTGACGATTTATCAACGTTTCCATGACGTTGGAAAGAAGGAGGAGAGAGAGGAAGATTCGCCTTTTTTAGGGACGTTTTCCATCCGCTCGGAAAGAGTCCTAAAGAGTAGGATTGATGAAAAAGCTTACGCAGCGAGGAAGAACACCTTTTCAGAAGGAGGGGAGATATACAATCTGGACCAGCGGATTTGTGAATGTTAAGATCTTTAAGACCTCTTGCTACTACACGAGTGCGAACGTGGATTTGTCTCATTAAAGATTCGACGCACTCAAGTGTAGGCGGAGACAAAGCACAATCTGGGAATGTTGAGCTGGCCGCAAAAGTGTGCAGCAAGCAGATTGGCCTTGTCCAAAGATCTGAAGGCTGGAATGTCATAGTAAATGAGCGTTGGGATGGAGGATGAGGCAGAATTTCAGCTTTTGGTCGTATTGGAATTTGACACGTTTAAGAAAGACGTTGCAGTCATTCCTGACTCGTTTAAACTTTTTTCGGTTTTCCTCTGTTGGGTTGGTCTTGAAGGACCGAAAAAACATTTCTCTAAACCTGACAGCTTCTTTACAGCTCGAGTCGTACCATGCCTTTTCTTTTGGTTTGATACTCTTCATCCGATGAGGGATAAAGGATCTCATTCTGAAGAGAATGGTGTCTGTGATGATATCAGCAGCGGTATCCACGTCGTTATCGAGGAAGCATAACGACCAGTTAACATTCCTAAAGAAGTTGTTAAGTCCGCTCCAATTGGCTTTCTCGTATTGCCGTACGGTTCTTTTGGGAATCTTTTCTCTAACTGTGCAGTGGGTGTACGAGAAATTATCTGATATAACACAATAGTCGGACGAGCCTAGAGGGGAGAGCACATCAACGATGTACTTATCAGGGTGAGAAGTTAAAAACAAGTCCATGATATTGGCGGTATGATCAACATCTGGTATACGTGTGGGCTCATTTACAAGCTCGGTTAAGTTATTTTCCGCAGCGAAGATCTCAACACACCGTCCTTCGGGTGTTGTCTGTCCAGAATGTCGAAGCCAACGAGAATTGTGTATATTGAAATCGCCCGTAATCACGATTTCAGTATGAGGATACAGGGATACAATTCGTTGAATGGAGTCAGACAGCGCATCAAACTCGTTAAAAGTCGAATTGCTGTCCAGTTTGAGGCTTCTGTAAATAAAGCAGTAGTGGATAATTTGCTTACGGAGATGGAATTTTAACCACATGAAATTGAATTCCGGATTGGAACAGGGACTACATTGTGGTGGAGTTTGGTAAGCTATATCACTACGCGGTGAGAGAAGAGTAGTGACACTAGTTCGTAGCTAAGTAGCTTCAGATCAGAGGGATCTGAGAGGTGTGGGCGGGGATTTACCTGTGCTTTACTAAGTACCAAAACAGCTGGTCTGTATTTGCAGACGTGGACGTACGCAGAAAAGTGATTACTTTTTACCCCGCGTATATTGGCAATATCTACTCTGGATTCTCGAGTCTTGAGCATAAGGTTCCAAAAGGAATAGTTATAGGCTATCGAATAGTGCCGAGAGCACAGCAGCTCAAGGAAGTTCGACATAAGATTTCAAAAAAAAAATCCTACCATTTAGAATAAGTAAGAAGCTATGGATGGTCAAAGAGGTGCAGTACATACGGCTCAACAATTCGAGTCTCTGTCTAGTCAAGTAACATATTTTGTAGAAAGATAAGTAGACGTTTTCTTTCTGGCTGCCTTGTCGCTGTTGGAAGGCTTAAGAGTCAGAGAGCCTAAGGCTCTGACAAGAGCCCAGTTGAGACGTCGTAAATAAATAATATATAGGTGACTCCGCAGAATTATACTCCAGCTAGTACTTTCAATAGCGACAATCCACTTTTTGAGTGTGACCTGGCTAATGATTCGACGGCCCTCAATGAATATACTTCCACAACTACTTGCCGATTTAAGCACTAACAAAAGACTTGCTAAATCTTTTGTATTCAGTGGCTTCTATGCTTGTTTCTATGACACGTTCGGTAGATTTTAGTGGATCGATAAAAAAAAGTTGGCGAATTAGCAAGGCGGTTTATCAGAGCCCAGCGTAAATTCAGTAAACGAAAGAGTTTAACTAGTACCAGAAAGAACATGCTCTAAACGTCTAAGAGTTTACTAAAACGGAGAAGTGCACGTAAAACCGACGAATGGTGTATGTCTGCAAGTTCTAATGACTAGGAAATAGGGGGCTCTATACGCAAGTTGTACGGCTTAGGAACGAATCACGATATTTCAGAATACGGCCGAAAGTGGGCTTGAGAGTATACTGATGAGTATTCATATCGAGACGGGTGTTACGGTTAAAAGTTTGTAGGGGCGGTATACTACTGGCAATTTCGGTGGAGCACTGGTGGCGAAAATAGAACAGTCGGTGTTCGAACGTGTCTATTGACCGTGCAATATTGGCGTCACCAATGAATCTTATTTAGCAGGTCCAGAGATGTTTTAGGAGCACCTGCCAGATGAGGGCAATGTATTCCGATATTTGGCAGATGAATGCATTGTATATTGAGGCCAGACCAGAGGGGGAGAAATATTTCGTACATCGCTTAAGGGAACCTAGGTAAGGTTAAAACAGAGGTTTGATGGATATGCCATCATACAAATAGCAGACACCAAAATAAGGCCATAGCGAACCTTGTGGAACCAGTTGAATTCATATTCACACAGCAAAAACCTAAACAATTTCCCTGGTGAAACATGCAATTTCTTTGCAAAAGCCAGTATGTGTGCTATGTTCTCAACAGCTTGCAGATCACCGCAGAATCTGCAAATATTCATATCTGACAATTTGTGTCTCTTTGCGTGTTGCCGCAGGAGACAGTGTGCTGTCAGGATTCCTATTATTGTCCTAAGCTTATCCCTGTTTAATTTCATTAACTTCTTAGATCTTTTGCCGTCAAAAAGTGGCCAGATACACTGTGCTCTTCAAGACTGGACCACCTTAGATTGGCAGTCTTTGTGAGTATTATCGTCAGTAAATGAATATATTGGATTCGAAGTAGCAGACAAGAGATTCTGCCTACGATGCTCAGATAAAATTGTGTAAGCAATAAGAAGGACTGCAGTTCCATTAGACGGAAATTGGTCGAAGCCTAGATATAATAGCCATACAACTGGCTGATGCTGAAGTTCTGATGGACAAACGTTAGTTGAAGTTGTCAAAACCAGCTAGAGAAACAACTATGAAGGTGTTCGGAAACACGAAGTCTGCACTAGAGGAGGTACGCCACACGTTTTCATACCCGTAAACCTGATATTTACTCAGATTAATATTTATTATTCAAAGGCTGCTACTGTGCGGATATGAAGCAGTCTTTTCATGTTGAATGCATAACCTGACGGGCATCAGTGTGGATGTTTGCGGAGCTCCCTGTGAGGCGCGTTCCTTGCGTGGTGGATAATAGGAAGTCGTTGTACGATAAAGTGCAAAGTTTGACACTTTTTTTGTAATGAAGTCGTATCAGTATTACTGACAAAAAAGCTACTGCGAAAACCCATCGTTAACCAACCTAAATCTTCGTTAGAGTGCCTTTAGATGCCTTATTCTAGCAATGATATGAGCAGATATTAAACCGTGCTAAAGGATGTAAGGTTGGGAATTAAACCAACGGCTTACGAGCTCTTATAGGCGCCTTGGCATAAACCAGTTGTATAAAGGCTTACATATGGCGTCGCTGCCTGAGTAGACTCCTATCCAGCAATATTCGTGGGAACCAAAATTAATATTATAAAATGTCGAAATATGAAAAACAAAAAAAAGACAAATGCCAATTAATGTCCAGGTGAGAGTGGAGTTAAATGCGTATGAGTTATCGTTTTCACACATCTCCTTTCTGGTAGAGAAATTAATGAAAACTGAGGATTTAGAAAAAACTCTCACTATCGAGCAGGCTGGAACTCTTCGTAGTGACAGTCTGGACGAGGAGATAGCTCTCGCAATTGGAATTTCCACTCCCTCTAAGGCTAGATTAGGTACAAAGCCGCTACAACACAGGACAAGTCAAAGAAGGGAAGGGACGGAACAGTAACCACTTCCTCCAATACTGCAGCCACGGGTGCCAAGTATACTGCGCAGCAGAGGACAAAGGTTTTTTTTTCTGTCGGAACAAAGCACTCAGACAAAGAACTAGTCCATTCTACTCCTTGTAAGTAAATTTTAATGAAAATTTATCGGTAAACGCTTTAGTAATAAAGTGCCTACAGTACCATCACCCCCAAGTCAACGCCGAGTACCTGCAGCTAGCGGGCCGAACATTCGCAGAGGTAGTGCTCCGCGATCATCACTTTCAGAGCAAGCGCCACAAAATCTTGTATCACTAATGCCCCGCATCCCTAAGTGCTTGGCAAAAGTGCGGTGCCACGTCACAAGCAGTCTTTCCTACTGAGGGCCAGCAGGAGAGAAGCTGACCTTTTAGAATCGTCTGCCGTCAACTTGGAGAATTATGCCATCTGCAGTTATAGTCATATGAGACGCAACTGTCAATGAAAGCCGGGTCCTGAAAAACTCTCATGGGAAACTTGCCTCGCATCGGCGATTTCATTTCCCATGCTCCCATTGTGACTTGCAACCCACACAAGACTCCGTGAATTTATCGTTCCGACTGCGTTCAGTGAGGTCCTGCATTCTCGAACTAGCTTGGTTGTTGCTACAGTTGCAAATGCTTCGCCCTCTATACCGATTCTTCATAATATGCGATAAAGATTGTGTATATCTCCGCTTAGAAGGTAGACGCATGTTTTCTTCACAAGAAATGAAATCTAACGCTGCCGTCCTCCATAAAGACACCAGCGGCGCATCCTACGTCGGTTTTGGGGTCTATTCGTGATGACTCGAGTACATTCCTTTCCTGGCTCAGATTCCGGTTGAATCTCAAGAATGCACAGGAAAAGTCGATTTTGTATTTTTTCCGGAATTCTCTGGTGACCCCGAGCTGAAAAACAGTCGGCGCGCAGGGTCATCAAAACTCCAGTAAGTGTTGTACCAAAGACCACTTCTCTTTCAAAGGAAGATAACTTTGAGGGTGCAGCATCCAGGGGAACCGACAGAATGTTTTAAATGGTGGGCTAGGCGCAGAGTGACCAAATATGATGGGTGATATTTTGAGAGAGCAAAGGCTATCCCGACCGACAACAGCTCTATCAGTACGTAGAAGCCGCGAAAGTGAGGCCGGATGTCGAAATTGTACTCTCCACATATACCGGCACCGGCAAAGCGGTGCCTAAACCGCAACCCATTGCAGATGAAGGGACGCGAAAGATGGACTCTCGTTGATGTCATAAACGAAGCAGAGCCTTGTAGTGGTCTGACCATATATCAGCACAAAAATATGGAAGATGCGATCGTAGTCCCAGAAGTACCCGACCTAACAAAGAAAACACAAACAAAATTGGGGAAAAATATATTTATTTCTCTACGTAGTCTCCTTTTAGTTCAATACACTTTTCCCAGCGATGTTCAATTGCTTCGATACCCTGTTTATAGTGAGTTTCGTCTAGATCCTTAAAATAGCCATCAACCGCAGACTCCACCTCTTTACTGTTGGTAAATCTTTTACCACCGAGGAATTTTTTTCAAATTCCGAAATAGAAAATAATCCGAGGGGGCTAAATCTGGCGAATAGGGTGTATGAGGAAGCATTTCGAACTTCAACTCATCGATTTTGACCATCGCGATGACGGATGAGTGAACTGGTGCATTGTCTTGACGAAACAAAACTTTTTTCTTCGCCGTTTTTTCTTGATTTCATCCTTCAGACGCTGCAATAAGTTCGCATAATACACGCCGTTGATTGTTTTTCCTTTCCGAAGATAATCAATGAAAATTATTCCACGCGCATTCCAAAAAACTGACGTCATGACCTTGCCTGCAGATGGAACTGTCTTCGCCTTCTTTGGAGCCGATTCTCCCCTTAGAGTCCATTCCTTTGGGGGTTCCTTCGATTCGTCTCGGGTGTGAAGCGATGGACCCATGTTTCATCCATAGTTATGAATCGACGCAAAAACTCGCCCTTATTGCTGTGAAACTTCGCAAGACTCGTCGATTACGACGCTGTTTTTGTTCCATTGTGAGTAAGCGAGGTTCCGATCTTGCGCACAGCTTTCTCATATCCAATTTTTCAGTCAACATGGATTGTACAGCGCTTTTTGAAATGACTACCATATCCGCCAGTTCACGCACTTTCAATGGACGGTCCATTTTGTGAATTTTTTTCAACATTCCTGGTGAACCCACCTCATTTGGTGGACGGGCCACTGCGATGTTCGTCTTGTCAACTCGTACGGCTTCGCTTAAACTCTGCCATCCAATATTTTATTATTGTAAACGAAGGAGCAGACTCCACCAGAGTAGAATCCAGTTACGTTATGATGTTTGTTAGATTGAGGCTTTTCAATTGAAAATATTGTATCACATAACGGTGACCAATTTTTCCCATATTTAAAAATTCATTGATAGCGTAACGTAACGTCGTCAAACTCCAAATTTAAGCTTTACAAGGTTGGTACTTTCTAGAATTGTTATTCTTTTTAAACAACAACCGCCATCTATACGTCAGGTCGGGTAAGCCCAGGACAGGTACAGGAAATGGAGATTATCAATGCGATGCCGATGGTTGGAAAGGTGGGAGTAAGATTTTTGCTTGTGGAAGCTTATCGGTTGCTTTGGCATTTGTCTCTTGCACACACAAATCAGAAATTGGAAATTGAAAAGTATTTGATAAAAAGTCCATGCCAGACCATCGATGTCCCGGAAAACCGGGTTGAGTTCAGCTGCTAATACGAGGGCGGATCAATAAGTCCGTGACTTTTGGATTAAAACAGATTTTTTGATAAAAAAATAATTTTATTTTTCAACGTAGTCTCAGTTGAGCTCTATACACTTTGTCCAACGCTTCTCCAATTTTTTTATCCCTTCCAAAAAAAATGATTTGTCGAGGTCCTCAAAATGACGAGATGACTTCATCATTGGAGTCAAATCTTTTTCCACCAAGCCATTTCTTCAGGTTTGGGAACAAGAAGTAGTCGCTCGGAGCCAAATCTGGAGAATAGGGTGGATGAGGGAGCAATTCATAGCCCAATTCATGGATTTTTGCCATGGCAACTGCACATGTGTGCACCCTTGCATTGTCTTGGTGGAAAAGAACTTTTTTCTTGGCCAAATGAGGTCGTTTTTTTTTCAAATCGTCATTGAATCGGTCCAATAAGTTTGCATAATATTCCCCATTGATTGTTCTTCCCTTTTTTCCCGCGTGCATCTCAAAAAACAGTCGCCATAACTTTATTGGCTGACAAACCCACCTTGGCCTTCTTTGGCGCCGATTCACCCTTAGAAACCCACTGTTTTGACTGTTGTTTGTTCTCTGGTGTGTTGTGATGGATCCATGTTTCGTCCACGGTTACAAAACGGTGCAAAAACTCCTCCATATTGCGATTAAACAACGCCAAACCTTCCTGTGAAGTTGTTACACGATTGCGTTTGTGGTCGACTGTGAGCAAATGCGGCACCCATCTTGCGGAAAGCTTTCTCATGCCCAAATGATCATTCAAAATTGAGACCACTGAGCCATGCGAGATCCCTACGGCTTCCACAATCTCTCGCACTTTCAATCTTCGGTCGGCCAACACCATATCGTGAATTTTTTCGATTGTTTCGAAATTCAGTAAACCACTTTTTTACCATTGAAATCGATGGTGCAGAGTCCCCATATTTATCAAGCTTAGCCTTGGTCTCGGTAATGTTTTTTTTTCGCAAGAAATAATGCTTAATAAGCACACGAAATTCACTTTTTTCCATTTTCTCCTCAAATTAGTGAGTAGTCTGATAAAAATAGCTGTCAAACACAAACTAACTGACGCAGCAAGTTTAAATTTTGACAGGAGTCAACTGACAAATGCCTGTTGACAGGAGCAGTGTTGCTGTTTCAGTAAAGAGGTCAGAAATTCAAAAATGCACGGAATTATTGACCCGCCCTCGTATATCAAAGTTCCTCATACAAGGTATCTACCACGCTGACTGCTAACACCGACATTGTTTTAATCGCATAGATCATCCGCTATGCGGTCTCTTTCTGGAGCCCCGTCATTTCCGACAGAATATTATAGTTCCTGTTCTACACTCGAACTTATAGGTTTAGTATGTAAGTTCGGAGCTCAGTTCAGTTCAGTTTAAATGCATTTTTATTTTCTTAATTAATTTACTCTTACATGCTAGACAAAAAAATGCTTAAAAATTAGCTTAAATAACTTACAAATAATCTTATACTAACTTAATGGCCCCATGCGGGCACTCTAAGTTAAACCTAACACTTAAACTAAGTCTTTCGACGTATATTACAGTTTATCTTTAATTAATTAAAACTTAGTATATGGACATAGTATTATAAAAACCTAAAACTAAAAACTTACAGACTACTTAAAAATATATCTTAATCTACTTAACCTACTTACATCTAATACGTACACATATGTACATATATATACACACATAATGCGTATATACTTAATATATACACATATGTACATATATATATATGTTTATTTTTTTTTGTTGTTTTTTATTTTTATTTATGTTTTTTTTTTGTTTTTATATATTTTCTTTTTTTTTCTTAAAAACTAACTTATACCTACTTAAAACTACGTAAGCCGGCCATGGCTAAAAAAATTAGGCTGGCCCACTTTGCTTCACATGAAGCTACCTATTACTTGAGGAATTCGATGACGAACCCTCCCCTCCTTCAAATAGCCACCAAAATTGTTGGTGCTGCCGAGCAACATCCCTTATGTCGCGACTCCCTACCGCCCTACTGAACCGGAGACGCTCCGCACTGCCATGTGCGACGTCTCTGTCGTAGTTGAGTCGCCTGTCCGTAGCTGTTCGAGCAACGTGGAAGATTAGCGGCACAGCCAATCTGTCCTGGATCAGACCTTTGCTATCTAGATAGAGGAACGCTTCTGGAGGAACATAGCCATCAAAGCGAACTCCCTCGTGATACATATAATTAGGGTAGTACGCACCGTAGATCAGGTTGTTCGACGATGTCATTGCTCTTGCAATGTGCCTTCGAGTCAACTTAATAACAAAATTGTCCACTCTTATTAGGTTCGCCCTATTGTACAAGACCTCATTGCGATAGAATTTTATGTACTCAGACTCTGGTGTTCTGTATAACCGAAGACAGGCCCTAAGGCAAACCCTCTCAAACACCCGAATCTTTTCCAATAAACTTGCTCTCACGTTGAACCACACGGGACATCTAAATACAAGCATAGGCCGGATAAGGGCCATGTAGCAGATCACCTTCACCCTCGCATGGAGTTGGCGAGGCCAGAGCAACATCTATATGTTTGTTAAAATACAGATATTGATCTAGCCAGATCCCAAGGTATCTGACTACATTTCGACAAGCAAGTGGCTGTCCATGTTGTCCGACGATAGAGAACTTTCGCCAATTCTTTCTGGTATCCCTAGAGGCCCCAGACAAAGGCGTCCTAAACAGAATGGTTTCCGACTTCTGAAAGTTGATTTTCAACTTCCAGTCATCGCAATGTTGTTTAATTTTGTCGAAGTCACGTTGCAAAAGTGTATTAATGACCTCAATCTTTGGACCTGATCTGTACGCGATTAAGTCCTCTGCGTACGCTATGGCATGGCGAAGTGAACCTATCAGATCACTTGTGTAAATGTTGAATAGGATCGGCGAATTTACCGCACCTTGTTGCAGACCGTTTTTAATGTTAAATGTTCCAGCAGAAGTCACATCGCCATTCTTCACGATGAACTCTCTACTGGAGAGCATATCAAAAAGAATATACAGCAGTGGTTTACTAATGCCCAACCTGTCCAGCTTGAAAAAGAGTCCCTCTAACCATACGGTGTCGAAGGCCTTTTCCAAGTCAATCAGGCAGACACCAGTGCACTGTTTCTTGCCTTTATTCCATTGGATATCAGAAACCAGTTTAGACGCAGCATGAATGATATCATGCCCCGCCTTGAAACCGAATTGATTATCCGGAACTTATGTTTGTCCTCAACCCTGACTAAGTACTCTATTGATCACCTTCTCGAAAACCTTACTGATGTTTGGAAGAAGACTGATCGAGCGGAGATTCGCCGGATTGGAAGTATCTTTATCCCTTTTGGGAATGGGATGTACCACCGCAGTTTTCCAATGCGCTGGATAATGTGCATTATGCATTGCATTATTAAACAGGGTGGTATAAATGTCCACCGCTTCTAGTGGGAGATGTCGAAGCACAATGTTCGGTATTTCATCGGTTCCCACTGACTTTTTACTTCTGAGTGATTCGAAGATCGTTTGGAGATCTTCCTTCGAAATGAACGGTGGTAATACCCTTTCGTTGGTGATGACATTATTTGCCATATTCTCGTCACTGAACTGGGTGAAACCCGAGCTCTCGAATCGCCAATTCGCAATTTCATTTAGAAGGCAGAAATTGTGCACAAGGACTCGACTCTCCAGGTCGTGGTTCGGGCCAATGATGTCATTCGCCTTGTACACTTCCTGGAAAGTCACTCCTATAGCCTCTACCTTCTCCTGCGGATCCTCGACCACAAAGAAGTTATCATCATCAACGGCCTCATTTGTATCAATGCCTGCTGCTACAAGTATTTGTTCGTCGTTCGGGCGATTCTAAGACATGGAAGGTCGTTCTGATTATTTCTCCGAAATATTTTATTTATTTGCGGGAACATACTCGGGTTGCTGGTGTTTACAGCCCGAATTTTATTGTTCCAATACAAACTTACAGAATTTCTGTAATTTTCCTTTATTAATATCTGGAGGTTTTTAATCGACGACTTCAATGTTATGATCTCCGGGTTATGTCTGTCAATAGTTGCGTTGCGGAATAAGTCTTCTTCGTCAGTGTGTTGATACCGTGGTATCGTTTTGTCCATAGTTCGTTTAATTGTCTCGTCCATTAGTTTTAGACACCCGTCAATCTCCTCGTTTGACAGATTTCTATTGGACGGTGGATAAAGCGAATTCGAGGAGAGTGCTCTCGTCAGCGTTCTGGAGAAGTGTGTCCAACGCACCCTACTATAATTGTAGGAATACATTTGAACAAACTCTTCCAATTCCGCAGTTTCGTTGGGAACAATTATTTCGGTGCTGAGATCGCAATGGTCACTGTCATACACGAAAGTGCGTAGACAGTTTGTAGTGCATGTCAGTTGTATTCGTGAGTCGAACAGTAGAAGATCCAAATAGGACCCGTGTCTGGGAAACGACGGACTATCAGTCGCCTTAAGCCCGAGTCGATACATTATGCTGTGTTGACCCCACCAATTGAACAGTAGGTTCCCTCTAGTATTTGGTATATTATTTCCCCAATCACTATGTTTGGCGTTGAAATCTCCGCCGATAATAAAATAGTTGTCTTCCAATTCCAGCCTCAGGAATCGAAAAAGTGTCTCGAGCTCTGAGATGAATAAGGTGGATTGAGTAGCCTTAGGTGCGTAGACAGACACCATGTATAACCGCTTTCCACTACGGAGAGGGATGTACATGACGCATGCTTCCAGCACCTGGAACCTACGTACTACACGACTGTATACTCTTTTGAAACGCAGTCCCTTTCTTACAAAGATCGCAACGCCTCCACCTTGAATAAGTTCGGAGCTATCTTAATTGATGTGTACGACAACAGGGTACGCCAAGTTGACGCCTAATCATCATTATTCTCTCTAATTTAAAATTCCTTTCAACGATTCAACTGAAGCTTCGTAAGATGGGTGGATTCTGTTCTATAGACTATCTGAGTTCGGTAGAATAGGACAAAAGTAAAAGTACAACAACTCTAATGTCAAAATCGTACAGCATCTATCAGCATTGGCTTTTGAATTTATGTCCATCCTGGTCATCTGAAATATCGTAGGAGTAACAAAAAAAAAAAAAACTTGTAATGACAGTGTCAGAAAGTTGGCCAGTCTGAACTTATACATCAACTACACAGAAAACGGCATTCAGGAGCAGTTAACACTCAGCTACACCCACATCATGGCTAGCCAGATATGGCTCTAATCTTTTAATAGAAAATCGTCTCATAAAACTCGAAAACTCGGATCCAATTTAAAAGTCTCACAAAAGAGGTTACGTCCTCCATCCTCAACCTAAGTCGCTTTCGAATATTTAAGCTGCCTATGTATACCCCATTAATTTTTTTCTTTTTCTTTATTCAGCATTCAAATCCAACCCGCAATAACTTGTTATAAATTTATGGTCTTCCCCTAGGACACTGGACGGAAAAGTTTAGTTATTTCGACGAAAAAAAGAGATATTTAACCACCGAAGACGGCTGATACACGTATCTAAGTGAACTTCTTTCCTTCACTCTAGCTACCCCATCGACCAGGACATTATGCAAAACTCTGGGTATAAATAAAAATCAAACCAAATACCAACAGCAACACCAGACTCATGTGCGAATATGTATCTCCGTATCTAAACACCGAATATTCGTATTTGTGTACTTATGTGTACGCTTGCAATTCCATAGAGAAAACCTTTCACAGCCATGGAAGTTTGAAGAAAAATTTTAGTTATGAGCCGTATCCGGTTGCCAGGGCTGAGATACTTTGTTCAACAACTCACGTAACCGATGTGTGCCACTATCGCTTGCATGCCAGGAAGATATTATTTTTATGATTGCGGGCGAATGTATCCGTGAAGGTATTCACCGTCCACCATCCCACAGAAAAGGAAACCTCCCCGACGTTCCTGATTTCAGTTCTTTTTTTTTTTTTTGTGTTCTTCTTGTGTTTTGCCTGGCAACCAGGATCAAAGTAATAAATTTCATTTCAACCAAAAGGATGCGTACGTTTCAAGCTTTGTTGTTGTCCCTGTTCCCTTTAGAAGGTTTTTTTTTTTTTTTTTTGTGATTAAAGTTTTGTGCTGTTTCCAAAAACGAAGACCGAAAAAGAATTTCGAAAACAAAAGTCAGCAGAAGGAGATGCGTATCATCGCTTGAGAAATTCAAATGAGAAAATTTGCTTTTTCAACATTATGAAATTGACATTGGAACTTTGGAAACCCCCCAAGGACAGGTCTCAAGAAAGTCGAAGATGTTTGAGAAGAATTCTGCGTCAAATAAAGGGTCCCTTTGCAAAATTGAAATGCTTGAAGTGAATGAAAGGACATTGAGTTTGTGGTTAACTAATTATAATACAATATACTCGTAATCATTTTCCAATTTTCCAATTTTCCAGTTTGTGGTTGGACTTACGAACCTACATATGCACATGACTTCAGCCTCTAAAGGCGAATGTTGATGGTGTACTTAGTCCAACATTAGCAACCGCTCACTGGTTTAATATTGTTGAGGACTATCGCTTGTAATCCAGTTGGTTGCAAACATGTCATACGACACGAGATAACCATTGATCGGTGTAGTGTACTCCTGAACAGGACAAATTCAGGCGAAGCCTACAGAACATAGTTCCTCTCGTACCATTGACACTTTGCCACATGTTACACATGCACAAAGCAGCACAACACAATCAGTGTAAATTATGTCAGCCTGCCATTAAAAGCTCGGTGGTAACTACATTATTTGTAAGTAGTCCTTTGTGTACCAGGAAGACATTGAGGACAATTTACCCTGTTAGGATGACCTCGTCTTTTATCTTAGTTGAGGTTGTCCTCCCCCTGATAGACATGGTAAGACGCCATGAACTCAGCAGATAATCCAATAGAGCTTTTCAGCAAATGTAAACAAATCGCCTGACATTGGCATCTTTATCGAATCTCTGAAACTTGCCACCATCATCGGACTAACAGCATCCATAGTACGACGAGTAGATACGTGCATGGCGCAATGCCAGAGTGCTTTGAGGATAAGTTGACCAGACAATGACTTTTGGGATTTGGATCTAAAAGGTGTTGGAAAGTGTGTTTCCTTATCTGGTGAATTGCTCTCTGTAGATGACACCTGTCAGAATAAATGGAAGAGTCCTTTGAAATCTGTTCTGAAGCAGAAGTACAAAGGATAGGATTCTCAACTAATGACATTCAGAGAATGACTCAATGGAGTATTGAAATACCACTTAGAGTTGAAAGGGTAGAAAAAAAATCACATCGTCGCCATCCTCACGAGGTTCAAATGGATAGTTTTTTCATGGTGACTCAACGATTAGGAGCGTCTTGTGCCACAAAACAGGAATGTGTTGGCTGGTTGTTACCTAAATGTAATGTTGCTTTCAAACACAATAAAATGCCTCATAGATGGACGGATAATCGTTGGCTATCGTATTCGGTCAATTACTGGATTTTGGAACCAGAAGACACTCTTCAACTCGAACTAACGCCAGTAGGCTTGGGGCATAAGATGAAACGAGTGCTGGTGAGCATCTTCCGCCAGTCGAGAGAACTGTCTTACTCTACTCTGGTAAGCCAATTGTCTGGGTTCAATACATTCACTGGACACCAAAAAAGCCTCATATCGTAGGAACTGTGCAGAGACCGTTTAGTGAAGCTGATACTCCAGAGTAGAAAAAGAAAGATCACCAATATACAGTGTTACCAACCAACGAAAATCTCGCATCAAAGACTCAAGAGACCGACAACTTCTACGGTCAAATAGATGCCACTTTCAACCCAAAACTTTACGTTGACATTGAAATTTTGATGATGAATCTTTCCAAGAAAGATAGATGAGTAATCGCTGTAGTGCCTAGTACTTACAGCCTAGCGTTAGTGTATGCCAGACATTCACGGTATCGCCATCACTCTTACAGTAAGCCTTATAGGAGGTAGTGTCACTTAATTCCAGCATATTTAGGTGATCAATAAAAATGTCCGTTTAAGTCGCCAGTAAGAAGTCTAAAATGTTTCCGATTAACATCATCGGCGATAACATTTGACTGTTACTACAGACGGAGGATAGACATAAGTTTCCCTAACGAGTAGTGAAATCTAAAGTTATCAGCATCCACAAAGGCACCACCACCAGAACGGTGAGGATCCGATTATATTTAGTTTCCACCTCAAACGCTGGCCAAACGCAGTTGACTGCGTATTCTTGCAGCAACCAAAGTCTTAATATCATTCAAGTAAAAGCCAACGAAACGGACGCTGTCCTTGAAAGTGTAGTCTATTATACTCGTATGAATATCAAAGGGAGGAAGATTCATCAGCGTATTTAGAGCAGAGCCTGACATGCCTACCATTCTTTGGTCTATATTGAATGTAACACCAAACAACTGACGCATAAGATAGAGTTTGTCGTAGCATAGCCAGATCCAGATCCAGAGAACTCTCCTCGGTGACAACGCCCAGGTCTTGGCAAGAGGGCCGACAACACTTTCGAGGCTTTCAACGCTTTTAACACGTTTAATCGAAAGAAGTTTCATGGGACCTCTAAGCTTGCTTTGTCTCGTGACGAGAATAGTTTTGAGAGGATTATTTGAAAACCCCATTTCTGGTCGTCAATGACTGTAGAGCTGCTGCGCAGACGGACAGACAGTAAAGCTAAATCGTCTGCGAATGTACTAGGTGGGCCATAATGTATGACCCCATCGGAAAGTGCGAAAGTCAATTCAATTTTGACACTTGTGAAGCAAACAGAATTGAAATGTGTGAATAAGCAATGCAACGCCAAAATCCAGAAGAAGACGGAATAGTCGTCAGTCGTCACGATGTTTTTGGTGAACAATTCGTCTGTAATTTTGGCGCAACGTGTCCGTTTTCCTGGCCGCTCGGCTCCCACTTGCCTTTCAATGCGGCGTTTAGCCGCATGACTTTTAGACGCTGGAACAGCACGGGACCGAGCAAACCCTGTGGAAGGCCTCGTACCTCTCGTTCGGCTGAGAATGTCGCTGCCGTCTCTGAAGATATCGTAGAGACACCGTCTAGACCGGGCAGACTACGTGCCACGCAATTGGCCATCCCACGCGGGATTTGTTTCCGTACAAAGTGCAGACAGTCCATCAGCTGATGGGTGTTGACCGTGATTCGCGTCTAACCTACGCTTACGCCTCCAGAATCTTAACAACGAAGTAGACGATTTTACGACAAAAATAATCCACCTATGTGGATACGCGACCAATCAAAATTTGCGGTTCTGGGGCACTGAAAATCCAGCCATTACATTCGCTCAAAATCACTGCATAATGTGCTGTTTACGCTGGACGAGTCATTGGGCCATTTATTTTTTTGAAACAGAGCGAGCCAAACGGTCACTCTGGATGGTGAGCGCTAGAAAGTCATGACCAATTCCTCAATTGGATGAACTACGACTGATATCGCGTTTTGGTTATTTGCACTGGCCCGCAAGATCACCAGATTTGGCCGCTTTAGACTTCTTTCTATGGGATAATTTAAAGCCACGGGTTTATGTGAATAAAGTCACAAACTCTGCCAGGATATGCTAATTGTCATTTACGTGCGCAGTGATGTAGTTTACTAAACTCCACAAAAATGTGATCCCGGTTCCAATTCGGAATTCAACTTCGTGAATTTAAAATTCCACCTCTGCAAGCAAATTGTTCTTTACTGCTCTGTAAATAAAGCAGAAACCCTATTCGACCTTTAAAGAGGTTTGTTGCGTTTTCTGACCGCGTACAACAAATTGTATCCCTATATCCTCATACTGAAATCGTTATTGCAGGCGTTTTTAGTACACACAATTCTTTATGCCTTCGACAGTCTAGACAGAAAATACCCGAAGGCTTCATCTACGCTAAAGAAAACACTTGTAAATAGCTCCACGCGAATAACAGACGCTGATAGTCATACTGTTACCATTGATGTGCTCTCCCCTCTAGGCTCTTTAGTCCACTATGTAATATCAGTTTATCTCTGGAACATAGATCACACAGCTAGCGAAAAGATTCCTAAAAGAACGAGAATTGCAACGTGCTCTTTAGGAACTGTAACTGGTTGTTATATTTCCCCGAGGCGGTTGCTAGTATTATCATAGATACTATTCCCTTTGATATGAGATCATTTATCCCTCATTGGATAAGAACATTAAAGTAAGAGAAAAGTCTTGGTACGACTTGAGCTACTCGTATAAAGATGTCGTCAGGGTTCTATAAGACCAACCCTACAGAGGAAAACCGAAAAAAGTTCAAATGAGCCAGGAATGACTGCAACGCTGTTCTTAAACGTGTGAAATTCCAATACGACCAAAAACTGGGTCAAAAAATATTATAGTGGCCCCAGGATGGTAAGAGTTGTCCTTCGTTCCTTAAAAACATCAGAAATTCTGCCTCCAAGGCTCATTTATAATGACATTCCAGCTGCACAAGGCCAATCTTCCAGATTGCGCCATGCCTCCACGACTCCACCTCCACCTATGCGCTTTCGTCATCCTGTTGTACGAGTAGCAATCGTACTTAGAGGCCACAGTATCACAAATCTGTTACTCCAGATAGTACTCGTATATCGCTCATTCTTTTGTAAAAGTGTTCTTCCAACTTAAACCTACTTACGAGTACTATACAGGGTGAATGACTCGAACTCCAACTTTTTAAAATGCTATAATTTTTTTTATTTTTTGATAAATTTTATTGTGACAAAGCAAAAAATGTTGGACAATACATCAATTTTCAAATTGTATCAGTAGTTTTCAGTATGTCCACCTTTGGCGCGAATAATGGCCTAGAGACGGCCGAAGAAAGCATCGCACGCTGCACGCAAGTGGCTTTGCGGTATTTTGGCCCATTCCCGGAGAAGTGCTTGTTTGAGGTGGTCCAACTTTGGTATTTTTTAGTGCCAACCTTCGCCTTCAAAATACACCAGACTGAGAAATCCAACGGATTTGCATCCAGAGAATTTGCAATCCATTTTGTCGAAGAAATGAAGTGTGAACAATCTTGGTTAACGCGCGCTTTGTGAGACGGTGCCGAGTCTTGTTGGAATGTCCACGGTCTCCGACCGAAATGATTGTTTGCCCAAGGCTTCAATACTGCCTCTAAGACAGTTTCACGGTATACGATCGCATTAGTTTTGACGCCACGGTCCAAAAAAACCAGCGGAGAGCGACCATCGGCGGTTATGGCGGCCCAAACCGTCACCATCGGTGCTGCCTGCTTTCTGGTGGTCGTCCGAAGGTGTCAATTTTCGAAGGACCTCTCTGGCCAGTAAACTCGGTCATTTTGTTTCTTGACATATTGCTCGATAACAAATGGCGACTCATGGGAAAAAACCAAATTCGGCAACTCACCACTTTCGTGCAAGCGTAGCAACTCGTTCGCTCTTTCGACTCTAACTTTTTTCTGTTGCGGTGCAAGATCGTGTGCTTTTTGGAACTTCAATGGCTTGAGCCTAAGCTCATTTTTCAGTATGTGTTGCATCCGTTCCAACGATATGTTGAGCTCACGAGCCATTTTTCTTCCACTTCGACGCGGATTTCGCTCAATTCGGGCCTTCACTTTCCGAACTGTTTCTGCCGATGTTGCTGTTTTTTTATGACCACCTCCATGGCGTTTTGCAACGCTGCCAGTATCACAGTAACGAGCTATGGTTCGAGACACAAATGATTTATTCACGTTGAGGTGCTGGAGGGCTCTAACGATAGCTACTTGTGGTTTTCCAGGCAAATATAAAGCAATCACACTATCACGTTTGAATTTCATCGAGGATAAAAAATTTTCAACACATCTGAGACGCAAATAGTTTAAAAGGCCTGTAAATATTAAAATTATCTGTCATGTGTCAAAATTTGAGCTCAATGCCATGAACGGTTTGGACATTATAGCAGTCTGAAGTTGGTTGCAGTTCGGTCATTCAGGGTGTATATGCTATGCAAAACTTAAATGCTACCTAAACTTCGTAAGACGGCCATGATTTAAAAAAAAAAAAAGCATTAACAACCAATCCCCATAGTGGGCTACCATGAGTTTGAAAGAAAGGACGCAGGAGTTTTCTCTCCTTCACTAAGAAGCCAAAATTCACAGTGCTGCCGAAGAACATTCTTCATATCACGGCTCTCTATCGCCCTACTGAACCGGAGACGCATTGCACTGCCATAGGCGATGTCATTGTCGTAGTTAAGTCGCCTATTCGGACAGCTGTTCGAGCGACGTTAAAGATTTGCGGCACCGATAGTCCAGGCTGGATCACTTGGAACAAAGCCATATCACACTCTCGTGATACATATGATTAGGTTAATAAAACCCGGAAATCTGGGCGTTCGTTGAGTTCATTTCTTTTTCAACGTGCCTTCTAGTCAGCTTAATGACGAAATTGTCCATCCTTATTAAGTTCTTCTTGGTGTACAAGACCTTTAGTGTAGAATTTTATGTGCAGCGGCTCTGGTGTTCCATATAAGTGAAGACAAATCTCCTGAAACACCCGAATCTTTTCCAAAATCATAGGCCGGATGAAAGCTATGAAGCAGATTACCATCAGCCTCACATCGAGAAGGCTGCTTTTAAGCAATCTCTTTGCGAGGGAAAAGCACCTCTGGCCAGAGCAAGATCCATACAGATATTGATCTAGCCAGACTCAAAGGTATCTTGGAACATTTCCACAAGTAAGTTATGACGCGTTATGATTCTATCGAAAACTTTCGGCAATTCTTTCTGGCATCCGCACAGGCCCCAGACAAAGGCGTCCTAAAAAGAATGGATTCCGTTTAATCGTTAAATCTTGTAAAATTCACTTTGCAGAAGCGTATTAATGACTTCGATCTGATCTGTATGCGGTCAAGTCGCTGCGTACACTATGTCATACCAGATCGTTTGTGCAAATGTCGAAATGGGTCGACGGGCTAATCGTTTTTAATGTCAAATATTCCAGCAGAAGTCAGATCTCCATTATTCACAATGAACTGTCTACTGGTGAGCATATCAAGAAGAATGTACACAGCAGTGATTCATTTGCGACCAGCCTGTTCCCAGCAGTCATACGGTGATAACGGCCTTTTCCAAGTCAAACAGCTAGGCCCCGTACATTGTCTTTTTTGCTTTTGCTACACTGGATATCGGATACTACAATAATTTAGATGCGATATCGTTAGATATCATGTCCACCTAGAAATCGAATTGATTATCCGGGACTATGCATATATTTCTCATCAACCCACATATTCAGGACTCTAGTGATCACCTTTTCAAATGCCTTACTGATATTCAGAAGGAGATTTATCGACCGAAGATTCGTTGGATTGGACGGATCTCCTTTTGGGAATTAGATGCACTACTGCTGTTTTCCAACGCAATGGAGAATGGCCATTATTCAACAAGACGGTGTAAATGTCCACCGATTCTAGTGGGGCAATGTTCGGTATTCCATTGGCTCCGAATGAAATCTAATTTGGTTTGAAGACAGTTTGGAAGTATTCCTTCGAAATACACGGATGTAGTTCCCTCTTGTCAGCGATGACATTTTCAGCCAAATTTTCTTCTTTGAACTCAGTAAACCCAGAGTTCTCGAATCCTTAGTTGCCCATATCACTTCAAAGGTATAAATTATGTAAAAGAACCTGATTTTCCAGGTCGTGGTTTGTGGCAATGACATCCTTCACCATCTATAGGTACACTTACCAGAGCACCGCTCTGATGGTCTCTAAATTTCCTTGCGGATCCTCGAGAACGAAGAATTTATCATCATCATCATCTAAGACCGCTGTTAACAGTAATTTTTCGTTGGACATCGTTAGAGCGATCTTTAGACATGAAAGGTCATTTTGATCTTTCCTACGAAATATTTTATCCATTTGCGGAAACATATTGGAGTTGTTGGTGTGTACA
Organism: Volucella zonaria; assembly: GCA_963966105.1. Lineage (NCBI taxonomy): Eukaryota > Metazoa > Arthropoda > Insecta > Diptera > Syrphidae > Volucella > Volucella zonaria. The sequence continues at coordinate 78,861,406 of OZ014534.1, read as the reverse complement.
ATACAAACGTATGTAAACTGTAATTCCCTTTTATTAATCTCGAGGACTTCAGCGTCATGATGTCCGTTTTATGTCTGTCAGTAGCCTGAATGCCTCGACAGCAGTCTACTTTTGTATTGGTGTAGACTGTAGAGCGTCCATTGTTGCATTGCGGAATGTATCTTCGTTGTTAGCGTGTTGACACCGAGTTATAGATCTGTCCCATGTTCGTTTAATGGTCTCCGTCATTTGGTTTAAGTACTTGTCAATATCCTCGCTTGACAAATTACTGTTGAACGGTAGTTGGAGCGAGTTCAAGAAGTGTACTCTTGTCTGGTGAAGTGCTGCCAACATACCCTATAATAATTGTGTGAATGGCTTTAAACAAACTCTTCCAATTTAGCAATTTCCTTGGGAATGGTCATTTCGTTACTGAGGCCGCAATGGTTACTATCATACACCAACGTTCGTAGACAGTTTATAGTATGTTGGTTCGTAGTTGTCAGTTCGTTTGCCGAACAGAAGGAGATCTATTGTAGATAGGAGCCGTATCTGAAGAACGGCGGACTATCCATCACTTTTAGACTGATTCGGTACATAACACTATTCTAACCCCGCAAATTGAGTAGCAGGTTCTTCAATCTCTATGTTTGGCGTAAAGTAATTTTCCTCCGATTTCAGTCTTTGAAATCGAAGTTCTGAGCTGAATTGAGTAGCTTCAGATACGTTACAGCGTACACAGAAACCATGTACAACCACTTCGGAGAGGGATGTTTGTGATGCATGCCTCTAGCTTGAAGCTATGGACTACACGGATGTACACTCTTTTAAATGACAAGCCCTTTCTAATAAAGGTCGAAATACCATCTTCTTTTACTCTTCTTTGGATCCGCATCGAATCAGATTTACATTCACCGCAAAGGATTGGCTCCGCCATGTTCGTATCCATTGCAACTGAAGGTGCGTTAGACCTGGCACTGGCAGCAGTGCGTAAATTTGGTTTACGCCCGCAGCGTTGTCTTATATAATTTGGGAGCGCTCAAGGGATTTGAGTACTCTTAAAATGCTTGAACACTGCGCGGGCGAACGAAAATCAGGGAGGAAAGAAAGAGAGGTACCGATGTACGTAGTAGATGTGACATCTGCCCTTGGATAGAGAGTAAGACAGCTAGAATGTAGCATGTAGCTTCTGGTGTGCTTTGCTCCCCTTACTTGCTGCCATTTGGACGTAGATAATTTCAGGAACAATGGCTAGAAGTGATGAATAATAAACTTTCACCTTTTGATGTTGATCCAGATTTACACTCTTTATGTATTGGAATTAAGGACAACCCTGATGTGGTAAAATACAATGAGATATGCTGTAGTCGAAACGAAATTTTAACACGCAGCCACAATCCATGAAAATCCAAGAAAAACGTTCCATTCTCGATATTTGATTCAATGACAACCAACGTTGAAAAGACCAAAAATGCTGCGAAATATCTAGGTTTCCTCAAGCGATGTAAGGAATATTTAATCCCGTCTGATCTCGTGGCATTGAGACTAGCTTTTTCAAATAGTTGCTAGAATAGCTCTTAATAAAACAGTAGCTTATGATTGGCATGCACGGTTTCAGAATCGACCGTGAGGTCGTGGACGATGACGACTGTTTTGGCAGAGCCTCAACATCGACAACTGAGCAACACTTCTATGAAATCAAAGATTTATTGGTCGTAAACTACCATCGGAGTGTTAGCAGAGAGTTGCTAAACATCTGATCTATTCACGGCATTTTAACCAATCAATTGGACTTGAGACATATCGCTGCAAAGATGGTGGTGAAGGAGAGAATTTTCAGCAGCCGACATACTTTCTGACTCAGATTCTGACCTAACGTTCATCAAACGTATCTTTATTAGTGACAGGCCGCGGGTTTATGAATACAACACACAAACCAGACATCAAGCGGGTGAGCCTTCTCGGCTTGACCACGAACCACGAAAGAAGTCGGTGCTCAGTGTTTTCATGGATTACAATCGCTGTGCACCATAAACTTCTCTGTGAAAGCCACTGTTGCGGTTATGCGACGTTTATGTGAAACAATTCGCGAAAAACGACCTCAAATATGGAATGCATCTCGCAATGCATTAACTATGAGCGCATTTCTTACCAACAACACAGCTACCAAATGCACGTTATCTAGCACCGTGAAAATTTTTTTCTGTACGGACGACTCAAAGCACCGCTTCGGGAACGTTTTTTCACAGTCAAGAGGAAGTTAATTGCTGAGCGCACTGAAGACCATATCAGAGATGTTTCAAGGGCTGGATCAAATGCTGGCACAAGGGCTTTGCAGTCAATGAAAAGCTTTAAGGCGACTACATCGATGTAAATGAATAAGCATGTATTTATCATAAATTCCGGCAGTTTTTTGAACTTGGGAAAATTATCCGCCCAAAATCGGAGTCAATGCTGACATCTGGTCAGGTTCTGCTAACATTTCTCTGCACTTTTTAGATAGGATAAAACTCACAAGTGATGCCAATATTGTCCAGTCAATAGACTTTCTCAGCTGCTTTACTTTCTTCTATCGCTATTTCCACCACCAGTACTCCCATGAAATTGCTAGTTGCAGTCCTCTCCTTCAAACCTTCAACCGTATGAGTAACAGCCGCAATGAATGCTCCTCAATTTCCTAAGTTCTGCAACTCGTCATTATAACTTGCATACATTCAAAACCAACGTACATCGGTATTTCCTTCTCATTCGTTCCTCCCGAAATATTGTGCAGCCGCGCTGTGTATGTTGCAAACGTTTTTGAATTCCTTACATGCGGGCTCCTACAATTTGTGGAATAGCCGAAACCAGCTTGGTATTTCGGTGCGATGAAGAATGATTTCTGCTACGGTGAGCGCTGTTATTGTTTCACAAGTACAAGACCACTCTATTGCAATCTCTCAGTTAAATTCGGTGGAATTTCGGTGATTTCTAGCATTTTCATGACTTTAATTTGCGGATGTATGCCAGCCTAATCAAGTATCCTTAATCTCAATTTCATTCAGTTTACGCACAAAGAAATCGACAAAAGCAATTCACGCGAACGTATATAAAAAGCTCATTGTACCGTTTAAGGGTCTATTAGGATTTGTTTATTCCTAAACGTTTCGACAATCCCAGCACACGTTACCCCCATTACATAACGCTTATATAGGGACTACAACTCAATTCCATGAGCAAACATACATACATACATATATCCATACAACAAGCCCAAGTCACAGGAGTAAATGGTTTCCAAAGCATGGCAGCCGCGTTCTAGAATATGAAGAATGAAAACGAGAAAAAAAAAAAAAAAAAACGGGAGAGTTCCCACGTTTTATGAAGGGGTGGTAAGTAGGGCGAATTCACATTCATTGCAGATACGACAACGACAACCAACGAAGACTGACGACGAATGTGAGTATGGGAATTTGTGTCAGGCTCCATTCATTGGAGGCCTATATATTGTACAACAGCTCTGTCCTTCTACCACCTCCTCACCTTTGTGGCAGTAATCACTTCTTTCCGTTTCACTTCCAAGTCCCCTTCCTGTTTTGGGCCTACACACCGAAAAAAAAAATAAATAAAAATAAATAAAAAAAAATGTATATTTTATTATTGTAACGACTTTTTTATTTCTCTCCCCGCTCCCGTTTACGGTCCCCCGCGTGATGGGTTTCAGGGCCGCTTTTACTGTTCCTTGCTGTTTTGTTTTCTGCTTCTATTTTTTTTTTCTTTTTCGTTTTTTGGCTTTCAACTGTCTTTCTTTCGAATGAATCGCTTCCTTTTGGAGCATTTTCCCAAGGATGCAAAGGGACAACAGTACAATTGGGAAAATTGAGATTAAAGCTAGAGTTCCCAATATGGATAGAGGGTATGGAGTACCCTGTCTAAGGACAACGAAAATAAATGAACGAGATTGCTGCGAAAGGAAGAAGAAAGCAAACACCGCGGGAATTGGGGTTTGGATTACTTATTTTCTACAAGTCTACATTTCTGTTTATATCTAAATACGAATGCGAGTTCGAATGTTTTGTGGACAAGGGGACAAACGATGGGATTGGTTATGTAGCTGCTGCAGATGGTTTAGTTCCCATGTCAAATTTGCCAGGATAATGGGTTGTATTTGATGTTTTGTTTGAGAAAATATGTACAATCGTAAATGACTTGGGCTGGGAAGGAATGCTTGGCCGAGACAAAACAGTTAACCAGATGTTTCTTTTGTGACAGACATTGAGGTTAAGTTATCTTTTGGGATTCCCCTAAATCATGTTTCTATTCATTTGAACATGCCGATGGAGTAAAGTAGCTACTAAGCGTGACTAACTACTTTTGTCATTGCATAATTGCATGTCAGCTTTGGAGACATGGGCGGGCAAATATCGTATACGGTGTTCCGATCCGTTCAAAGTTGTTGTCTTTTAATCAAGATGCATACTGACAATGCTTACTCAATTTCGATTTCTGTTGAGATGCCGGCGTACAACTATTCGATTAAATTTTGAGTGCTGCTGGTGTCAATTTTGGAGGACGTATGTCCAGGGTGGTCTCTGAATATGTATACGGCGGCACTCAGTTAAGTCTGTGTGGTTATAGCTCAACTGGATCAGTAATCAACATCTACTCGTATAACCTTATTCTGGAATCCTGTGAAAACTTACTGAACCTCAGAAGGAGGATGTACGGTGGATGGATTCACATAATTGAATCAACTGTGGCTTCATCATTAAGTATGGCAGATACCTTATACGGATAACTTCAACGTATTTGGTACTGAAGCCAGTAGCGGTTTTCAGGGGTAATCAGGGTGCTGAAATAGAGATGATGGCGGATGAACCCTAAATCGCAATGGTCAATGACAGCTCTCATATCCCCAAAGAGGGGGTGGTCCACCAGGTTGCCACGTAAATATTTCACTGTCGCGAAGCGACCAAAAGCTCCGAATAAGGACGGATTTACTGCTGACGTAAATCCGTAAAAAGTATAACGACGTTCGCGTGCGCATGTGGAATGTTCGAACCCCGAACAGACCGCGTACAGCCGGACAACTACCGGAAGTTCTCGCCTGTTACAAAGCAGATATTATCACCATGAAGAAAAAGCGGTGGGATTGCTCTGGAAAATGAAGGATGAAAAACGGTGGTATATGCTACGGCGATTGCTACAGAGAAAACAAACAGCGTCTATTTGGGTGCGGCAAGAAGTCTTGAGCTCTCAACAAATAATCGAATGCTTTATGACAGCTTGATATGCACTCACACTCCCACAGAGGAAAAAGATGACGCTTCCGAAGAATGTTTCTACGACCTCCTCGACAAAACTTATGAGCAATGCCCGAAGTACAAAGTGCTTGCCGCACTTATCGCATTATGAAATAACAAAACGTAGTAAAGATATATTTTCGATTTTTTTTAAGTAAAAAGTTAAACATTTAAAGTTCTGGTTTACATCATTTTAAAAATTATATTGGGTAAGTGACGCGCCCCCATTGGCGATACACTGGTTGAACCGAATTCTGGTGTTTCTTATCACTCTCTCCAGCATATTGATGGGTATGTTGGCTGTTCCTTCCTGAATGTTTCTATTCAGGTCGTCCAGTGTCTGTAGGCGGTTGGTATAGACACGATATTTCAAATACCCCCCACAAAAAGAAATCACAAGGGGTCAAATCGGGTGAAAACGGCCACTCCAAATCACCCCTTAGTGAGATGAGGCGGCCTGGGAAGTGCTCTCCCAACACAGACATCGATAACCTTGAAGTATGCTCCGTCCTGTTAAAACCATATGCCCCCTAAGTCCATTTCATCAAGAGCAGCTGTATGTTTACACGCAAAACTGCAACCCTTACTGTTTCGATGTTCTTAGGTGTTATGAAGGGACGTGCTTCTCCAGTTCTTGTTTTCTACATAGAACCAATTTCCTTGAATGTTGTGACCTCCAAAAGTACTGATTTCCGGTCCGGGACAGGACGCAATGGCGAGGTATTGAAGCGATTTCAGAAGGCGCACTGGGTTGAAACTCCCAACGGCCATTGGAAAAATAGGTTTCTAAGGCAAACGCACGCCGTTCATCACTCCAACGCATAATGACGACTGAAACACAGATCCCCTCTCTCGAGCGAAACCACGCACAGCCGCCTGAGACCCCCATCAGCTTCAGAGTGCTCATTTCAAATAAGGAAGTTATCATGCCGCACCTTGTATGACATTCAAATCGCCTGAGGTAATTTAAACGCCATGGAAAAAACACTTCTGCAGAAACGACGAGGGCAACCCTCTGCTTTAGACAGAACGAACCATTTAGCCTAGACGGTAAAGGGCAAAAGATTCGCCCAGCTGATCAAAATGAAGTGAAGATAGCAATATTCAGGTTTAAGGATAACAGGGTTGCTGGACCGGACGGCTTACCAGCCGAGCTATTTTCAAGATTTGGTCAACAGAAAAATGAAACCTTAGCACCCGTTGCCCGATCAACAAGAAAGGAGATTCTCTTAACAGCGCCAATTATAGAGGCATAGTCTCCTTAACATCGCCTATAAGATCTTATTTGCGTTTTCGCTCCGATAAATCCACAATCGATCAAATATTCACACGACAGCAGATCTTATTATCGATTTTAAGACCGCATATGACAGCATCTCTAGAGACGAGCTATACAGGGCCATGTTGATCATTGATATCCCCGGCATACTCATCGGATTGCGCAGAATGACAATGGAGAACGCTCGCTGCTCAGTGAAGGCAGAAGACGATCTCAACGAGATGTCGAAAAAGGATTTAGGCAAAGTAATGCACTGTCATGTAACGTTTTCAACATCATACTTGAAAAATTTGTGCGAAATTCGCAGATCAACACAACAGGCACAATTTCCAAAAATCTGTACAACTATTTGGAAACGCTGATGACATTGACATCATTGCCAGAAATAAAGGAGCTGTCACTGGTGGTTTCGTAAGTATTGGAAAAGGGTATATGCTACCAACAGGAAGGAGAGCACAACATCGACGAATTGGTCAGGGGCTTTGTATACCGAGATGCCAATGACATCTCGTCAGAAATCAAATGAAGAGCTGGTCTTTGCCAATCGCTGTTTTTTGCGGCCGAAAAACTCAGGAGACTCTATTTAAGTGTAACCTTCATCATGCCAGTCCTGGCTTATAGTGCAGAAAGATAGACGTTACCAAAAGCGGATGAAGATATCCTTGTCCGTTTTGAACGCAAAATACTTTGAGTGATGCTTGGTCATGTTTGCACTGACGAGCTTTGGAGGACGATATTTAACAGCAAACTCTGCGAGGTGTACATTGACATTGACCTTGCACATTAGTAGCCTAAGACGGCTAAGACGTGCAGTGCGAATGAATACAAACACTCCAATCCGTGGAAAAGAAATCAATCCTCAAAATAAGCCAACGATGCCTTATTCTATTAATGAGATGCTGACGAAGAAGTTTTCTGCTTGGCATCCTGTACCCGAGTAACTATGAACGTAGCATCAGTGTTGAGAATTCGAACGAGTTCTTAGGATTGGGACAGGTAACACACGACAATCTCGGACTAACAGCATTAGATCCCTTCTAGTAGTTAGCACTTAGTTAAATCCCTCAGATCCAAAAGCCCGATGGGAATGGATAAGGCACAAAGTAAGACAATGGATATTCCTAGCTATTGCACTTAACAATTATAGGTAGACTACCAAATATCTCAGATGGACATTAAGGTCATCATTTATTACACCTGTATGCAGTATCCAATTGCTTAAAAGAAACATATGCTAGAAAAAAAGGAGTAGGCGCTCCCTGATTTCTTTAGTTTCTTAATACAAATCCGACAATCTAAGGCTGGTACTTTTACGATGGAGTTAGTGAATTAGCAAGAAATGATGAAACACACTGGATGAAATAGTGATGGATATCCGAGAGTTCCGAAGTACCAACAATGACTCGGATTACTACCTTATTACATTAAAGTAGGAATGCGGATATCCCGCAGAGACTGTCCCCCTCATTGCCTCTAAACATGGGTGGCATTAGGAACAACGCATCAATTGTGATAGGAAAACGGTCAGAAAGTATTAGTAGTCTAGTTGGTTCTGAAAATCTAATCTGGGCGGACAACTTCAGCGCTCATTTACAATGACATTCCAGGTGTCAGTTCTTTGGACAATGCCAATCTGTTTGCTGCACACGTTGCGGCCAGCTCTACGCTTCCAGATTGTGCTTCCTCTCCGACTACACTTGAGCGCGTCGAATCTTCAATGGGACGAATCCACTTTCGCACTCGTGTACTTAAAGATCTTAACATACATAAATCCGCTGGTCCAGATGGTATATCTCCCCTCTTCCTGAAGAGGTGTTCTTCCACGCTGGCAAAACCATTGCGTAAGCTTTTTCATCAATCCTACTCCTCAGGACTCTTTCCGAGAAGATGGAAAACAGTATTGGCCAGCCCGTCCCTAAAAAGGGCGAATCTTCTTCTCTTTCCTCCTACAGACCCATTGCACTTATGCACCATGAACAATATCTCGAAACATGAAAACTTCTCAATGACCGGCAATATGGTTTTCGTAGCAACAGGTCCACTGGTGATTTGATGGCAATGTCTCCCCGAACAGTGGAACCAAAGCGTACATCAATCTGGTGAAAGCAATATATATACGTAGTTGTACTTGCTACCACCTTGATCAAAAGTTCACGGAATTTATTCAGAAAATTAAAAATACAAGTTTATTCATCTAAATCTATATTGTCCCCTTCAAAGTAATCCCCATCGACTGCAACACAGCGCAGTCAAGCCAGCGCTTGATCCAATCCTCGAAACATTTTTCATATTCGGTTTTCGGTATGTCCATCAGTGCTTCCTGCGATTTTTCCAATACTTCCTCTCGGCTGCTGAAACGCGTTCCCCGTAGTGGTTTTTTAACTCGATTGAACAGAAAGAAGTCACAGGGAGCCAAATCAGGTGAATTCGGTGGCTGGTGGATGGTATTTGTTGCATTTGTCGTCAAAAAATTACGAATAATGATGGCACTGTGCGACGGTGCGTTATCATGGTGCAAAATCCACGAGTGTTCTGCCCACAATTCTGGTCTCCTTCGGCGAATTGCTTCACCCAAACGTCTCATAACGCCCAAATAATACGAGTACTGCTTGGTTACTGTCTGGCCTTCTGGCAAAAATTCATGATGCACTACTACAACGTTGTAATGAAAACCGTGAGCATTGCCTTCTTTTTTGACTGAAAACGACGTGGTTTTTTTGGTCTCGGCTCATTTAGTGAACGCCATTCACTTGCCTGATGTCTGGATTGCGTGTTGTATTCATAAACCCACGTCACGTCTCCAGTAATGATCCTTTTGATGAATGTGGGATCGGATTCAGCCTCGCAAATCATCTCTTTTGCGACATCAACACGGTCTCTTTTTTGCATGAAATTGAGGTCTTTTGGCACCAACTTTGCTACTACACGACGGAAACCCAAATCATTAACTCAAATGTCTTGCACGGATCCATAGGCAATGTTCAAGTCCTCCGCTATCTCTCTGATGGTTAATTTGCGGTTATTGACCAGCATTTCTTTTACGAGTACTTCATCAATGTTTTCGTCGGTTTTCGATGTCGATGGTCTGCCACTGCGTTCATCATCTTCGATTGACTCCGACCACTTTTGAACCGCTCGTGCTACTGGTAAACTACCTTTTTCTTTAGAGAATCGTTGCCGAAACACGTTTCCAACATTTCCAACGTTCGCGCACCATTAAATCCGTTTTTTACGCAAAATTGAATACTCGTACAAGTTCGTTGTTGCAAATTTAAATCCATTTCCAAAATTGTAAAAAATCGCCAACATACACAGAGATAGATGTACTCTTGGCTACGTAACTTTTGCAAATGTCAAGCTATGACGCTAAGATTTAGAGGAAATGCCAACTTAACAAAAAAACAGAACTCAAATCGGAACAATGGGAGCGCCACACGGTGGTGTGGTGCGGGAACTTTTTGATCAAGGTGGTATTTCAAATTTACATCAGACTTTGACATAGACTGTTCAAATCCCAAATTGAGATAGGATAAAAGGAGTCGTATGCTAAGTCTGGATGATCACAGCTGGATGATCTTCGACGCATACATATGATGAATAAAGAACAATATGGCCTTTATTTTCTTTGCTTGGCTTGTGTTAATTCCGTAACGGAAGACTTAAGGGACAAAAGGGTTAAGATTTCGGAAAAATAAACCCAAGAGCGACATTGCAATAAGCACAACCGACGTCCTAACTAGACGTTAAGCCGTTAAAGAGGTGACGCAACATAACCGCAAAGATTCCTGAAACTATAGGTAGGGCATTGGAGAAGCACAGCCTGTTACGATAAAAGATTCATTAGAATAGGCCGGTGGTTGTACAAAGTGCACCTTTTGACAAAGTCAAATGGGTTTCAAAATCCTGAAAAGGTATGTTCTAACGAACTATTGGGTCTACAAGTAAGTTTCCAGCGTTTTTTTTCCAAAATTTGAAGTTTTATTATGAAAACATAGTTGCAATGCTTTATTCAAAATATCGTCCATCGGAAGCTACAACTTTCCCCCATCTTCCTGGCAATTTATGAATTCCGGACCAAAAAAATATCTCGTCTTTCGAGCCCAAGAATGTATCGAGCCAATTTTTGATTTCCTCTACTGAGCTGAAGCGTATTTCCGTAAGAGCGTTCTGCATCGAACGAAACAAGTGGTAGTCAAATGGTGCCAAGTCTGGACTGTAAGGCGGGTGAGGCAGAATTTCCCATCCACTATTCTCCAAATAGTTTTTCACCGAAACCGCAACATGTGGCCGAGCGTTGTCGTGATGAAAAATGACGGACTCGTGCCTGGTCTCATATTCTGGCCGTTTTTCTTTTAATGCCCGCTTCAAACGAATTAGTTGGGTTCGATATAATGGTCCTTTGATGGTTTCACCACTCGGAAGCAGTTCGTAGTATACGACACCCTTTTGATCCCACCATATGCAGAGCATGACCCTATTCACGTGAATATTTCGTTTCGGCGTCGATTGGGCGGGTTCGCCGGGCTTTGTATACGATTTTCTGCGTTTAGGATTATCATAATAAATCCATTTCTCACCACCAGTGACAATACGATGCAAAAATAATATATTTTTATACCGCTGCAGTAACATTTCGGACATGCAAAATCGCCGTTCGACGTCTCTTGGCTTCAATTCGTACGGCACCCAGTTTCCAACCTTTTGAATGAATCCCAGTGCTTTTAGGCGCAGGGAAACGGCTTGTTGCGTGACGCCCAATGATGCAGCAAGTTCTTCTGGAATCTGACACGGATCCTCATCCAGTAAAGCATCCAATTCCTCGTCTTCAAAACTTTTCGGCTTTCCGGGGCTATCTTTGTCTTCAACTCCAAAATCACCACTTTTGAACCGTTTGAACCACTCGCGGCACGTCGATTCACCAATACATTCCGCCCCATAAGTTTCCGAAAGCAAACGATAGGCCTCAGCCGCACTTTTCTTCATATTAAAGAATAAAAGCAGCGCTTCCCGCAAATGACGTTTATTTGCCTGGAAACTTGCCATGATTTTGCTCGATAAAATGTACGACACCGATAGAACTGCTCAAATATAACGCTGCAAAGTTGTTGACAGATACAAAACCTACAAATAAAACACATGGGGTCTGACATTTCTGCCCGGGATCCACTGGTGGCGCCATCTCTGACAAACGCTGGAAACTTACTTGTAGACCCAATATATTCTAAAAGGCAGTTGAAAACATTAGATAATCGCCGGCGAGACGGTGTAAGGAAGTCTTAAAAGCTTAATTTCTCCATCAGCCACAGAAAAGAGAAACAAATCGGCGGAAGCGACACCCACCGAAACCGATCAAACTCTCCGAGCTAAAACTGCATCCTTTTCTTTTGGCTTAAACGGGGCCAAGAGGAAAAAAGCCTTGGCTTCCTCCTGTCAATGGCTTTCCCCGAACACGATACCCGGTGCTACAACAAGCAAAGTTTACAGATGTTGTGGACAGAAATCGAACGAAATCGTCAAAGTGATTGACAAAGACAAAATAACCGGATACGTCGTTGCCACCTGTAACCTCGACACTCAACTTAGATTGACCTTCAGCATTTGAGGTGTGGTACTGCATCCCCTTGCGAAAGGCTTACAGTGTTGAATACAAAACCTCACTATCAAATAGACGAACCATGGGTGTGGAAGTTCGCATCTATGGTTTTGGATTTTTAAGAGGTTTCACACCACTTGACATGCCATCGGAAAGACCAGGAACTTGATTCACTCTCACCACATAAACTTGGTCATTATGCAAACAAGATTTCGTTGCTGCAGACTTTTGATGCATAGTTAAGGCAGAAATTCGTCGTTGCATCAACTTTTCACTGTGATACTCTACTCCCATTAAAGGCAGTAGCCGAGCTAATTGAATAGTGCCATTCCGGGATGGATGTATTTAACATATGTTGCGATGCTTGTGTTTTCTGTGAATTTTTTTGGGACAAGAGCAACGTCAGAGTTTCATACTATCGCCTGACCTGGTTGTCGACAATATTGACTCTCAGCCAACATTTCTGACGAAAGTAAGACCGCAAGGCACGCTAAAAAGATTACTGATTGCAGGGTACTATCGCAGAGCAAAGGTACAAGTATACAGAATTCAAAAGCAGATGCGAAATCTTGACCTTGTTAAAGAAGAGAAGTAGCAACTGGACACATTTTAAGGAAAAGCTTTGGAAATCTGACAACGCTTCGACTAAACTTAGAACTAGCTAACAGGTAGAGGGAACTACTCTAAGCCTGAATGGTATCAAACGTTTTGAATTGACGTGTACAGCCAGGAAAAACTGAAATACTATGAAACCTCTTTAAAGGGTTCTAAACCGCAGGCAGCCCTCCAAGAGGTAATCGACGTTTGGCGCACTAGAAATAGGCTTTCAGTTAATCCTTTTAAAACTGAAGTTATTCTCTTCATGAGCAGTAGGAAGTTGACTTATCTAAACCTAAAAGGCATCACCACTTTCAAGCTTTTTTAGGCAATTCAAAGCTTCTCTGAATGCACTCGGAAGTCTGACTAAACGGAATCTTGTTTGGAAAAAAGAGATCACCGAATAACTTGCTGGGCAATCCTCAGACTGGGGTTTCCCGAAAAGCACATCTGTGGTAAATCTGCTTGTGTCGTCGATTATGGCTTCAATTGACAGTGACCAAAGTTCAAGCCAAACGACTATCAAAAGTCTTTCCTGTTGTCCCTCAGTACGATAAACTACGGATTGCTTATTAGCGTCGCAATGGCCCACGACACGTTTGCTAAGCAACTATGTGTACTAGGCATAAGTGGCACAACATCTTCCGCCTCTAAGCAATCCACATGCAGCCCAATATAAAAGGCGGCCCTAGACTTATACAATGATGATATCATTGCCATCCTGGAAGTGTAATTGGATGGGGCGGGCAAAACAAGGATAAAAAACTGTATCATCTTCTGTATCAGTGTTCACGATCCCACAAAGAAGAAATCTGACGACCTAAATAACAGCAAACACATATGAGCAAAATCCTAGGCCCTTGGTTTTAACGTAAATTTAGGAAGGCATCGCATCTTTGCCGGTACATCTGAAAGAAATTGCCCGCACGACAACCGCTCTGGAAATGGACTGGATATGCATCTAGTGGTCGCCAACGAGAAACATTCATCAGCAACGGCTTGGGCAGCACACCTACAAAACTATAGAGATCTACTGAAAAATCAGTCTGGTCAATCGCTGTTTCTTCAACCTAAAAAGGCAACGGAAAAATAAGTTCCTCTCAAGAACAAGGAAGAGAGCCTCTTATAGAACCCTTGCAGTATCTTTCGGTCCTGTTTGGATGAAGTGAATTTAGAAAGACCATACGACAGTATACCGTCCGTTGAGTTCATCAGAAATTGTTCAACTTGGACACGAGTTACTCAATATAAGACTACCAACACTCCGGCCCGGGGACTCTCGAATAAATCCAGAAGGAACATGTGAAGAACGAAAAACCCCGCCTTAGATAGCGCGGTTTAATAGAAAGGGTACTGACACTAAATTGCGAGAGACCCATTGATTTACCTCATTTAAAGTTAACTACTTCTTAGCCAGGATCCGTAAATGATATGTTTTGTTCCGAAAGGAAAAAAGGACAGTGTAGTTACGAAAATTAAATGGCTTTTTTGCTTTACATGCAATCCAATGGAAGACTAGATTACCCGAATCAACTGATTGATTGAGAGCCGAAAATACATGTTTTGCTCTCTAGTTCTGATAATTATTTAATCATACCATGAACAGCCCTACATTATGAAATAGGATTCTCTTTACTGAGAGCGTCTAAATGTCTAAATGAGGTAGCAGCAAGTCATATATATCCCGAATGTATCACCCGATTCCAGAAATCATCATTACTATTGGAAAACAATTAATCTTAGTTTCAGCAGGTTTCCCCCTCCCCCAAAAACATTTCCGTTCCACACACACCAACGCCCACTGATGATTGCCTGGAATTCATCTATTTCCTTCTGTAACCTTGATATTGCCTAAATTATGGACCACAACTATGTTACCAATGACTAATTGCAATCTGGCATGTCTTCTTCCAAGGCAAACGTATCCTACCAACCGCAATACCACCCCTAGGGTCGTGATTACAATTCCTAATGACACACACGTTTTTTCTTTCCTTCGCACAAGTATTTCCTTCCTTTGGACGCCTCGGGCTATCCTTCATGGTTCACCATCCTTCATACTTCATTATTCGAGTGTACGCCCACATGTCACCTTCGATCTCATTCCAATTTTGTTTCCCCTCCCGTTCTTGACAGCCCAGAATCCACCTTCATATGATACTTCTCCAATCTATAGCAAAAAGATTCCTTCACATACTCGTACATGGTCCTTTTTTTTTCGGATTCTTCTTTGGTAGCACATCCGATTTTCATTTTCATTTTCATTTTCATTTTCGTTTTCTCGTGGACGTGGGCCTAATTTACCACTAAACTTTGTCGTATCTTTTGCCTCAGAAAAAAAAAAAAAAAAAAAAAAACAAGAAAATAGATACAAGGGAAAAACAACGGCGGTTAAGTGTCAAAGGACAATAGACAAAGGGTTCCCCCTTTTACGATAAAACTGTTCTCAAGTAATTGCAAGGATCGACAGTAAATTGGCTCTTTCTCACCCCTAATGACGCAAAAACATGTTCCATGAACCTAAAAACACCAAAGGATATATCAAATACTGCTTGACAATGGCCAGAGACACAGAGGGAGAGCAGGAGCTTACGATAAACTAAACTGAACTATGATACAATAAAATGAAATGAAATGAAATTGTTTTGTGGGGGCAGGACCCATCGAGTGGTGGAAGAGAAAAACTTACGTTAATTGGATTGCTGTTGTAGGCTCACCAGATTGGCCTGTCACGAAACTTTCATAAGTCATTGAATATTTCAAGGACTTTAGCTTTCAGCCATCAGCCGCATGTGTCAGTAGTCAGTGTCAGCAGCTGTCAGACTCTTTGTGATGGTAGATTCGTTCAAAGAAAGACAATCTCCATCCATTGGTACTGGTTGTGCTGCTGATTTTGGTAGCTGGAACTGAAATCCTATTTACTTGGATATCTCTTCAAACACGTACTGCCGTCAACTATCTGTTGTAATGTTAATCCAATGCCAGGATAGCATTCGATTCGATTCCATCTGTAATGCTAATCACGATTTCTGAAATGGGGGCTAGGCTATGGAAAAATATCGTCAAAGGAGCATTATTCCGGGCACGTCTACGCCCGAACTGGATAAAAGAACGAACGAACGAACGGACGGACGGACGTCCATGCACTTGCAATTGGCGTCAGGAAAAAAATGCAATTTTAAGTGCAAAAAGGATGTACATTGTACATTGTACATCTCTATACTCGTATTTGGTATCCTGCCGAAGTAGCATTCACTGACACTTCAGCTGAATCCGATTCTTCATTATTCATGAAAAGCTTTTCTTTTATTTTTTTTTTTGGAATTTCTTCCTGCGCTGCGGAGGAGTCCTGCAAAAGGGTAGCTAAGATGCCTTAAGTTAACCTCGAATCGTCCACTTTAATTTTACCAGTCGCATTGGGGTGTCATTAGAGCAGGGATAATAAAATTTGAAATTTACACATTTGCAGTAATGGCATCCTTTATTTTCGATGCAATTAGTTGAAAGTGAGTGAAGGAGTTGTGGTTGCAGTTTGTGGTAGAACATCCCTTTCTGAGAGCTAACGATGTGCATATGTATGTGTATAAATCGCATTATGCAAAGTAATAATGGGGACCACCGTGAATACACCTTTCACCCTCTATTTGTGGATACGTGCGTGGGTGTAGGTCGTCATAGCATTTAAGATGAAGCTGTGTCGGGTGAAGGTTCCTGCCATATGGCATTACAAAGATACTCATATGCTCGTAGAGGCGGAAGTAAGAGCTGATGCTCCTTGTGTATGAAGATAATTAAAAGTGAGATATTTCTCAGAAGGAAGTGGGATAGTATGGCAGACTATCGAGATTACCTGGCAAATAACCTGCTCTTCCTCTCTTTCATTTTGAATGGGATGAACAGGGTTTCTGTTGAGTAAGTTTAATATTCAATTAATTGCTCTCAGAGGTACGTAGACTAGTGTGTCTCGTTTGTGCTTTTGACAGAAGATGAAGGAAATGATGAATGTAATAGCTGGGATTAATATGCTGTTAAGTTTGCAGCGGGCTTAAGAGTTTCTTTAATTTATTATGCCTTTGAAGGGCTTGTAGGAAAATAAGGATGCTTTTGTGTACAGATTTGATTAGTTATACATAGCTTCCAATGCCTTTAAAGTGGCAGCTTCTTTCAACCGTGATAACTCCGAAGAGCTATGCAACTCTGAACCAGTTTCTGTTGAATTCCCTGTTGACAGGTCCAAGTGGAAACCAGAATCTATAATGTAAGAATGCTTCAATTACGAACAGCTCATAGAATTGAAGCGGCAGCAGTAAAATTCACATCACTACCAGTGCTTGTCGACAATGTGCAAGACTGTAATGCTTTCTTCAGCAAGACCATTTAGAACATCACAGATAAGTGGAGTCCGACTAATTTGCTGCGAACACTGAAGTTGGGGAATTTTGGCGCTCAAATTCTCAACACAATGCTCCATAGAAACTTAATCACCGTGATGGAGAGCTTTAATGCCAAGCTAGGCACCACCGCCTTGGCGATTGCACTGACAATGGCACAGCACAACAGTGTTGGCACTAATCAACTAATTTTTTAATCAATTCATTAATCTGATTAAAATTAATCAGATTAAATTAATCATGATTAAAAAAATCAATTTAATGTTGGCCAAAATCGGACGAGGCATATTTTTGGTTCATCGTCATCATCGGACCTTATTTCTTTCGAAATGAGGAAGGAGACACTGTTACCGTCAATGATCGCAGGTATAGAGCGATGTTAATCGGCTTTCTGTGGTCAGAACTCGACAACATCGATATATCGGAGCTGTGGTTCCAAAAAGACGGCACTACATGCCATACAAGCGATGCAACGCTCGAAATTGTGAAGGAGAAATTTGGCGGCTGGTCATCTCACTGCGAGCGTTTATCAATTGGCCGCAGTGATCGTGAAATTTGACACCACTCGATTATTTTCTCTGAGGCTGCGTCAAGTTCTAGTCTACGCTAACAAGACCATCACTTTGGAATGGGGCTGTAGGCCAACATTCAAGACGCTATTGCCGGAATAACGCCCCACATATTGGACCGGGTCATCAAAAATTGGACCGACCTCTTGAAGCACTGCCACCGAAGCCGAGGCCGCCATTTGAATGATGTGCTATTCCACACATAATCACATGAACGCAGCTTCAAAATAAAGCCAGATCTCACACCGTTGTTGTTTTATTTAAATTTTTTTTCCTATCGTTCTTATCTGGTTACCCTCAAGGGAATTAAAGGATATCTGGACGAAATCGACGCCGAACAAGCAGGTTTATGCTATGGAAATTCCTATATCAACCACATTCTAGGGCAGTACCTTAAATATCGATTGCCGCTTCACTCGTTGCTCATCAGGAAATTTCTCTGATTCGCCCAGGCGAAGCACACCCGTAAATTGATAGCTATATTCTATGCAGCACTGCATTGTCCATTGAATCCAACTATGTCAATCTAATTGAACCCAGCCATATGAACTTCAGAGCAAATGCATGTTCCACAATACGAGGAGGAACTTTTCGGATGACTTTGTTTGAGCTCCTTCCGATATATTCGAAGCGCAGGTCATATGACGACGTTTTTGCGGCATATAGCCAGCTTGTTCAAATAGAGATGGCGAAGGAGTAGTTAAAACCAAACCAACGGCAGGACCTCAAGCCCCCGTAGTGTACTACTGGCTCACATAAAACACTACGCAGTCTCGAATAAGGATGGACTTACTTTTGGTGACCCCAGCAAATTAAAAACGGACATCGGGACTTTTGATGTCCATAAAGGCCTCCGACAAGTTAATCCGCTGCTATGAGATTTCTTCTACGTCGGACATGAGAGTATTGCGCAAAACTCGCAGGTCAACACCAGAAGCATAATCCTTCAAAAGTCTGTACACCGGTCACCTGTCTGCGCGAATGACATGGGCGGCAGAACACAGAGAGCTGTTTTCGAGACATTTGTAAGTATTGAAGCAGAAGCGGCGAAGACGGTCGAGCTGGGACTTCGTCTGACTAGGCTTCGCAGCTACAATACCAAAACAATGACACCTCCTTAATCGAGGTTCCTTTCTCGGACAATAGTGCTCCATAAAACATTGGTTTTCCCAGTCCTCCTCTAGGGCGCCGAGGCACGGGCTTCCTGAAAAAGGACAACGAGGCGCCCTATCCTTTCGAGAGACTAGTGCTTGGAGTGTTCTATGGCTCTGCCTGCATCGAAAGGAGACTGGTGAAGATTACACTAAAAAATGGACGGGCTGTAAAGCGATGTGGACTTAGCTGAACATGCAAAGTGGATGTAAAGCAGCGCCCCAGCTCGGATAAATTCCATTATCGATGAAAAATGCAGTAGAGAAAGATCTACTCGTACTTCAGGCGACGCATGCAAGTGGAGAGCGATCGCAACCAACTCGCTGAGTGACATTGAAAACAGCTGCCAAACCATAGGGCTGGCTAGTGAAGCACGTTGGTTGAGGACAAGCCCATCGGTAAACTGTGCTCTAAAACCTCTAACATTTATTCTCAATTTGACCACCCATATACACAAAGGGTTTCCAATAGCAACAAATTACCACCTGCAAACTCCTTTTGATTTCCGTAAACAAGCACAATTTCATCGCAGTAAAGTGCAAAACAAAAAAAAAAAACATACCAGGACTTCCTTTTCTTTATTTCTTGGAAAGAATAAAAAAAAGTCCTCGTAACACATTTCCCATTACGGGGAAAAAAAAAACTTCAAAACACGGGACAAAGGAAAGCCCTCCAAAACTTTTCTGTTTATCTTCCGCCTTTTTAATTTTTCGTTTCGTTTTCTTTCATGTTTTTCTAGCGAAAAGTATAAGACTGTGTAGGATGTTGTAAAAGGTGCACTAGGACTTACGCCCACACCTCATTCAAAGGCAGTGAGTGAGGTGGCAATATTGGCTTGGTGTTGAAGCTGAAGTAAAGGATAATAAAAAGGAGAAGGTAGATTGAGCGGAAAGTCTTATAAATTTTGAAAAACACTTCTACTTTTTATCAGATAAGTGGCAAACGGTACTCAAGTTTGATAAAATACTTGAGATAAGACAAAGATACATGGTAATCATCAATCATGACTATGATCGATGGATAAATTGATGGGATACGATGATTATCTCACTGTTATGTGGGGTAATTTTCCTTATGTATGAGTTGAATTGGTATTTGGTTGCAGGTAGTGTGATTGATTATCCTTAGCGGGGGTGTGTTTATTCACATACAAAGGTATTGAGGAACATGTCGTCATCAAATGAATTGTCCTTGAAATATTTATGTGAAAATGCAAATGATTTGAAAAAGATGATGGACCAGGTGTCGAAGAAATTGAAGGAAGCACTTCGGCGATAAAAGTTCGGGAATTACGTTTATGGTAAAATCTGACTACGTACATACACCTTAGGCTGCTCATGCACAACTCAAGTACTTATATGTTAAGTCCCCCATCAGAGTTGTCCAAGTGCATCTCTGGATAAAGCCGATGTACGAGGTCGGTGAGTACTTAGAGAACCGGAAAACACCGATGCTTCACAAATGCCCAAACGAGAAAACCGGTTTATAATCATAAAGAGGTGTCTTAAGCAATAAACAATGGCATAGTCTATCAATTACATTGTACATGTGCTTCACGTCCACTCGAAGAGATTCTTTGCCAAGTCGAAAGAAGAGCAACTTTTTCCTTCAAAGCCAACAAACACAAGTGAAACCATTTTGCAGTGGGATATCATCATTGCCAGTATGTGACAACCCCAAGTTCCACAAACGAAGCTTACGATGTCCTGATCATCGAACTGTCAAGCATACGGGCACATAATATTCCAGATCCAGAGCCTTCGGATCAGTCAACAAAGCTTTAGTAGCGACTCCGACTATGGCCACGAAATCCCCGGTTAGATGAAGAGGGCAATTAAGTAGTAAAACATGCACGCCTATGAAGATGTGCTGCAAGGAGAGCGACAGAGGCTCAGGTGCGATACATCATTTTTTCTCAAAATTTTTTTTATTTTTCTACATAGTTTCCTCGTAACTCTACACACTTCTCCCAGCGATGCTCCCATCTCTCTAACCCCAAATAATACTTGGCGTTTTTCTCTGCAAAATAATTGTTCACGAAGGTGATTGCCTCCTCATTTGACGAAAATCTCTGTCCTCCGAGAGCAGTTTTTAGATCAGGGAACAAAAAGAAGTCGCTTGGGGCTATATCTGGTGAATAAGGCGGATGGTCAAGCAGTTGAAACCGTAATTCATGGATTTTCGCCATGGCAACCGCTAAGGTGTGAGACGGCGCGTTGTCTTGTTGAAACAGGATTTTCTTTTTCTGCAAATATGGCCGTTTTTCCGCAATTTCTGCCTTCAGCTTGGCAAGTAATGATGCGTAGTATGCTCCTGTAATGGTTTTTCCTTTTTGAAGATAATCGATTAAGATAACTCCTTTACTATCCCAAGAAACAGTCGCCATCACTTTCGCAGCCGAAAAAACAGTTTTTGCTTTTTTTAGAGCCGGCTGTTTTGACTGAATTTTTGTTTCGGGTGTATCCAAATTTCATCTACAGTAATTAATCGGTGCCAAACGCGGCACCCAAAGCGCGGACAGCTTTCTCATGCCTAAATCTATCTCTCTCACTTTAATTCGGCGGTCGTCTAACACCATTTGGTGAACTTTAGCAATGTTATCGTCAGTGGTTGCAGTTTTTGGATGTCCCGAACGTTCATCATCTCCCAAGCTCTTACGGCCACGTTTAAATTCAGCTGCGCAAAATTTCGCTGTGGTAAATGATGGTGCAGAGTCCCCATACACAGATTTGCGTGGGCGTATTGACTTTCAAAAACAACAGCTCGATACTCAATTTTTTCCATTTTCACAAAAAACACTCACATCGACTCACTCAAACGACTGTCAACTAAAAACTGCGTGTCCAAAATGACTGAAAGTTCGGTAAGTAACTGTCAAAAGATGCACAACTAGCATTCACTAGCTTTTATTGACGAGTGCCGCTATCTTTACGTTGCGTTACGTCGGAAACTTTTCAGACAACCCTCGTATATCCTGCCAACTCTGATAACACCTCATCAAAATGCAAATAAAGAGTTACATTTCCCAATCGGTGTTTCTTTGGTCTAAGAAGGCAATAAGGACCTGTCGAACAACAGTTCTGCTCAATGTCGCTAAAGCATGGACGCTGACGAAGAAGGATTAAGATATATTTGGCCGTTTTGAACGGAAGGTTCTTCCAACAAGTTTTGGTCCCATTTGCATAGCTGGGCTTTGGATAAGAAGATATGAGGTGTACAGTGACATCGACATGGTCAAGTAAATTCATATTGGTTACCTGAGATTCCTACTTTAACTCTCCAGCCCGAAAAGTATTCGATGCCTATACACTAGTGACAATTAACTCTGATAATCCAACTCATTGCACAGCTTCCGCATCAACATTGTTAGACCTGTTTCTTCTCAATGATCCTGATAATACTCTTCCATACTCACAGCTTTCAGCCCCGGTTTATTCTAAGCACGATTTAATTTTTGCACCTTTCAGGATGATGCCTGAAACTTACTCTGCTTCGTATGAATACCGAGATATTAAGAATCAAAACCGTAGTCAACTAGAACATTCAGGTGAATTGGCAGCAGGTTTATTTCATGATCCCAGCTGATGCATCTTTGAAAAATGCAGTAGATAACCTTTTTAAAAAATACGTACCACTTAAACGGAAGTTAGTGTGTAATGACAAGAGTTCTTGGTTTACAGTTGAAATTCTGGATGCCATGAAATTAGGGGATCTGGCCTATAAACGTTGGAAACGCTTCTTCTCGACGGATTTCACTATGTTTTTTGTGTCTTGCGAAACAAAGTTCGTGCTAAAATCAGGGCAATACGGTGAAATTCGATAAGAGTTTTGCACCTAAAACTTTGTGCAAAAATTTTCGCGAGCTAGGTGTTGGTCGTCAGAAAGCACAGCTTCCTGAAAACACCAACGTAAATGCTCTAAACGCTGAATTTGCCAAAGTTCAGTGCTCCTCACTAAATGCCTTAGTACCAGATGCATTTGAAAAATTAAGTAACCGTATCTGTGACAGTGAATTCATTTTTCAGAGAATAAATGAAGCAGATGTTGTAGAAGCTACATAAATTGGATATCAAATCTAAAGCTGTTGGTTTTCACGAAATCCAGCCTTTCGCCACCCGAATATAGGCCAATCTCCATTCTCCCCTTTCTGTCTGAGGTACTTGAAAAAATGCTACACAAGCAGATGCCGACTTTTATTAAAAATAACAAGCTTCTGAATCCGCATCAGTCTGGTATTAGAGAACATTATAGCTGCACATCATCCATATAAAAACGGTATCAGACAGGCAATGGACAGTGACCAGGTGTTCTTTCTTCGCCTTCTTGATTTTTCAAAAGCATTCGATACGGTCAATCACAAAATTTTGATCTCAAAACTGAGAAATCAATTTCGTTTCTCAAAAAGTGTTGCTACACTGATGTTGTCGTACCTTTCTGACCGGAGACAAGCTGTCGTTGCTGGTAAAAACTCGTCCCGTTTTCTGGAGTTATTTTCAGGATTGCCTCAAGGGTCCATTTTCGGCTCACTACTGTTCAGTGTGTTCATAAACGATCTTCCGCTTGCAGTCGCAAACTCAGCAATTTACATGTATGCCGACGATGCACAAATCCGCCTGAGCTGCAAGCTTGAAATGATCGAGGACGGGGCCCAAAAACTCAAAAGTGACCTTAAAGGCATTGCTCACTGGTTCGAAAAGAATAAGCTTTTTTTAAACTCAAAAAAATCTCAATGCATGATTATTTATAAAACCAAACTTGACATGAGTTATTTTCCTGTCTTGTATCTCGGCAATTCTGTTCTACATCTGGTTGGGCATCTGGTTTAACTCTACCCTTAGCTGAGACCTTCACATTCGGTCAGTAATTGGCAAGATATATGGTTGCTTACGAACTCTATGGCAAAAAACTTTACATCCCAACATATTAGGCTCAGCTTATCGAAAACCCTTTTTATGCTGATCATTACATACGGGTGTCAGATTTTCTGCTGTCATAATACTGAAACGAGACGAAACCTGATTGTAGCCTTTAACAATATATAGTAGTCCGGTACGTGTACAATCTTAAACGGTTTGACCACATATCGGCCTACTCAAAAAACATCATGGGATGCAACCTATATGCATACACGAAATACTGTTCCCTTAAGACATTAAATAATTTGCTGATCAATAAAGAGCCACTCTAGCTCTATGAAAAACTAGAATTCTATATCTCCAATCGGTCTTATATGTTTATTCAACCGAGATTTAATTGTAACAGCTCTGAGCGCCAATTTTTTTTGTTTGCGTCATCAGGCAATGGAACTCCCTACCCCTTTTCATTAGCCAATTCGAGAGGGTGGTATTTAGATTTTTGGCTGATAATAGGTCCTCTTTTAATAAGAAAGCTCCTCTTTCATTTCCTAAAATATGTTTAATAATTAAATTTTAGTTTAAATATCCATTCTAATATGAATTAAGCTTAAACATAAATATGTAAAATATGTAAACTTTTACAAACTTAAAGGCTTTGCGTCTATATGTAAAAGATGTAAGTCAATCAATAAATGAAATGAAAACTATATATTAGGTCTACAAGTAAGTTTCCAGCGTTTTTTTCCAAAATTTGAAGTTTTATTATGAAAACATAGTTATAATGCTTTATTCAAAATATCGTCCATCAGAAACTACAAATTTCCGTATCGAGCCAATTTTTGATTTCCTCTACTGAGCTGAAGCGTATTCCCGTAAGAGCGTTCTGCATCGAACGAAACAAGTGGTAGTCAGATGGTGCCAAGTCTGGACTGTAAGGCGGGTGAGGCAGAATTTCCCATCCACTATTTTCCAAATAGTTTTTCACCGAAACCGCAACATGTGGCCGAGCGTTGTCGTGATGAAAAATGACGGACTCATGCCTGGTCTCATATTCTGGCCGTTTTTCTTTTAATGCCCGCTTCAAACGAATTAGTTGGGTTCGATATAATGGTCCTTTGATGGTTTCACCACTCGGAAGCAGTTCGTAGTATACAACACCCTTTTGATCCCACCATATGCAGAGCATGACCTTATTCGCCCTGCTTTGTATACGATTTTCTGCGTTTAGGATTATCATAGTAAATCCATTTCTCATCTCCAGTGACAATACGATGCAAAAATTATATATTTTTATACCGCTGCAGTAACATTTCGGACATGCAAAATCGCCGTTCGACGTCTCTTGGCTTCAATTCGTACGGCACCCAGTTTCCAACCTTTTGAATGAATCCCAGTGCTTTTAGGCGCAGGGAAACGGCTTGTTGCGTGACGCCCAATGATGCAGCAAGTTCTTCTTGAATCTGACACGGATCCTCATCCAGTATAGCGTCCAATTCCTCGTCTTCAAAACTTTTCGGCTTTCCGGGGCGATCTTTGTCTTCAACTCCAAAATCACTACTTTTGAACCGTTTGAACCACTCGCGGCACGGCGATTCACCAATACATTCCGCCCCATAAGTTTCCGAAAGCAAACGATAGGCCTCAGCCGCACTTTTCTTCATATTAAAGAATAAAAGCAGCGCTTCCCGCAAATGACGTTTATTTGGCTTGAAACTTGCCATGATTTTGCTCGATAAAATGTACGACACCGATAGAACTGCTCAAATATAACGCTGCAAAGTTGTTGACAGATACAAAACCTACAAATAAAACACATGGGGTCTGACATTTCTGCCCGGGATCCACTGGTGGCGCCATCTCTGACAAACGCTGGAAACTTACTTGTAGAGCCAATACAATATAATAGAGTAGAGGAGTCTTTCTTTATAGACGATACACGAACATAGGTAGAGGTCCAGGTTTACAGGACTGTAATGCCACCTAAGTAATTAAGTAAAAAACTATATTTATATTTAGTTTTTAATTTTTTTCATAATATTCCGCTACAGTGATTTTTATAAAATCCCCATTTTTGGATAGTTCCATTTTGCACACATTTTGTTTTTTTTTTTTTTTCTTTTTGCAAAAACAGCTTACCAATTCGCTTGAAAAGTTGGTTTCAATTTAAAAATTTACCTGCAATAAAACAGATATCCAAAAAACGGATTAAAATCTTAAAAATATTTATTCATTGATATCTTATAAGTTAATTAAAAAAATCATAATACTGCTATTATGTTTAAAAAAGAATTTTAAATTATTTTTGAAGAAAGACAACGGGTTTCTAATGGTCGGAAAGATAAATTCCCTGAGTCTTGCATGGATTCCAGGGAATCTATCGCAGAAATAAGACCGTCGATGAACTTGCTAAGCAAGGCTCATGGAAAAGCTTGTCAGGAGTTGAAAGATCAAGCGAATACTTCCAGACTTCTCTAGAAAGACATCGGCATTTCTGACTGCTTTTTCACGCATTAAGGAGGTACATACTACGGGTAAGTGATAATGACACCACGGGGTAATTCTTCTGTGAAAGTTCGGCTTACATCCTACGGAACCTGCAGCGTACTAAGGGCTACATCACGCTGCAGATACTAAACGCAGATACTTAAGTATTGTGGTTTTTAATACTTTAGATACTTATAACTAACTTATAACTTACCGCCCCATAGCTAAGTTTTCACTAGTACCCAAATTTCTCGAAAACATTTTGTATGAAGCCTTAAGCTTCCAGTGCAAATCTCATATTTTCTCTAACCAACACGGCTTTCTGAAAGGTAGATCAACTAGCGCTAACCTCGTCGAATTCGTGTCCTCTGTTCTCTCAGCCTTAGAAAGTGGTAAAGAAGTTGACGTTATAACAACTGATTTCAGTAAGCCTTTTGACAAGATACACTGGCGATCACTAGGATGAGGCCATACATTTTGCAATCGCTTTTCACTCGCTATACCTGTTTAAAACTTTGTACCCCCAAACTTTTACTACCTCTGTGAACAAGTACATATTTTCTTAACAAGACCTGTGCGAACTGTGTGGTATATAATTCAATTGCAAGAGCTCTCCACGTAGCTTCATCACCGTCGCTATTTCAACAATACTGTGTTCATCATGAAAATATTTATTTTCTATGCTGCGACCGTAACGCACTCTCGCCAAATCCTGCTCTGGCCGGTTCATTTACACTTGCGATGAGATGGCATAGTTTGGGCTTCCAGTTCATAGAATTTCGACATTTAGCCCTACCCCACGTCTAGTAGCTAGCTCTATCCATTCCTTGTATCATCCCGTTTTATGCCGTATTGTGCCGTATTGTGGCATGTTTAGAACTTTGAGCACGTAATCGGACTCAATTTTAACGTTTTCACGAAAAGTGGTGATACTCGTAATTTTGTTTCCAACATAATTTGGCGTCTTAGGTGGAAGATGAAATACTCTGTTTAGATTTTTTTTTATAATTTGCGCGGGCTCAAGGGATTTAAGTATCCTTAAAATGTTTGCACACAGCTAGGGCAAAGGAAAGTCAGGGAGGATAAAAAGAGAGGTACCGGTGTACGTTATTTTCACGATATTTTAGAGTACAGGGGTGGCCGTGGTGTAGTGGTACTAGCAATCGCTTCTCACTCGGAGGGTCAAGGTTCGAATCCTTGGCACGACAAAAGTTTTCATTTGTGTAATTGGAACTCAGTCAGAAAAATCTGCCTGTGAAGGCATAACACTGACATGTAGATTTAGCTGTTGTAGAGTAAGAGTAATATCGAAACCAAACACACCTGAGCTTCAAACCACTATATCACAACAATGCTTTCCTTTCTCCTCCTTCTATCTTTCCGGCGGCGCCAAGGCAACAATAAAAGGGTATCATAACCCCTTAGGCGCGCGTAAATTATAAAACAAAAAAAAAACACCTCCGAAAGTGGACTTGAGGGTATACTGATGAACATTCATAGCGAGATTGGTGTGACTGTTAAAGGTTTGAAGGGGCGGAATGCTACTGGAGATTTCAATGGAGCACTGGTGGAAGAAATAGCGAAAAACCAGAGTGAGACACGAGACCTTACGTCGGTGTTCGAGGGTGTCCATTGTTTGAGTGATATTAGTATCACCTATGAGTTTTACCGCACGGTTTTGGATTCTATCTAACAGGTGCAGAGATGTTTCGGGCGCACCCGACCAGATGTGGGCATTGTACTCCAATTTCGGGCAGATAAACGCCTTATACTCGTATATTGAGGCCAGATCAGAGAAGATAAAATATTTCTTACATCCCTTGAGAAAACTTAGACATTTCGCAGCATTTTTGACGACACCGAATATGTGGTCATTGCAACGTAAGTTGTCATTGACACACATACCGAGAATGGAAAGTTTATCCGTTTCGACGATGCAAGTGCCATTCATGGATAATGGCTGGGTATTTCGTCAGCAAAGAAATATATTGGATTAGAAGTGGCAGAAGAGATCATTGAAGAAAATTAAAAAGAGAATCGGAGACAGAATGGAGCCCTGGGGCACACCAGCATTTATTTTGTGAATATCAGACTTGAAACCGTCCAAGACAACTTGGATTGAACATTCCGAAAGGTAATTTCTAATCCATTGAAGAAGAGGGTCATCGATCCCAAGAGCACGCATTTTCGACAAAAGAGCCTGATGCCAAACTCTATCAAATGCCTTAGAAATATCAAGTGCAATATCTTCCTTTCGCCAGATTGATGTACTGTTTGGTTTCACTTTTCGGTGAGACATGCCATCAAATCACCAGTGGACCTGTTGCTACGAAAACCATATTGCCGGTCATTGAGAAGTTTTCGTGTTTTGAGATATTTCATGAGCTGACGGTTTATCAGCGTTTCCATGACCTTGGAAAGAAGGGACGTAAGTGCAGTGGGTCTGTAGGAGGAGAGAGAAGAAGATTCGCCTTTTTTAGGGACGGGCTGGACAAATGCTGTTTTCCATCTGCTCGGAAAGAGTCCTAAAGAGTAGGATTGATGAAAAAGCTTACGCAGTGGTTTTGCCAGCGAGGAAGAACACCTCTTCAGAAGGAGGGGAGATATACAATCTGGACCAGCGGATTTGTGAATGTTAAGCTCTTTATGAACTCTTGCTCTTACACGAGTGCGAAAGTGGATTTGTCCCATTGAAGAATCGACGCACTCAAGTGTAGGCGGAGACAAATCACAATCTGGGAGTGTTGAGCTGGCAGCAGATTGGCCTTGTCCAAAGAGTTGACAGCTGGAATGTCATTGTAAATGAGCGTTGGTATGGAGGATGA
Organism: Volucella zonaria; assembly: GCA_963966105.1. Lineage (NCBI taxonomy): Eukaryota > Metazoa > Arthropoda > Insecta > Diptera > Syrphidae > Volucella > Volucella zonaria. The sequence goes on along the minus strand of OZ014534.1, from coordinate 78,832,399 downwards.
GGCAGAATTTCTAATATTTTTGACAAACGACCAACAATTTTTACTACCTTTGGGACATTGTAGTATTTCTTGCCTCAGTTTTTGGTCGTATTCGTTGCAGTCATTCCTTGCTCGTTTAAACTTTTTTCGGTTTTCCTCTGTTGGGTTGGTCTTCAAGGACCAAGAAAACATTTCTCTAACTCTGACACCCTCTTTACAACTCGAGTCGTACCATGCTTTTTCTTTTTTTTCTTTCTTCATCCGATGAGGGATAAAGTTTCCCATTCCAAAGAGAATGGTGTCTGTGATTATATCAGCAGCGGCATCCACGTCATTAGCGAAGAAACATAACGACCAGTTAAAATTCCTAAAGAGACTGTTAAGACCGCTCCAGTTGGCTTTCTCGTATTGCCATACGGTTCTTTTGGGAATCTTTTCTTTAACTGTGTAGTGGGTGTACGAGGAATTAGCTGATATAACACAATGGTCCGACGAGCCTAGAGAAGAGAGCACATCAACGATGTACTTATCAGGGTGAGAAGTTAAAAACAAGTCCAGCGTGTTGGCGGTATGACTGTCAACGTTTGGTATTCGTGTGGGCTCATTTACAAGCTGGGTTAAATTATTTTCCGCAGCGAAGATCTCAACACACCGTTCTAAGGGTGTTGTCTATCCAGAATGTCGAAGCCAACCAGAATTGTGTATATTGAAATCGCCCGTAATCACGATTTCAGTATGAGGATACAGGGATACAATTCTTTGAATGGAGTCAGACAGCGCATCAAACTCGTTAAAAGTCGAATTGCTGTCCAGTTTGAGGCTTCTGTAAATAAAGCAGTAGTGGATAATTTGCTTACGGAGATGGAATTTTAACCACATGAAATTGAATTCCAGATTGGAACAGGGGCTACATTGTGGTGGAGTTTGGTAAGTTATATCACTACGCAGTGAGAGAAAAGTAGTGACACTAGTTCGTAGCTAAGTAGCTTCAGATCAGAGGGATCTGAGAGGTGTGGGCGGGGATTTACCTGTGTTTTACTAAGTACCAAAACAGCTGGTCTGTATTTGCTGACTTGGACGTACGCAGAAAAGTGATTACTTTTTAGCCCGCGTATATTCGCAATATCCACTCTAAATTCCCGAGTCATTATAAAGAAAGACAAACACAAACACCGACGTTACTAAGCGCAGATGTGAAGTGCAAACCCAGAGTTGATTTACCGAAGTAACTCCTCCACTGTCTCATATTGCCTCTATCACCAAACGAGTAGATTCCGACACAGCTTCAAACACTTTATACTTGCTACTATGGACAATACTTTTGTTTATGAAGTGTTTTCTTCAAACAGAATTTAAGGCTGTTTTTGACTTCTCCAGTTTTTCTTTAAAATGTCTGTCCATTTTAAGATTGTTGGTAAGATACCCTTCGAGGTACTTATGTTGCTTTACAGATTCTGTCTCCCCCACTTTTGAATATCATTATTTGTGTCTTACTTAAATTAACTACCAGATTCCACATTTTACAGAAGTCATATAAGCGATTGATTATAAGATGCTTAGATTCAGGTGAGTAGCCCAACAACATTACATCGTCCGCAAAGATAAGGGCTTTAATCAGGAGACCCGCATACTCTACATCTCCAGGTTGGAAATCTACTATACCTTCACTGAAGAGAGCAAATAAACTCGGCCTCAAAACACATCTCTGCCTTAGGTACTCCGGACTACGATAGCAAGCATTCTGATGAGGCATTGTCATTCCATACAGCAGCTTTGGTATCAATATATGTATACTAGGTTTTGAAGAGTCCGACCAAACTTATGTGACATACCAGGGTAGCCCCAGAAGTACCCGACCTGACGTATAGATGACGGTTGTTGTTTAAAAAGAATGACAACTCTAGAAAGTACCAACCTTGTAAAGCTTAAATTTGGACGCTATGTTATTTAGTATTGGTTCAGCAGCCATCAATAGTAATGGATTTTTAAATATGGAAAAAATTGGTCATCGTTATGTGATACAACACTTTCATTTAAAAGGCCTCAATCCAACCAACATCAAAAAGGAACTGGATTCTACTCTGGGGGAGTCTGCTCCTTCGTTTACAACAATAACATATTGGATGGCAGAGTTTAGGCGAGGCCGTACGAGTTGACAAGACGAACATCGCAGTGGCCCGTCCACCAAATGAGGTGGGTTCACCTGGAATGTTGAAAAAAAATCCACGAAATGGACCGTCCATTGAAAGTGCGTGAACTGGCGGATATGGTAAGGATTTCAAAAAGCGCTGTACATTGCATGTTGACTGGAAAATTGGACATGAGAAAGGTGTGCGCAAGATGGGTGCCGCGATTATTCACAATGGAACAAAAACAACATCGTGACGATTTTTCAATCGAGCATTTGACGAAGTTTCACAGCAATAAAACCGAGCTTTTGCATCAATTCATAAGCATGGATGAAACATGGGTCCATCACTTCACACCCGGGATGAAGGAACAGTCAAAACAATGGACTCAAAGGCGAGAATCGGCTCCAAAGAAAGCGAAAACAGTTCCATCTGCAGGCAAGGTCATGGCGTCAGTTTTTTGGAATGCGTGTGGGATAATTTTCATTGATTATCTTCAGAAAGGAAAAACAATCAACGGCGTGTGTTATACGAACTTATTGCAGCGTCTGAAGGATGAAATCAAGAAAAAACGGCGAAGAAAGTTTTGTTTCATCAAGACACCAGTTCACTCATCCGTCATCGTAATGGCCAAAATCAGTGAGTTAAAGTTCAAATTGCTTCCTCATGCACCCTATTTGCTAGATTTAGCGCCCTCCGATTATTTCCGAACTTGTAAAAATGGCCCGGTGGTAAAATATTTGCCAACAGTAAAGATGTGGAGACTGCGCCCGATGGCTTTTTAAGGTGCTCGACGATTCTCACTATAAACAGGGTATCGAAGCTATTGAACATCACCGTGAAAAGTATATTGAACTAAAGGGAGACTACGTAGAGAAATAAACATATTTTTCCCCATTTTTTTCTTTTTTTTGTTAGGTCGGTTACTTCTGAGACTGCCCTCGTACAGATGTAGTAAAGCTTATAGAGTAACGTGCTCTGTGTCGAAGGCAGCCCTAAAATCCAGAAAGAGTGCATATAGTTTCTTTTTCTCAATAGAAATGACTTTACTACACTCTTTAGGACAAACACGTGGTCAACAGTGGAATAACCCGTTCTGAGTCCAGATTGGTACTCTTCCAGCAGCTAATTCGCGTCTATCGATGCTATAAGTCGACTGTGCAATACCGCCATAAAGATTTTATACGATGCATTCAGAAAGGGAATGCCTCTGTAATGTGATGGGTCCATCTTATAATGTTTTTTTGTAGATTGGAGACATAAGCGCTTCTTTAAACCGATGCGGCACTATTCCATTATTCATGATGTCATTGCACAGGTAGGTCGGTCTATTTTTAAGCTCATTAGTTTCATATTTGTAGAATTCCGAGAGGATCCCATTCGACTCTGATGTTTTGCCATTCTCAAGTTCACTAAGAGCCTCAAAAATCTCCTGAGAAGTTATGGATTTGTCCAAAATATCGCTCACCCTAATGGGTTAGCACATATAAAAATATGCTTGAAGGATGTTTGGGCTCAACTCCCCGTGGATTACATATCTTCCACCATTTATTCTCGTGGCTAATTTTCAAAATTCTGATGAATAAATACATTGAGCCAATCATCGAGCCTTTACTAGTTCAAGTCTGTTTTTTTTCTTTTCTTTCGCTGCCTCTAATAACTTTAAGATAAATATTTTTCATAGCACCATCGTTCAGGAATCGGAATAATTTTAACCAAGTGAAGGATAACTGTATCGCATTTTCACACTCCTTATCAAACCACAATTCCCTAAATTCGTTGTCAGCTGTCCCCCTGCGGTTGTTATTTATTTAATAATCCTTAATCATTACTTCAATCATACTGAAGTCAACTGCCTGTTGTGTTTGTAGTTGTTCATCTAGTTACCTTCCATACAAAACCCCTTTAGATTAGCTCCATATTAGCTTAGGGAGGGTAATCATTTCTTTGAGATCCAAATCAGAAGACTCCATATGTTTAAATGTGACAACAATTGGGAGGTGATCAGAGTATGGAGCTTGCTTTACTTCCAGATATGTTATGTTGGCGCTCCACTCCCTTCTATAAGGCAGTAATCAATGACGGATGTCCCGTGCCTTCCCCCAAACGTGAAGTTACCACATTTATCGCTTTTGGCTGTTCCGTTTAGCAGTCACAGTCTAAATGAATTACAGAAATCTAGCAGCTTCTTATCTCTTGCATCACAAATTTGTTTGCGGATCCTTCTTCTTCGGCATTCAAGTCTCCTATCACAACTACGTTTGGGTGGTACACACAGCACGTTATTATTTCATTCAACATTTGTCATTACATACTTCAAGCGTTGCGTCGCTTGTGTGGCATGTAGCGGCGTTTTGTTGGAACCACAGCTCGGATATATCGATGTTGTCGAGTTCTGTCCTCAGAAAGTCGTTTGACATCGCTCTATACCTGAGACCATTGACGGTGTCTACTTCCTCATTTCGAAAGAAATAAGATCCAATGATGCCGCCATGCCATAAACCGCATCAAACAGTCAATCTTTATGGATGCATTGGTGCTTGGCCGATTGGGTTCGGAAATTTTGCTTGTTGACATAACCGCTGAGCCAAAAATGGGCCTTGTCCGAGAAGATAATTTTATGGCAAAAATTCGGATCTCCGGCCAACATTTCCAGCGGCCAATTAGCGAACTCACGGCGTTGTCAATGTTCGTTCGGCTTCAATTCTTGCATCAGAACAACCTTATGCGAATGTAGGCCCAAATTCAACCGCAAAATAAGCCGGGCTGACTCTCTGGCGATGCAGAATTCAGCTGGTCGGCGCCGAATCGACATGTCTGGGTCTTCTTCGATACTGGCCGGTATGGCGGCTATATTTTCTTCATTTCGCACCAATGTCTGTCTGGATGGTGGCTTAAGATCCAACATCATGCGCGCTCTTTTTTCTCGCAGTGCTTCCGTGTAGTCTCTATGCATCGAGACCAGGAGTTCTACGTAGCTTATTTGCTGAATTTAAAATGCATCTTATATCCTCTCTCTTGCACATTCTGACAATGACATTTATAGTGTTGTTTTTTGGGCGTAAACCCCATGCATCAGCGATTAATGAAGAATCTGTCGCTTGGTACAATATCAGATAAAATTATTTTGCTCTCACCTCTGCTTCCACCCCAATTTGAGCAGCACAATAATATGATATGCCGCCAAGAAACCGAGAGGCGAAACATCGGAAACAAGGTATGACACTTGAACCAGCAATTGAAGGCGTATTAAATGTGTTATTATGGAACGGGACAAATCACCTTGACAACTGGAGTCCTATATACTGTTATTAGCATATTAAAAATTACCGACCGACCGATAACTAATAACTTAGGAAATTGAATGCTTTTCATCGATGAGGTTTTAAACGGACGCGTCGGAAATCGAACTACAAATACGACGACTGTCATGGATAACGGCGTTAAAACTCAACGAGCTACGAGTACTTCTTAAGCTTAAAGGTTTGCTATAACTAAGTCATTCGCCCGACTTTGACATACCCATCTCGGACGATGTACGGAAGACACAAAAAAACTAAAAGAAACAAGCTGTTTTTGCCTTGAGTCTCACCCTTCAGTCGAGCTTCGAAGATGTGGCCGAAAGAAAAATAATTGCATCACTCAAATTCCAAAACATCACCACACTCTTACCCTGACTAACGAGATGATCCGCAATAGAGCGATCTGTAGAATGGCAGAAAGTATGTCTGAAGATTGGAATCTTAGCACCGTTTGCTCCACACAAGAAAGGAGACCCTCTTAACTGCGCCAATTATAGCGACGTCAGTTTCCTTAACATTGTAAACATGCGTAAGATCTAAGCTGCCGCCTTATGTGATGAACGCCTTGAGCCATATATCAACAATCTGATTGGCCAATCGGCCTAAACCTGGAAAAACCCCAAGAAGAAGAATACGCACCACCTTTTTTCGATTTTATGTCCGCGTATGACAGCATTTAGAGAGACAAGCTATACAGATACATGTTTACCCTTGCTAACCCAACCAAACTTCTCAGATTGTGCAGAATGACAATGGCTGCTTCCTAAAGGTCGAAAACAATCTCTCCGAGACGTCAAAAAAGGATTTCGGTAGAGTGATGCGCTGTCAAGTAACTTTTTCAACACCATACTTAAGAATATTGTACGAAGCTCGCAAGGCAACACCGGTGGCAAAGTTTTCCAAAACCCTGTGCAACGACTTGCATATGCTGATCACATTAGTACCACTTGCAGAACTGAGCGACCTGTCGCTGCGCCTACGTTCCCAAGTATTGGAACAGAAGCAACAAATTGGGTTTAGTCGTGAATGAGAGCCAAACTAAGTATATTCTGTCAACAAAGACGGCCACACAAAATCGACGAATCGGACACAACGTCACAATAGACAGCTATGACCTTGTGGTAATCCGGGACTTTGTATACCTGGACTCCGCTTTTAAATCTGATGATAATGGCATTTCATTAGAAATCAAACAAGTTACTCTGGCCATTTAGAGCAGTTTCCCTCCGTGTGGTTACTGACGGAGAGTGGCAGCTCCGGCTTACGCGAGCAAGCGGCACCTATACTGGCCATAGTATGGTTGCTGCACCGGCTTAAACCCTTCCCCGGTGATTTAAAGAAAGGGGAGCGATTATCTCACCAGTCTTCGCGAAACGTGGCAGTTATACCCTTTTACTTTTCAAAAATGGAGTAGGGTATGATCCCGATAAAAAAAAAAACAAAATGTGGATAGTACAAGTAAAAATATTCTCCCCAGGTGGGTACCTCTCAACCCGGAGGGAATCCCGCCACGGATTCCGACCCGGGGGAACCAACTTTTACTATCAAGCGTGGGTAACCAGGCCAGTTTAGTTAATGTAACTGCCATTGGAGTGCTAAGGGAGAAAATCTCGCATAAAAAATCAAATTCCCGTAGTTCGCCTTTGTAGAGCGAAACGGAGGACGAGATATTGAGGACTCAAAACTAAATATGGGAGCAAGCGACATCAGAGTCCATTAAGGAGCTTATCAGGCGGCGAGCCAGAAGTCCGGAGGAAAGAGCGGCTAGGATCTCCTTCTCCCCCTAACTTCCGCATAGGACAAAAGAAAGAGATAGGATGGTGCTTCGCCGAGCCCCACCAATTGGGAGTACCAGCCATTTAAAAATAAAAGAGAACCGAACGAACGAAGAACCTCAAAGAAGTAGTGCCGACCTTGTTTCTCTCCTCGAACAACGAACCAATCTTTTAGCGGAAGAGGACTGGCAGACTGTGAAGATAAAGAAAAGAAAAGCGAAGAAGACAAAAGAGAAGAACAAGGGAGAGACTGGGCCCAATAGCATCGAAATTGACCAAGTCGAAACCCTGCTTCGGGTGCTGTTGTTCTGCCACCCCTGGAAAAAAAATATTCGGAGGTGTTTGGACTGATGAAGGAGGTAGATGTGGAGAGTCTGGGTGTTCACTTCAGGGCGGTGCGGAAGACGAGGGCGTGTGGAGTTCTGGTGGAATTTAATCGGACTATCCAGGATAGTCACAATCAATTCGCCGCAGCCGTCACCGAAGCAGTGTTGGGCGTGGATAGAGTTAGCACATTGAACTTGCACCTTACCTCGGAGATCCGACACCTCGACACCACGGTGGAAAAGAAAGAGGTTAAAATAGCAGTAAAAAGCTGGTTCCTAGATGGAACCTTGCCTGAAGTGGTTGTCAGAGTATCCGCTGCTACAGTTAGGGGGAACCGGGTCGCCTAGGCGGATGGCTGTCATCAGCACTGGGCTCCGATTTCTGAATGCCTTCGTGGGTCAGGCATAATACAGTAGGCAGTCGCTAGAGTGGTGGACTTGCTGCTTGGTCACGGATTTGAGCTGGCGGCCCATAAAACAGAGATGGTTGTCGTCACGAGGCGACGATGTTTTGGCGGGACTTCCGTGTGAAGGTCGCTGCTGCAGTAGCCCACGCGAGCCCGGTACTTCGTTATCTCGGAATGTTGGTCGACTCACGACTTACCTTTGGGGAGCACATAGGGAGGGCGGCTGATAGAGCCACCACTGCAGCACTGTCTAGGCTGATGCCCAATGTTTGCGGCCCGAGAAAGGCCGCCAATTCTATATTGCTGTACGGCGCCGAGATGTTGGCGGATGCGCTGATAAGACGAGGTCTCCGAAAGCGACTAACTTCGCTACAACGCGTAGGGTCTCTTCAGAACGGGTGTGCTTACCGTACAGTCTAAGCAGCAGCCGTAATGGTGATCGCGAAAACCGTGCCCGTCGCATTACTGGCTCGGGAGCACAGAGATAAATATATATCCCTGCAATAGGAGAAATAGAACATTGGCGTGCTGGCAGCAGCAGTGGGATCACAAGGTTGTGTGCAAGTGGACACACCGACTAATACTGGTGGTGAGCCCGTGGCTAGGGCGAAGTCATGGTGAGATGAAGTACTAACTTACCCAGCTGCCATGTTCAATGCATATCTGCACCGCATGGCAGTAAAAGCATCATCCAGGTGCGACTATTGCCCTGTGGTGGCGGATAACGCCGAGCACACGTTATTCGTTTGTGCAAGGTGACATCAGCAACGACAACTGTTAGGGGACCGGCTGGGCGTGACAATCATCCCGGAAAATATCGTTTCCGATATGTTGAGTTGTGAGGATGCATGCAGAACCGCGCGCGCCTACGCTCAGTCGGTAATACCAGAAAAAAAAAAGGAAGGAGAAGGCCTGCATCACCTCCCGCGTAGTTATGGTTGATGTTTAGCCAAGCTATGTTGTTTGTGTATATTTTTGACTCCTTTCGGTTGCCAGCAGGGTGAAACACCGGAAAGAACAATCGCTATGGGAATAGAAGAGATCAAAGTACCCCTCGGAGTACTTGCGGTGGATGTCTTTTAGACTGAGAGACATGTTTCCTCGTTGCTGTCCCGGGGTTGTAAGAACACGAACTGTGGCTCCACCCAGGGCGGATTAAAGCCACGCGGCAAGAAATTGGTTTTAGTGAGTATCAGATTAGTTCGAACGAACAATTGCACGAGTCTCACACTACCGAAAGTCTACGGTGTCCGCAGGTAGGATTTAGCCTCTTAAATAAAAGAAAAAACTCTAGCCCATTGCTGTTCCTTCGGCCTAAGAAGGTAAATGAGTAATAAGCCTAGTCAAGAAGAAATACTAAGGAGACTCTGTATAAGATCCTCATCATCCCGGTCCTGTTTTATGGTGCAAAAGTATGGACATCAGCGAAGGTGGATGAAGATATCATTGCCCGTTTTAAACGCAAAATGCTTCGAGTTTGAAAGTTTGAAGATTTAACTCTACGAACTGTACAGTAACATCGATTTGATCAAACAAATGTACATTATAGTGGAGAAGGACCTCAATCAAATTGGAGTGAGCAGCTAAGAGCAGTTAGCCAGAAACCGTACTAAGTGAAGAGGACTATTGCTTGAGGCTACGTTCTACCCCGAACTGTAGACCTATCTAAGTAATTGAATAGGATGGTACTATGATACACAAATTTTGACAACCCCATGCGTCAAAAGAAGAAGAAGACGATAACGTGAACCGGAGTACTTGTACTCTCTTTGCGTAAATATTTTTATTGCTTACAAGCTTTTGAAGAATTTCTCTTTGATCTCAACCATTTCCTCACAAAAAAGGGACCTTCCACTTAATTCCCGCATCCGAAAACAACTTTGCCTACCTTCCAAAACCCGTTTAAAACTTTTACATCCAGCTCTCGCACCTAGCAGCCTGTCCCAATCTGATTAAAAATAAATAAAACTTTTGCCGAAAACCGCAAAACAGACCGAAACACGTATTTTTAATTTCACTCCAACCATCCAGGCATCTACTCGTATGTATGTTAGATTCTAATTCAGAAATCCCTGACTCCCACATTAAAAATGCATTGCATCGTTTCAGCACTCATGAAAACCCTCCATTTTACCTCTGGAAAATGGAAAATGGAAAATGGAAACTGAAAACACGATTCACCAGGTAGGATACCACCTCCTGGAACATCTTTTGAATCAACACGCACCCCGTTGCCGTTGGCCCAGTTGCCGAAAAAAACAAAACACTTTTTGGAAAATTTTATTGGAGTAAGTATTTTGTTACATAACCACGGAGATAATACATACATACAGATGTAGGTATGTGGAGGCTTGCCTATGTGTGTTTAGATACGTAAAAGAGTATGTAAACTGTAAACACTCGTAGTCCTTCAATTTCAACTTCGAAAAGAGTTCGCCTTGTGTTGTTTTTCGTGGTGAAACTCTTTGAAAATTCTACTCGTCAAGGTTTTGTTGGCGTATCCCTCTTCTGCTCCTGCTACAGCTGCTGTTCCTGATTTCGCTTCTGCTTCTAATGCTGATACTGGTGCTAGCATTGGTATTACTACTGACACTGGTCCTTCCGTTTCTGCCATCGAAACGTCCTTTAAGAGATAAAGCCGAAAGTCGAAACGTTCCTGTGGTTACGAACACCAAAAACAGGACGCATTTTAATTACACAAATCCTTGGGAACAAGCACAAGGCGTAGCCAGCTCCACTGGCAGTCAGTAGTGATGATGAAAACTAGAACACAATTCGAAAAATCAACACAAGAAATCCGCAGAAAAGGAATCACATACGAGTACGAGTACGTCGTCGTGTACGAATAACAAGAAACAAACAGCATAAGGAGGAGAATATGTAAATAAAATTAAATACTAAACACTCATGTGGAAGTGGGCGACAGGATTTGGATGGACGGATGGTTAAAGGGCGCACGGGTAGAAAATGTACCTTCCTTTTGTTGGTGATGTTTGTGGTGATGAAGCTTGTGCTGATGATGGCGTAATTTGAACATTTCTCTTCTACTTTTATTCTCCGCGAACGCTTATTCACTACGTACTCGTTGTTTACCACTGCTGCGTCATGTATCCTTCCTTTGTTGCTACAGATGTTTTGCGGTTATTTAATCAACCACTGTGCGTTTGATGATTTATTGATGTACGAACACATAAACACTCGATACCCATTTGAACATGTTCTACGGTGATTTATTCATTTCCATCTACACATGCTCTCACACACAAACACACACGACCACACGAACTCAAGTCCTTGAAGGATCTATGTTTTATGGAGTTTCTGGGTACTTGGTTCAAATCTCATTTTTCATAATTTTCACTATTTCACTGTTTCACTGGAACCGTTCCGAGGTACGCTTTGGTGTAACTTTGAACGTGCAGAAAGAAAAGATAAAACGAGGAAAAAATCTAGACAAGAAAACGCAAACTGTCTGTCTGCGCGCCTTCCTTTCAGTGGAAGGTAAACCGCTAGAAAGGAAAGAAAATCCAATAAAAACTATTTAAAGTCGACTTGTAGTCGTGTTACACGAGTAGTGTGGATGTTTTGAAAGAAAGCAAAGTAATAACACAATAAAGGAGCAGGAGAAGAGGTGTACGAGTATACATAAATAAAAAATAGAAAATAAAAAAAAAAAACAAATATAATTCCATTAGGTTGGGGGTGGAAAGTTCAACACAAAGAACTGAAAGAATGAGGTGCACGCGGAAAGCGGTATGAGGTAGACATGGAAAGGGTGGTGGACAAAGTATGTTGTGCACTTTTGCATTTTATTTTCATATTTCCGTCATGTATGGGCCGTATTGGGAGCTTGTAAGGGTTCATTTGTTGCAGAGGTGGAAGTTGATGAAAGCTTTGTGGCAGAAGGCCTTCTTTCTCTCCCCCAAACTGATTAGATGAACGAAACGTATGTAAATTCTAAACATACATTGTATACAGTAGCGGGGACAAGGTCATCTGGTGTCAGTGCCGACAAATACCAGCAACCTTTTGGACTATGAGTATATTGGCACATTCATGCATTTCATTAAGCCGCTTCTATTCACCCTCGTAGCACACAGGCTCTCATATGCTTCTAGGTGTCTTTAATTTGAGCGGCCTTAATAATTTTCCCGTCCTCTTAGTTATTGTACAGAACTGGCTAATACAATGTTCCTGTGACACCTCTTAGGGCATAAAGCTTCAAAAATGCCTAGACGTCGTCTTGTTCGGGTTTCTGTAAAGCACCGATGATCTTTCCAATTCGTAGGTCTGAAGTGAGTGATCCGTTCATTCTCCTTCGGTCCGACCATGCAATGGGTCGGCCAAACTTTGGTATGGAGCTATAAGGTGTGACCAGTGCACTGCCACTTCCTTAGGCTTCTGAGTGGTCTTCATTTTGCCCCAAAAACTCCTAGGATGATATGTACTCGTATGTAGTCACTAGTTGATCTTTGATCTGCACCTTTCCTGTGACTGTGGGAATTACATTCCAAGTGCTACACCCAATGCTGTAAACTTTACTTCTACAGACTTTCGTTAGCAAAAGCATTCCGGCTTTTTGTTCCCAGTTCAGGTGTTCAGATCAAGTTCGGCGCCGGAGTCGATCAAGCGCCAAAAAAAGACTTTCAATCTAGCAATGCTGAGTTGAGTAAAAAAGTTTGAAAGGTTTAATGGACACATTTGTCTTGACCCGTTCTCTTATTGCATTAAATTTTAGGTGCCAGATCATCTGGTTAAAGTTTATTAATTCCTGGCGAAAGCAGCAAGATTTTGGCAGCGTATTCAAGTTTTTTTCTAGAGTCAACGTGTCATTTCAATTGGATTCTTCCGCGTCTCTTAGACTAAATGAGATACTTCTGAATCTAAAAAGGGAAGAAATAAAAGCCACTGCATACGCGGATGATGTGGTTCCTCCTCACAACCAGTGGAATCCTAAATTGAACTAGGATGCCCCAAGCTCTGTGGTCTGGGAATCAACTCGCAAGAATGCCACAATTAGAATTCTATTCCATAAATGGCACAACCCTCCGACTACCCAACAGTGCTAAATACCTAGGTATCGTACTACATAGATCGTAAACTGAGTTGGAAGCTCAGTGCCGAAGAACGCGTAAAATGCATTCCACAGAATTTAAGTTGTAGCAGTATGCGACATTGCTCCATCCTGTTGGAACCACATGCTCACCCAATTGAGGAAGTCGTTAAGCATGACTCTGTAGCGCTCGCAGTCGTTTGGCCCGCGGCGTTTTGGAAAAAATCAGGCCTGATGACACCTCCAGCGTAAACAGGACACCATGCAGTAACTTTTAGCGGGTATAATGGCTCTTCGTGGTTTATACTCGAATTTTCGATGCCCCAGAAGCGATAATTTTGCTTATTCACATATCCACAGAGATGGAAATGGGCCTCGTCGCTCACGATGGTTTTCGATGATAAATTGTCTCCCTCGTCGTCGAGATTCAGAATGGCTTGAGCGTACGTTGCACGCACTTGGCGGTCAACAGCTAACAGATGATGCACTGTCTTTCACAAAAATTCTCTGTAAAGACCGCCGATTGATGCTGATCGATACTCCGGGGTCCTCTGCGACATCTTCAACCACAGCTGCGATATTCTCAGCAGAAGACCCGCCAGCATCTCGTGTTGTCCCATACTCTTGTAGGCGAGCAGCTACGCGTCGTAATGTTTGTCCAATTGATCTCGGACGACCGGGAAATCTGCGCCGAAATTCACTCTGCGCCAACACGACCAACGAATTATTCCGCGTTCTTTAAGAGTATAGCGATTCATGTCTTGTTGACGTACGTTTTGTATCTGTTTACTTCACAAAAGTAGAATTGACATTTGCCGCCATTTGCAAATCATGAGTGATGACCCAGCATTGATAGGGTGATGACTTTTAGGCCATCCAGTATAAGGAACGTTCAAACTCAATCAAGTGTCAGTATATCAGGTCTACATAGAACAGTCTACACGGTTACTTTAGAGACATTCCGGGAAATTTCTGGCAAAAAAGGCAGTAGCTGATCGAAAACAAAAAGAGTCACTCCCGAACTCTAAAGCCAACACAAACATCGTTTCGAGAGAACATTTTTGAAGCAATCTTCTGATGAATTACTTCTTCTTTCAAGCGCAGATTACATTGTGTGGACTCTGCAGTCTCCACAACTCTATGGGGCATAAAAATTAAATGCAACAGTTCACCTCTGGCCTTGAAAATCGTTGAACTTTTGCCCAAGCCTTTATGGTCGTGAAAGTAGTTTTTCGTCTTAAGGTCATGGTGTAGCATTCGATATGTAATCCTAGCTTCACTTTGCTGCGATTTACACCCTAAAAGCAGCGCGTGTATAGTAGACTCCTCGAGAGCGATCAATTGTTTTTGCAGTGTACGAGCACTTCTTCAAACTTCTGCATTATAATCTGGTAGAGGGGACATTATGCTGGTTGCCTACTCTGGATAATTCATTGAAAAATTGCGACCTTCGTTGTATTAAGTAATTTGGGGCGGGGTAGCTGGGAACCGCCGTATAAAGAAAGTGCAGTCTAAGAGTGAAGATGTACAAAGGAGGCAGTCCAGTTTCTAAGGGTAACATGAAGTTCAGCGTGTTTTCCGGTAAATGAAACATTTTCTTTAAAAAGTAGCTGAGCAATTTCTCCACCTCGACACCCCAGACTTGTGCTGGATTTTAAACTTAGGGCTCGGATCGACGTTCCTTTTATTTAGCAGACACTTCCAGTTGCAATTTATTGCCCTTTTAGCTTCTTTAAGATTTTCGCTACGATGATTTTTAAATGATACTCCTTCACAACTTCGAGTGCTTCAGTTTCCCAAGTCCGTTTCCTTCTTTGAGCTTCCACAGCACGCTGCATGGATGTAGCCTATTTATCATCATGTGGATAGTTATTGGCGATTCCGCTAAGATAACAATGTTGCCCGCGTAAAGAAGGAGCTTTATACGAAGTCCATCAAACACGATTCCTCCTGATAAAAATGTTGTGAGCTCATCTAAGTATAAAAAAAAGAGAAGTGGCTTCAATTGGTAACCCTGTTTAACTACTAAAGGGTCTTTCATTAAGCGCTTCCTATTTTTAAATTTAAATAAAACAAAATGTGTGTGAGATATCATCGAAATGTTTTATTCATTGGAAAGGCCTATCGATGCCATTATGTATGGAATATAAAATCGTTCAAATGTCCGTTGCGGCTTCTCTGGGTGGCGCGTATCCGAAATGACCAATTTTCCATGACTCTGGCGCATAAATCTGGCTGAATTTGACCGATGGCATAGGTTATGTTGACTTTGAGGGCTGCTGTGGTTTGTGGCTTATTCGCATAGACCTGCGACTTCAGAAAACCCCACAAGAAAAAGTCTAACGGGGTCAAATCGCACGATCCCGGTGGCCAATTCACATCACAGATGACCATGCCCACGAATCGCTCGTGCAGAATTTCCAATGTGGCGTGAACTGTATGGTACGTAGCACCGTCCTGTTGAAATCACGTGTCATTGGTGTCCATATCATCCAATTCAGGCCAAAAGAAGTTGGTAATCATCGACCTATAGCGCTCGTCGTTGACGGTGATGGAAATATGAAAATATGGACCGATGACGCCGAAAGTTCAAATCCACACCAAACCGTGACTTTTTCGGGATGCATTAGACGCTCTTGGATCTCATGTGGATTGGTATGGTGCCAAATTCGACAATTTTGTTTGTTAACGTACCCATTCATTCAGAAATGGGTCTCATCGTTGAAGATGAAAATTAGGGTCAGTTTCCAACTGCTCCAGAGCTCATTCAGCGAACACACGTCGTTGTCTATGGTCGTTTACCTTCAGCTCCTGGTTCAGTTGAATTGTGTTCGCGTGCAGGCCCAAGTCACAACGCAAAACTTGCCAAGTTGTGGTCTGCGAAAGGCTGAGGTATTGTGAGCGACGTGAAATCGACTTCCTCGGATTCTCCTGCACACTCTCACGGACAGCGGCGATGTTTTCATCAGATCTTGTGTTTAGTCGACGTACGGGTGTTGGTTTATTGTTTACTGAACCAGTGAACTCAAATTTATCCACCACACTGCGAATAGTCCCCTCGGTAGGACGATTATGGCGACCGTAAACATTGTCCGAACAGAACCCCCATTTTGATAAAACAATTTTATCATTTGAACGTGTTGTTGAACGCTATGTCCGTCCATGGTGATTTGGCAAAACAGACTGAATAAATGGCAGCCAATTTGACAGATGTAGCTTCAACAATATGGCCACCCCACTGGGAATGGGAATATCTGTCGTGAAGACTAGATCGAGTATGGGCCCTAAGATGCTACCTTGGTGTACTCCACCATTGATCGGGTGGATCTGAGAGCATTGTGGCTTGAAATGTACGTAGAAGCATCGATTTTCTAAATAACTTTTTAGAAACAAAAAATAGTCCTTTGGAGCGATGTTGCTAAGTTTGAATAAGAGCCCCTTATTCCAAACCGAGTCGAATGCCTTAGCAACGTCAAGATATACTGATACGCAGAAATGTTTGTCGTACACGGAATAAGAGTTCGCCACTCTGTGTATTTGTTTGAGAGCTGAGTGTTGTCTTCTGAAACCGAATTGGTGATTTTGTGTCAGAATTGGTTGCAGTCTTTTTAGCAGCGGGTTTTCAAAGCTGGCTTATAGGTCTCTACGAAGTTGTCTTTGTAGCGTCTTTCCCTGGCTTCGGAGTAGCTATAGGTAGTTCTTTCAGTAGTTTACCAGTCAGAAGATCGTAGCCAGGAGGTTTTTTGGTGAGATCGCTGTTATTTTGCTTGTTTGTCTGTTGTCTGTATCGTTGTTGTGATTAAGTGGTGAAGTGTTCCCGTCGCTGTCGGTGTTTGTGAAAGTAGCCTCGAAGTACTTGGCAAGTAATGCAGCTTTGTCCAAGTCTAGTTTCTTGATGGGTGGGTGATGTTGGGTCCTGTTTGTCATTTGCGTCGTGTCCCTCCATAGGGAGTAATTTGCCTCGGATAGTGGCGTTAAATTACTGAGGTAGTTGGAGAGATTCTTGTTCTGAATTTCCTTAAGTTTGTGTTTCAGATCCTTGGTTATCTTGTTTAGTTTGGTTTTGTCATTTAGTGCTCGAGTCTGTATGAGTTTTTTGTGTAGCTGGAGAAATATTGTTAGGTTTGTGTTCTATTGTAGGGGTTGCTCTATGAGCTCCTTCGTTGATTATGTCATTGAGGTATATTATCGCTCTTTGAATATTGCTGTGTGACTTGACGGGTGGGGTTGGAAAGTGTCCCAGTCAGTTTTCGAGTTGAAGGGCTTGGTTACTGTTATGAGTTGTGTGGAATATTCAATGGTTATGAGTAAATGGTCTGGGTAAAAATCAAAAGAGGACTTGACGTTTATATTTTCGTATATACACCCTGAATGACTCGAACTGCAACCAACTTCAGACTGCTATAATTTCCAAACCGTTCATGACAGTGAGCTCAAATTTTGACACATGACAGATAATTTTATTATTTACAAACCTTTTAAACGATTTGCGTCTCAGTTGTGTTGAAAAATTTTTATCCGCGATGGAATTCAAACGTGATAGTGTGATTGCTTTATATTTGGCTGGAAAACCACAAGTAGCTATCGTTAGAGCCCTCCAGCACCTCAACGTGAATAAATCATTTGTGTCTCGAACCATAGCTCGTTACCGTGATACTGGCTGCATTGCAAAACGCCATGGAGGTGGTCATAAAAAAACAGCACCATCGGCAGAATTGGTTAGGAAAGTGAAGGCTCGAATTGAGCGAAATCCGCGTCGAAGTGGAAGAAAAATGGCTCGGGAGCTCAACATATCGTTGGAACGGATGCAACACATACTGAAAAATGAGCTTGAGCTCAAGCCATTGAAATTCCAAAGAGCACACCATCTTACACCGCAACAGAAAAAAGTTAGAGTCGAAAGAGCGAAGGAGTTGCTACGCTTCCACGAAAGTGGTGAGTTGCCGAATTTGGTTTTTTCCCATGAGTCGCCATTTGTTATCGAGCAATATGTCAACAAACAAAATGACCGAGTTTACTTGCCAGAGAGGTCCTTCGAAAATTTACACCTTCGGACGGCCACCAGAAAGCAGACAGCACCGATGGTGTTGGTTTGGGCCTCCATAACCGCCGATCGCCGCTCTCCGTTCGTATTTTTGGACCGTGGCGTCAAAATTAATGCGATCGTATACCATGAAACTGTCTTAGAGGCAGTATTGAAGCCTTGGGCAAACAATCATTTCGGTCGGAGACCGTGGGCATTTCAACAAGACACGGCACCGTCTCACAAAGCGCGCGTCAACCAAGATTGGTTAAAAACCAATGTTGCACACTTCATTTCTTCGACACAATGGATTGCAAATTCTCTGGATGCAAATCCGTTGGGTTTCTCAGTCTGGTGTATTTTGAAGGCGAAGGTTGGCACTAAAAAATACCAAAGTTTGGACCACCACAAACAAGCACTTCGCCAGGAATGGGCCAAAATACCGCAAAGCCACTTGCGTGCAGTGTGCGATGCTTTCTTCGGCCGTTTCAAGGCCATTATTCGCGCCAAGGATAGACATATTGAAAACTACTGATACAATTTGAAAATTGATGTATTTTCCAACACTTTTTGCTTTGGCACAATAAAATTTATCAAAAAATAAAAAAAATTATAGCATTTTAAAAAGTTGGAGTTCGAGTCATTCACCCTGTATAAACGTAGATATGCGAATGATTTTCTCTTAGCTGCTACGCACCCCCAGTCATGCCACACTTCTTCTTGATGATTGAACATTTTTTGCTGCATCAGAGATACAGGCAACAAGAACAACTGAACCACGTTTAGACTGGATTTCACTCACATTTATACAACTGAGGATGGGGTTCAAATTTCTTTCGTAGACGTGTGCCGAATTTTTTTTCCATTGGAGTTTGGGTAGTCGCTTTATTAAAATTTCAGTAACTGGCTCAACAGGTTTGCTTAAACCATTGTGGAAAAATCCATCCATCGAGGAAAAATCGAAATCAAGAAGCCTCAGCTGACTTCCATTTAATCTCCTACTTATGTTCATTTTAAATGAAAGTTAATAAGAACTTTCGCCCTGCAGCAATGAATCCAAGTGCCTAATCCCAGTTTACATTGCACATCAATCAAGTAGAATTGTTATTTATGAACAAATCATTTCACCCCAAAGCTTTCGTATCATCTTTGATTCCACCAAACCCTGCCACCGTCAATTCCATCCCCCAACTCCTAGCGGTTACCTCTGACCAAAACAGCATTAAGCACAAAGCAAATCACAACAAAAATTATAATCCCAGTGACACAAAGAAGACAACAGAATCTAGATGAAGAAATACAAAAAAAAAGTACGAGTATCTACTGACACATATAGGAGTACTCAGTTGAGTAGTGAGTTGTTTTAGCGAATGTTTGGAATGTCCTCAGAAAGAAGTCCTACAACTAGAACACCATCGATAGGTTTGACTATAGCTTTACTTCGTAATTGGAAATGTATCTGTCACAATAGGAGCAGTAGCTCTACGAATATGTGTACATTAACAATGTATCTCACAACAAAATCGATGAGGAACTCTAGCCAAAAAAAAAAAAATACGCCCACCACCCCTATAGGCGTCCTGAATACGGCTCTCATCTGGCTTTTGTTTGTTTCGTTTTCTTCTGTTTGTCGGTTTTGTTTTTCTTGTCCCTTTGACTATGTTATGTATTGGATTGGCTCTGTCTGCAGTCAGTTTGTCACCTTCTTAGGTGGCCTCTGTTATTACTTATTACCGCTGTATCACCTCATTTAACTCAACAATCAATAGAGAACTGTAGTTGAACCGAGGAAACAAATTTACTATGACAACTATGACAAATTACCGGCCAAAGATCGGTCTTAAAATTACTTGAGAGCATCATCCCTACAGATATTGTCATCTCCGCCTTTCAGTTAGTGGACCCTGAGTCAAAAGATAGACTTGACATTACTTCAAGGCGTAAGACGTAAGAACGTTTGAAATGTTACACCACCACCCTACTCAGATGAAGGCAGCACGTTTTGGACATTTAAGACGACTAGTCTGATATAGAAGGGCTACAATAGAGTGAGAAGGGTAAGAAGGGTAAGAAGGGTACTGGGATTATACAGAGAAACATAAAAAATAGCTATCACCGTGCGTCGTTGGAGTAATAAAAACGATTGTAAACGGCAAAGGGGCACGAGTACGAATACGGATACGGACACGGATACGGATACATGCTATAGTGAAGTTGAAGAAAGATATATGGAAGCAGAAATAAATACGGATATGGATACACATGTGACATTCTAAAGGAGAACTTGATAAGGCGATGAATGTTAGGTAGTCAAAAATAAACGTCGCAACTTAAGGGTCATATACTTTAATTTAGTACGGGAGGTTGTTTGTTGACGTTTAGCGAGTGGAACGATGAAATGTATCATACTTAAAAGCCTGTAACGTGATGCTATAAATCATGAAAAAAATAGATTGAGATACTTTTAACAGAATGTGACACTTGATACGAGTTGAGGGAACCATAGTAAAGTTGAGTATAAATGATGGCGTTGACTGGATAAGGATGACAATTTGGATTTTTACTACGTTTTGCTGTTGAATTGGATTCAGAAGATGTAACACATTTCGAAAACGAATAAATAAAAATTGCAACACGTCAATTGACAGCACGGATTAAGAGGGTATCGGAGGAATCTGACAAAATTAGATTGAGACGACTCTAAAAAGAATCCCCTCCCCGTCACAGGGCAGTATTATTGATTTTAATCGAAAAAGGATCAAGGAGTAGTCATTTGGCGTATAAGGCAAACTTATAGACTTTTATACGGCCGGATTAAGCACCGGATTTGTCTGGATGGAAACAGAGAATTGAAGACACAAATTAGAAGTGTTGCAGTTAGAAGATTAGAGCTTCAAACTAATCATACGGCGACCTGCTCACTTCCAATGAGATAATTACATTTCATTAAATTAATGTAGTGCAGTCAACCGGGAAGCAGAATGTACAAGTTACCCTGGTGGATGCGCGAAACTGAGGTGAAACTGTCAAGCGTAGTAAGAGAGTGTCTACGGATAATTCTACGTCTAGGAAGATAAAATTCTCCTTAGCTCATACATACATCGTCCTAGATATTGTTAACGACTTAGACTCAGGCAAATTCCAGCTAATTGCTGTACCTCCTCGTGGTGGATCCTTGAAATTGGATGTAGAAACCCTTATACACGTGTAGGCCCTAATTTCAAACACGAGCCATGACTCACGTTGGATAAAGAAACACAGCAAGAGCTCTCAAGAAGAAATTGTGATGCTTGCATTTAGCCTTTTGATCCAGTTATCCTCTGTCAGGTCTACTTTGACGTACTTAAAGCCCAGCTCTGAAAATGGCTTCAGAACCAGCTCTCAGCGTTTCTAAAGTAGAGATGGATTCAAGAACTTAAATTGAATCAACGACACCACTCATAACCAAAGCTCAAAATACTACCGCAAAGGATCCAACCGAAGGCGTGGGATACGAAAGATATCACTATTGACGATCCATGCTACTTAGGTAGACGGATTTCAGTGCTGCGTATAGAATATTAGGTCCCTTAAGGAGGACTTACACTTTGGAGTCAATTTTCAAGAACTTATTGTAAAAAAAAAACTAGAGAAGATTTTGATACGAATTTTTTTCACATGTCAATGTTTACTTCCAAGACCTAGAGATTACTTTGACAGCGCCCCTGTCAAAAGTGAAATATCAAACAGTGTTTAGAATTGGGTCCACCCTAGTTCTCTGAAATCAAAAAAATTTTTTTTTTTATAATCGGCGCGCGCTCAAGGGGTTTTTGTACCCTTAAAATGTTCGTACACAGCGCGGGCGAAGGAAATTTAGGGAGGAAGAAAAGACAGGTACCGATGTACATTGTTTTTAAATGTTTGCAAGTTATAACGACCAGGAAACACAGAGGTCGACAGGGCATTCCATAAGCGAGTTGTACGGCTTAGGAAAGAATCACGATATTTTAGAGTACGTCCGAAAGTGAGCTTGAGGGTATACTGATGAGCATTCATAGCGAGACGGGTGCTACTGGCGATTTCAATGGAGCACTGGTGGTGGAAATAGCGATAAAACAGAGTGAGACACGAGACACGAGACATTACGTCGGTGTTAGAGGGTGTCCATTGTTTGAGTGATATTAGTATCTAGAAGGTGCAGATATGTTTTGGGCGCAACCGACCAGATGTGGGCATTGTACTCCAGTTTTGGGCGGATAAATGCCTTATATATTTCGGCCAGATCAGAGGGGGTAAAATATTTCTTACATCGCTTGAGGAAACCTAGACATTTCGCAGCATTTTTGACGACATCGAATATGTGGTCATTCCAACGCAAGTTGTCACTGACACACATACCGAGAATGGAAAGTTTATCGGTTTCGTCGATGCAAGTGCCATTCATGGATAATGGCTGGGTATTTGAATTTCGCTTTAATGACGGCAATAGTTTCCCAATTTGCTATGCTGTTAATATCGGAATTTAATGAGCTTAGCATACGTTGCCGTTCCCGTTCTACAGCCGAAGAGCAGGGACGTGAGTCCGGGTACGAATATGAGAAGCAGAGAGTACTGTCATCAGCAAAGGAATAAATTGGATTAGAAGTAGCGGACAAGAAATCATTAATGAAAATTAAAAAGAGTGTCGGAGACAGAACGGAGCCCTGGGACACACCAGCATTTATTTTGTGAATATCAGACTTGAAACCGTCCAAGACAATTTGAATTGAACGTTCCGAAAGGTAATTTCTAATCCAATGAAGAAGAGAGTCATCGTTCTCAAAAGGACGACGCATTTTCGACAAAAGAGCCTGATGCCAAACTCTGTCAAATGCCTTAGAAATATCAAGTGCAACTATCTTGCTTTCGCCAGATTGATGTACTCTTTGGTTTCACTTTTCGGTGAGACATGCCATCAAATCACCAGTGGACCTGTTGCTACGAAAACCATATTGCCGGTCATTGAGAAGTTTTCGTGTTTTGAGATATTTCATGAGCTGACGGTTTATCAGCGTTTCCATGACCTTGGAAAGAAGGGACGTAAGTGCAATGGGTCTGTAGGAGGAGAGAGAAGAAGATTCGCCTTTTTTTAGGGACGGGCTGGACAAATGCTGTTTTCCTTCTGCTCGGAAAGAGTAGGATTGATGAAAAAGCTTACGCAGTGGTTTTGCGAGCGTGGAAGAACACCTCTTCAGAAGAAGGGGAGATATACCATCTGGACCAGCGGATTTATGCATGTTGAGATCTTTAAGTACTCTTGCTACTACACGAGTGCGAAAGTGGATTCGTCCCATTGTAGATTCGACGCGCTCCAGTGCAGGCGGGGATAAAGCACAGTCTGGGAGTGTTGAGCTAGCCGCAAAGTGTGCGGCGAGCAGATTGACAGCTGACAGCTGGAATGTCATTGTAAATGAGCGTTGCGATGGAGGATGAGGCAGAATTTCTAATGTTTTTCACGAACGACCAAAAATTTTTACTGCCTTTGGGACATTGCAATATTTTTTGCCTCAGGTTTGGGTCGTATTGGAATTTCACACGCTTGAGAAGGACGTTGCAGTCATTTCTGACTTGTTTAAACTTTTTTCGGTTTTCCTCTGTCGGGTTGGTCTTGTAGGACCGAAAAAACAATTCTCTAACCCTGACAGCCTCTTTACAGCTCGAGTCGTACCATGCCTTTTCTTTTGGCTTGATATTCTTCATCCGATGGGGGATAAAAAATCTCATTCCAAAGAGAATAGTTTCTGTGATTATGTCAGCAGCGGCATCCACGTCGTTATCGAGGTAACATAACGACCAGTTAAAATTCCCAAAGAAGTTGTTAAGTCCGCTCCAATTGGCTTTCTCGTAGTGCCATACGGTTCTTTTAGGAATCTTACGTCAGCAAGATCCCGATCGGACTTTTTTCCAAAAAAAATAATTTTTTATTATGTCTTCTGTCCTATTTGAAGCTGTCAAAAATCAACAAAACGAATTTTTTTCAAAAATGAACGATCGGGACCTTGCCAGGTATTTCGTGTGCGTTAAAAAAAAATTATCACGAAACCTTGAGTTGTTCTCCCGTAATCGTGCACACCAGTTTGAAAAATACAACTTTCAGGAAAACGCGTTTGAAGTTTGAAGAAACGATAAACTCGAATAATTTTTTAATTAATACAAGCTTAATCTAACTTAAAAACTAGGACTAAAAACTAACAGAAAGACTTAAGAGCTAGGGACCAAGGCAGTGATGGAGGAGATCTTGTTTGAGACGAGGAGTGCTCAGGTGGAAATCAAAAAGGGAGAGGTTTGAGTTGACCTTTCGGAGCATTCGGGAGATTGGTTCGTTGGAGCCATAAGAGGTGCGGTGGACCGGTAGATACAAGAGACGAGGACAATGTACATTGCGGGGGTTGGTATTGAAGGAAATGGAGTTCAAAATGAATGCGCAGTCGATGAGAGAAATCGATGAATGAAAAGAATGTTAGCAGTATTCCTACGTTCTTGTAAAGAATTCATATTAAGAAATTTGAGGCGGTCCTGATAGGGAGAAATGATTAAAGGGTCGTTCCACGGCAGACCACGGAGAGCAAATCGAAGGAATCGACGTAGAATACCCTCGATTCGGGAAACATGAACCCGGTGAAAGGGGACGTACTCAAGTAGGGGGTGAACAAAGGTAACATAGAGTTATCTGGTTACGTGCGGGTTGGAAAATTCCTTAGACCACTGTTTAATAAGGCCATGTGATGAATTGGCTTTAAGGATTGTATTCTCGATATGGGAACTGAATTTAAGCTCACAGTCGATTAATATGCCAAAGTCTTGAAAAGATCGAACCAGGGGAATTGGCGGACCATAGAGAAAATAAAGACGGGTTGCATTTACGTGAGAAGATTATAGATTGACATTTGGCTATATTAAGTTCTAGGTAGTTTTTGAGGCACCAGATTGAAAACCGATCAAGATCTTCTTGAAGAAGGGCAGTCATGGGGGGAGGTAATAGTTTTAAAAAATTTTGTGCCGTCAGCGTAAAGGGAGAGGGAGGAGTGTTTAATGACCCTCTCAACATCGTTAATAGTAAGAATGAAGAGAAAAGGGCCAAGATGACTGCCTTGTGGAACTCCAGATAAGGCCAGGAATGGAACAGAAAGGGCGGATCTAAGTTGAACACTATAATATCGGTTTACCAGGTAAGAAGAAATCCATTTTAATAAAAGAGGCTAAAAGCCGAGAGCAAACAATTTGAGGAGGATCAATTGTTGAGATATCTTATCAAACGCTTTAGTGAAATCAGTTGCGATAACATCGATTTCTTTGCCATTTTCTAAGGCTGAGAGAGCAAAAGACACGAATTCAACTAGGTTTGTGGTAGTTGATCTAACTTTTAGAAAACCATGTTGTCGGGGCGAAATGAAAGGTTTGCATTAGAAGCTGAAGGCTTTGTATAAAATGCTTTCAAAAAGTTTGGGTATGTGAGAGAGTTTAGCAATTGGACGATAATTGGTAACTTCATGCTTAGATTCCTTTTTGTGTATCGGGATAGACGAAAAAGGTAGGAAAGGGGTAGAGACAGCTTGGAAGAGCATTTTTTAAGAAACACGGCGGAGAAATCTGGGCCATCTTTAGGATTTAGTAACTTTTCTTCAATAACTGCAGGATCGAAATTTGGAGTGAGAAAGGGACCAATGGAGAAATTTAGTAGATCATTGAAGTAAGAGGAATCTGATACGAAGGAGTTGTTGGGATATGATTGTTTGAAAAATGTTGCAAAAAAGTTCGCGATGGTAGGAGGATCACTTGAAGATTTGGTTTCAAAAGCGAGGGAGGAAGGATAAGCATCAGTCTTACTTTTGCAATTGACAAATTGAAAAAAGGACTTGGGATCATTTATGAGATTGGTTTGCGCACTATCCAAGTAGCGTTGAATGAGAGAGTTATAGAGTTCAATAAAATGAAGTTATATACCTAAATAATTTGAATAGTCGGAAGTAGAGTGGGTGCTAATGAATACCGCCCATAACTTCTTCCTTTTGTTTCGTAGAGAGTGGAGACTATGATTATACCAAGGAGGGGATGTAGAAGAAATTTTATGGCGGGAATAAGGCACAAGAAGGGAGATGGATTTGAATATCTCTCTGTAAGAAATGGAGAGGGCAGTGACCAGAGATAGATTGATAAACTCGAAAGAAGCCCTGCTTAGATAGGTATTGATTTAACGGAAATTAGCTTTGTGAAAATTGTAAGAAAATAGTACTGCCGGGAGAGTTGTGGAAAAATGAGAGAAGAAGTGGAGGTTGAAAATTATCAATAGTTGAAAGAAATAGGTTGAACGCGGTAGTTGCGATATTCACAACGTAAAGAGCTATTTCAAACTGAGGTACTTGAAGAATCCTTCCCTAAAAACAATCATGAACGCACACATTGGCAGAAAAATATCGATCGAGGTGGAAAACCATTCACAAAAAAACATGAATAGCGCTAGGGCGACTTAGGGGCGCCATCATGTTTAACGAGCTATACTTTCGAACTAGAGAGAAATCTGACAAACCCTTTTACGGACTCATTTCTGTAACCCTTTATATTAGAAAAATGAAAAAAAAAACAATTGGGAATAAATCACCTTGAGGTGATTAATACGAATGCACGCACAAAGCCTAAATGGTTACACGAATTTAAGCATCCCTTTGTTAATTCAAGAGTGCGTTTCGGAAGCTTAATTCGATCCAGATGTATCGAATGCAATCTATGGAAAGGAAGGCTTTGAAATATTTTGAGGTGATAGGCTTGGGCAAATCGGGGGCAGCGTTGCAATATATGTATGTACGTGATGGTCTCACAGGAAAACCACTTGAAAATCTGACAGATAAAGTCCTGTAGATTATGCACTCGTAGAGGTCTAAAGTAGGCCCAACAAGTTAATAATTGGTTGTTTTTATACATCCAACAAGCCCATTAATCTCGCCTGGTTTTACTCTGTGTTAGAACAGCATTGCTGCTCCATAGCGAATATTTTGATTTGTGGTGACATAAATTACAGCCTACTGTGTGAAACCCAGTCTTGTTAGCAGTCTTGATAAAGCGCTTTTTCTATAATCAGCTTTCTGTCCAATACTTCTCAAAACATGATCTTATATATATGCCTATCCTTTAAGTTTAGCTTGGAGGATGTTTGTATTTCAGGGACATTATGCAAGCAAGTTGGGAAAAAATTGATCTAATGCCGCGTGTTAATGACTAAGTTAAATTTCTTCAGGGACAGCTATTTCTACTTGAAAAATATGTTTCTTTAAGGAAAAGAGCTGCTTCGCCAATCCGATTAACGCCTGAAATACTCCAGCTCCTGCAAGAACGCGACGCAGTCTACAAGATGTGGGAAAGGTTCAAGATTGGTGAATACAACAAGACCTATCGTCCTCTACGAAATTCTGTCGTTTCAAAAATAAGAGCCGTGGTTTCAAAAATCTTCCGCATCGGCCTAGATGAAATCATTCCAAGGTTTATAAAATTAATTTTTCTAACTACATCGTTACACGTTCAACTTTTCCATCAAAAACTGGAAAAGGGCAAAAATTAAAAACACAACTCAAGCTCTATGGAATACAGACCGTATCTATACTTCCTTTCCTGTCAAAAGTATTTGAAAAAATTATCTTTTCTCAAATTCAAAAGCACCTGGACAAATACAAACTACTTACTGCTCATCAATCTGCGCTGTTGTTGCGGAGATTACTGAAGCTCTAGATAGGGACGAGGTGACCCTTTTAGATTTTTCGAAAGCCTTCGACACAGCTAATCATGTAATTCTATGTAGAAAGCTTAGGACAGACTTTAATTTCTCTTGGAAATCGACAAAACTAGTTTCTTCCTACTTAAGTGAAAGATATCAGAGCGTGGTAGTTAACAACAAAATTTCAGGTTTCTCCCTGTTAATAGCGGCGTACTTAAGGGCTCTATTCTACGACCAGTTCTTTTCACGTTGTATGTGAATGAGCTTCCCGCCCAAATTAAACATTAATGTGGACACATGTTTGTCGACGATGTCCAAATTATTTTAAGTTGGCCTCTTCATGTGACAGATATAGGTGTAAAGCTTGTAAATGATGAGCTATACAAAATTGGACTCTAAAGAATGACCTCTGCCTTAACTCAGCGAAATCTACAGCACTTATCATTTATAAAAAAAGAATTGTTAGATTTATCTGGATAATACTATCTGGGTATAATATTTAACAGGACCCTAACCTGGAATACTCATGTAAGGGCCACCATAGGTAAAATTTATGCCGGACTCTGTACCCTATGGCAGTCACAACGTTTACCCCCAATTAAAACTAAGTTACTTCTAGGCAAGAAATCTTGATCATGTTAACGAGCGTCTCGTGACAACCCACATCAAGCCTGAATTCGCCAACATCAGCCCATTGTAAAAGGAGAAAAACGGTAGTACCAAGGAAAATTGTTAAGTTTCCTTGACAAGACATACTCGTATGCTCAATGCTCTAGCCAAAGCTAGAAAAAGGGCAAAATCTTTGACACCACAGTAGGTGAACAGAAACTACACGAACCGCTGTCAGGCAGTGCGAACAATTCATGATGATGGGCAACAAATTCTTTTACCCGACCTCGACAACATAGTCATATCCAAGGTCAAGTCCAACAAAGGTGCAGGTACTGGCTGCCTAGCTGCGGAACTGTTCAAGTCGGCAGGAGATAACTTTGTGAAAAGCATGAAGCAAGTCAATCCTAAACCAGGATCAGACCAAATATACCAGACGAATAGAACCTCAGTATTGTTGCTTAATCTAATCAGCGCCAATATCGATGCATCACTCTCCTCAACATCGCCTAAAAATCTTCGCCGTAATCGCATACCTCTGATTTGTTCTTATCAGTGCGGTTTCAAGCCTCGAAAGCCCACAATCGACCGGATTTCTACATCAGAGCAAATCTTTAAAAAGACCCTCAAATTCCAAATCGACACCTAGCACGTATTTGTCGATTTAAAGGACGATGGGAAAAAATTACCCGAAGCAATCTCCAGTTTGATATTCTTGCTAAACTGCTAAACTTGCAGGATGAAGCTCGCCATTCCGTGAGGTTCGGTAATGATTTTATCGAAACCTTTGATGTCGAAAAAGGGCCTCTGTCGAGGTAAGTTCCTATCATGCGATTTCATCAAAATCCTGTGTACTTAAAACTATTACGCGAACCAGAGGCATAATTCTACAAAAGTTTGTGTAACTACCTGTCTGTGTGAATTGCATAGACGTCATCCGCAGAAAACAGCGTACTGTTTGTGAGGCATTTGCAAATATTGCACTATAAGAAGGCAGGTCTGGCGATCAATGAGGGAAAAAACAGTTTACAACATCGACGACTCAGGCAGGACGTCATTATAAACTGGAATAACTTCGAGGTAGTCAAGAACTGTGTCTGACTAGGTTCCGCAGGAAATATAAACAACATCGCCTTGGAGATTATTGGAAGAATAATTCATACCAATCGCAGTTTTTTTTTTATATCAAAAGGCCATTGAGCAGTAGGGTACTTTCTCGGACAATAGCATTGGTCGTCCCAGTCCTCCTCTAGGCGCAGAGGTAAGGACTTTTTTAAAAAAGACAATAAGAAGTCGCTTTGTTCGAGAAGAAAGTGTTTCATGTGATCGACGGCCCTATCTGCATCGACGAAAATTGACGGACGGGATCTAACCAGAGCATGAAGCTCGCGCATTACAAATTTGATTGCCACTAGGTAGAAGCTTAGACAGACGAATAGATTGAACACTCACATGATGGCGCTTAACAAGTGACTCTTCATACGACTTCTTTCACCAGTGATGACTTCGAACATCGGCTGCCACTCTGATGGTTTGAGCGGGGGAATCAAAACTGTCCACGGAGCCATCAACATAGTGGAACTCGGTTATAGCTCATCGATTGTAGCTGCCGGCGTGTTTTATAGTATTTCTTGTCTTAATGGCAACCTGAATTTCAGGACCAACATCTCATACTCGATTGGTGGTCTTTGTCCTCACCGTCACGTTATGACAATCTGTGAGCACATCGGTAGATGTAGATGTAGGCTTAAATTTGATGGAATATGTTTCTTATGTCCCCACACATGACGACGGTTTACTTGTTAAAGTAAAAGAGTACAGATTGTAGCAACTTGTATTTCTTTAAGACATTTAACAGAAACAGAATTCAGTGCAACTCCTTTATCTTTAGCGACAGCATCAGATAAAGTCTGGCTTAGTTGGACTGACCGCGATAAAGTGCGCCAGATACCAAGTTTTCGGTCCGGTGTTCCCGACTTCTGCTGGCTGCAGTTTTCTAACTTGACCCATCTCGGTATGAGCCTTGATAATATCTTCAGTTTCACCTGGAAGCGTCTTAGTCTTAACACCATGGAAAAGCTTACATAGCACGAGTAGTGCAGCGATAGCTCCAAGTTCGGAATCAGTAACGTTGCCAACGTACATACGAGTATGTAGGGAGACATGAAAGCGTAGGGCGAACGTTCATCGTTGTCGGTCAAAATATTTTTAAACTAAGCTTCATTGGGGCAGCGTAGAGACTTCCGTTGAGCAGATATCCGAAATTCGTTGCTAACCCCATGTTTCAGTGATCCAGGGCAATCAAGAACTTCGGCTTGGCATCGACGTAAAGTTACGAAGGAGCCTCTTTTAAGCGTCTTTTAAAGTCTGTAGGTTCATCTGTGCTTAGACTCTCGTAGGCAGGTAAAGATTCGATATTCCGTAGAAGTTATTTCAGCGGACGCATTAACCTCATGAGCTTTTTACTCATTTTTAAGTTGACTAACACGATAGGCTTATGCAGCTGTCTGCCTGCGAACCAGTGCATATTTAACAGACAGTGACTACCTCAAAGACCCAGCTCTGTGATCAAGAATGCATCCAACATGGATATTAATGAGCCTTCATCCAATAGGGCTAGGGCTAGGACGATGAGGAATAAAAGGAACGAGAATATCCTTGCTGATTGAATTTCTCAGTTAAGGCTTCATCGATAAAGAACACTTGACACGTGTCATGTGTTTTATTATTCCTTCTTCCAACTTGTGAAGAAGGGACCAACTCTACTCAACTTTGGCTCCCTCAAATTCTTTTAAGTCAAGCGATGTTTAGCAAATTGGACACACTGAAGTGCTTTTGAAGAAATCAGCTTAGTTATGTCATACAGCCAATTCCTAGAGTGCACAATGGTTGGGTAGGGATATACCCGGGAAGATGTCTTGTCCGCTGTCTTCTAAGCTAAAACAATAAAAAGTTCTTCGTTTTTGGAGCGAACGGGATGAGCTGGCCAGATTACATTCATGCTACTTACGTTGCGTGGATGGATCAGGAAGGAGTTGACTATTTCTCTTGCTACACCTTGAAAACACTGCTATAGACTCTGGTTTCCCTGGTTTAAGTAAGCAAAGCGACGGTTGACTGCAAAAATGACGTTAAGAACACAGGCAAATCGTCGGGGCGTCCTAAACATTTTGGACCCAGCGAGGCACCATGGTATACCAACTGAGACATGCTGCAGATTCATGGCATTGTCGGCCGAACTCGAATTCAACGATTAACTGTGTATATGTCGGTGCTTTAGAAATGATAGATGACATTGACAAGAGTATCGATGGGTAGTTAACTTTACGGCTGCACTGCAAGTGAAAAGACTGTTACAGTACTGCTGAAACATTCGGAATGAATTAGTGACGGCTGTATGTAGAGAGAAAAGCTGGATCGAACGTTGTGTCTGAAGTGCCATTTTAACCGCAGGGCACTGCAGATCCATGTTCTTTAACAAAGCGCTCATTCACTTTATTTGACTGTCAAAAGCAGTGATTTTCTGTTGTACTGCGTTAGTATTTTAACTGCGTTGGACAGGAGCGGAAAGAGCCATAATCTCTGACAAAGGCAGTTCTTTCTTCACCTTTGCAAGGGTTAATCTGCCGATTGTATAAGCTGCTGGCATATCCATGTTCCCTATGTGGTTAACATCCAATTTGGCGGCAGAGTGCGCAATTCAAGTACACTTCAAACAAGAAGGGGAGTATGAGCAATTCAAGTGCACTTACAAT
Source organism: Volucella zonaria (assembly GCA_963966105.1). Lineage (NCBI taxonomy): Eukaryota > Metazoa > Arthropoda > Insecta > Diptera > Syrphidae > Volucella > Volucella zonaria. The sequence goes on along the minus strand of OZ014534.1, from coordinate 78,800,317 downwards.
CACGACTCCAGGCATAAGGCTTCCTCGGTGGTTTTGACGAAGCGCATTCAGTCGGTCCGATTTTGAGCCATCCTTTCGAGCATGTGGGGCCCTATTTCACCAACAATGCGCTGAATATTGGCTTCCAAGGTCTGTATAGTATGGGATTTATCAGAGACTTTACATAGCCCCATAGGAAGTAAACGAGTGGCGTCAAATCGCACGAGTTGAATTGAGTCCTGCGTAGTGCAATGATCTCGTGTGGAGTATACTTCCTGCTAGAACCACATATGGTTCGGATCACTGTCGTTCGGTTACATTGGCCGTTGATAGTAACGCGAGCTCCGGGCTCATTTTTGAAAAAAATAGCGACAGTGCACATTTGTGGGAGTAATTAAGTTTTTGCCTCACTCTAGAAATAGCAATTTTGCTTTTTTTACAAACCCATTGAGCCAAAAGTGAATCTCGTCAGACGATTTCGCAATAAAAATAAGAGTCAACTTCAAGCTGCTAACGAGCGCCATCCACGAACTCCCGTCGCAAGTCTTGGTCTAGCGGGTTTAGTTCCTTCACCTCCTGGATCTTATACGGGTGTTGCACAAATTTTCTACATAGTGCACGGACAAAGGCCAAACTGTTGCAATCCACGCCGAATCAACAATTCCGGATGTTTTGCCAGTGGTTGCAGTTTCTTCTGTAGCCAGCTCGGAAGGTCGATTATGAGGGCCAAAAAAATCACGTAACCTTCTACACGTTTCTCGAATTGAGGACAGATTTTCACGAAAATGATTCACTGCATAGATCTTGAACTTCTTCTATATAGGACAAGGCCAGTCCTTTACAAGAAAAAGTAAAAATAAAAAAAATTAAAATACCCGCGAGATGCAAATTAAATACGAGTACTTCAAAGTAACAAAAACGACAGGATGAAACCATAACGCGAAATTGGCAAGGAAACGAAACGGAAATTCTTGGCAGGATGCACCATAAAAGTCAAGGTCGTTTCATCCATGACTGCATGTCCAAATGATAAGCAACAAAATGAATTTCTCCTCATTTCTATAAAGGACACAACACGAAGCCGACCAATTGGAACCAAACCAATAAATCTTTTCCCCCAAGGAATGGAAAACCACGATTCCAGATCGATAAATATCTTAAAAGGAAGTCGGTAGATTAATTAAAGAAATGAAAGTTTACACTCAGAACAGAAACAAGGAAAACCTGGAAACGGATGTACGGATCTATCGAGCGTCTCGATGCAAGATTCCGATTAGGATTAGAAGACAACCACTCGTAAACGTAAACAACGTAAACCATCCACTTAAGCCACAAAACATAGAACGTCTCGAAAAGACTTTTCTCTTGGAGCGAATGCTACCTCAAACTGAACATAACATAAGTGTCCACCGGTGGGGTTGTGGCGAGGTGAAAACTGAAAACTGAAAACTGCTAGGAGTTCCCCAGAAACACGAAAGGAGACGACTGTGATGTGCTCAAGGTGGGGCTTTTCCTGGGGGTTGTTTGTTAGGAAGCATACCGTGTAGTGAGTCAGAGTCTATGGCACCGGCATCAGCACAAGTAAAAGTGACAGAGGTATTCGAATTGCTGCTGGAATGTGTTGATACTGATAGTTCCTGAATGTTGATGAGGCAGAGGGGGGGTTGGATTTGGATTTCTACTTTTAGGTCAGACAACTTGGTGCCAAGTATTTTCTTTTTTTTTTTTTCAAGTTTATAAATGTGTAAACGTATACCGACAACGGATACGGAACCCAGGTCTGGGGCAGAGATAATTGCTGAGACAAGGGGCAGAAAACTTGGATTTGAGTACATGGAAATTATTAGGTAATCCTTCGGATTGGCCCCTGTTAGTAGCGACGCTTATAGTAGAGGGCGAACAAACGGGGGGATAGTGCTAATTTCGATAGTAGTAAGTAAACGGGGAAGTTAACAAACAATCGAAGGGACAGAACTGGGTTTAGGGATCTCTAATTGGGGTGGACATTAAAGTTGTTTTTCTTTTCTGGTTTCGACTTTGATTCGTGGTTGGTCTCTATGTGAGGGTTTACGAGCGAATAAATTCGAATTTTATCGATCAATAAAATTGTTTTCACTTTTGCGGGAAGTGATGATTTTTTACGAGTACAGATTTAAATCAGCTTGCCCTTTGACGTCATCTGATGAAATTATTTTCTATTTTGCTATTTTCGCTATTTTTTTACAAACAAGGACATTTCGTTGTCTCCATTTATGCCTTTTTCAAAGCAGCCGATTGAACTTAACGTTGAAGCCAATTTCAATTAATTGCAGGTGATTTGATTGGAGGAGGTCGCGATGCAGCATTAATAGACTGACATGTCCTACATTCAGCAATTCGCATTGATGAGCGTCGAGCAGAGGGCAATTAGAGCAATAGGCCTGCCCCTCCGGGTTGACGACCCATCTGCTCGAAAAAGACAAACGATTTTCGGTCCTGCCTTGCCTGTTAGGTCTCTTAACAGACCATGTGCAGCAGAATAACTTACATTGCAGATCAACAGCCAACCACTACGGTGATTGTTACCGAGGGGACAAGCGGCACTTATCTGGATGCAGTATTGTCATTAAATTCGTCACACTGTGATAGAATCAGGCTGCTCATCCAATATTCCGCTTTGACGAAACCAACACTGATTTGGACCACTACCTGATATAAGTCCAAATATCCCAACCGCCGCGAAATACTGTAAGGAAACTAGACGGCCATCAGGACCTCGCCGATAAAGTGTTCCTTAACCTCGCTCGCTGAGCCACCAGCATCTTATCCCGAAGCTCTGCGAGCATAAACTGAAGTACGAGGACCGGCTCCTTATGAGAGCAGAAAGAAAAAAATGAGCACGAGAAGCGCGTTATCGAAAAAATTTAGAGATGTTATAGCTGGAAACACGTTTGAAAATTTCACCAAAGCTAAAAAGAACATGCCAGGTTAACAAAGTACGTTCGGAAGCCTTCAAAAACAAACAAGGAACCCTAATGATAGATTCGCAATGCTGAGGATATAGAAGAACCATTTCTGTAAACAGTTACATGACGAAGACAATCAACAATTTGTTGTCAAGCCTAAGGTACCATACAACCTGGACGATGATAGGCAACAATTAAAATGAGGACGGCATATCCGAACTTTAGTCCAATGTGCCTGTCGGTACTATCTACCGAGGAGATTACTTTGCGAAAAGCATGTAACAAATGATCTCTAAATAATGGTCGAACGAAAGCGTGCCAGACGGAACCTCGACATTGCATGTCCCATCCGAACAAAGGAGAACTATATCACCACCTAAAGCCTTTTGTCAACCAACTGATTGGACCTTATCAGTGTGGTTTCAGGTCTAGAAAGTTCACCATCGACCAGATTTTGGAAAAGATCCTCGCGATCCAAATCGGCACCCTAAATTATCAAAACCAGGTCCAGTTTTGGCATCCCTGCTTAGCTTGTTAAGGTCTGCAGTATGAGCATGAAGGAAAGAAACTCTCTGTTTCGCGAGGGTCGGCTATTATTATACCAAGACCTTTGATGTCATGTGATTTCTTAAACATCGGACTTCGAAGAATTGCGCTGGTAGGCATAATCCTTCAAAAGTGTGAATGTGAATGACATAGACGTTAGCGACAAAACACAGTGAACTGTTTGTGAGGCATTTGCAAGTTTTAAAGCAAAATAGTAGAAGATGGGTCTAACGCCAATTGAGAGAAAAATGAAACACCGACTGTCATCGGGAAGAGACACAAAACATGGCAAAATGTCATTATAGACGAGGTGAAAACTGAAAGGTTCAATCAAGAACTGTACGAGTGATATGAATTTAGATTAAATAGTCAATATTTATCGTCCTAGATGGCTGGAACATATACAGCAGACGAACACCAGCTCGGAAAGTCTTCAACTCCATCAAAAAAAAAAAAAGCTGAGGAGGACACCACCACAACCGACGCGCTCAAGTGAGGGACCTCAAAAAACTTGGCGTGCGAAAACGCAGCTAGACAACAATAAAACTGGTAGCTGGAGACTTATTTTGATTGGGTTGAAGGAGAAGAAGGTTTTAAATTCAAACGGTGGCAACTGGGTTGTTTGATTGGAATCATATTACAGTGCCAAAGTCATCGTACAGGGATAACGATAGGATTCTGGAACGTGAAGACAATCATTGATTTACGAAAGAAAGCCATAGACATCGTTTGCAAACTGACGTTTGACGGTGTCACTGTGATAGTAATGGGAGATTTTAACGCCAAGGTAGAGTGCCAGAATACTGAAGAAATGGCAATAACAATACAAATGACGAATTAAAGCGATTGGTGGATTATCGCACAGTGGCTTAAATCATCGACATCAGACTTACATATATGCGCGCATGCCATAATGGAAGAAAACTACGGTGCTACCATGGAAGGCTTTCACGAAATTTTGAAGAGAATCTCTGACTTAATAGAATCCCAAGTTCGACTTAATAAAAAATTGAAATTTGGTTACTTTCATGACAGTGCGCTAGCGTAGCCTTCGCATCTGGACGAAGCACGGCCTTGACATCCACAAGGCCATATCGTGGTCTACTAATCAACACACGACAAATCCGATTGATCGCATTGTGTTAGATGGAAGACATTCATCCAGTATACTAGACTTCTGCACATTAAAAAGCGCCCAAATCGACTGGAACTACCACTTTTGTAATAGTAGCCAAAGTACGAATGCGAAAATCACGGGCAATACAGCTCCGAAAAAGAAGAAAGTGCGACTTTAGACAGCTTCAATAGCAGAGCGATTTTGTTCATAGAGCATCCTTCAATCTCTTCGAAGTTACGCACCATCAGCATTGAATGCGGTTGACCAAGGCCATTCTATTAGAAGGTCATCAGGGCTGGCGCATTTGTTGTTTTAGATTTCCTAAAAGAGACAAACAGGAGACCCAAGAAAAATCCCGAGTAGAGGGCATATTGCGCGTCCTTAAACACCAGGTCGAAGATTGAGATGAGATCATATACCAGTCGAAGGGAAAAGCCCGACGCAAACTTACCGGAGAAAAAAAGGGGAGTTCGAAAAACGCGAGGTCGAAACGACCGAAAGATGATACCGAAAGATGCTACCTTAGAAAATGTATCAATTTTTATCAGAAAATAAAAAGGGCATGTCATGGCTACCAAATCCAAAACGAACACGACAGATCTCAGTTTTGAAATAACCACTTTTGCGGATTTTATTAGGGCAGGACGATGAACAAAAGTCTATCAGACAGGATCCACCATTTAGAACCGTGAAGACCAGCGCCCACCGATTAAAGGAAAATGATGTCCACTATTTCACAAATCCACAAGTGTTGACAGGCTTTAAAAGAATTAGTCTACACCGCCTAATCTCTAAAATTCAAAGAAACGCATGCTCGATAAATAGAATATCAGCACGCTTCGGTCCTAAAAACGGAGACCTCCTGAACTACGCCAACTACAGCGGTATTATCTTGTTAAACATCACATACAAGCATAACCACGAAACGAGTCTGAAACCAATCATCAGTACGCCTATAGGTCCATGAGTACTTGCGATTTTAGATTTGCTTAACTCTTCATTGACCAAAATTTTCACTCTGCGGCAGACCTTTGAGAAGATCCTAAAATTCCAAATAGATACCCATCACCTCTTCATCAATTTGAAGGTTACGCATGATAGCGTCTATAAAGACGAGCTATATAGAGTCATGTCGGGTCTTGACATCCCTACCCAGCTAGCTGTCGTTCTAGAAAACTCACCATCGAAAAACACATAACCGAATCTTTTGATGTCAGAAAAGATCTAAGACGGGGCAACGGGCTTTCATACGACTTGCTTAATACCCGCTTGAGCTCTGGTGTAAACTCAAAAACATATATCAATGCGGAGATCAATCAAATTCACTTTGACCACTGTTTCTATGGACTAAACGAAGAACTTACTGCCTATCGACATGAATCTAATCAGAAGTAAAAAGTAGCAGACTAGTCAAAATCTTCACAAGGGGGGAACTAGCCGGATCGCAATCACTCAGAAAACTTGATGACATCTTCATTGACTCGAAAACAACATCGCTCTGTCACTTATTAGAGACTCACTTCACAGGTAACCTAGCCAGAATCACGTCACAATTAGCTCCTATCAACGAAGCTGCCAGAGAACTGAGTAATGACGAATGTGGTGACGAATGAGGCTATCCAATACGCTTTTGCTTCCTTTGATGGCTTAATGTCGCCTGCTACCCATGGCATCTGATCCGAAAATCGGAAAAGATGATTACACGCTCGTCAAGAACTTCAGACCTAACAGTTCGATCCACTTCCTGCTGAAGAGCATTGAGAAAATGGTCCAGCTTCATGTACGAAATGGTCGTCTGTCTAAGATGCAATATGCCTACCAACGTGAAAGACCCTGTGTAATGCACTTCAAAATCTGAAGGGCAGAACTGAATGCGCATTTGGCAAGTAGCAATACGCACTGGGCATCGATCTTGATCGACTTTAAGGGTGCTCTCTACAATGAAGCTTTTGACGGCTTAGATAAAAGCAATGCTGGTGAATAGCAGCAAAATGCTGATTGCGGATACTGACTGCGGGTGCTGACTGCCGACAGCGATGACGGGGCTAAGCATGAGTTGGCCGCAAGACGACATTCTCTCTTCACTGCTATGTTGCATGTTGATCGACTTACTGCTTTGCGATCAATCTGTTCTCAACGATATGCTGATGATGTAGGTGTACTGTCTGTTGGATCATGCCCAGCGACTGTATGTACTCATGCGCAGGTAGCCCTAGACATGATCGACGATTGGTACACTGGAGATGGGCTTTCAATCAATCCTGAGTGTGTGCTCTTAACGAGGTGGAAGCTGACTGACAAAGCTAAGAATTTGAGTGTCATCCTGGATAGTAAACCTTTTTTTGTACAAACCATGTTACGTCGAAAACCTCCAAGTTACTGTCAACTTTCTGGCAGTGTAAAGGAGCTTTCAACAAGACATGGGGGCTTGTCTCCGAGGAAGGTCCACGACTACATATAATAAGGCTAATTATGCCATAATTTGAACGTGCCATAATTTTTGCAAATGACGTCAAGTGTCATTGTGCTTTGACATTTATGCTGTAGACAGATAGAGAATTAGTTGACAACAAACAATGGAGCGATACAGACCTTAAGAACGGGAAATTATTGTTACTCCTTATTTGGCCAATTTCCGCTGTGTTGTTTCAACGTGAATTTCGTCGTCGTTTTTCTCGTCGTTCTGCACCATGTGCGCGAACAATTAAGCGTTTGGCTGTGCGTGATCTCCCGTTTTGGCGATTTGAACTGGCCGGGCAGATCGCCAGATTTGGTGGCGCCAAACTTCTTTCTTTGGGGTTGTTGAAATCTCACGTTTACCACAACAAACCACAAACTTTGCAAGTCTTGAACACCAACATTGAAGAAGAAATCACCACTTTGGAGCCAGATGTTTTGCCGTAAATCGAGCACAAACGTGCATCAACTCAGGAGGTGGTCATTTCAACTTAAGGTCATGCTACAGCACACTGAGAACATTGATCTCTCTCTCGCCGAAGAGGAAATAGGTGTTCTTATTAACAGGAAAAAATTACGGTGGGCAATTTAGTCCTTTAAGCCGTACAAATCTCCCAGTCCGGATGGTATTCGTTCTTCCGATTATGCTACAGAAAGCACCGGAGGTAGCAATCGAAAAAATTATGAAACTTCTTAGACATAGTCTAAAAATAGAGTGAATACCAAAACTTGGAGGAAAGTTAAGATGGTTCTTATCCCTAAAGCTGGCAAACAGGAGGCATATAAAAGCAAACAATTTGAGACCAATAAGTGTGTCATTATTTATGTTTAAAACCCCGGAGCGACTATTGAGGATTCACATTAGGAATTGATGCAGTAATGGCTTTTTGACTGAGTCACGGCATGCATATATAAAAGGAAAATCTGTAGAAACCGCCCCCTGCACGAGGTGGTGGGGAAAATAGAGAAGAGTCTACACTTCGGTGAGTTTGCAATGGGGGCCTTCCTCGATATTAAAAGAGCCTTCAATGACGTGGAGTGCACCGCCATTAACAATGCTCTAGCAGAAGCTAACAGAGTATTACAAATTGGGTTTGCAACATGCTTGCAAGTAGGAAAATAGACTGTACCATTGGGCAAGCCTCGGTTAGAATGTTTATAACCAGGGGAACCCCTCAGGGGGGAGTCATGTCGTCACTCCAGTGGGTGCCGGTTATCAAGACATCCTCAAAAAGCTTAGTACAATGGGTATAAGTGCAGATGACGTGGTCATAATAGTGCAGGGAAAATACTTAAATATTTTAAGCGACATTATGGAGGTTGCCCTGAAGACGATCAGCACTTGGGCAAAAACCTGTGGTCTCAATGCCAACCCTTCCAAAACGGAACTAGTTCTTTTCACCACAAAGTACAAGATACTTCAATTCAAACTCCCAAAACTCAACGGAGTTGAACTGTTCCTTTCGGATGGCGCGAAGTATCTGGGTGTGATTCTGGACAAAGAACTGAATTGGAATCTTAACGTAGGGAATAGAATTAAAAAGGCATATAATGCTCTTTTTATCTGCAAAAGAACAGTAGGAACAATTGGCTGTATACGGTGGCGGTAAGACCCATACTTACATACGGCGCACTAGTATGGTGGAAAGTAACAAACAAGAAAACGATTTACGGAAAATTAGCGGCGGTTCAAAGAACGGCTTCCATAGCTATTACAGGTGCGCTCCGTACCACCCCTACGGCAACATTGGAAACCTATTTGCACCTAACACCGCTTGATTTACAGATCAAAAAACTTGCTGGCAACAATGCGATACGACTCACTAATCTGGGTTACTTTAAGAGCAGTAGTCTCGGATATAGCACGGTCCTAGTGGAGCTACTACCAGGCAATCCAATTCTAACGGATGAAATTCCTTCCTTGGTCGACTTCAACATCCCGTATGATATTGGGTCTACAAGTAAGTTTCCAGCGTTTGTCAGAGATAGCGCCACCAGTGGATCCCGGGCAGAAATGTCAGACCCCATGTGTTTTATTTGTAGGTTTTGTATCTGTCAACAACTTTGCAGCGTTATATTTGAGCAGTTCTATCGGTGTCGTACATTTTATCGATCAAAATCATGGCATGTTTCCAGCCAAATAAACGTCATTTGCGGGAAGCGCTGCTTTTATTCTTTAATATGAAGAAAAGTGCGGCTGAGGCCTATCGTTTGCTTTCGGAAACTTATGGGGCTGAATGTGTTGGTGAATCGACGTTCCGCGAGTGGTTCAAACGGTTCAAAAGTGGTGATTTTGGAGTTGAAGACAAAGATCGCCCCGGAAAGCCGAAAAGTTTTGAAGACGAAGAATTGGACGCTTTACTGGATGAGGATCCATGTCAGATTCAAGAAGAACTTGCTGCATCATTGGGCGTCACGCAACAAGCCGTTTCCCTGCGCCTAAAAGCACTGGGATTCATTCAAAAGGTTGGAAACTGGGTGCCGTACGAATTGAAGCCAAGAGACGTCGAACGGCGATTTTGCATGTCCGAAATGTTACTGCAGCGGTATAAAAATAAATCATTTTTGCTTCGTATTGTCACTGGTGATGAGAAATGGATTTATTATGATAATCTTAAACGCAGAATATCGTATACAAAGCAGGGCGAGCCCGCCCAATCGACGCCGAAACGAAATATTCACGTGAATAAGGTCATGCTCTGCATATGGTGGGATCAAAAGGGTGTTGTATACTACGAACTGCTTCCGAGTGGTGAAACCATCAAAGGACCATTATATCGAACCCAACTAATTCGTTTGAAGCGGGCATTAAAAGAAAAACGGCCAGAATATGAGACCAGGCACGAGTCCGTCATTTTTCATCACGACAACGCTCGGCCACATGTTGCGGTTTCGGTGAAAAACTATTTGGAAAATAGTGGATGGGAAATTCTGCCTCACCCGCCTTACAGTCCATACTTGGCACCATCTGACTACCACTTGTTTCGTTCGATGCAGAACGCTCTTACGGGAATACGCTTCAGCTCAGTAGAGGAAATCAAAAATTGGCTCGATACGTTCTTGGGCTCGAAAGACGAGAAATTTTTTTGGTCCGGAATTCATAAATTGTCAGAAACATGGGGGAAAGTTGTAGCTTCCGATGGACGATACTTTGAATAAAGCATTGTAACTATGTTCGCATAATAAAACTTCAAATTTTGGAAAAAAAAAACGCTGGAAACTTACTTGTAGACCCAATATAAAGTATCCGGAGAGGGAGGACTGGCAAAATAATCAGGTAGAATGAAATTGCAATTTTTCCACATGACTCAAAAACAGAGCAAGGAACAGGTTCTGGTATCTTCTCAGAAGACACAGAGCTAAAAGTGTCTATCAGACTACCGGACGCAAGCAGTGTCTTCCAATCAGAGATTCCGGCTATCCTCAAGGCGGCTGAGCTAATGCAGATGAGATCCGGTATCCGGTATCCGAAAGAGATCTTGCTACCTACATTGATAGCCAGGCCGCACTCAAGGCAATGGAATCAACCAACGTCAACTCTGATACAGTCAGGGGCTGTCGCACAGTGCTTAAGGCACTATGCAATCAGAACCGGGTAAATCTGTGCTGGGTGTGAGGGCACTGCGGTATTAAAGGAAATGAACAGGCGGACGAGCTTGCAAGAAGGGCGCTACTCGAAAGGTTGCCAACATCAAAAACTCACAAAGACTGCCAACCTAAGGTGGTCAAGTCTTAAAGGACGCAGGGTATCCAAGGCTCTTTGGCCGCTTTTTGATGGCAAAACATCTAGGAAATTAATAAAATTAAACAGGAATAAGCTTAGCACAGTAATAACAATCCTGACAGGACACTGTCTCCTGCGCCAGTAGGGACGCAAATTGTCAGATACGGATATCTGCAGATTCTGCAAGCTGTTGAGGACATATCGCGCATACTGTGCGAATGCGAGACAATATCGCGTAGTCGAAAATTTATAGGGAAATAGAACTTCAAAGGCCTTCTTGGCTTTTGCAATAAAATTGGGTGTTTCACCAGGGCGATTGTTTAGGTTTTTGCCATTTGAAGACAAATTCAATTGGTTCCACAGGGACCGCAATGGGCCCGTTTTGGTACCTAGTGTCTGTGTGATGGCATATCCATCACACCCCTGTTTAACCCAACCTAACCTAGCCTAACAAGATGGCAACCAATTCCCATTAGGACATTTCTTTTGCCTCATCTTGTATATTTACGCATGGATAGTCTGGTGAAACAAGATTTTACTAAAAAAAAAAAAACAACGTCACTGTTGATCGTACCAGACTCCAAAAAAACCGTTTGCCTCGGCAACATTGAGGCTTTGCCTATCACGTCTGCTGTACCCATGGTTTCGTATGATGGAGTGCACTCTTAAAGCCCTCCAAAAGGAAGCACCTTTTGGCTCTGTCACCATAGTAATGACGTCTGATGCAATGACAACAGACAACCAACAGGCAACCACAACTCCTTTGTACCTAGGAATGATTTCAGCAAAAGTCTGTGACAGATAAGCAACGCAATCGGGTCTTCACCGATGGATATAAAACAGAATTAGGATGCGGGGCTGGTGTACTACTTGACCAAGACAACATTAAATTTCACTCATCATTAAGAGGAGTCCAAAGGAAAGAAAATGTACGCAATCCTGATGACAACGAATTATATTATGAAGAATCGATGGAAGGCGCAAAGCATCTGAATCCGTATCCACTGAAAAGCCTTGCTGAACCGCCTCACAACTTCCCAGCTAGTTGGAGAATGGAAGATTTAAACTGAAACCAGTCGGAAGACTGAGTCAGTTTTGGGGCTCACGTCACAATGGGATCACAGGAGATGAAATCGCTGATTAACTTAATAGCTTGCCTCAGAAGAGAGCTTTTCAAGACCCGAACTTGTGTTAAGACTACATACTTCCTCGGTTAGGGCTTGCATTAACAGTGGGATTTCATATGAGCATAAGTGATGATGGCACGACTATCTACAATAGGCTTCCAACAGACCAAACAAATGCTTCCCGATGTCTTTAGAGGTCTGCGACTTTCTCGCTGCTCTTCAGTAAACAAGATTGCAGACAATGTACTAGCGTCGAGGCGGGGCATTACACTTTTGCGAAGCACGTAAGTGTGCTGAGCTTATGTGACACAACATCCTGCAGCGCTTTCTGTGAGAGCGATGACGACACCGTGGTGCAGGTATTGGGTGCAGCCAGAAATTCTAGTAAAAGGAACATACAAGGAATACAATTGACAGAAAAATCTTTGAATTCATCCCAGAAAGGCAATCCATTAAAGGGACGCCTTATCTAAAGCGACGTGCACAGTTGAAAAGGGGGTTTCAACCAACCCAAAACGCGAAACTGGACACAAGTGGCTAAGAATCGAATTGATTAAAGAAAAACCTTCGTTAAGACCCTCGAATATGCAGGTGTGGGACAATATTTTACGATTACGCCGCACAATTCCAAAACTGTGGGGTGACTGTGGGGTGACTGTGGGAAAACCGAGCTATTCCGCTGAGGAAAGTACGAACACCTTAGAACATTTTTCAAAGATCCCTGCACATGTATAAAAGCGTCAATGACGAGCTTACTAGAAAGGGAGCAAGAGCACAACAACATACGGGACTTCCGTAGAAATTGTGAAAATTCAGGAGGAATAGAAATCGTTTCTTTTGAAAAATGTAAACCTTCAAATAGATTCAAGCAGACCAGTTATAAGCCTCGAATATCTAAGGCATCTTACAGGCTTGATGGTTGCAAGACTATACACAGAAACAAAATTAACAAATTAAGTTGCTTACCTTGTGCCCTCTTCTCATTTGGTATCCTTTTCCATTATTCTGTTTTAGCCACATATCCAATTAGCACACACATATTAGAATTTAAGCGTTTTAGACAGGTGAAAACGAATTGAAATTCAAAGTTTGCTTGTTTGTCTATTGCATAGTGGATTCCGAAGAGTGAATGTGGCTATAAAAACTTAACCCGGGTTTATAGTAAGGCTATAAGAATCATTTTGAATGCAGAACTTTTTATATGACCTGAACCCAAGAGAAGTGAAAAACATCTGCACCAAATAGCTACTGTGCTAATAGTGGATTAAAGGAAACTCTTTCATCACTACATCAGCTATCATGCCTACAATATATGTATTGTAGACACTGCTCAAAATTTAAGACGCGGCTTCAGCAGAGACTCCATTTCTCCTTATCAATCAAAGCAACAGCTTTAAGGACAAAACAACTGAGTAAATATTTCATTCTATTGAGCGCTAAGAACATTCCGCCTGGCTGCTTCAATCACAAATAAATTTCATCCCACGCTAAAAACAAAGAATAAACACAACAACGTCAAGAGGGCGTTTCAAATCTCCAATTCAAATAAATCCCCGCTATCTTATTGCTCCTTACACAAATATACAAAGCTCAAAGGAGATACTCGTACCTACAAGGGTTTCAATCGAAACGAAGCGAAACGAAAAATACAACGAGTATCTATCTCCTTGACGAGATGAATCCTATTGAAACACGCCCACGGAGAAAAATTCCTGCCCCACTCCACAAAGACGAGAGTACCTTCTGGATAGAATTCATGGCTACGGTTATAAGTAGTAATGACGATGGCAAATGGCAAATTGAAAATTGATCCACGACCTACAATCGATTCCAATTTGAATAGGGAAATCATAACCCCCATTTGGAAATTTAAATCCAATCCTAAGTCTAAATCAGTGCTTGACAAAAGCCAGGATAGTATCAGCTATCTAAGTCAATTTATTTTTAAATTGTAATGCCAAGATGGGTGGGCCACAACACAAATCCTTTGCTCAACCAAACAAATTCCGACAATCTCATTCAACCTACACAAAAAATCTACGACTCGCATGCTAATTTGCACGTCTTCCCTTCCTACATACTCGTAAGAACTCGCATGCATAACTTTGGAACTTTTCTCTCAAGAGAGAGAAAAAGACTTTAAATTTTTGACGTACCCTTAAAGTCTACTGGGAACCACCCCAAAGACGCCTCTAATTGCAAAAATTTACAATTCCTACGAACAGTGTCCTTTTGGGGAAGTCAGCAACTTACCTTTGTACATGGGAAATTCACCGTCACTGTGACTGTGACACAACATCATCGGGCTGCGACATCTTGAGCGCGGTGCGACTACAGTAAGTGTCCGCCGCATTGTAGTGGTCGAACCACCGCCAGACATCGGTGTTGAACTACTGCCAGCAATTGATGTTGCAGCCACAAGTTGCTGCTGAAATTGCACATGTTGCAGCTGCAACCGGTGATGATGATGACTATGATGGATAGTCGCAGTAGCTTGCGATGATGATAACACAGTCGATGCTGATGCTGCTCCTGATGATGATGATGATGCTACTGGAGGCAGAGCATTTCGCATTGATGATGCCATTCTCCAGGATCCACATCGGTTATCCAGGATGACGACGATAAGATGTAATTCCAAGCGGGCGAAAAAAGAAAGCTTACTTAAAGCCACCTACTCGCGCCAGAGAAGGCCAGACCACCACAGATAGGAACCTTTTCTTGAGCACTTGAACACTATACCGTTATACACACCTCGTTATATAACGGGAAAACGACGACAACGAGAACGAGAACGACAACGACAACGACAACGACAACGACAACGACAACGGCAACGACAACAATGACGACGATGGCGACGAAGACGGACTAAAGGACATGAAAACATTTGCTATGTTATCAGCCATTTCCTTTAGGAGTGGCAGCCAACTGCACTAAAAAACACTTTTGGACGCACACACATACGCATTCACTTGAAACACACACCTTAGTGCCGACACAGGACACAGTTTCAATCGAAACAGAGAAGCATGTTTCCTATTTAGGATATCTCGGCTCCTGGTCGTTATCGTGATAACACTTTTTCCAACGCGGTATGCAGATCCAACTAAAGGCGCAGCACTAACAGTAGGTATATCCACAGGCACACTTGGGACCAACAAATACAAAGTCGGGGTTCGGTTGCCAACGAATCGTATGAGAATGCACTAAGCTTCTGCCCGTCCGAACCGGAGCAATCTCGAAATGAAACTGAAATTTACTCTGTAAGGAGATGTCTTGGAATTTGCAAGGATTTTCTGCTGCTCCCTCATGTTATAGCTCCCATTGCTGTGTGTATCTAAAAGCGTTCTTCTACAAAACGTTGGGAGTAGCGTGTAGTAGTCATGTAGGTTGTAAAGAGCATGGTAAACCTCATCTCATCCCAATGTGCCGTGAGTTGAAAAACAATTGAATTGCCTTCGAAAAGAAGCTTCAGAGAGTTGGTAGCAGTGTTGCCAATTTAACCTCAAGTGTAGCAAAGTTGAACCGCTCGGATTGAAGAGAAATTGGCAACGAATATCATAAAAGGGCAGTTTTTAGTGTTGACAAGTCTTAAGAATGAAAATGTTCCTGCAACGATTAATGGGGCATGATGCTGCCTGTTGCATATTTGAAGAGGTTTTTTCGTCGCCTTATCATGGGATAATATGACGCTGAAAGCTCTATATTCAGACCTAGGGAGTCGAAAGCCTCGAAATTCTTGAAAGCCTGAAGAAGATTCCCGCCGATACTAGCCGCAGCCAAAGACCAGTTGATTACGAGTAACTGAATGGTGCAAGAAGAAGAGAGTTCGCGTTCCAAATGGGCTTCCACAACCTAAACGAAAGTGCAGATTACCGGAGGACAGCGAAGACCCTTTAGTTGCGGTTAAAAAGAGGATTATGCGTCGAAAACTGATGAAAGTCAAATCAGATTATGAGGGTGTTGACTAAATGGCAGGCATCCATCCTTATACATCCTTATACAATAGACAAGCTTCAGAAGATATGCAACGTCGGAACGCAAGCAAACTTACATATGGGTCTATCCACACACGCACACCTTCCAAAGTATGGATGAAATCTGAAAATCGTTCGATTTTTCACGACATAAAGGCAAAGGCGTCACAAAAATTGTAACAATAACAAATCGATGAACCTAATTTTGCACGCGCTCAAGAGGTTATTAGTACCCTTAAGGGAGGAAAGAAAAAGAGGTACCGATGTGCGTTGGTCTTAAATGTTTTCAAGTTATAGTGACTAGGGAATAAAGAGCTCGGCAAGGCATTCCATAAACGAGTTGTACGGCTTGGGAAATAATCACGATATTTCAATGTACGTCCGAAAGTGGGCTTGAGGGTATGCTGATGAGCATTCATAGTGAGACGGGTGTTATGCTTTAAAGTTTGAAGGGTGCGAAATGCTACTCGCAATTTCGGTGGAGAACTGGTCGTGAAAATAGCGATAGAACAAGGTAGGACAGGGGACATTTCGTCGGTGTTGGAGATTGCCATTGGCATCATCTGCGAGTCTTATCGCATGGTTTTGAATCCTATCTAGTACGTGAAGAGATGTTATAGGAGCACCTGACTTCATGTGAGCATTGAACTCCAATTTTAGGCGGATGAATGCCTTATACATATATTGAGACCAGAGCAGAGGGAGTGAAATATTTCTTACATCGCTTGAGGAAACCTAGACATTTTGCAACATTTTTGGCGACATCAAGTATGTGGTCATTCCGAGAATGAAAAGTTTTTCGGTTTCGACGATGCAAATGCTATTCATAGCAATATCTTTACGAGTCCTATCTCTGTAAGAAAATCTTGCATTCAATACGACACAGGATATCTCCATCCGCCTACGCCATCGTACATGGTTCTGAATCATAAAGCAAAATTAGTATGGTGAAAGACTTATATAAGTAGAGTACCCTTAATGTTCCCTGACAAGGTCCTTTTAATCAATTGTCTTTTTAGGGAAAGGAAATAGCGATTGACAAGTGTGGAGTTGAAAGCAAATATTTTCTTTTGCTCGTAACCAGACAACAGACTGCATTGCACATGTCACAGGAAAAAACCCAGATTCACAAACAACTACGAGTAGCTATAGAGATACTCCGTCCAACGCCAAATTCCAGACAAGGCGTTGTGTAGGCTGGGGTTTTCAACTGTATTACCAAAGATATCCTCTTCTCCTACTTAAGCGCATATCAGGCTAATGTTGACGAATATAGAATTGATGTGGCTTGTTGCAAACTCAAGATTATTTCTCGTAGTTTGACGCTCGCAACAAATTTGCGCCCAAATAAATGCAACATCTGTTCTATAGTATGTGTCAATCACTTCTGACAGGACATTAAAGTGTTGCTATTTTCTCCTCCTCAACGCTCGTTTTTACACATTTGGCAAATCCAACCGGGTAGGAGGGCAAACAAGCAGAATTCCTATGTACTCACGGTTACAGTACTGGTCAACGACGGGTCAACGCCGCTTAGTGCCTATCTTAACCGCACAATGCTTAACCACTTTTAATTTTGGTTAAGTTGTAGTTTTTCCTGAGAGACGACTCTGACACTAGGAAGCCTCACTTTCTTCCGCAGGTACTACAGGTATAGAAAGCTTTGTATAGATGCTTCCTTTAACCAGATGAGTTTCGGATGCTGAATAATTCCTGAGTACCTGGCACTGTGTTTTAAGGAAAAGGGCTGAGATCGGTTGAGGTCGGTTGAGGTGGCGAAGAACATCTTCCTATCTACTCGCCAGATGAAAGACCGTCTTCTTGTTCCAAAGGACGTCATTTAGGAATGAGAACGCCGCGCCGTCCTAACCTGATTGTACAGATAGAAGCATAAGTCATTTGTGAAAGAATATTTTTAATAGATAAAGGTCGCCCACTTCAGGAGGCTTGGAGGCGATACAATCATTGCTCGATGGCCTATTGGTCTAAAAATTTTATTCTCCCTGAAGCAGTGAAAAGGATCATGGGATTGGTAATATGGCACAAGTATGGGAAAAGTCTATGTCAAAACTGTCTAAACACAGAATGTAGCTGAAATTATAGAAAGGTTCTCAAGACTAAAAGCGCAATATGGATTATATTTTTTTCTGTTCGACAGATCCTGGAAAAATTCAATGCAATTCAAACCGATACTCACTACCTTTTTATAGATTTCAAATTGTCCTACGACAGCATGAGGTTGAACACAGCGAGCTGTTATTGGTTGATTTCCAATTTTTGAAAATCCAGGAATGGACGAAATGGGCTCTGCAATAAACAAGGCAAGACTCCCAAAGTTTTGCAGAAATCAAACGAAGAGTAGGTCTTAGTGGACAACTTATTTAATAGCTTATTACCGCAAAACTGCTTATGCTAATTGACCGGAAATGAAGCGAGTATTTCGTCCTTTGATAGCTTCAATATACCTTCTCATGACAGCGGTTCAAGATTTTGCTACAAAGTGATATAGCAGACAACTATGAAAAGGATCTTCATGAATAATGTACAACATTCCAAACTCTTGCCAAAACGTAAGAAAAGCTTTTTTACCAAAACTAGAAGAATAAAAAAACACTTGCCAACGGTTTCAGACTATTAGACCTACGAGTATTAGCTATTTGCGGAAGAGCAAAGCGATTATGGTTGAGTTTGGCGCTGAACTTTCACAGCTTTTTTCCGATGAAAAAGAAGTGGCTCCTGGTATAGTTCGCGTGGGAGTTTCCATGATCGTATGCAGAAAATCAAGATATTGCAAGAAAATTAAGTCGTCTTTCCCTGCGACAAGAACTGGCAGGGAACCAAGAAAAGAATACTATAGTCGATCCTTAACAGCCAGATCAAAACAAGTCGATCGTTGGGGAAAAGTTCGTTGATGTTCCAAGTGGAGATATTTATAAGCGCTTCTAATAGTCATGAGCTACATAAAAAAAATAAGATAGAGGGCGCAATGTTTCTGTGCCTGCTGCTAAATTCATCAAGTCTTGTTTGGGTAACAGGTCACGATGGAATCGCGAGAAATAGCAATATCGCCGATGAAATTTCCCAATATGGACCGCTTGCGTTTATAGTCAGGAATTGGTTAAAAGTTGGGTTTTCCTGCAACCTCAACTCCAAACCCATGACTATTCAAAATCTCCCCATCTCGACGTCGCCAAGCCAGATGCATTTCTGTTATCTTTAAGCACTGTGAAGTGCTGTGCATGTAACACTATCCCCTGCGACATTTATCCATAAGTGTTACAAGATATAGTGAAGCACTCCATTCCGTCCAATTGTGTCTGCTCCCTAAAAGGCAAACCTGTTCCCCAATTAAACCTACTCAACACTCCACAATTGGCAACACTGTGTACAATTTGTGAGAGTGAGTCCGTGGGTGCCAATGAATGAAGTTCAAATCTTGTTGCTCTCATCCTTATCACAGAAAAGCTGATGACGAAAAACAAAAACCCTGGCAACGAAAAGCGATAGCTATAAACACCAGAGAGTCACGAGCAAAGAGCCAAAAGCCAAGAGCTGAATTGAGCTAAGCACTACCCTTTTTGTCTCTCTCCTTTGCCATTTTGCGCTCCCAGATTCTCTTCGAGATGGGAAAAAAAAAGAAAAAAAAAATTACAAGGCAAGGACAACAAAAAGACAACAAAGTCCGTATAGTGGTAGTAGAATTGGATAAGAACCTCGTGTACATGAAATATTCAGTTCCCGTAACCACTATGGCAGAGGAGCACCCGGCACTACCAAGCACCAGTTACCAGGGCCAACTGTTGGGTTAGGGTGTCACCACTGCTGCTGTCGTCAATCGAATCGCAGGACTTTCATGACACAGTGAATGAACTTCAGTTACATACACAAGAGGGTGTGTGGGTTCCTCTAACAAAACAAAAAAAAACCGGGACACGAAAGAGTCATACTTGTACGAGTACTCATACTCGTACTCACACTCGCACTCATGTACTCGTATCAAACAAAGAGAGGAGCACGATATGCCCCAACTGATAACTCGATATCGAAATTCAAATAACCACTAGGGCAGCAGACATTTTAGAAAGGATGCCAGAACCGTTGAAGTCGCTCTAAAGGTCCTGTGCTCCATCCCAGAGTTCTGCACGTTCATTTCCACTGATGCTACAGTTGATGCTGGTGCTCCTAACTGATAGTTGAAGGCACTACCAAACCAACAAGCTCGTCGTCGTCGTCGGTTGGTATTCGTTCTTCGGTTCCTTTGAAGGATTCGCGCGCGTGGAATTGAATAAAACATAAAAGGGGAAGCCAGCACTTTATTGGTTTAACACTCAAATACACTTTGGTGTAAAGGGGGTTGAAATCATTTCCTTTTCTCCCTATTCTTCGCTTTGTTGCCTTTTCTTCTTTTATCTGTACGTTGTCTTCTTCTTTCGGATTTACTATCTTAAAACGTAGATACATAGATGTTTTCATTTTCATTTTGGTTTTAGTTTTTCTTTTCTTTTCTTTTTTTTCTTGTAAGAGGGTGATGAAGGCTTATTCGTACACCCTTGTGGGTACTCGTTGGAAGGTCAAGTTATTTTTGGATTCCATCTCTGATCGGTGTCTCTGGGGAAGACTTTCACTATTCACGGAACTTTTCCTTCTTTTCGTAATGTTCGTTTCGGGGAATTAAAAAGCATTCCATAAGGGATCCAGAGCGAACCTGGTTTTCGAATTTTCAAGTTTGAAGATTACAAAATGGGTTTATCATGAGACGCTTTTGGTTTCGAGTAGGTAATTTAAATCCTCAACTCAAGGTTAATGGTGATTTATGAGACGTTAAACAAGTGCTGAAAATAGATCTGAACGTGTCTCAGTTCTTTCCATATCTTGCGTTTGAGAGATGTATCCATTATCACCCATTAAGAGATACATCAACTAGAGCGTTGGGAGAAGTACACTACATCCCCAGAAACCGTGCTCGATGGTGTGTAGGTGTGATGTCAGTCATATGACCTACAAGGGAACCGACGACTTAAGTAAAGTGAGTAGGTAAGTGGGACAATTTCATCCTTGAGACAGACGTAAAATGTGCCATCATCAATATCCGATAGTCGAGCAGTACCTAAGGCCCTCTAGTAGACTGCTTCAAAGTCCTTAAAAACTTATCCAGGTTCAACAAGATTAGGCTCTGATGAGCACCGCATCACAGAGCCATTGAAGCTTGCAATTAATTAGCAAGGAAGGTTTACAGATGCCGAGCCGCCTTGCGGTATCCCGTAGTTGAGAAAAGAAGCAATACCTAGCATACTGAAACTACTTTCAAAGAATTCGACATATGCAGTATATATGGACCGGTCTCCCAAAGACTGAGTGCCCAATCTACTAAAAGAATGACGAAACCACAGAACATCACACTGTGACACTGTACAGCTCTTCTTCTTCTAAGAAGGCGTGCTTTCCTCAACAGTGATGTGATCCCCAACTAGTGAACTTATCAAATTTAAAGAAAATGCGATTGACCGGGGAATTGCTGACTGTCCTTTAACTTGGGCTAGCAGCGCAACAATCAAGTAGCTTAGTGCTTGACCTATCACAGCATGTGTGAATCTTTCTAGCAGCATAATACTCTGCTATGTACGCCGTCATAGCACTACAACTGTCAATACAAAAGATAATAAAAATATGAGAAACCAGCTTATAGCCTCAGATAGTGACGTATTCATTGTTGACGAAGTTGGTAAATCGTTATCTTGTCTTAGCCGAGATATGGATGCGGATATGCGTAACAGCCTAAAGACAGCCAGTCAACCATCAACCCCTTCCTCATTTTCATCTACCAATCCGACTGATCCAACCCCCCTCACTAGTCAAGATCCTAGTGCTTGAACAATCTGCCCCTTCTTCATCCGCTCGTTCTCCTAGTTCGCCTGCCCTCGATTCCTACCCGAAATACCTTGACCTACTCCTTCCACCAACTGTCAAACTCACTAAAAAATTTTCTGATATGAATGATGACAGTTGTTACGTAGTATCTCGTTTGAGAGACCGCCGCATTTATGAAAATGTTCGGCTCTACGTTGCCTACTTGAACGACAAACCCAACTCAGTTTGCATTGATGGCATAACCAAAACCAACATTATGGTTTCGATTCAACGAGAAGGTCTTCCTATTAAGCCAGTGGAATTGATGCAAATTTTCGTGCGCTACCATGAGAGTTTCGACATCTCTTCCTATGAAGTTCATAATGATCTTTCTACGCTGTCTTCTCATGTCAGCTCTAACCGTCTCTCCCACTTGCAAAGAACTCGTTCAAATTTTAAAAACTATTACAGTTCCTAACAAACTAAATCCTGTATCCTCCAGTCCACAATGCCTGTCCATTTACTACCAAAATGTAAGAGGTTTGCGCTCTAAAATCTGCGTCGTATACCTCAATTCTCAAAAGTTACCCTATGACCTAATTGCTCTTACTGAAACAAATCTAATTCCGGAAATTAATAACCTTGAGCTGTTTCCTCCAAATTTCAACGATTTTCGAAAAGATGGATTCGAAAGAGCTGATAATCCCTATGGCCGAGGTGTTTTACTAACAATCCGGAACTTTTTCCACGCAACTCCTGTTGATATTCCCCACACTGACAACTTTGTTGTTACATTCACCCATCCCAATCAATTGAGTCTTAGCGACGCAGTGGATTTTTTGACTGATAATGCACAACCTGAAGAGTGTAGTATTCTAGTAGGGGATTTCAACCTTCCTCAACTTAAATGGGGGCCTTCCGATGATTCGTCTCATTTCGTCTCTCTTAATTCGCAATCAGAAATAGAAATTTTGATGGTGGACTACCTAACCAACTCAAGACTATATCAGATTAGTGGAATACCTAACACAATGAACAGACAACTCGACCTTGTCTTCACATCCGATTCTGATAACTGTGTCGTTTATAGGAGTGATCATCTTCTTTCTACCCTAGACCGCCTTCATCCCCCCTTGTCAATTACATACTCATATGAAAATGGCAACACAAGTGTCGATTCGGAAAATGCATTTTCATTTAACTTCCGAAGAACCGACTTTAACAAGCTTAAAAATCTCATGAGCAACATTAACTTTGACTATATTGCTGAGACAGCTAACACTGATCTTGCCCTATCAACGTTCTATTCGTTAATTTTCCCCTGCTTTGCCCAATCGGTTCCATATACCTTCCGAAAGGACTGTATGCCAGCTCCTCTCTGGTACAATAAGGAGTTGCGCTCTCTTCGTAATTACAGAAACAAGTTGTGGCATAAATTCTTAAGGACTCGATCTGATTCCGACTACAGTAATTATCGATTGGTATATAATCGTTTTTCTGAACTTTGTGAGTCTCTTTACCTTGAGTACCTCTACCGCATGCAATTTAACTTAGTCTCGGACCCTAAACGCTTCTACCAGTTTGTTAATACCAAAAGAAAGTCAGACGGCTACCCATTTACTCTCAAATTTCTTAGTGAATCTTCTGCCGACCCGAAAACCATTGCAAATTTCTTTGCCTGCCATTTTAATAAATCCTTTTTTAAGAAAACAGCTGAACACGATCCTAGTTACTTTAGCCATATGAGAAACTATTCTGAGGCATCATCCATTTCGCTAAATATAACAACATCTTTGGTATCTGATAACGTTACCAAACTTAGAAATGATTTTTCGTCCGGCTATTGTAATAAAAGATTGTGTTAATCATCTCGGTCCTCCCCTTGCTGCCCTATTTAACTTGTCTGTCTCAACAGGTACTTTCGCTTTCCTATGGAAGAAATCTTACATCATCCCTATTCATAAAAAAGGAAGTAAAGCCGAAGTCGGTAATTATAGGCCCATAGCAAAACTCTCTTGCATACCTAAACTTTTTGAAAGCATAGTCTATCAGCAACTGCTTCGGTATTGTAGGCCAACTATTTGTACAAATCAGCACGGTTTCATGAAAAGTTAATCAACGACCACTAGCCTAACAGGGTTCGTCTCTAGGACACTTCATGCTTTAGAAGACGATGATGAAGTCGATTCAATTTCCACTGATTTCAGCAAGGCATTCGATAAAATTTCTCACCAACTTATCATTTTTAAACTAAAAAAACTTGGCTTTTCCCCTCATTTTGTGGCATGGACCAAATCCTATTTAGAAGACCGAGAATACAGGGTCATCTTCAGATCTTCAGTATCCGACCCCATTAAAGCAACATCTGGTGTCCCTCAGGGTAGTCACCTTGGACCAATCATCTATATCCTAACGATTAACGACATAAATCTTATTTTAACGAATTGTAATCTTTCTATTTTCGCTGATGACATGAGAACTTCCAAAGTCATTTCATTGCCTTCTGATTCCCATTGCCTGCAAGATGATTTAAATAAAACTTTTTGGTGCTCAATCTCAGCAAATGCCAAGCAATAACCTATTCCCGCAAACATCTACCTCCCCCTCCAAGAAACTACTTCATCTGCGAAGGAGCCTATTCCTTCCACTACCCAAGTACGGGATCTAGGAATAATTTGTGACAGAGAATTGAATTTCGACTCACATATTGACAGCATTATAAATAAAGCTAACTCTGCACTTGGTTTTATCAAACGCTGGTCAAAAGAATTTTCTAACCCTTGCGTTACAAAGTCCCTATACATTACTTTTGTAAGGCTTCTTCTCGAATATTGCAGCCAAGTTTGATCACCCTATAAACTAATCCACATTCAAAGAATAGAAGCAGTCCAACGCAGGTTTATCCGTTTCGCACTTCGTGGTCTACCCTGGGCCGACCCATATTGATTACCCCCCTATGAAAATAGACTAAAACTAATTAGCATGCATACCCTAAAAAAAACGTCGTGAAGTCTCTGATGTACTTTTTATCCACCAGTTACTGAGTGGAAACATCGAGTGCTCGAGAATAACGCAAAATATTGCATTCACTCCCAATCCCCGTAATCTAAGATCTGTCCCACTCTTCCTGATCCGAACTCACCACACCAACTACGGTCACTTTGAACCCATATCTAGAATGTTGCGTATAACGAACAACTACGCCGAAATAGCAGCAAACACGAAATAAAAAAAGCACTGCTCAATATGCCACTCCCTTAACATCTCCCTCGTCCACCATTTCTCCTCGCCCCATTAGGTTAAGAATATCTTTGTTAGTTTTAAGTCTAGCTTTAAGTTTTTGCTTGTTAATAAGCTTAATAAAGTTGTCCGGGGTAGACCCGGGCCAATAATAATAATAATAATTGTGGGAAAGTTCAACGTTGAACGGCTAAAATCGCAAAACGACACCAGGGAATTTTTTCCGGCTCGAGTTTCGCTCAACTTCTCGAGGAGTCCGTTGCCGCCAGAGTCGAACGCAGACGACCAGTGGCATCATTGGTAAAGAGCAATCAGAGAGGCCGACTCTTATATACTGGGTTACCAGAATATAAAACATACTTGCCAGCGATCTGCAAGGATGAAGAACCAGAGTCGGTGCTTTTCTGGATTATTATTTCTGCAGATTTTTAGGTGATGTGATGTTTAGGTAATCGGGTATGGAGCATATATCCACTCGTCCCTAAAATCTGAGTCGACGTAAGTATGCTCGACGAATGGAAGCTCAGCGTTGTTTGTCCGATCCTAAAGAAGGGATATCCCCTAAAAGGCGCCAACTACAAGCGGATAAGTCTGCTCAACAATATATATCCTGTCTGCCGTATTATGTTAACGCCTAAGACCATTCATATCCAGTCCACGAAAGATCAAATTTTCACATTACAGCAGATTTTGGAAAAACCCCAGGACTACCAAATCGATACCACCAAGTCCTCACTGATTTCGAAATTGCATACGACAGCATGTATAGAGACGAACTCTACGAAGCCATGTCTAGTTTTGGCATCCCCGCCAAGCTCATTCGACTATGCAGGACGACGCTGTTCTGTCGATGTCGGTAATAACAAAATTGAGGCCTTCAATGGCAATGCGTTGTGACGTGATTTTTTCGACATCTTTCTTGAAAGAATTATGCGAAGCTAGCAAATCAACTCTAGAGGCATCGAATTTAAAAAGTCAGAACACAACGAGCTGTCAATGGAGAAAGTATCGGGTTTTCCAATAACGACTTTGTTGGATCACATCATCATGTTAAAACAGAGAGAAATCATTAGTACCAAGAACATACATACTTATAATTTATTTATCTAGAATTTCATTTATTAATATTAAATTATCTAACATTTGTACTATCAAAATTTACTTCACATTGAATTGCTTACGTATATAAAAAATGATACATCAAACTTTGAATTAAATAAAAATTTAAACTTCGCGCCCAAAAAACCAATGTTCGCCATATTTAATAAAAATTATTGTACTAAAACGGAAAAATGTATGAAAAAATTTGTACTAAAATAGGTTTCTTTTAAAATTGAATTGTAATAAAGCCTTCTTCTTGTGTCAACACTCAACAGCAACAGATCATTCGCATTTTTCGCTCGTTTTTTTTTTCAAAATCATTTTAGCCAGTCGTAGTCGATTTCGCTCCGCGCTTGTTTTTTACTTTGTGACAATTTTTCGTGAACAATATCTCTTCAGGAAAATATTGGCAGAAACATTCGTACCAATTTTCCATGAAGAGCAGTCAAAAAACCTTCTGACTGTACAGACTTCACAACTTTTTTTTTTAAATAAAAGGCAAACCATTTGAGATATTTCAAAAACTTTATTATTGGCTTGAAGTACAAACAAAACATTTATGAATGGAACTCAACTTCGTTCATATGGCCACCGCGGGCACGTTTGCAGCGGTCGATTCGTTGGACCCAATTTTCAACGGCCGAAACGGCCGCTATTTCGGGTTCAATTTTGGCTCTGAGGTCTTCCAACGTTGTCGGCGTGTTAGCATAAACCAATGACTTAACGTAGCCCCACAGAAAATAGTCAAGCGGCGTTAAATTGAACGAACGAGGCGGCCAATCGACTGGCCCATGTCTTGAGATAACACGCTCACCATACTTACTCTTCAATAAATCGATTGTAGCGTGTGCTGTGTGGCTTGTGGCACCATCCTGTTGAAACCACATGTCGTCCAAGTCCATATCTTCCTATTCGGGCCAAAAATAATCGGTGATCATGGCGCGATAACGCTGACCATTCACAGTAGCGTGACGATTGTTATCGTCGACGAAAAAATATGGCCCAATAACGCCGCCGGCATGCAAACCGCACCAAACAGTTATTTTTTGTGAATGAAGTGGTGATTCATGAAGCACATGTGGGTTTTCACTCGACCAATAATGCATATTTTGCTTATTGACGAACCCATTGAGCTAAAAATGAGCTTCGTCACTGAAGATGATTTTGCGATGAAATTCATCATCTTGGCGCATCTTCTCCAGAACCCAACGTACGTCGCTTCAAATGGTCCATCGGCTTCAATTCTTGAGTCAGCTTAATCTTGTATGAGTGTACGAGTAAACCAAGATATTAACGCAAAATACGCCATAATGTGGTCTGAGCGATGGCCAGTTCTTGACAACGCCGCCGTGGAATTGACTGATTTGGATCGTTTGCTACGGACGTCTGAACGGCAGCGATATTTTCGACACTTCGACCAACCCGTAGTCTCACTGACACGGCAACATCAAATTTTTGCACTAAACTTGTTATTGCCTGTCTACTAGGGCGAGAATTAGGATCGAAAATTGGAGTTAACGCTCTTAAAGTTCTTAAGTTCTTAAAGTGCGTTCACAAATTAAATTCAAAGTTGTCAAGTCCCTATTGGAAAACCCTTTATATGCTCTCAACTGAGTTCTTCAGGTAATTTTGGAGGACACGGAGGAATGAAGAACGCGTTTCAACAGCGAACTGCACAGCAATGCCGACCTCGTCAGAATACGAGAATAACCCGGCCTAGACGACTAGATCACCTTAAGCGCAGGGACACCAACATCCCGGCCCGGAGAATTTTCACTTCCAACCCAGAGCTATAATGCAGTAGAGGACGACCTCATTTTAGGTGGCGCACATAAGTGGAAGGGAACCTCAACCAACTTCGCGTGCGCAACTGGAACCAGCTGGCATAAGATCGCACTAGCTGAGGACATGGTATACCACAGACTCCAGCGCCATCTAAGTATCGGCTTCCAGCACAAAGCTCTTAGATCAGTGCCTACAGTTGTTCCGAACACAAGCAAAATCGACAAAGAACAAATCGTTCTGCTTTTTTGCGTTAGAAAGTGTGGAGCAATTTCTTAGGGTAATTACGTCAAAATGTAAGTGGATACCGACGTACATTGGTTTTCAATGTTTGTAAATTACAATGACTCGGAAATGAAGAGTTCGGCAGGGCATTCCACAAGCGAATTGCTGTTTAAGAATACGTTCGGAGGATGGGCTTGAGGGTAAACTTATGAACATTCATAACGAGGGATGTTACGGTTAGAGGTTTGAACATCGATGCGGTGTCAATTGACTGGGCAATATTGGCAATTTAACGACACTATTGTATTTTGGAAGCATTAAATTGAACTTTCCACTTACTTATGCTGTTAATATCAGGATTCAATAAAATAAAATATTTACATACGCTGTCGTTACCGTTCTACAGCCGAAGAGCAGCGCTGTGGGTCTGTGAACGCAGAAAAAAGTATAGTGGAATAAAAGTGGCAGGCAAAAAACGATTAATGAAAATTAAAAAGTGCTGAAGACAGAATGGAACCTTGGGGCACAAACGCATTGTAGAAATCACTTGCAATCGTTAAAGGCAACTTGGATTGACCGCTCCGAAATGTAAGTTGTAATCCATTGGAAAATAGTTCGATGCCAAGCTATGAAATATCATATTCTGTGCAAGTATTCGTGCTTTCGCCAGATTGGTTAGACTAGGGTTCCACTTTCGGTGAGACATACCACTAAATCACCAGTGGCCCTGTTGCTAGAAAAAAGTACTGCCCTTGGTCTTTCGAGATATTTCATGAGCTGACGGTTTATCATGGCTGTTTTCCGTGATTTTGGTGAAAAGGGACGTAGAGTGCAATGGGTCAATATTCGGGTATATTGACCCATTCGACGCGTTCGAGTATAAGCGGAGCTATCACACAATTTGGAAGCGTTGGGCGAACAGCGAAGAGTGAAGCAGATTTGCTTTGTCCAAATAGCTATTTTAACAACTGGAATGTCATTACGAAAGTGGATCAACAAGTACCCGTTTTTGAAGACAGGTGACGTGGCGTTTTAAAGAAATAAAAGCAAAGTTCGACACTGTCGACCATTCATTAAACGTGGTAATACACCTTTTTTTTTATAAGGACCGCTCAGGCAACCCAGCAGATGTGATTTCTGAAAAAATCATTGAAAAGGTCCATGACGTGATTTTTGCTAATTATCGAACGATAGACCGTATCGTACGGAACGGCAATCAATATTTTACATGATATGTTAAACAATGTTATGCCGGTCCGATGAGTCCCACGATTGGCGATACGGCTACCAATTTCGAACGAGTTTTTGAAGCTCTTTAAGCAGAAAAAGTGTTCGGAACCCTTTAAGCGACTTTTTGAGTCACCGTTGATGAAACCTAGATCCATAACTACATGCCAGATCAAGCGACAATCAAAACAATGGATTTTTCAAGGTGTATCTGCCCTTGAAGAGGACGAACTCGGTCCCATCGGCTGAAAAAGTCATAGCGCTAGGTTTTTTTGGGGGATTCAAAGGGAATAATCCTCATGGTCGTTTTGAAAAAAAGCAAGACAGTACTACACTGAGTTATTGGACAGAGTTGGTAAACAATTAACAGAGACTAATTTGATAATTTGACAATTTGACAAAGAAAAATGTGCTGTTTCACTAAGACAAGCCACTACCTCATTCATCCAGATCACCATACAAAAATTACATGAATTACTGTACGAATTACTGTACGAATTGCTGCCGCATCCACAAACTGGCTCCTTACGATTTTTTGTCCTTCAACATGAAAGCGTGACTCGCAGGAAATAAAATCAGCTCAAATGAGGAAGTCATCTGCAAGACAGAAGCATATTTACTTTTGGTTTGACACTCTTTATCCGATGGGGGATAAGGGATGTCATTCCACAAAGAATAGTGTTTGAGAGCACGCCCCAATTGGCATTCTCGTATTGCCAGACGGTTCCTCTAGGAATCTTTTCTCTAGATGTGGAGTCCATGTGGTTCGACGAGCCTAGAAAGAAGGAGAGTACACTGACGGTGCACTTATCAGGATAAGAAGTCCAAGACAAGTCCAGGAAGTTAGTGGCATGACAATTAATGTCAGGTATTCGTGTGGGTTCATTTCTGGAGCGAAGATACAATACCTCCTGTCTGTTCAGAATGTCGAAGTACATATACAATTTTATCCATGGATTCAGAAGGCACATCAATCTCGTTAAAAGTTGAACTCCTGGGGCTTCTGTAAATAAACCAGTAAGTTGTAAAATTTTCAGACTTTGCCAGCTCGAATGTGTCTTGATTTGCCAGTCTCGTGTAAATCGAGATCAACTGCTAGAAGGCGTTATACCTTTATAGCCAATTGGTTGTAATCAGTTGTAAGTCAGCGTTTGGTGATGACGATAATATCAATCTGATTTCTGACATTTTTGGCCGGTTAGTTACACAATGTTTTGTACACTTACTGTCTTAATGATGTCCAAACTTTGACCGTCGTTCTGACCGCTTTTCTTTGACATTTATCATTACCAAACCACTAGCAAATTTGTTAATACAAATATACTCATACTTACGCTTGCATACTTTGGAAATCAGCCGTCAATTTTCTAATAATTACACATCCGAGTAAGGCATTTGCCGAATATTGGATAGATTTCCTATCACACACTTCCTAAGTGAGGTCAATACGCTTTCTTAAGAAAAAAAGTGCTGCTGAAGACTGAGACCCAAAGGTGATCTAAAATAATCGATTCGCAGACGTTCGCAGCAGTTGTGACTTTGCAACCAAAGATCTCCACATCATCTGGCACAAACAGACTACGAATACCTTCGATAAAACTACAAACCGGGATGATCTTCACCTTAAAAATAGTTGAAATATCTGAAATATTAGAAAAAAGAGTTAAAATATTCTTTGGAACACTTTCCAGAAGTATTTTATTAATTTTCTTAAACACCTCGTATCTGGTGCCCAGCCCAAATAATAGATAGTGCTATCTAAAGGGCGTTATCAGGACTTTGATACTTATAAAGTCAACCCATTCAGACGACACAAAATTATTCCGCAGTCAATGTCATTCACAAGTTGACACAAGTTTCTCTAATACAATTGACGTATGCCAATTAGATCAGCGTTTCCTAAATTGAATTTGACTATATGCATACGGATCTGGCAGTGACATCAATTATATTGAGTCTAAACTTTGTTTCATAATAGAAATGACATTCTACTTCGCTCAGACCTTATCTATCTGACTATTTACTCGTATCTGTATTGCATTTCACCGCAATATCTGTCCCATTATAATTGCTTATCATATTCGAAGTACGTTTATTATCAAATGTGATAATTAATATGAAGATTATTTTTTTTAATTTTTCCATTATAATCTTCAGACATTTAAAACCAACCATCACCGGTAATTCCCACATCGATAGAGTTGCTATGCTATGATTCCATGATAAATTTACTACTATGCAATGA
The DNA here is from genome assembly GCA_963966105.1 of Volucella zonaria. NCBI lineage: Eukaryota > Metazoa > Arthropoda > Insecta > Diptera > Syrphidae > Volucella > Volucella zonaria. The sequence goes on along the minus strand of OZ014534.1, from coordinate 78,768,775 downwards.
TTTTGGTCCATTTCTTGCGATGTCAAGCAATAAGCTTTCAAGACATAAAAACTGCATCGCAAGCTGGAACAAGAACGGCCGAAAGTTTTGAACTAGAAAACGTATTACGACAACGCGAAAATGGGAAGATGGCCGGTATGTTCTCTCTCGACTACGAGACCGCAGACTATATGATAATGTTCGTTTATATCTCGCATATCTACATGATAAGCCAGATTCTGTCTGTATAGACGGTATAACGAAATCACAATGATCTGCGGCAACTTTTTATACGTTTTCATGAGCAATTAGAGATGACTCCTGATGATGTGGCTAATGATCTCTCTTTTTTTGCGTCTCACGTAAGTTCCAAACGCATACTACACCTCCAGCGAACACGGTCTAGTTTCAAAAACTACCATCGCTCCTAACCCACCACTCAATTCTTTGCCGAAGCTTCCCAAATATCTGTCATTTTATCAAAATGTAAGAAGATTACGAACTAAGAGTTCTGCTATATATCTTAATTCGCAGATTCTGCCCTACGACATTTTTGCACTCACAGAAACCAATCTCACCCCTAATATTAAGAATAATGAATTATTTTCCCAAGACTTTGATTTACACCATGACGACGGTCTCGATAAAGAGGAAAATTTATATGGCCGTGGGGTACTTCTAGCTATACACTCTCGTCTCGAGTCTAAACCCTTTAAAAAATCGTCCACTGCATTCTTTGAATTTGTTTGCGCTAGAATTCCTATTTGCAAGCGCAACCTATATATTTGCTGCTGCTATATTCGCCCCTCTCAACCAATTGAAGGTTACCAGCTAGCTGTTGATGCAATCGACAGCATTTTTAATGCTGCTGATTCCAACGACGTAGTTATTTTTTTAGGTGATTTCAATCTACCTAAGCTTGTAAAGGCTCAGACTGACCAGTCCTACTTTACTGCAACAAATCAAACCTCTGATAAAGAAAACCTTTTCATCGACTGCCTTACTGACTCTGGTCTGTATCAATTAAGTGGTATCACCAATAACATATTGGCAGACAACTCGACCTAGTCTTCGTCAAGAAATGTGAAGTGCACCTCGCCCAACCTCTTACAGCTCTCTTTCAGCTTTCTATCATCCAGGGATTATTTCCCTCGACCTGGAAAAGGTCATTTATTATTCCCCTACATAAAAAAGGCCGAAAAGATGATATTTCCAACTATCGACCAATTGCTAAGCTGTCCTGCATACCTAAGCTTTTCGAGAGCATTATTTATTACATAATGCTTTTCCATTGTAAACCTATTGTTTCCCAAAACCAGCACGGATTTCTCAAAGGTAGATCGACGACCACCAACTTAACGGAATTCGTATCAAGCACTTTATGTGCACTGGAATTTGGAAATGAAGTTGATGTGATTGCCACCGATTTCAGCAAAGCCTTTGATAGGATTTCACATGATATAATCCTTCTGAAATTAAAAGCTCTTGGTTTCCAAATAAACTTTATAACATGAGTTCAACCATATTTAAATGTAAGACAGTATGCTTTATTTAGGTCCATGATTTCTGACCCAATTAAAGCCTCCTCTGGTGTCCCTCAAGGCAGCCACCTTGGCCCCTTGCTATTTATTCTGGCCATTAATGATGTTGATTGCATCATTAAAAATTCATATATATCTGTTTACGCAGACGATATGAAAATCTTTAAATATATCCTCTTCCTCAGACAGCCTACCACTGCAGGAAGATCTTGACAGATTTTGTCAGATGGTGTCAGAAGAATTTTCTTGAGCTTAACGTCCGTCAATAAGTGTCAGGCTATAACATATTCACGTAAGCGGCCCCCTACTTTACCTCGCTGCTATCTAATCTTTAATCTGCCTGTTCCCTTAGTGAATGAGTTGCGTGATTTAGGTGTTATCTGTGATAAGGCACTCAATTTCCTTTCTCACATTGATAATATAATAAAGAAAGCCAACTCTGCCCTTGGCTTCATTAAGCGCTGGTCTAAGGAGTTTTCCAATCCTTATGTTACCAAATCTCTTTACATAACCTTTGTTAGGCCTCTTCTTGAATATGCACAAGCCAAGTTTGGTCACCCTACTACAGAACACACATCCTCCGGATAGAAGCTGTTCAACGCAGGTTTTTACGATTCGCTTTACGTGGTCTTCCCTGGGATGATAGCCAAAACTTACCACCTGATACTGACCGGCTGAAGCTTATAAATTTACAACCCCTTTCTATACGTCGAAAAGTTGCCGACATTCTCTTTATTCATCAAATTTTAGTTGGTAATATCGATTGTCCTTCTTTACTTCGACTTATTTCTTTTAATACCAACCCTCGTAATCGTAGGTCTGTGCCACTTTTCCGGCTCTTGGAGCCAATGTCTAGAATGCTTCGTGAAGTTAACGATATTCTGCCTCTCTTCGACTACCATCTCGCCAAACTCTCTCTTAAAAACACTCTTATTTCCACCTATGCCTCACATCCTAACTTTTTTTTAACCGCTCACACCCTTTAGTTTTTATCTTTAGTTTTAAGTGAAAATTGTTAGTTCTAAGAATAAGCTTGGAATAAGCAATAATAAATCTGTCCGAGATTGACCCGGGCCGCAAATCACAAATCAAAAATCGATACATGTAATATGCGTCCAAGAAAGCAACTGGTGAAATGTCGGAAACTTACAGACGAAAGCATATAAAATGTTAGTTTTACGAAACGGAGCGAAGCAAGAATGGAGTTGCCATCAATTTAATAGCTAAACTCTTGTCACAAATTAGTGATTGACTAATGGGAATACAAGTGAGAACCGACCATGAAGCTTAGAATATTGTAAGCGCTTACGAACTGCGAAAAGGTAGTAATCAATCGGGAAAACGACAACATTTTGCCACGACTTCGATGAGCTTTTAAGTAGAACGTGACGGGAGGAGGAGGCGCTTTTAATCGGTGCACATTTAACTGGACACGGGAAGGGATTGCACCGGAATACGAAGACTGCCATTGAAGAAACGGGTTCGGAACGATAAAGTGGGAGAAGATACATTTACTAAACTCATGCAGCGTACTGAAACGGCAGTAATCAAACCCTGATTGCACGACTTAAATAAATAGCCAGCTCCGTATGCTAAATTTATTAGAATGGCTCTAGAATGTCCTAATAGAAAAAGGAATATTTAGCGTGCAAACACCTTCGATGACAATTGCTAGAGTAGTTGAAAAAGTCAGCTCGATGTTTCATAAAGGCGGCTCCACAAAAGTAAAGAAACATGGTGGTGGCACCTTGCGACGTAAACAGGGGTAAGGAACAAAGGGCAGACCTTTCAAGCGTGGATAAGTACAATAGAAATAGCGAAACCAATAAAATGGGCCTTGAGTTAAACTATAAACCTTGCAAAAAAGAGGAGAAGAAAGCGGTAGCTGGAACGCGAGCGAAGAGGTAGACTCACAATCCATAAGCAGGCTGCAGGCAATAGAAGAAATTCTAAGTCAAAGCACGGATTTACGACCTAACTTTTTTAAGATTGAGGCACAATGAATAAAAGCTAGAGATTCAATCGCTGAAACATATTGAAGACGAGCCAGAACACCTACTAAGGAGGACTTTAACACAATACTAATCGGAGAATTTCCGCGCAGTACCATGTGCTGTACGAAAAGAAAACAGCAGAATTTGCGAATGCTCAAATAAGCGAAGCAGCAAGAAGAATAAACCGGGGTCATAAAGTCTGAGCGGATCATGTACAATGTACATGGCAAGCAAGAGTTTAAATGGATCTCGACCAGATGGGAGACGATTTAATACCTAACCAGCTTAGGAAAAGCTTTCTAGTTTCATTGTATAAAGGCGACACGAGAAAGTGAAACAACTACCAATCGATGAAACTACTCGTAATATTTACAAATATGTAATGACGAAGGAACATCGCCACGCTTCAAAAGGTCATCGATTTGAAAAAAAAGCGTTCTATGGAGTTCTTATATATGGTAGACGGCGCGCTAGGATGACAAAATGTACCCGAGACGAATAAAAGAATAAAACGCGAAAGTTTACAAAGTCCGTTGACTTTTAATGTAGAGCAAGATGTTCTATTGAAGCAGCATATTGCCGAGTGCAGAATGACTTTTCTCTCTCTTCTTTTCGCCGATAACATAATCAACAGCGTGATAACCTTTCTTAATACTCCGATACAGGTGTTAGAAGGTGCGTTTTGAGAATCAGTCTGTCGTTTACCGCCACGCCAATTGCAAAGACGATATCGAACATAGAGTTAACGCGGGAGGGCTTTCATAGCGCGAAAACTCTGCCCTATTTTATGAAAAAAAAGCAATATAGACTCAGGTTCTAGTCAAGGCTCAAAGAAGAGGCCGAAGGAAAAATAACTGGATCAGCCATATGCAAAAACGTTAGGCTTGTCTCACTAACGAGGTGATCTAAAATAAAGCGGCCAATAGAATGATTCTAAGGTCCGCAAATTCTGCCAACCCCACAAGTGGCGTAGTACAATAGCAATGCAGATACGTTAGTGAAATGTGTGGTGATAGCTAGAAGTATACTCGTTACATATTTCCGAAGCAAAAGAAGTCGGCGAAGTAATTTCATAGAGTCAACGGCGACATCAAACCACAACGGAATTAACGTCTAATCTGGGTTATGATCAACCAGTCATAAGCTTCCGACGATGTAGTGAAGACACTATCAAGAAGGATTCTGCGACTTCAATTCAAAATCGATATTGAGAGCCTTTTCAGTTTATTAGGTGAAAAGTTCATCTTCCAGGAAACGACGACAGACACAGGCGATGAATACCACTAGCTTCCCAAAACTAAGAAACTATGAAGCTACGGATCCGCATAAAGATGACTAAACTACCGCCAGGAGCTTCAGAACTATCAGTCTGACCTCCCGCATGTTGAAGAGCATGGCGAGAATGGTCGAGCTTCATGTGTTCTTAAATGCTTTGCAAATGCATCCCCTGTCCAAGATGCAACATGCCTACCATCTCGGAAGATCCTGTGCAGGACTTAACTCGGCCAGACAACAGTAGACGAACCACTAGTTTTATGGACAAAAGCAAAGCTGATGATAAGTCTCTGATTGACTCCGACCAATATGCGATGGAGCGGCGGCGTTGTCTCCACTGCAATGGTGCATATCGGTCGATTCATGACATAACGCTCTTGTTCTGATGTCTACGCTCAGGCATATACAGACAATCTAGTTGTATTTCTAAGGAGCAAGCATCACTAGATCTGATTGACAATCGGTGCACTAGAAAAAGGCTTTCGGTCAATCCTCTTTAAACTGGGGATGTTCGCTTTACAACAAGGAGGAAGCTGGCTAATCTAGTGTTTAGAGGCATCACCAAGCTAAGGCAGTTACATATATCCTATGCATCGGTTGTCTGGTCGAACAATCTTCACGAAAATACGTCGCTGCTTTATAAGACTCCGAAGGACGGTCTGTCTCGGCTGTATGGGGCTTTCCCCCTCTAGATTGGCTCTGATCTAGACGCACTGATGGATCCGCATTCGCATTCCCATCTCTTCATGAGCTGCACTCTCAAAGCGAAATGGTCCTTGGTAGAACACGTACTAGAGTTTTAATGACCTTGCGCGGCGACTCTCTTTTTTGACTCTGGTCTTATGGATATGTCGTCTGATGCAATCCCTCCTGCGGAAATAATATGAAATCGACTGTGCCCAAGAATGGTTTCGGACAGAATCTGTTCCAGGAAAGGAATGTAGTCCAGTCTTCACGGATGGCTCCAAACCCGATTTAGGATGCGACCCTGGTGTCTTTCTAGAGGAGAACAATGTTAGGTTTCATTCCTTTTCTGTCGTCCAAGCCGAAATATATGCAATCCTGACGGCAATGAACTAGGTTATATTGTAAAAAACCAATGGACGGGAGGAAGCACCCGCATCTGTAGCGACAACCAGGCTTGCTAAACCCTCCCATAACCTCTAAGATAGGTCGAAAATGCAAGTCTTTACTGAATACAGTCGGAGGGCTGAATTCACTGAGTTTATTTTTGGGTCCCGGTAAATGAAATGGACTTGCTAGGCAAGTTTTTCATGAGCCGAGCCTACGTATTCGGTTAGAGCTTCTTTTGACTGTTGGGTCTCATACAAGTATAACTGCAGGTGGCATGACTCTCCAGGTTTCCAGCCGACCAAACGAATTCTTCCTGATTTCTCTAAGAGGTCTACGGCTTTTCTGCTGTCCCTTAATAGGAAAGACTGCAGTGTGACTGAAGTGTGCTGGAAATAAGTGACAACATCCTGCGACGTTTACTGTAAGAGTGATGACGATACCGTGGAGCACTACCTCTGTTGGTGCCCGGTCTAAGCTCGCATCAGCCTGCAAGTACTCCGTGTTGATGTAGCGGGTGCTGAAAGGCTAAGAAATTCCAATAAAAGGACCATACAAGGAGTGTAGTGGATCAGTTCCAAGGAGTGTAGTGGATTAGTTCTTTGTGGGTACTCTGTCCCGACAGGAAAAAAAATCGATACTTCGATCGATCCCAGGATTTGAACCTAATCTGTCTGCTTTAGCAACTTACCAATTTGAATAAAAAAAAAATCAATTCTAATTAAAGGAAAAACAAATGTTGGTTATGTGTTAAGTCTAAGAATCTGCCTTGTCAGGATATGTTCATTGTTACTTACTCATAGATCTTAATTCGACCACATTACCTACCTAGAGAATCCTCACTATTTGGGAGCTCTTTGCCATCAGCATTTTCCTTGAGATCTGAAAACATATTTCAAAAAAAATAAGTCTTCACACCAAAAACAAAAACAGAAACAAAAACAAGTAAACAAACAAATAATCTTATAAATTAAAAAAAAAATAAACAAATAAAAGAACGATAAAGTATTGTACCAAAACCATATTTCATTTATTCATTCAAATTTCTAATCCTTAACAAATGTTCCTTATAATTTCTAACGGTATTGAGAAAATGCTGCGACACATTCGCCATTTTATTTAGATTGTTCTCGTTCAAAAACGAATACAATTCAGTGTACAGTTCATAGGGCAATCCATCCAAACCTGGATAAATCCCATACTCAGCCTCCTGCTTTATGATGTCGTTGCGCACTGGTATTAAGACTTCCTCACGCATTTTAAATGACAACTCTGACAAGTTTCGAAATCGACTTGGAAATGGTCTTCCTTTCAAGTTTAACACATAACGTCCTATCGATAGGCAGATACTCTTTCCAGAAGCATTAGCATAATTTGGCAGCAATGTCAAAATTAGCAAATCTCCTGTCACAATTCCTATCATGAGACAAGTTGTAGTTGATCTGTGAAAGACTAGCTGCAGTCGAATGTTGTATGACAGTTGGATGGGATCATAAATGGCTGCTGGCATTTTTGACAGCAATCTGACATTTCGAACATGAAAAGTTGACAGATGCGAATTGGATTGTAGCCGATTCGAATTTCGTTGTACTTCGTCTGGTGTGCCAAATGAACACTCTAAAGCTAGAGCATAGATAATGGTTATCAATAGGTCGACTTGGTTGGACTTATTGGCATCGCAGGATTTAAAGAGATTCCTTAAATGTACTGGAACTGCATCAAGAGTTGAGTCTTCAATTAGGAGCAGTTTAAGGTCGGTGGCATAGGCTTCATCTTCGGTGTTGTCTTCTTTGATTTCTGCAAGCAAAAAGAGTGAAATGTGAAGGAGAACGTAAATAAAAGCACAATTTGTGAGCATGAAAGGGAAAGGATGATAATTTAACAAAAAAAAAAAAATTACTAAATCAATAAATGATCAAATAAATGAAACCAAAACAAACCTTGTGTGGAAAATGATACGTACGAGTATATTGTTTTTTTTTTTACTGTTTGCTCGTTTTTTTTCTTATTTACAGTGTTAATCACAAAATATTCGTTATTTTTATTTCACAAAAATAAAACTTCTAAACATGCAACGTAAGGATTATTTAAAAAGTGTGTACGATTTTTTTTTTTAAACTGTGGTAATGATGACATTGAGTAACGTTTTCTACCCGTAACGCAACGTTACATTGCCGTTGTGATGTGATATCTAAAATGTGTAGACTGATTCGTGTGCAAGGTGTACAACATTAAAACAACACTTAAAAATGCTTATAGTCAAATTTCTTGTTAAAATACAAATTTACAAAATACTGGCAGTGATTCCCATTTATTTTGGTTGCTTCAAAAGACATGGAGAACTCTATTTCAGAGCTGGAAAATAGATCGGTAAACTGTTGACAATCCTATAACTTAGATTAGAGCAGCAGCGTAACAATCAAGCTCGTAGGGTAAATACTATGCCTTACCTACCAGTGGTGGTACCCGGTAAGAGCATGATTAAATCCCTACTCATGCAGGCTAAGATGGTAAGTTCGTGCTCGACCAGCAACATAATACTGGTCTACTCTGTCATAAGGCTCACAGCCTATGCGGAAGAGATAACAAAAATATCCTCGAATAATGACGACTTCACCATTGACGGTCCTGGCAAAAGGTTAAAGAACAACAATCTTCGGATCTACACGTGGACTATTCGAACCATAAACAGATTTCATGTAGCCGAACAACTAGCGGAAATCCTTGACTGCTACAAAGTAGACATAACCACTATCTAAGAAATGTGATGGTATGGACTGGACAAAAAGAGGGTGAGAAGCTCTGACAAATACTCTGGAGAATGTTATAGACAACCGGCACGTGTTTGTTCGGATGCGGATTCGCCATCAGAGGAAGACCAAAGGAACAAGTCTTAAGCTTCAGAGATGTAAGCACACACCTGACGACGATTCACATAAACGGTAAGTTTGCAAGCATAAGCCTTCTAAGAGCCCATGCCCCGACAGAGGAGAGGACGACATTATCAGAGACTGCTTCTACGAGCTCCTCGACAAAACCTACGAACAATGTCCTAATGGGGGGCGTTCAACATATTCTCGATATCGGGGTGAAGCTGTGATTGTATATATAAATTGATTTATTTATCAAGTAATACTATTATTTTAGTGCATTCATGTAAAATTTCATATAAATGTGATTATTAATTCGCGTTTTATCTCTAGTTAAACAGAATCATAATGGCAACTGAGGCGATGATGGTGAAAATTGAGCATCGCGCTGTAATTAAATTTCTCACTAAGCAAGGAAAAAGTCAAAAAACTATTCATGAAGAGATGGTGGCTGTTTACCAGGGTTCCGCACCTTCATTATCAACTGTGCAAAAGTGGTCAAGTGAGTTCAAGAGAGACAGAGAGAGCATTGAAGACGACCCCCGCTCCGGCGCCCCGGCTACTGCTTCTACGGGAGAAAGCATCAAAGAAGTCGAAAAACTTGTTCTTGAGGATGCCCGAATAAAGGTGAAAATGATGGCAGAGATCACCAAGCTTTCAATTGGTACCATTCACACCATTCTTCATGACCATCTTAACCTTTCAAAGGTCAGTGCAAGGTGGGTGCCACGAATGCTCACAGCGCCTCAGATAAAAAGTGAGAATCGCATGCTGTAGAGAGCTTTTGGAGATGTGTAGTGAGAACGCGGACGGTGTTATGGATCGAATTGTTACTGGGGACGAAACATGGGTCCACCACTATGACCCTGAAAGCAAACAAGAGTCCATGCAGTGGCATAAAAAAGGAACAGACCCCCCGAAGAAGTTCAAAGTCACTCCGTCTGCCGGGAAGGTCATGGCCACAGATTTTGGGACTCAAAGGGAATCTTGCTCATTGAGTACAAAAAAAAAGGTGAAACCATCAACGCCACATCCTACGCTTCCACTTTGCATAATTTGCGGGAGGAAATTAAAAAGAAAAGACGGGGTAAACTCGCAGCGGGTGTGTTGCTTCTTCATGACAACGCTCCTGTTCACACGGCGCGAGTTTCCAGGGCTGCTACGCGAGATTGTGGTTTCGAAGAAATTCAACACCCACCCTATAGTCCAGACCTTGGCCCTAGTGATTATTTCCTGTTTCCGGATTTGAAAAAATGTCTTCGTGGAAAAAGATTTTCGGATGATGAAGAACTCAAGTCGGCAATAAATGGGTAATTAGGAAATTCATTTTTTTGAGGGTTTAAAAAAGCTTATCTCAAGATGTAACAAATGCATTGATGTTAGGGGAGATTATATTGAAAAACAAAAACAATTTAAATTGAATTCGCATTTTCCTTCATATCGATACCGAGAATATATTGAACGCCCCTCGTATGATGTAAAAAATTGTTCTTGGGTATTCCAATGCAGATAGCCGAAAATCGGAAAGTACAGCCTCCACCATCCGAAATAAACACCAAAGAATTGACAAATGCAAAGACTTTCGAGAAGGCAATGTAAAAAGACACTTCCCCAATGGTGGAACGAAAATTTCTCTAATTTCAGGCAGATGACCAGAGCGATTTTCAATGTCTGCTACAAACAAAACTTCTGGCAGCCTTAAAAGGACTGTTTAAGTCTGTATAAGAAAGCCATAAAGATATCCAAGAAGCAGGTCTGGACGGGCTATTGCCATTCAATAGAAACGTTCAGGGACTCCGCCAGACCTAGAAAAATTATATCCAAGCAACATTCCAACTCTTCCTTTCTGAGAAAGTCAGAATCCTCTGTGAAAAACCTAGAACTCCTGATGAAAACAAACTTTCCCGGATGCAGTGATACTAGGTAGTACGGAAGCGGGGAGGTCTCGGCAAATATAACCCGCATCCCACAGCAATGCCAATTCAATCATTCCCGAGAAAACGATTTCCTGGGATATTAACAGCTACTCCCCGTTCAAGTCTCGGGGCCCTGACGGCATACTACCTGTCATGCTACAGACACCTAACAACACCTAGCTAGCATGAATCTTCAGAAGCTGTTTAATACTGAATTACGTACCCTACTTTAGGAGGTAGATAGGTAGGTCAACGCGGGCACGAGTCTTCGTTTAACCTCCTTTGTACTTAACATCCTATAGCGTGTCTTAGATATCCACTTGCGAAGCATTCGAGAAGAATCATCGCTATCCAAATCACAGCACGCCTACCGCAAGGGAAGATCTACGAAAACGGTTCTCCACGAGGTGATGCGAACGATCGAAAAATCCATACACTACTACCCAGGCCCCTTTCTTAGATACCCCTCTAAGTCTTCATTCACATTGAAGAAAATTCTGTTAGCTAAAGTTAATGCTGACTAGCCAGCATTATAAGTGCATTCATACCCACTTGAGTGTTAAGTTGTTGTCGTAATAGCTTTTGTTTGATATGCATGATGGCACGAAATTCACTTTCTTCCATTTGTCACAACAAAACTATTTAGCAGATAGTAACGTCGGTGTTTGTGTTTTTTGTGTTTGTCTTTCTTTATAATGACTCGGGACTTTAGAGTGGATATTGCCAATATACCCGGGCTAAAATGTAATCACTTTTCTGCGTACGTCCACGTCTGTAAACACAAACCAATTGTTTTGGCACTTAGTGAAACACAGATAGATCCCCGACCACACCCCTCAGATCATTCTGATCTGAAGCCACCTGGCTACGGACTAGTGCCATTATTCTTCTCTCACCGCGGTCTCGTCATTTACGTGCGTAGTGGTGTAACTTACCAAACTCCACCACAATGTAGTCCCTGTTCCAATCCGGAATTCAATTTCATGTGGTTAAAATTCCATCTCCGTAAGCAAATTATCCACTACTGCTTTATTTACAGAAGCCTCAAACTGGACAGCAATTCGACTTTTAACGAGTTTGATGCGCTGTCTGACTCCATTCAAAGAATTGTATCCCTGTATCCTCATACTGAAATTGTTATTACGGGCGATTTCAATATACACAGTTCTGGGTGACTTCGACATTCTGGACAGACAACACCCAAAGAACGGTGTGTTGAGATCTTCGCTGCGGAAAATAATTTAACCCAGCTTGTAAATGAGCCCACACGAATACCAAACGTTGACAGTCATACCGCCAACACGCTGGACTTGTTTTTAACTTCTCACCCTGATAAGTACATCGTTGATGTGCTCTCTCCTCTAGGCTCGTCGGACCATTGTGTTATATCAGCTAATTCCTCGTACACCCACTACACAGTTAAAGAAAAGCTTCCCAAAAGAACCGTATGGCAATACGAGAAAGCCAACTGGAGCGGTCTTAACAGTCTCTTTAGGAATTTTAACTGGTCGTTATGTTTCTTCGCTAATGACGTGGATGCCGCTGCTGATATAATCACAGACACCATTATCTTTGGAATGGGAAACTTTATCCCTCATCGGATGAAGAGTATCAAACCAAAAGAAAAAGCATGGTACGACTCGAGTTGTAAAGAGGGTGTCAGAGTTAGAGAAATGTTTTCTCGGTCCTTCAAGACCAACCCAACAGAGGAAAATCGAAAAAAAGTTTAAACGAGCCAGAAATGACTGCAACGTGTTTCTTAAACGTGTGAAATACGACCAATACGACCAAAAACTGAGGCAAGGAATACTACAATGTCCCAAAGGTAGTAAAAATTGTTGGTCGTTTGTCAAAAATATTAGAAATTCTGCCTCATCCTCCATACCAACGCTCATTTACAATGACATTCCAGCTGTCAACTCTTTGGACAAGGCCAATCTGCGGCCAGCTGAACACTCCCAGATTGTGGTTTGTCTCCGCCTACACTTGAGTGCGTCGATTCTTCAATGGAAAAAATCCACTTTCGCACTCGTGTAGTGGCAAGAATTCTTAAAGATCTTAACATTCACAAATCCGTTGGTCCAGATGGTACCTATATCTCCCCTCCTGCTGAAGAGGTGTCCTTCAACGTGGCTTAAGCTTTTTCATCAATCTTACTCTTTAGGACTCTTTCCAAGCAGATGGAAAACAGCATTTGTCCAGCCCGTCCCTAAAAAAAGCGAATCTTCTTAACTCAAACCCGTCAGCTCATGGAATATCTCGAAAAACGAAAACTTCTTAATGACGGGTGGTATAGTTTTCGTAGCAACAGGTCCACTGGTGATCTGATGGCATGTCTCATCTAAAAGTGGAACCAAAGCGTACATCAATCTGGCGAAAACAAGATAGTTGCACTTGATATTTCTAAGGCATTTGACAGAGTTTGGCATAAGGCTCTTTTGTCGAAAATGCGTCCTTTTGGGAACGATGACTTCAAGTTGTGTTGGATGGTTTCAAGTCTGATATTCACAAAATAAATGCTGGTGTGCCCCAGGGTCTCGTTCTGTCTCCGAGACTCTTTTTAATTTTCATCAACGATCTCTTGTCTGCTACTTCTAATCCAATATATTCCTTTGCTGACGACAGTACTCTCTGCTTTTCATATTCGTTCATGGACTCACGTCCCTGCTCTTCGGCTGTAGAACGGGAACGGCGGCGTATGTTGAGCTCGTTAAATTCCGATATCAACAGCATAACCAATTGGAGAACGAGCGGAACGAGCGGAATTTAATGCTTCCAAAACACAATGCTGTCTGCTGTCGTTAAAGCGAAATTTAAATACCCAGCCATTATCCATGAATGGCATTCTCGGTATGTGTGTCAATGACAACTTACGTTGGAATGACCACATATTCGATGTCGTCAAAAATGCTGCGAAATATCTAGATTTCCTCAAGCGATCTAAGAAATATTTTACCCCTTTTGATCTGGCCTCAATATATAAGGCATTCATCCGCCCAAAATTGGAGTACAATGCCCACATCTGGTCAGGTGCCCCTAAAACATCGCTGCACCTGCTAGATAAGATTCAAAACCGTGCGATAAAATTCATAGGTGATACTAATGTCACTTAAACAATGGACCCCCTCGAACACCGACGTAATGTCTCGTGTCTCACTCTGTTTTATCGCTGCTTCCACCACCAGTGCTCCATAGAAGTCGCCAGTAGCATTCTGCCCCTTCAAACTTTTAATCGTAACACCCATCTCGCTATAAATGCTCATCAGTATACCCTCAAGCCCACTTTCGGACATACTCTAAAATATCGTGATTCGTTCCTAAGCCAACTCGCTTATTGAATGCCCTGCCTAGCTCTCTATTTCCTAGTCATTATAACCTTCAAACATTTAAAACCAACGTTCACCGGTACCTCTCTTTCCATATCCCTTGATTTTCCTTCGCCCGCGCTGTGTGCAAATATTTTAAGGGTACTTAAAGCCTTGAGCGCGCGCAAATTATAAAAAAAAAAGATTTTTCTGAAAATGTGGGTGCGTTTTTTTTAAAAGATCCTTCTTGACAAGCAAAATATTTTAATTTTCAAGGACTTATTGATCCACCCTAGAAGTAAGAAGGTGTGATTTGCCTGAGTTAAGAATATCTTCTCCCATTTCTTGTTTAGGAACCGTTTCCGGGATGGCAGTCTTCGAATTCGTAGTTCGTTTCCCCGACATGTCAGTTTAAATCTAGACCGATGAAAAGCATTGCCTCCCTTCGTGTTGTTTTTTTCCGATTCGATGTAAGTTCCATTTTTTATTATCAGCGCTAATTTTTCGTACGCACTACATCTTGTCTAGGAGCTCAAATGTCAAGTTGATGGAAACTCCGTTCTTGTTCTGTTTTTTTTTTTTCGTATGCAAGTTTGGCTCCTGCTTCCGACATTTCGCCAATTGTTTCTTGAGCGCATATCACGATTTTACGTCACTGTAATACGCTTTCTAGTTCGAAACTTTTACAAGTCTTTGTGCTGACGTTCATCCTGTAATTGATTTTTTTTTTGTGGTATCCTAAGTTTTAACTTGGACCTTTACAGCTTATTTATTGTAGTTAGTTCTTGAAAATTCTATCTGGCAAATGGGCACCATTTACAAGGACGCGAAAATTGGCAATTTTTACAGCATTTTGCCCTGCTTTTCAAATATCCCTACAAGAAAAATTCAAGCGGAGGCAAAACATGTGATGGTGGTGAACTGCCGAAATCACCATTTTTTGAAAGCAATCAATTAGAATCGTCTTCAATAAATCGGCTGTTTCACCAGCAGTATGGCATGTTGTGCCATCCTATTAAAACCAGTAATGGTCCATGCCATTTTCGTCCAGTTTAGATACCAAAATAATCGTGTACCAATGCTCTATATCGCAATCCGTTGACCGTAAGTAAGGGCCAATGGCTCTCTCAAAACATACAACGTACCAGACCGTAACTTTTTATGAATGCAAGAGCCCTTCAAAAATTATCTCTGCGTTTTGACTGTCCCAATACCGAACAGTACGATTCCACACAGTGTAAAATGATAAGTCGATCATGATAACACGGTCCGAACAATCCGATTCACCAACAACTATATTTTGCATGACTCGGGCCTATCGGACACGACGCGGCTTTTCAAGCGGCAAACATGTTTGAGTCATTTACATCTGGTATAGGAAGTTATACAAACCAACCTTTAATATCTTCAACATAGTCGATGGAAACGACTGCGCACGGAGCAGGGAGCACGGAGCACGGAGGACGGAGCACGATATGAAGTTTCTGGATGTTGGTCGACATCGGCTTTCACAGCGTCAATGGTCTCATTACTTCGACGTGGTGATCCCACACTACCACTTTTATTGAAATTGGCAACTAAATGTTTAATTATTTTGGCTGTTGGTACTTGTTATATCACGAAGGGAAGCAGTTGAGCTCTGACACAAGTATTTCTATTCGGCGGCGTATCACTGCTCACAGAAGAAATGTGGCACTGGTGTTGGTGAATGTATGAATGACTATTCGGCTTTCCATTTGCCCCAGAGGTAGTTTCCTGAAGTGGAAGCCCAAGCACTTCAAGCCCATCTTAGGTGTTAAAATGCTTGAATATTATTTTTCCCTATTTAGTTGCCTTCTGCGACAAGTAAGGAAACGAACTGTAGAAATATTGTATAAACCTTCACCATACGGCAAATTTCGTATGCGAAAGCATATTGCCTTTAAAGGAGATAGCTTTACCTGGACAGAACGCAATCGCTGGAAATTATATACGGAAACCGCTTGTGGTCTGCCTTACATTACCAAGGATTGCTTTCAGAAAACCAGCTGCAGTTCGTGTTTTTCAACGGACTGGTTCAATCCATACTTGGCTTCCATTGACACCTTCATGAAGTCGCCATCTGTGACGTTCTAAAATAGAAAACCTCTTTTTTAGATAGACATTTCAGAGAATTACAGATTCGCCGATAACATGCTCCAAATGTGAACAATCTTCCAACATCTGAGGCATGATGTCAACTTTCCATTAAAAAAAAAAAAAAAAAATCAAAAATACAAACGCCAAACCTGTCGCAACCGACATTGTGACCGAGTGAATAAGTGTAACGAAAAATTTGTGAGTAATATAAAAACAACATCAACGCTTAAATCATAAAATAAACAAAATCATGCACTTCAACGATTAATTATTAATAAACATCTAGAAATGGAAGTCGGTGGAAACCAGTTCCAAATTGTTGAGATTTTTGTGTATGCTATTTGTCAGACTCAGAGGTGTTGTAGTGACCAGAATTGTACCAGTAGAACAACAATTTAAACAACAACAAAAGCAAATTTTGATAAAGCAAATATTTTTCAGAGATTACGGCGAAAGCTTTTGGAACGTAGTGACAATAACCGTGACAGTGGCGATGCCAGCACTGGGTGTTCAACAACCTGTTGGTTGTTTCTTGCTGGGCTTTCGAAATTCGAATTGCTAGTGAGGAGTGGGTTAGGCGTTCGACTACGGGAACACCAGGTGAATTTATCAAGTAAACAACGATAATAAAATTAATTATAAATACGAGTACTCGAGTAGTGTAAGGAATTACATGCAATCGCAACGCAAGTTGTGGATTTATTTTATTTTGTTGTTTGTTGAGGGAATAGAGCAAGTCATTCTACTAGTGGGGCATAGTTGTTGGTATTTTACGATGTCCGTGTTGCCATAGGAGTTTTGTGAATAGTTCCAAAGAGTATCAATTAGATGGATTCCACTGTGATCCGTTTTCGCTTGTTTCTGATTCAAGTTTATTTAGTGCCCGTTCACATTGACATGGGCAGGAGGATTATCCGAAAGAGAGGGAAAGTGAGAAGACGAAGAGAAGGCTTGCACCGAAAATCCACTTTATTTTTCTAACACGCTTTTTCATTATAATTTTGATCGTTGATGCACTGAAGTGTAAAGAGAAGTTTCTTTCAACCCAACTGCTCACATTTAAAAATTAAAAATGGTCCGATCCAAGCGTTCCGCTTGTCAAAACGTCTTTCATCCCCTTGAAAATGTGAACACGACCTTCGTGGGCGAGACTTTCATACTCTCGCAAATGTGAACAAGCACTTAGAAAGTTGCTGATAAAATATGATTCAGGCGCTTCTTATCAGACAGCTGGAAATGATCTCATTTCTGTCAATAAACGCAGAAGGCTGAAGGTTGTCTGATTGATTTAAACTTTCCATTGTTGAGGTGCGCTTTCGACCAATAAAAATAGATTTATTCCGTTGAGAGAACGGATTGGTTTCCTTGATGAAATGGTTTTTACCAATCGTATTGACACCGCGGAGATGGCTTCATTCCTTTGACCATGCCAACATATTGCACAGTTTCAGGTATACTATATAGTATATCTGCTAATGTAAAGGATTCTTCTTAATTTGCCATAAGTTCTTTGTTTGGTCCTGCTGTTTTTTGTTGTTTGTAGCAAAAGAGTCGTAACTAACTAATTCGTCTCAGATACGCGTTAGTTATATACTACCTTAGATCTTATAATGCTAATGCACGGGATTTGATTGCTGCCTGACTGCCATATAGGAGTATGATGATACCTGGTGAAATCTGGCTGAAAGACGGTGGAATATTGGCAGCGATTCATTGTAATGGCAATGTTCTACCCCGATTTCTGCTGCTTGAAGTCTAAATTAAAAGCAATTTCTGAATATTGGCATAGAGTCTGGGAACTTTAGGGAGACTTTTAGCTTTTCCCAATAGTATAATAGAATTCCTCTCCTAACAGTCAGCCATACTATCACCTCGTACAAGACAAACAAAATTGCTACCGAAGATTAAGACCAATGCATTAGATTGGCTTGTTAGCGGTGTGGGCATCGGGCATCCCGTCCGTTTGAAGTAGTGAAGGAAAACCATTGACATGATTGTTAACGTTTTATTTTTATTGTACCTCGCGATCTATTTCAATAGCTAAAAAGCGAACGCAGTTTGACAAACTAGGTGTGCATCCTCTTAATGAAGACAGCGATAAAGAGAAATTTTTTTTTATTTATAAAAAAAGCAGTAGGTCCATAGATATCGACTTCAGAGAGGTACTTTGAGTAGAATTGAAAGCAAGGCATTTACATGACTTGGGTAGCTAGATACTATCTAACTCATCTAAATCTAGAATGGTCACGAGAACTTTTGGGATAAAAAAATTCAGACTGATCGGTCTGATACTTTGCAGTGCTAGGTGAGAGTTTACCAGGTTTTGGTATGAGAAGCGCCCACGCGGACGGCATGGTCTGGACTAAGGCCTAGTCTCGAACAGCGGATAGGAGGACCTTTGGAGCTTTGCATTGAAGGCCGAAAGGGGGGTGACGTCAAAAATGTTAATTAACTCTTTCTGCTTTTTGAACCCTGAGAGCCTTGCGTTGTAGTTGGGAAACGTAGCCACTTAAATAAATTTGTGGTGAATCCTACATATGTATGCAGCTATTATCAGTTCACTCTCTACGACATCAAATAATGTTTGCATTACGCCTTCAAAAGCGGACGGAATCTGGCAAGTATAAAGAATTTTATGAGCTTAGCATACACTGTCGTTCCCGTTCTACAGCCGAAGAGCAGGGATGAGAGTCCGGGAACGAATATGAAAAACAGAGAGTACTGTCGTCAGTACTCTGCTGGGTTAGAAGTAGCAAACAAAAGAGTGTCGGAAACAGAACGGAGCCCTGGATTACACTACCATTTATTTTGTGAATCTCAGACTTGAAACCATCAAAGACACCTTGAATTGAATCAATTGAGAAAGAGGTTCGTCGATCCCAAATCCACCCATTTTCGACAAAAGAGCCTGATGCTAAGCGCTGTCAAATGTCTTAGAAATATCAAGTGCAACTTTGATATTTTGCTTTCGCGAATTTGCTGTACGGTTTGGTTCCATTTTTCTGTGAGACATGACATCAAATCACCAGTGGACCTGTTTCTATGAAAACTGTACTGCCGATCATTGAAAAGTTTTTGTTTTTCGAGATATTTCATGAGCTGACGGTTTATCAGCGTTTCCATAACTTTGGAAAGGAGGGACGTAAGTGCAATGAGTCCGTTGGAGGAGAGAGAAGAAGATTCGCCTTTTTTGGGATGGGCTGGACAAATGTCGTTTTCCATCTGCTCGGAAAGAGTCCTAAAGAGAAGGATTGATGAAAAAGCTTACGCAGTGGTTTTGCTAGTGTGGAAGAACGCCTCTTCAGAAGAAAGGGACATATACCAGCTGGACCAGTGGATTTGTGCATGTTAAGACCTCTAAGTACTCTTTCTACGAACGCAACACGATTCTGAAATACCAATCGCCTACATTTTCCCAAGCAGAGATATTGATATCCAGTTTCACGGATAAATCAAAGATGTACATAGGAACCGGGGCCGAGATCTTTTTCGATCAATTGAACTTACGATGCTCACAAAGACTGCAGTGTCTTCCACGCTGAGATATTGGAATCTTTTCAGATTCACGGTTGCAACAAGATGGCTTAGACCCACTCAAGCACTAAACGACAACCAACGCGAAACGGAAAGCGAAAACCAGAAATATAGACTGGACTCGGTTCCAGATACCTTATCAACCCGCTAAGCTAATCTAACCTACCCTTGCTATGAGAGTGGATTCATCCCATTCAAGTGTAAGCGGAGACACAATCTGTGTGAAAAAGTGACAAGAGAAATTGTAACAACTACCGATCGGTGAAATTAACGTCGCACACTATGAAAATTTATGAGAAAGCTTTAACACCGTCAAAGTGGCTTTGTGAGAGGCAGATCGACACACGAGTGTGACAGGATTCAACGTTTACGTATAGTAATGAAGAAACATGACCCTTGAAAGGATCTGGATATCGTCTTCAACGACTTGGAAAAAGCATTTCACCGAGTTTGGACGACGTTAGAATATCAAAAAGTTCCTGAGACGTACATGTAAAAGATTGATACGTGACACGTACTATGACTTTAAAACGAAAGTTGGATATAAAACGGGAAAAGCCGAAGTTAAAGCTGGAATACAACAGGGCACTGTACAAAGTCTTTTGCTTTTTAATGTTGCGCTAGGTTTTCTATTGACGCAGCATATTAACGAGTCGGAAACGACTCCTCTCCTTTTCCCCGATAGTGGATTTATTATAGACAACGACGTGAGAGCCTTTCAAGCAACTCTTAATCATTGGAGAAAGGGGGTAGAAGATAACGGGATACCAATCAGTTGTACTAAGACCGCTTGTCCACAATGCAACTTCTGACATCTACAATAGTTAAAAGCAGCCATCGCCCTAAAGTGCGAACAACTTAAATACTTAGGCTCTGTCGTGTTAACCCAAAGAAAATTGTGATGACAATATTCGTACACGGAGTTACCGCGGGGTGGCCTAAATGACGCGAAAGCTTCGCGGTATTTTGTGACTGAAAGCTTAAGGATTTATTAAAGAAAATTGACTGCAACGGAAATGAAAATGTTACGAATATTAGCGCGTATAACAAAACATGATCAACTAATAAGTAGAGAAACCATAAGTAGAGAATCTCCAGGCTGAGGAAATCAGCTGGTCTCCAAAAACAATAAAGGCTAAAGTTCCAGCTGAGGTTCAAAGAAGAGATCCAAAGAAAAAAATAAATTGGATCACCCAAAATCCAAAAACTTCAGCAAACTCTTGGGCTCACTAACGAGGTGATAGAACGATCTGTAGAGTGGTTCGGAAGAAGACAAGAATACACCGAACAACTTTTAATTATCTAAATGACGAAACATATGGTCGTTTGTAGTTCGGGGTCTTCTGAAACTGTATTCAATTAAAAATTTCTGATTTTGGTTTCTGTTGGAAGTGTACCATAGTTCTGTAGTCGTATACAATGAAGCTGGTAAGGAAGTTGAAAAATAAAAACAACGCTGTTTCCAAAAAAACATATTCGGAAAGAAGAAGCAATACAATGCAATAATCGAATTTTAGGTCTTGGACCTTGCCTGTTTATGGCCTTGAATCGATGTCTCCTTCTGATCTCTAGACACAGGACTTGCACAACTTTTAGCTAATCAAAAGGATTTTCCCTCTAATCCCCACAACATCATTGCGCCGGAATTTGTAATCAACTACGTAAAAGCGCTACGAAATGAAGAAGTTTCTATTCAAAAGCCAACATTTAATCCAACAACACCTAGTCATTGTACTGATACAGATCACCAACGGCAACACTGACTCTGACAATCTTCTCAGCCAGTCTGGATGTCCACAGCTGCCTTGTGGTTGCCTAAAAAAAAAGGCAAAGCACACAACAAAAATACAACTATCTGCAGTTGTTGTCTTGTTTCTGTTTTCTTATATGACAAAAGCACCTTTCAACTTTGTTTCTTCATCGGTCGCATCCACCATCTTTAAGGAATCACCCCCTGGTGCTGGGATGTTACTACCCTCTGCTGCTGAGGACGAAGCTGCGGTCGTTTCCTCTTCGGACAATGCAGGCGATTTTTCCATTTTGGACAGAATACGCGTGTGGACGAACACACTAAATGCAAACACGATTTTGAATTGGGACCTTCAACTCCTCTTTCCTCCTCAACACTCTTCACTTTAAAAACTAAAGAAAACGAAAACGAACAAAGACCACGCAGAGGACGGGGAATCATAGATCGAATCACGATTACGCGGCACAACAGACCACTGGGGGAATGAATTTCGCAAACTCCTACTCTCTCGACGATGATTTGGGGAATTGGAATGCAAATTTCCCGACGGTTTTCACACGCATTTTCTGAACACTGCACCGATAATTTAATCGAAATTGAGGCAAGACACTGTGCAACGCAACACGGATTCTTTACAGGGGAACTCGGGAAGAGGGGAACGAAATTATGGAAACAAAAAAAAGCAACTAATTCGGGAATGGAATAAACAAAACGTGAACGACGAACAATCGGGGTACCGACGAATATTTACGTTTGAATGTTGGAATTTTCGTCAACCGAGCAGCTGGTTTTTCGCGTTCAGAAAAGTGAAAAGCAATCGGCCGGTATAATTTTTTTTATTCGCAAACTGACAGGTATGACACATGCAAACGGAGTTGTTCGAAAGCTTTTCGAATGAAATGTCAGCTTGGTGACAGTTTGAAAAGCACTGTGGGAGATGTTCAATTTTGAATCGGTTTTTTGTTGCCAAGTTGTCAAGTGAATTTCACATTCTCAATCGGTTTGAAGTGTAACCCGAGGGAATTAAACCTTGGACTTTGACAGAGTTTTGCGGCAGACAGTTTAACTAAAGCAGAGATGACAGGATGCTCAAAATGAAAAGGATATCAAAGATGAAGAACTAAATTGTAGGCTACGGCCAGGGTAGTTTGTGTGACTCTAAACGGGGTGCTTGATTAAATAAGCAACGTAGTAAAAATTGCGAATCCGAAGATTTAAGAGTTTGAATACACAAGCCGAATTGCTTGTATATCACGAAGCTATGAAGAAAGTGAAGAAACTTAAACGAAACTAGAAAAACCGGTACTAGGTCGTAGTTCTGGTCGACGGAAGTCGGTTAATGAGATCAAATCCGGTCTGGGAAACAACACTGGTCGTGGCTTGCCCTTGGAAACGATCCAGTTGAAACTGGTGCTGCCACCAGGAAAAGTTGGCGTTTGGATAGAATCAAAACTCTAAACTCTATCACCTCTGTGACGCTACCAATTGGAAACGCTGTCCGTGATAATAGTCTGAATGATGTTGAGTTCAAACACTGTGTTGATCAACTTTGGGAGCTAGATAAAGCAGAGAATGTTTGCATTCAAGCAGCGGGCTGTGATATGGAAACCCGCCCTCTCAGATTGAAGAGCACAGTAAACTCTCGAATGGTTAAACAAGTATGTGTTGAAAATGCCCTCCCAGGAGACTATGTTTTTCGGTCTACAAAAGAGGCGCGCCTAGAACCCTGAATACTGTAAAGTGGAAAATCCATTGTCACATGGAGAGAACGTACCTGGATTTTTAACGTAAACCTCCTGTCATGTAGACTTAATGTTTACGAGGTGCCCATACACCCATAGGGAGCAAGGATACGCCTTGCCATCGCTAATCACTCGCTTGTATTATCTAATAGTTCGCTTTTGAATTATACCAATTCGGAACTGTGTTGGAGGCACAAGTTCCACCCTTGGTATGAGTCGAGGCCTACCCAAAACCTCTTGCTGCTCTTAGGGTCGCAGCACCCAGTACTTCATTTGCAACTCTACAATGGGATAAACCAAAAAGGAAACCCGTACCCGCGATTTGGGTTTAAACCACAGCCACCATGACGCTCCCACAAGGGGGCCTACCTCTAACAAGTCAGGCCCGGACCGAAATCCGGGGGGCTCCTGACTCCCATGGTACCGTGATTTAAGTCCTGGTATGGACTACCGGTGGTCAAGCCTACCAACAAGACCTATGACCGGCAACTTGTAACTGGTCAAATCGTATCATCCAGTCATGCAATAAAATCTGGATGTTTACGATAAGACCAGTTTAGAATAATCTACCCCCGCTTTTTATTAGACAACGTCATTGATGGGCGAAGCCTTGATAATTGGGCGGGGGCCCTGTCACATGGAGAGCAAGAATCCAGAAATCATGGACGACTCTTTCGTTCTCGGTTTAGAGAAAGCTTCTACCGAACCTATTAAAACTTGGTATGGCTCCGCCTGCACACTGAAACAGTTAATTTTTACTTTATTTCCAAATGAGTGCAGAAAAGAAATGAATGCCCAAGTACTTATCTATAATATACAGATCAACTTTCAACATTTGAGGCTGCTAGGAGGAGGCTTACCATTTTCAATACAAAGCCTCACATAATATCCGTGAGTGTAAACGCATCAGTGGTTTTGGATGTTTAAGGGGTTTTATACCAGTATATGATGAGCGATGGAAAAAGGCGAGAACTTGTCTTTTTTTGCCGAATTCATTCTCACCGTTCAAGTTCTAAACAAGTCACCTAAGACTTATTTGGAGGAGAACTGAAATCCTTAGAGATCAAAGCCAGCGACTGTAAGAAGCTTTCTTGAGATTTCGAAGAGTGCCCCTTACAAAGATTTTTACGAAAACATCGTAACGTTCGGTGAAACCAGAAGGCTAAGGAAAGCGGTCAGACTGGTATCATTCAGAAAACCTGATGCATTTACACTGAGTCGAAAGCAGAGACGTCACGCTTTTTCACGCTTAAGACCCACTTACCAGGTAACCTTCAGCGTAGCCTAGAACGTAGCATGGAGAGAATGACCGAACTTCGTAAGCGCAAAACTATTTTGCACCCTCTGTTTAAGGTCCTGCGAGTTTGCTTTAAAATTTTGTCGGCAAAAGCAGTATGCCCTGGGCATTATTATTGATATTGACAGTGGTTTCGACAACGCAAATTTTAACGGCATGTGTGACTCGGGCAAACAACATGACGTAGACGATAACACAATACAAGTGATTAGGACCCTGATTGCGGGCAATATGTGATGGGTGGGTTAAACAAGGATTTCCAGCTCACTACTTAACACTCTCAATACTTCTGACCTCTGCATAGGCATATGCGGATGATGTGGGGTGGGTGTGGTGTCTTTTGATTTGTGGTGCCTCCTCTGGTTTTGAGGTGATACGTCGAAGTATCATCCACAAGATTAGGAAGGTTGAAAAATTTTTATTGGGTCTCCTTGACCCAGATGGAAGATTTGTCTCGCAGGGAGTGTAAGCTCCTGCTTTCCGAATGTGTCTGGTCTGGATGGGACATGAGCGATAAAGGCAGAGTTACTTATAACTCCCTTCAGGATGTGTCGACCATGAGCGGGCTAACAGAGCTGAGCTTAACCTCAGTGTGAGCTTACTACTAACCGGGCATTGTTCCTTGAAAGCGTTTCTGCATAAGAGAGACCTTACCGAGGTAGCAGGTTGCTCATGCGGAGCTCTCCTTGATGATTGGATGCATGTTCTGTGCGTCTACTCAGATTTTAGGGTTTTACAAGATATGGGCATCACTTATGTGGCCTGCGATGTCAGCGGTGTTCTCGTTGACAGAGTGAAGTTCGGATGAATTCGTAGCTTCGCAGATTAGATTCTACGTCGTAAGCGGCATAGGTAGTTAGCTGGTGGCATTCATAGATTAGTTTAAGGTTGGACTAAAGGTCGCCAGTCTTGAGCTCTACGTGCCTAATCGGAAGTGACTGCGAGGCTGCGAAGCTCGACCGGAAGCTATATTCTGGTACCACGGGCTGTCGTTAGCCCCTGTAACTGCTGCTTTAGATTGACTTAGGAGTTGGTCCCCTTGTCAGAGTGAGTAAAGGTTGCTGTAGGTTTACACCCAAAATCACGGAGAAGGTAGACTGACTGGAGTATAGGCGTCCCATGGTTCACTATATGTGCAGGCTTGTGTTCGACAGTTTGATGGCTACGCAATTGATCAGTATACTCATAGTGGAGTTGAACTGCAAGCGGGTGCCATGACCCATAAAATTGCTGAAGTATTAGCTAGGTCTCGACACTTCGCCAATGGGGAAGTTCGAGTCTTACACACGACTTCGAATCTGGTACTGGTAGTGGTACTTGCACTTCTCGAAGAACCCTCATGTTTTGATCTCTCGTACGAAGACGTACCGTAATATTGAGCCTTCACGGCAGGTACTCGTACCTACGTAAAACACTGGTGATATCTGTACTCTCTTTTGAATCGTGCCTAGCGACTGTCTGCTTTAAAGCACAGAAAGCCATGTCCGTCCTGTGGATCTACATGGCTATGACTCCAAAAAACGGTCTGTCTCGGCTGTATGTAGGCTTTTCTTAGTACGCACGGCTCTGCTCTAGACACACTGATGAATCTGCCTCTTTTCATGAGCCGCACTCCCAAACCCATACTTCGTTTAAAAAGAAGTGGTCTTTGGTACAACACGCACTGGAGTTTTTATGACTTTGCCCGCCGACTGCCTTTTGAATATAGACTTACGTACATGCCGTCCGATGCAATGACGGAAATCGGATTTTCCTGTGCCCAGGAATGGTTTCCACCAGAATCTGAAAGGAATGTAGTCGTGTCCTCGCTGATGGCCCCAGTACAGATTTAAGATGCGGCGCTTGTGTTCTCGTTAGGAAAACTTCTGTCTATCTTCTAAGCAGAGATATACGCAATCATGAGGCCAATAAACTTTAGTGTGGAGAATCGGTGGAAGAGGCTAGACCCTCTCACGACTTCCAATCTAGTAGAGAATGCAACACTTCAATGAAGGCTGAATTCACAAAGTCTGGTATGGGTCGCAGGGTACAATAGAATCACAGGAAATGAAATCGCCGATGAACTTGTTGAGCAATGCTCAAAGTGGATTTCCTCAAGACCCGAGCCTGCGTAAGAACTGCCTACGGACTTGGTTAGAGTTTGCATTGGCAGCTGGGTTTTATGTAAGCATAATTGCAGATGGCGCGACTCTTCTGGTATCCGGCTAGCGTTACAGTCCACCAGCAATAATAATATACCCTCCAGATAACGCGGTCTTTGGCCAATTGCCTCCAGTTGCGCATTTCAATATATTATAGTTGAGACTGGCTACCACCTGTGCCACCTGTTTCCTAAAAGGTGGTGAGTAACGATCTGGATCTCCTTGAGTTTTCGCTAGAATGTACGCTACGCTAGGCGTAGTGCGAATACTTGTTCGATTACGGACATACGTGTACCTTGCGTAAACCCGCACTGATAGGGGCCAATCTAAGCGTTGACAAATGGTTTCAGTCCCTTTTCTTGCTTAGGTAACATTCATCTTGCATACTTTCCTCTGACCAAATCTTGGAAATGGGTTGACGTCTGCTCTCTACGAAATTATCTTTTGCTGGCTTAAATAGTTCGCCGCCAGGCCTTCCAATTTGGTAACCTTGTGCTTGACTTAGATACTGCTATCTTTACTTCGTTTTGGTTGGGTGGAAGGAGATCTTTCAACGCTGTAGTTGAACGGAATTTGGGTTTTCCTGGGTATTTAAGTCTGCAAAAGTAGCTTTTCCAGCGTTGAGTCTCTTCAGAGTATTTCTCAGTGAAAAGTTGGTTAGAGGATACTTGTAAATTTGTGCTATGCTGTAAAACCTTTTCCATCTGAAACCTAGACGTTGACAGATCATCCCCAGAAAACTAGTTCTCTGTCTATCCAACTCTACCAAAACTTTTGCTGATAAAACAAAATAAAGAAACAGAGTTGTGGCAAGTGAATATAAAAACAAAAATCCATTTATTATTTATAAATGAATGCGAATAAATACAAAGTAAAATTCCGTACACAAGCGAGGATGTACAACTGAAGACTAACACTAAGAGTAATAAGAACAGAAATTCCCACATTTAATTACATTTGAACAATTCAAGGTTGCAAAGAGAAAACGTAAATAAACCGACAGTGGGGAAGAGAATCCTTTCGAACGCAATTATTAAGTACTAAGTTAAAATGAGTCTTTAAATTAATTTAAAATGAATCCCCCGTTGTCGTCGCCGAAGTAAGTGTAACACATGTGGCCAGCGACGATATTGTTTCCATGGAGACATTCAAACTCTCTTTGAACGCTTTAGTTGCATCTAAATGATACACCTCCTGGTGGCCAGATTGTTTATCAATCGCAATTGCGAAAGCATTCAACTTTCCACTTTCTGCTACAAGCGATGGCATGTATAGGGCCAAATGGGTTCTCTTAAACGACGGTCCACCATCATCGTCTGTGGACTGTTGATCGATCTCCTTTGTGTATGACCGGTGTAAACGAAGCACTTGTATCGACTGGAAATGTGAAATATACAAGAACGGTGCTCGGTACATAAATCCTGTTGGAGTATACTCCCAATTCATGTCATATGGACGTGATCTACAGCCAAATTCATCGACAAACACTCCACATTCCATGAAGCAAAGCAGGAACTCTTGTTGACTGATGCGAATAGCAACGACAGGTTGGCAAGTGCGAGTATGACTCATGGTATGATCGGAGAGGTCAACAAACTCCTCAGCGGTGTATGTGCCAAAGTCAATCTCAAAGAATTTATCTGAACCGACAATGGCCGTGTGACGAGTGAAAACAATCGATGAAACCGAAGTTGCTATGTCCAGAGCGCGAACTGGCTTGAATTTTTGCATTTTAAGGTCATACTTCAAGATTACGATGCGAGATGAAGTTGCAGCTATAGCTACTGAGTCTATGGGATTCTCAGCTTCACTGGAGATCTTCACTAATTGCCACTTTTCGTTGGCTACACGATTGGCAAAGGGAAGATCTAGAACTGAAGCTTCTAACATTGGTTTCATGCAAGCGTTGGATTGAGAGCGAGTTTGCAAGTGTCGTAAGTCACATTGATAGAGATATTCTCCACCAGAACCAACGAGAATGGCTTTGGCAAGCACAGTGGTTATGGCAATGCAATTAACACTGTCAATTCCAAAAATACGAACCAAGTTGTTGCTATCCAGTTGATAAGTGAAGAGACCATTATTGCAGCCAAGTAGAAGCACATTCTCGACCATTTCGAAGGCGCAATTGACTTCTAGAGGAGGAGTGTGGGCACTCCCAGAAAGAATTAACGTTCCTGCGTAGGCTGGTGAAAAATTAAGTTCACTTAGTTCTGGTGCAGTGGGTTCATATGAGTATTTGCTGCTGATAGACGCACTGTCAGAATTTTCACTTTTACCACAGTCCACATCTCTTTCGGCGAGCAGCACTGCTTCAACTCCATCACAGGAAGTGCTTACATCACTGCGACACTTTCGATGTGCTCCTGCTTTGCATTCCTTGCACTTCCAGTAGGGCGATCCGGATAGTATTACTTTCTTGCATGCTATACATAGGGCGGTAGTGTTGTCTGACTCTTGAATACTCAGCTCGAAGCGATGGTTTTGGTATGGCCTACGTTTACCTGTACTGACGCGCTTTACGCTTTGATTTCCAGTCTCGCTGGTCTTTTCTTTAAGTGGCGACCTTAAGGTTCCAGATTTTGATGGAGAACTTGGCAGAGTGTGAAGGGTCAGCTTATCGAGTTGGTCTTGTAACGACTTGGACTTTTGTTTTTCCCTTCTTAACTCTTCCTGTAGAGTTCTGTAGAGAATCGAAGTCTCTACGGAATTGGGAGAGATATTCTCTTTCTTGCCGGTTGTGGTGCCGGTTCCAAAAATCTTGTCGGCCAGGGTTTTCTTCTTTTTTTGAGACAAGTCTTCCACTTTCAACTGAAGATAATCAATCAACTTCTTGTGTTGTGCCAGGGTAGCTTCACTCTTGATGTCCCTCTGGAGGTAGTAGTTCTGTCTTTCGGCCAGAGTTCCATTGAGTTCCTCGATTTCCTGTTTTAATTCTGACACTTCGTTTAAAGATTTCTTTAAGTCGTTTTGCACACGATTGCAGTCCTCCTTAGCTCTGAACAGCTCTGTGAGAATTCTTGCGTTTTCTTCCTTCAGTATATTGATCTCCTTGTCAAAGTTCTCGTTCAGCGTCTGCAGGTTGCTGGAATCTGTGGTAAGAACTTCAACTTTCTCCTGCGACTCGAACAGTTGATTCGTTTGTTCGATTAATTGGTTTTGTTGGGAGATAAGCTTCTTTTGAATCTGCTCTAGATTCAACCGAAGATCGTCGGTTTCCCCAGTTAAGTGTTTGATGCGACCTTCAGCAGCAAGTTTGTGGGAGACCTCTTCGTTAACCGAGCGCTTCAACTGACTTATTGTGTCATCCTTTGCTCGAACACTTTTGTAAAGTCCGTCGATCTTCTCTTGGTTTGACTGATTTCGTTTCTGTTCGGCTTCAAGCATTCCTTCGACTTCAGTTAATTGGTTATCGGTGATGGTGCATGCATACTTCAGACGCTCGTAGTTATCTTCGAGATTCTTCAACTTGATTTGAGTTTCTGAGGCCGAGTCTGTTATATTCGAAACTTTTTCTCGCTCTTCGTTGATTTCACGCAGTAGTCTCTTGTTCTCCAGGCTAAGGGAGTCATGCTTTTGCTGAGTTTGAGTAAGCTTCTGACGGAGTTCGGATACACGTTCCTCCAAGCGGTGTACAGTAGAGATTTGTTCAACCACCTATTGCAAGATAAGATAAGATATGTTTGTTGAAAAATACTCTGTTCGTTAACTTACCTCTGACTTCTCCTTCATCCGCTCCTGTTCAGCTTTCTCCCACATTTTATGCTCTTTCTGAATTTCTCTCTTCAAACTGCCAATCTCGTCCTTTAATTCGCTGATGCGTGATTCCTTTTGTTTAACTTCGGCCTGAGCATCCTTCAATTTTCGCTGCAAGTCATCCTTTTCACCTTGAATTTTTTTAATCTTTTCCTCGGTGAGTTCCATTCGCCGTTGTGTTAGTTTCTTTTCATGCAACACATCTTCCAGCTGCTTCTCAACCTTCCAAAGATTTAAATTGGCTGTCCTGGCCGATTGGCGTTCAACAATCATCTGTTCTCTGGCAGCAGCCAACTTATCCTCCAACTTTTCATTTTGCTTCTCCAACATATCACCAACACTCTTCGGTTGTTCGCTAAATTTTTCGACCATTTCCTCTAGCTTTTGAACGACTTCCTGGAGTTTGTCTGCGCGCTGTCGTTGCGTATCTTCACTTTCTTTGGCTGCCTGCAGATCAGAGCGGAGTTGTTCCTCGATTGCATGAAGTTCTGTCAGGCTACCGTGGGCGGTTAAATAAGGTGAAGACACCATACTATCAGCGCTGGTTTGGGCTTGTGTCAAGTTCTTGCTGCATTCGATAACTTGCAATTCACGTTCTAACTTCGCCACGGTTTGTTTTAGGTCTTCGGCGTCTTTCTCTTTCTCAGTACGTTCCTTCTCTAAACGATTATTCTCGGATCGTAGATTGTTATTCACTTCAATCTCGCGATTGAGCCGGCGTCTCATTTCATCGACATTCCGCTCAGTAGCCATCTTTGCCTCCTGGTTACTACGAGATGAACAGATACTATCATCCAGTTCCGTTCGAACATCACGCAGTTCCATCGTTAATCGACTCTTTGAGTCCTTTTCGAATCGCAATTTGTTACGAAGGTCTATTAACTTTTGTTCGTATTGCTCAGTAAGTTGGGTCTTATTCTTTTGGAACTCCTCCTTATCCGCCTGAGCTTGCTCCTTTATTGTGTCCAACAACTTCTTGTAGTTATCCATCTTCTCTTGAAGATGTTGGCATTCCTCTGATTTTGCAGTCAGTTCGTTCTCTCTTGCGTCCAATTTCTGAATGATGCTCACCAGTTCGTTCTTCTTCTCTGCGATTTGCTTCTCATACTTTTGCTCCGAGGCAATCTTTGCTTCCTCATACTTCTGGCGATTCATGCGCAGCAGTTCGGTGATTGTTGCTTCTTTCTTTTGCCACATTTCCTCTTCGATCTTAACCGAGCTCTGGAGGGTTTTGATTTGCGTCTTACATGCAGCTAGTTCCATTGTTTTCTCCTTCAGACGATTCTTCATCTTTGTAATCTCCTCCTTGGCTTCTATCAATATTTTACTCTGCGAATCTGAGTGCTTTACAATTTGCTCCGCCTTTACGAGACCCTGCTTCAGAGAATTAATCTCCTCGGTTTGCTCTTTGACCTTTACTTGGAGCTCTTTTAGTTTGGCATTTAGTTTTTGCATCCGAACATCGTCGTTGAATGCTGGCGGATGATCTGTTTCATCGACTTTTTCCATATGTACGAAGCTATAGCCCAGGAATGGCAAATCCTTGCCCGAGAAGTCATTTGCCTTCACATTGGTGGTAAGTGATTTCTTGGAATACGTGCTTCGGCGTCCTTTATTTCGTTCGATGTCCTCAAAGTTAGACGTGTCATCTTCGCCATTAACATTTGGAATAATGGGAGGAACTTGGTGCCGCAACGCCTCCCACTTAACACCTTCAAAGTACGGATGCATCGTGATTTTCATGTAATCTAATCTATTTGATGGATTCGTGACTAGAGATATGATGAGGCTCTTGAAATTCGAACTGACTTTTAGGTCGCTGGGAAAGGAAATGATCTCTTTTGTGTGACTATCCTCACAGTGGCTTAGGATTTTTGAGTAAGTTTCGTGGACATTGTCCTCATGAAAAGGGGTTATCTCGCAAATGAGCTCGTAGCCGATTATGCCCATGGACCAAAAATCGCAACTGACCTGTAAAAATAAGAGGAACAACATTAAGTTGATGTAGCTGAGAAGAAATATTGTAAATCAAAAAATGGTTCAAAAGTTTTAGACGCATCTATGTACGTTGAGGCCTGTATAAATTGGCTCATCGAAGGGATCGCTGTAAACACGAAAGACCAATTAAAATTCCCTGTGGGGTCAAGACTTTTTAGGAAGTCGATAAGGTTTATGATATTTATGTCACCGTATGCATCCTCCATGGTTCTCATAAGCACATCTTCAAAAACCACCATGTAAACAAATTATGTAATCCATTAAGTCCGTCTACATGACAGTGGAGGCATTAAGACTTTTTGCAGGTAAGTGTTCTTCATTGGAAACCTTTAAATGCTATTTTTATAAGGATAGGGTCTGTCCGATTGATGATATGCTGAAGGCATTTTATCACAACCGCCAGCCCATGTAAGTATTGAAACAGGAGCTACTAGATTCTCTCTAAATTGTGTTAGAACTCGGTAGATTGTGTTAGAACTATAGCTAGGGTCGGTTGGGGAAATTAAACTCACTCTCAAAAACAACAATCCGGGTGCGGATAAGTTTCGAATGAAACCAGTGTTGCAAGTAATAAAAGCTGCTATTCGTTCGGGTGTACGGAAATTTGATGTCGCGGAAAAATGTGCGTTCTCCTCGCTGCAAACTCTTGAATAGCTAAGCGGAAAATGCACCCCTCATTGTGGGGGTCAAACGGTCGAAAAAACCGAGCACTGGGTCTAAGACATATACCAAGCAATCGCTACTACCAGGCACACTAAGCAGATTACTGATGCAGGGTTCTGCTGTAGGCTTCTACGTCAGACCATAGCGATATCGAATTCAGAAACAGATGCGATACGAAGTCTGGGCCTTGTTGATTAAGGGGAATCGAATCTCAATACTCTGAATAAACTTAGAACGAGATAGAGAGTGGATGAAGCTGTTTAGAACCTGAACGATGGCCTTACTTAATGTTTTGAGCTGATTTGCACTGTCTAGAAAAACACCAGAGCAAAAGTACCCTGATGAACTGATGACAGCTCTACTGAGTCGAAAACAGAGACTGTCTCATTGCTTGAGGATTACTTCTCAGATGACCTGATCAGAACCAGCTGCTTTCACTGATGCTGCAAGTGAGCTAAGTAACGCAACTCCACGTCTGGTATTTATTCCGGTTTTGGTGACAAATGATGCAGTCAAACATGCTGTTATGTCCTTTAATGGTTTCAAGTTACCAGGCAAATTCCAGTTATGCTATAAAAAGGTGGTGGAAACTCTGAAAAGAATGGCATACAAACCTCTGGCGAACAGTAAGAGAAGCCTTTGTACCGAGAATCGAAAAAGATGACGAGACATAGCGCTTTTCGCCGAGGGTGATGATAAGACTAATTATATCTTGTTCTTTGGTTGTCTGATGGAACAACGATTCATAAAAATACGTCATTGGCGCTTTTACTAGTCTCCAAAGAACGGTTTGTTTCGGTTTGGGACACGACAGTCTCTAGTCAAGATGGGCTGATGAGCCTCGCTCCCCTTGATATTAATATCACCGACAGCATTCTTAAGATCTTTTCCGTTTACAGAGAAGTAAGGTTTGATATAATTTACACTGGAGCCTCGTTGACCTTGCGCGCCGACTGTTATTTGACCTCGACCTTATGATCGGAGATTGGGTTGCTATGAAAACACGAAGCCCATGTCTGCGTTCGGATAAAACCTGAGCCAGAAAAGGAATGTTGAAGGACCTACTTAAAAACCGATCTAGGATGTGGTGCTAAGATCTCCGCAAAAGTGGCAAACTTAGACATCACTCTTCGTTAGGTAAGCGTGAGCGTCTTTCAAACGAAAACATACGCAGTCCTGATGACAACGAAGACAAGTGGATAAGATGAAGCATCTTCGTCTGTAGAGACAGCTGCGTTGTACTCTCAGTTCGAGATCCCAAGCTTTCTCGGAAGACTAAGAACTTTTTAGGACCTAAACCTTCGTTGTGGCTACTTGCGTTCTCGACAAGGACTTTGGTTGATAATTGAGCTTTTCGTGATTGCAAAAGTAGGTAGCATGATTCTCCAAATTGTGGGCAGACTAAACAACGGATGGTTCCCGACTTTCTAAAAAGTCAGCAGCCTTTCTTCGATACCTCAACAGGAAAACTGTAAACTGCTTACCGAGGTCTTACCAAGTCACTACCTACTACTAGCACGTGTGGTAGGTATAAGTGCCACCACCCACCGTAACGCCTGCTGCGATAGTGATGAGACACCATGAAGCACTTTCTATGAATGCTCCGTCTTATTAGACTGCAAGTGTTAGGCACTGATGATGTACGTTGGTCTTAAATGTTTGCTAGCATTCCATAAACTAGTTGTACGGCTTTGGAAGGAATCACGATATTTTAATCTATCCCCGAAATTGGGCTTGAGGATATACAGATGAGCATTCATAGACAGACGGGTGTTACGCTTAAAAGTTTGAAGGGGCGGAATGCTAGTGGCATAGAACAAGGTAGGACAGGGGACATTTCCTGAGTGTTCAAGGTTGCCAATTTATTAGGTAATATTAGCATCACCTTTGGGTCTTACCGCACGGTTTTGAATCCGATCTAGTGAAGAAATGTTATAGGAGCACCTCACCAAATGTGGGCATTGTAACCAATTTTGGGCGGATGAATGCCTTGTATATTGAAGCCAGATCAGAGGGGGAAAAGTACTCGTATTTCTTACATCATTTGAGGAAACCTAAATATTTCGCAGCATTTTTGGCGACATCGAATATGTGGTCATCCTAACGTAGGTTGTTATTGACGCACATACCGAGAATGGAAAGTTTTTCGGTTTCGATGACAGAAGCGCCATCGTTCATGGATAATGGTTGTGTGTTTAAACTTCGTCTTAACAATAGCAGACAGGGCGCTTAACATACGTTGGCGCTCACGTTCGACAGCCGATAAGCAGGGCCGTGAATCCGGAGATAAATATGAAAAGCAGAGAGTACTGTCGTCAGCAAAGGAATATATTGGATTAGAAGTAGCAGACAAGAGATCGTTGATGAAAATTAAAAAGAATATCGGAGACAGAACGGAGCCCTGAGGCACACCAGCACTAATTTTGCTGATATCAGACTTGAAACCGTCCAAGACAACTTGAACTTTTCGAAAGGTAATTTCTAATCCATTGAAGAAGAGAGTCGTCGATCCCGTACGTATTTTAGACAAAAGAATCTCATGTCAAACTCCGGCAAATGCCTTTCTCGCTTTCGCCAGATTGGTGTACGCTTTGTTTCGGTGAGACCTGTCATCGAGTCACCGGAGGACCTGTTAGAGAAATTTTCGTGTTTCGAGATATTTCATGAGCTGACAGTTTATCAGCGTTTCTATGATCTTGTAAAGAACGGACGTAAATGTAATGGGTCTGTAGAAGGAGAGAAAACATTCGCCTTTTTAAAGGACGGAATGGATGAATGCTGTTTTCCATCTCTTTAAAAGAAGAGAAGATATACCATCTGGACCATCACATTTACGCAGCAAAAAATCATTAACTCGCTCAAGTGTAAGCGAAAACATGGCACAATCTGAAAGCGTTGAGCTCATTCCGCTGTATGCAGCTAGCAGATCGGCCTTGTCCAAATGGCTGTTAACTGAAATGTCATTATAATTTAGCGTTGGGGATGGAAGATGAGGCGGAGTTTCTAATGTTTTTTAACGAACGATGAAAACGTTTACTACCTTTGGGATACTGTAGAAGTGTGTTGCAATCATTCCTGGCTCGTTAGAATGTTTCTCTTTTTTATGCTGTAAGACCGAAAAAACAGTTGTCTAACCCTGGCAGTATGCTTCGCAATACGAACATCAATACAACACTAGGTAATGCGGTATTGAGGGTCACCACCTAGAGGGGCACCCCCTAGGAGGAGTGATATCATCTCTTCTGTGAAGCCTAGTTGTTAATGGAATTCTTCTGAATCTAAAAAGGGACGGAACAGAAGCCACTACATACGCGGATGATGTGGATCTTATGGGCACCGGCAAATTCCTCCCCACGATCAATAAAATTATAAACTATGGCCTTAGAATCCTTGGAGACTGGGCCAAGGTCTGTTGGCATAAAAAGATAATGCCCCAATTTGACCTTTCTTCCATAGATGGGCCAACCCGCCGACTATCTAACAGTGCTGAATACCTAGGTATCGTACTAGATCGTAAACTGAGTTGGAAGTTCGAAAGAAAGCAACGATCGCCTTCTACGCTTGCAGCCGTGTATTTGGGAGGAAATGAGAGCCTAACCCCAAGATTATCGTATGGATGTACACGGTTATCGTCAGACCCATCATATCCTATGTGGTATGGTGGCAATCCACAAACAAAACTAGCACGCTTAGGTTAATGATAAAAGCACATCACGCCACAAAAACGACGCCAACGGCGGTCCTGGAAAATATATTTGACCTCTTGCCCCTAGATCTATACATGCAAGGATCTGCATCGAAAAACGCTTTAAGATTCCATGGGTGGAAACTGGATTTACGTTCCCATACGGACTACATAATTCCCTATCACGACTTCAAAATACCATTCGCCTGAATTTTCGCAAGCAGAGAGGAATGGGGACGAAAACAAATGGCACGAGATATCCATCTTTACGGACGGATCAAAGATGGAGATAGGAACCGGCACCGGGATCTTATCCTATCAATTGAACTTACAATACTCGCGACGTCTGCCGAACTACTCGTACAGCAGTGACATCCAGGCTGAGATAGAGGCAATATCCCACGAGAATATCACTATATTTATTGACAGCCAGGTTGCCATTAAGGACGTCGCGGCAGTTGCAATCAAATCGAGGCTTGTGGAGCGCTGTCGTGAAGGCCTTAAGGCTATTTGCGTTCAGCATAAGGTTACGTTATGCTGGGTCCCTGGCCACAAAAGAACGACAGGCAGTGAGTATGCAGACGAGCTGGCTCGTAAAGGATCCTCACTAGAGGGGGGGGGAAACTGGCAGATCAAAGTGTCAAACCTCCACTCTGCACTCTGAGAATACAAGTGGAGCGAACGATGCAAATAAAAGCTAATGGAAGGTGGAAAAACCTTCCAATCTGCGAGATTTCAAGACTACGGCCGGAACTCAGGAAATCCAGAACAAGTAAGATTCTCTTGAAAATCATCGCTGAACTATCTACGCTTGTTGGATTACTCACAGGTCATAAAGCTGCGATTTACCAACGATGACCTCGTGGCCATATGCTCACGGAAGGATACCCTCCAATTTTGAGCCACTGTCGCTGCCTCAGGATTTGAAACAAAGAACTTTAGGAAGTTTTTACTACCACGACCTCGCAGAACCATCTGCTGCTTCACTTGCATCTCTTTTCAGATTCGCGAATGCAACAACATGGCTTAGAACCGCTCAACAACGAAACGACAACCAACACGCGACGGAAAGAGGAAAGCGGAAACCAGAACCAGAAACCGCAATCAAATTCTCCCACCTGGGCATCACAATGGGTCTACACAGACCTAAGTGTGATGAGTTATAGAACGGACTCGGCTCCAGATACCTCACCAATCCGCTAGCTTAACCTAATTTAACCCTGACAGCCTATTCAGAGCTCGAGTCGTAGCACGCCTTTTGTTTTTTGTTTGATACCCTTCAGCAGCATATCAGCAGCGACATCCATGCCGTTATCGAGGTAACACAAGGCAACCACCAATTCAAATTCCTGAAGCAGATGGTAAGTACGTTCAATTGGCTTCCCCGTGCTGCTTTTCTTGTCTTTTAGGAATCTCTTCTCTAACTCTGACGAATTTGTACAAGACATTAGCTGATATGACACAGTGGCCCGACGGGCTTAGAGGCCATGACTATCAGCGTCAAGTATTCGCATACAAGCAAGGTTAAGTTGTTTTCTGCACCGAAGATCTCAGCACTGCGTTATTCTTGTGATGTTTGTCTCAAAGTTTCACTTAGTCCTAACACAGCTGGCCTAAATGCAGACCTAGACGTATTCAACAAAGGGATTACTTGCATGTCCTTCGCTTGCACTCAACAAACACAAAGACTTCAAACACCGACGATGCTAAGCGAAGTTGTGAAAGTGACGTTAGTATACCGAATCAAATTTTTGTAGGTGTTATGCCCTCTCAACGATAAGAAACAGCGCACCAAAGAAATAAGCACCCACGGCTGTAGCATGTGCTCAGTCATTGCTTCTGCCATACCAGTATGTGGAGGAGTGGAATGCCCGACACTGTTGCAAAATGCGTTGTTTTATTCACGATTGAGCTATTTTACGTTTTTTATTAGCCGTTGCCGTACGGCGTTCGAAGCTAGTAGACCCTTTTGTAAATAAGCCTTTCTCCGTGTTGTGATAGCCACTTTTATCTTTCAAATCTCTATTCCGTAGACAGCACTTTTTCGCAGGTTCCTCGTTCCGTATCCAATGCAATAATTTAACCATTGTTACAAGCAAGCTGTTTCCTCTTGGCTCCTAGTGCCTCTG
Organism: Volucella zonaria; assembly: GCA_963966105.1. Classification (NCBI taxonomy): domain Eukaryota; kingdom Metazoa; phylum Arthropoda; class Insecta; order Diptera; family Syrphidae; genus Volucella; species Volucella zonaria. Next base: position 78,730,011 of record OZ014534.1, on the reverse strand, counting down.
TTTCTGCATAAGCGCTTTTATAAGATCAATCCAGATCACGATGTTTTCAGAAAGCCATATGCATGTCTTCGCGAGAATTAACAGACAATTCTTACAGTTTCAGATGTTTCATGCTCGCTATGCCGATGTTGGTGGTTCAATTCAATCGAAAATACGAAAGCAACGCACTGGGAAAGGTCCCATTTCTACATTTGAAATAAGGTGGGATGCTAGAGTACTGGCGAACGCGCAACAACAACATTCCTTGAGAAAGATAAGAAGGAACTGATCGATAGATGTCACTTAAGCTGAAACCAATTCAGCCTGGAGGGTGTACTTACGCCAAACTACTAGTAGCAATGACGTTGGCAGCATTGTTTTATTTTTCACGGACACGTGACAAGGAAATAACTTTCTTTATGAGCGCGCAAATATGGGACGAGTCAGATCTTATTGCCGCTAAACATGGTAGCATCATTAGACTGAAGAGACAATTCTGTTCAGTCGAATTTTTCAGCAACAAAAAAAGACTTCAGTAGGCGGAAGGTAAATGTTGACAACAACATCTACCAAAAGGAACGAAATTTAGGAACCTAAAGTTCTTGCATTGGAGATCTCTACTTTGAAGTAGAGCCCTCAGTTTCGTGAGTGGAAGACTATTGAGGATTACCGATTGTTCACGAATGAGGATGCGATTTTCGTTGGAGAGATCAAGAAGTCGCCATCATTTCATTGTTTAGGTTGGCTATCCCTACAACACTTATAAATTGACAAATATCAAATTGTCAAATACTAGCTTTACTAGCGCACAACGCTGCATGTTTATGTGTAGTGACACTAGACTCTAGTCCAGAAGCTGATTTCTTCCTTAATCTATCGCCATAAACCGGTCAAACTTTTAATCCCTTTCGTGCTGCTGGGTTTAGCGCAAACGTATTACTCCGTTTAACACCAATATACCCAGCTCATTCTACCGCATCAGATGCTGCGACAAAACCAGACATCCCAGAAGAAAGGAAAATATTTCAATCCATGGCAACCGGACCATGAATAACGAGAACAAGACAATCACCTCGCATGCGCCTTTCTAAAATTCTAAAATTAAAAAAAAAAAAGTTTACTCACATCATGCAGCGACTTGGACAATTTATACGTCGATATAGTTTGCAGCAACTCTGGAGCGATGTAATCTGGTGTACCTACTGGCGACAAACTCAGCACATGCCCATCGCGGTTTAATGCCGCAGCATTGCCGAAATCCGCCAATTTTATGTGTCCAAACCGATCGATGAGAATGTTCTCCGGTTTGATGTCGCGATGAACGTATCCCATGCGATGAAGAGCATGGATAGCCAGCGTCAACTCTGCAAGATAAAAACGCGCCAAATCCTCGTCAAACGGCCCATTGCGACTCATTAAGCTGAGCAAATCGCCACCGGGCAGGTACTCCATAATCAAATACAGATAATTGGCATCCTGGAAGAAGGACGTCATTAGTGTTTACCACAGTCCACCATCCGACTGATTACTCACCTGAAAAGCATACTGCAAGTTGGTAATCCATTCTGAACTTCTTCGAGACATGATGTCACGTTCCTCCTTCACCTGAGACGTAGTCACGACAGATTTTTTGATTTTCTTCATGGCATACACATCCCCAGATGTTTTCTCCACAGTCAGGTGTACATTGCCAAAGTAGCCCTTGCCAATCAAGGTCTTCACAGTGAAATCATCAGCGTTAACACGAAGTGCTTTCGTCTCGTCAACAATGGGACGATCTACGACGAAAACGTTTACAATTCACAAGTTGGGGTGAAGTTATAACAGAAACTTACATTTTGTGATAAATTCTGAAATGTTTTTATCCCTCTTCCGGAGCGTCTCTTTGTCGCATTCGTTGTACAGCAAACAGAATGCATCCAAAAGTCCCTCTCGAAAAATTGCATCTGCCACAGCGCGGCTAGTCTTGTTTGCCGCCTTGCAATTACCAAGAATTAAATTATTTAAACGCGTCGTACGCACACTAATTGGTTCACGCTGATCGGACATTGTTGCTAGTTTATTTATTTAAATAGAAAAACACAGATTCTAATAGAAATTAATAAGAAAATCGAAGAAAATAAGAAAAGATTGAGTGAAAAATCATTTTAAACACGCCATCTACGCAAACGACAAAATTCAAATGTTGTTTTCCTTGGGGCATTGCCAGACATTTCATTGTGGAGTGTTTCTTTTCGGAACAATGAGTAAACAGTGTTGAGTAAAGATCACAATGGAGAATTGGGTTTAATTTTTTTTTTGCAAAATGTTTTATTAGGACGTTTGAAGTTTTTCATATGACTCGGTAAATTTGAGAGACTGTGTCCAATATGACATAAATTAAGTAGAACTAATGTAGGACAACTTCAAAGAAAAAAGAATATAAGCAGGCAACAAACAATAAAAGAAATGTAACATCGAAGCATGGGCAAGCGAACTAATGTTTTTAAGGTTGCGGCACAGCGAAGAAAAAGCTTTCCTGACGACGAGCAGGGACACCTGATAACGGAGAATAAACAAATTTGTTATAAACGATAGAGTACGTTAATGCATCACTTAAAGAAGAATTCCTGTGAAGCAACATTGCCTTGGCTGTCCCACACGAAAAGAAAAAGTGCATTCGCGTACTTCAAAATAACAAAACCGATTGTGGGCACACCGTGGGACCTCCCGAGTTGATTTTTACTATCTCTGTATGTATTAGTCATTTGAGCCGACATATTCTTGACTTTCTGTTTTTTTTTTTATGTTGGTTCAAATTCTGGGTGCGGAAACTAGAAAAATAGAAAGAATTTTTCCATTCAAACAACCAAGAGCTACTGTGAGAGATTGCTATCGTGTTTTAAGCCTATGGCTAACCCATGAAAGATAAGGCTATTTGCTATCTGATTGTTATAGCTGACCATTGCGGGGTATTGCTCGAGTCCGCTTGTTTTCTTGACGGCAGCGTATGTTAGTTCACCGCCACATCCATAATTTTGCCCTCCTCTTTGATATACCTCAGAGAGTTTCTTCTCATGACGTCAATGTCGTCTGCGTAACTCGCATATTTTCGAAATATTCTGCTGATCTTGGGATACCAGTTTCGCACAATTCTTTCAATGACTGCCGGTCAAATCGTTATCTAGATCTTTTCTCTTTTGGTAGTATTGTAAAGGAGTGTAAAACAGAGTACATCATATACATTATGTTTAGTGGCTGGCTGGAAATCTCACCACAGGTGTTTATAACTTTCTCGAGCAGCAAATCTATCATGCTGTGTGGATTGCAATAATGTTTGCTTTTTGGCAATCATGGATGCCTGCTATTCCACATACGTGCCTGAAAGTTCTGCTCTATTATTGGCTTGCTGGGGAGGTAAAGTCGTCTACGCTAATTCACAACGCATAATGTTCTACATGTACAATCACACATATTGCATCAATCGGGAACATAGGTGATATGTAGGAGAACGACCAAAATCAACCATTATCTAGTCGAAGCCTGATTCAGAACTCGAATACCGCGCCATCATCAAAGTGGAGCTGAAACAATGTGCTCCCCATCACCATCATTTAGAAATTCGTGGTATGGTTACGAATGCACAGAGAAGAAAGACCCAACCAACGAGGAATATAAGAAAATGTGGAAGCTGAAAACAAGAGCAGTATGAGGCGAGCGAAAGCAAGAATTAGGAAAGAGGGAAAACTATTCCGCAGTCTTCCAGCTCAACGACATCGAGTACTTCAAGGACCAAAAAGAGAACAAAAGCTTCAGTAAAAAAAGTTAAAGCACCGGATCTGACTGAATGAGAGAGCGATCCTATTAGCGATCATCATTTAATCGGCACTTCCAGCAACTGCTAAATAGACACCCTCCTATGTCTAGCAACAACTACAGAAGCTTATCTCCATTAAGCGTTATATACAAAATCTTAGCTAGCGTATTGTATGAACGATTATTACACCAACTAAATGCGCCAATTTCGGTGTGGCTACTTGTCCGAAAAATCGATAGTGAACCTAGTTTTCACACTGCGCCAATGAATTTAAGGACGATGTTCACTATTCCCTCATCGCAGGGAGTACTATAAAGCTGTCGTGATATCAATAAAACCGATCTGGTTATGCCGGACAACGCTTGAAAACACGTGATTCACCTTGCAGTTAAAATAAGAAAAAGGTACACAAAATTTAGGAAATTAGTCGCGCGGTTTTGTGACTTCCTTGGCCATTTTTGGAAGAGAGTGTACGGTGAGCAGATATTAACCTGAGAGGTAACATATATAGTAGGCAGACGGTATAGATTTTTTCCTTATTCCAGGTGTTCCGTAATGTCGACCAAATACAGATCCGTCAGAGAAAAATAGTACAGTAGAATGCAGGTAGTTCACCTATTTTTGTTTCGGGAAGTGTGAGTTCAACAAACGGCCCTTTGGTAAGTATTCGAAGAAAAATAACCGTGAATGCCACTTCGGATTTCTCAAACAGCTAATGCCTAACTCGAAGTACGAAGATCTTGCTCCTAACTACTTAGATGGCGCTACAGTACGGATTGGACCTGGACCTTAACCCATTAACTTCACTTTTTAGCGCGGTCTCTATCCGATTGCCTTAAATTTCACAATCCACTCGTGCGTAGCGCCTGGAGAGTTGATATCTATTTGCTTTACTTGTGACAGCCATCTCAAGCGAGTGATGCATGATGATGTTTAACAAACTGAGAACATATCTCCCGATTTTGACTCTCTATTTAATTCCCCTGCTCATCTCAAATAGGTTTCTGTTCGGGTTTTCCTCTCTTGACATGTTCTTTTTATCTTTTCGTAAAATGTTCGAGCTTCCTCGATTGCTCGTTTCTCATGCTCACGAGCTACTCTCGTTCTTGGTGTAACATCGCTTGTTTTGCTCCAACGTGCTTGCCCGGACTCGTTATCAAACCAGTACATAAGTTCGGATGATTTGTTGGCGTAGCTGCCACTGATTTTCAGCACTTAATGTGGTTTCAAAGCTTTGCGAGCTGTCGCAGGTATTCATACGCTTAAGATGACCTAACCATCTTAGCTGGGTTATCAGAGTTTTTCTGACGAGTAGACTTCCGTCCGTACAGTCCGTACAGATGCCACTGGCCTTCTATGTTTGATGTTCGATTTCTCGTAGGTTTTATCGTAGAAGCAGTCTCTGGGAAGATCGTCCTTCCCCTCTTCCGAGACGTGGCAGTTTATGAAGTTTATATTGGCGAATTTACGCTACATTCGTATCGTCTTCCTCTGACGTCAAATCCGTATTCGAATAAGCGCTGTGAATGCTGCCCTTGTCGTGCGAGTCCTCGCTCAATTATCAAGGCTTTTACATCAATGAAATTGTCTAATACTGGTCTTTACGTAACAGTTTTCTGGACTGTACGCCCCTGAAGGTTGGTATGATTTGACAAGTTACGAGCTGCCGGGCATAAGTCCCATTGGTCGCAGGACCACCAGTAGTACATACCAGGACTTAAATCACTGTTCAATGGGAATCAGGGCTGCCCGGATTTCGGTCCGGCCTTGACTTGTTAGATGTAGGGCGCCTCTCCAACATAAGTTCTGGTTTGTTAGCAATGAATTGACGGAGAGCGATGGCAAGGCGTATCCTTGCCCCCATGAATGTTTGCGCATTCAGTGGAACTAGGGCTTACATTTATCAGGAATTCACTTAAAACATAGGAAGCTTCTATCCTTGTTGTGCGGATTATCTGTAGCAGTTCCCATTTTACACACCACAGTTTTTATCCTGCTTTCGTCGGTTTCATCCCATCGCACGTCTTGGAAATCTCGGATGGAAGCGTGTTTTGTTGCAGGCGAGGATCTCCAGTAATTGTTCCGCTTCACGCGGCTTGTAAAGGGCCCGAACAGTCCACGTGCAGATCCGAAGGTCCTTGTCCTTAAATCGTTTGTCCGGTCGTCAACAGTGAATCCGTCCTTATCCACGCCACGTTTTTATTTCTTCCATATGATAGGTAATTAAGTACTATAACAATATACACACACAAAATTCTGTATGCCTTCGTTGCAGTCGTCTTAAGCACATTAGATGCAGCTTTGGCGCACATAATTTTCCTAGTGTTTTTGGTATATCTTGCTCGTTTCATAGGGCATTCTTTATGATTTAAATAATGAATTTTGAAATTTTAGAAAAGAATTACGAAATCAATGCAAATATTCAAAACACTATTTCATTTTTCCCAATTCCATAGATTTGTTTTTTCTCTACTGAATTTCAGAAGCAAACAGCACTAAAAAGCTTCCTATTGTGAACTATTCCCAACTCCCTTTTTACTTTCTGTTCACATAAGTAAAAAAGAGAAAACCCCATTTCTGTCTATGGTCCCACTTTGGCAATCATCAATTTGACAAGCAAAAGAAGGCCAAAAATAAGAACACACACAAACAAATCGAACAAAAACGCAAAAGAGAACTAAAAAAACTCCACCTTCTTCTCTTCGGAGAAAAAATATGCGCTCAACGAACGGCAACTGAGTAAGTAGGTAAACCAAAAAATCGACAACACCAACACCAACCACAGGAACAGAAACAGAACAGAGAATCAGTTAACGAATACACGACACAAAGGCAACGACGGTCAACAAAAGAATTTCCAATTTTTTCTCTCTCTAGTACCTGTCCTTCTATCTATAAAATAAAAAAAACACCAAAACGAAAATTGCAAAATACTCGCTGGTTAAATTTAGCAAGTGCATCTCCTCAGTCCACCCCGACGAATTCTCGTCCGTAAGACTCGCATCTCGTGGGCTCGCGTCGCGTCTGTGAATCAATTTTCAGTGGATTCTCCCAAATCCCACTGTGCGAACGTCGCTAACTTCGATCGAACGACACCAAAAAGGAAAAAACAAAAAAAAAAAAAATGTTCATGTCCCAGAATCTACGGGAAGGAATCGTTTGTCGTTGAAAGAAAGGACAGAGGAGTCTCCTGCTTGGAGTAAAACGCTGTCCCAGCGACCAGTGCAAAGTGCAAGTAAAGTGGGAAACAAATCCAATTGTGAGAATCTTGATTTCGTTTTGTCAAATTCCCAAGTGAACATCCATCACGTCGTCTGAGAATGTGCCAATAGATGGATGCAAGGCGCATCTAAGTAGAGAGTAAAGGTGGACAAGGTGTTGTGGTGGTAGCAAAGGCAAACTCAATAATAAAAGTCGTCATCCCGAGTCGTAGACGAAGTACCTTTTGTTTTTTATTTTTCTGTAAGGTGTGCGCTCTGACTTTGACGAGAGTCTTCTGCGCGTGAAAATGTCGCGAAATCTAGTAAACGGCAACAGCAATTCGGGACGCAGCAAGGAGAAACGCTTCTCCATTCATGATGCATTCGAGGAGGAGACTGACGAGGCGATTCGCGTCTACGGATCAACAGTGATTTCGACACCAATGCGTGCCAAGACACGATCCACAGACGATGTTACCATTCGGATTCAAGATCCCAAGTAAGTATGGGCTTTCCCATTTCAGTTCTCCTTTTCAGTGTCCTGTATCAGTTTTCAATTTTGAATTTTCGGTGGGGTGACCTAGTTATGCAGGTAAACAACACACAGGTATGGAAAGTACACATGCACTTGTACATCTACGAGTACCTGCAGGAGCATAATTCCTTTTCCAAACATGAGACGTTGATTTGTTGACAAAGAAAATGGGGTTATCGCTGTGGCCTTGTTCCTTTCAGACTCCTTTCGATAGTTTTCAAACGGAAAAGCGATTACCTCGTACCCTCATGTGTGCATGAATAGGAGCTCATTGTCCGTTGATCCATTGAAAATCTAAGTTAGGGTTTGCTCCCATTCACGTCTGTCTCTTATCGCTACATATCTTCAATCAAAGAATACTCTCCATGAGGTGAAGAACTAGCCCTAGAGGTACAACATCCTCAACGTCTTCATTCATTCGATACTTTTTCCAACGACCGACTGTGAATGTGACGTTTGGAAGACTTGGAGTGAATAGACAGACACGCAGTCAGACGATAAAATGGATGGCACTCTAAGCACGCAATTCTCCTTCACCTGACGGAGCAAAAGGTGATGAGGTGAACGCTTTCCACAAAGTATCCATTTAGTTGTGGTTTCGTGGACGGCAAAATGGATGACACGAAATCAAGTGGTGTGACGTGGGTGATTCACTGGCCCGGGGGCATTGAGTTGAAGTTTGATTAGATGGGAATAACATTCTGGTTTCTAAGACGTGTCGTAGCAAGCGTTTCGTGTCCACAATTGGGTTTTGGAGTTTATTGCCTTAAGTGGTGTAATTTGGAGTCATTTCTGTCGAGGATGTTTGTCTGATGAGGGTCCACTTCAGTTGCCGGTTGTTTAGTATCTCGACTTAATGCAACGATTCGAATTTCTCGCGTTCGCTGGAAGCAGCCTCGACTGTGGTCGACGTTTTATCGGCTTCTAAGTGTATATTTGCCTCCAAATATCCGACGGTGCCGTTTAGTAATCGGCGCCAAACTGGCCTGTACTCTATTTTCTGAGCTGAAGGTCCAAACTCATTCGTTTTCTCGGACGGAAATAACAAAGGCTTCCTAGAATTTAACTGCACTAGGGTCCTAGGTTAATGCTCGTTAAAGTGCATTTACACTAGTTGTAGGTCCATGGTGATCCCACTGGGAGAACTTGGGGGCTTTCGAGACTTCTTGACGAATTTTTCAAGGTCGGGGATATGTACAATGCAGAGATCATTTAGATTTTGGAAGTGGTAACTGCCTAGGAATTGCCTTCTGATGCGTGCCGAGGCAGAACAGTTGTAGAGAAAGTGCGCAACAGATTCCTCTTCCCTTTCTACTCGTAATTTGCAGCTCCTTTGTGAAATCGTTGTAAGGAAATGCACCGTGTCCTGCGTGATTATAACCGGTGACCAGATAGCAATGATAATTTGTCAAATTGCTATGTTTCAGCAGCTGTCAAAGTTACCAATGACATCCAGCTGTCAAAATATTCAATAAGGTTTGCCATTTCATTCTACATCGTTTCCGGCTCAGTTGTACAATAATTACCCAACATGAATTTCGTCGTGAAGTCGGTCGTCATCATGGCTTCAGTGTGCAGGCAATTCGTCGCACCATGGAAAAGTTTGAGCGTGAGTACTCTTTTGCCACCTTTTAAGCCACCAACCAGACAGAGATTGGTGTGAAGTGGAGAAAATATTGTCGCCGTAGCGGCCAGTATCAAAGAAGATCCAGAAATGTCGATTTGGCGCCTATCAGTTGTGGCTGAATTTAGGCCTACATCCGTATGCATAAGATTGTGCTGATGCAAGAATTGAAGCCGGACGGCCATAGACAACGCTGTGAGTTCGCTTATTTTGGGCTGGAAATGTTGGCCGGAAATACGGATTTTAGCCACCTTCTCAGACCAGGCCCATTTTTGGCTCAGCGGCTATGTCAACAAACAAAATTGCAGTTATTGGAGCGAACACAATCCACAAGTGTACGGCCAAGCATCAATGCATCCACAAAGTTTGACTGTTTGTTGCGGTTTATGGTATGGCGGCATAATCGGAACTTATTTCTGTGGAAATGAGATAGGAAACAGCGTTACCGTCAATGGTCTCAGGTATAGAGCGATGTTAACCGACTTTCTGTGGTCAGAGCTCGAAAAAATTGATATATCCGAGCTGTGGTTCCATACAAGCGACGCAACGCTCGAAGTTGTGAAGGAGAAATTTGGCAACTGGATCATCTCACGTCAGTGTTCATAAATTGGCGGCCGCGATCATGTGATTTGACACCACTCCATTATATTCTCTGGGGCTACGTCAAGTCCCTAGTTTACGTTAACAAGCCAACCATTTTGGAGGCCAACATTCGAGACGTTATTGCCGAAATAACGCTGCACATATTAGACCGGGTCATCAAAAATTGGACCCACCGCTTGAAGCACTGCCAGCGAAGCCGAGACGGCCTATTCCACACATAATAGCACGAACGTAGCTTCAAAATAAAGCCAGAATTAATTTTATATCTCACACCGTTGTTGTTTTATTTAAATGTTTTTCCTATCGTTCTTATCTGGTCACCCTTTATTTGCGAGTTTGGAAACATGTCTTTTCCTGAAGTTAGGACGTCCATTTCGTTGAAACATGCTAAGCAGTCTTTAACTACTCTCGAATTTATGATATGCGGGATCTGATCGCTGCTTGACTATCTGTCTGTGTATGTGCATATATCGCAATATCTGGCGCGGAACCAAGCAGAGGCCTTATAGTAGTTGAGACTAGGGCAGGTACCCAACTGCGAAATATGTCTTTTCGTTGTTGCCCGTGGAGGTCAAAAGTATGACTGCGAAGCCGTCTGTCTATGGTGGATTAAGGAAAGACGAAGAGATTAGGGCTTGTTTTAACAAGAATACAATGTCTGAATGTGGGTATCAATTGAAGCGACGAGTCTGGCCTTGTGTAGTCGTATTAATCTGTATCATCTTTACCTACATGGCAACTTGATAATTGTGTCGTCCAAATGTTAAGAGAGAGGCTCGTCGTAGCATTGTGGGAAGAGGGTATTAACTTGGCAGACTCTGAAGGGGTAGCTTCTCTTTCTTGTTTCTTAAGCGTGCTATCACTGCACATTTGACGTCAAAATAAACGGCAACCTTTTCTCTGCCGAGTGTCTTGCCGTAGATTGCGGCACAAAAGTTTGGGAGAAGCTTCCATTCATTGACCAGGAGCTTAAGGTTTTGATATCCCAAGATCTTCAGGATCGCCTGAGTGCTCGGGAGTGTCTTTGAACTTAGGCTTATCGCCTAGCCAGAAGTCACTAAATCCGCTGATGGCTGTATCAATGCACTCCAACGATTTTACATCTCACCATTTATCGGATGTGATCTTCTCGTCAAGATTAGACATGTCGACAACCGCAACTAATTACGAGGGTGTCTTTTACTGCCTTAGAAAAGGCGTTTCACAGTTGGGGCGCATACAGCTCGGCCACTGAAATTTTCCCTCCAATGTTCCTACCAACTTGGATCTGAGTTTTGATCTTAGTTTAGGTAAGGCAAGAGTAGCTGTTGAAAAAAACAACCCACTTAGGCCTATTGTTGTCTTGGACCAATTTGAGCTTCTGACGAAGCCGTAGATTAAATCGCTCAAGTCATTGTAGAAGAAAACTACACTTTGATAGAGAGCTGGACATGTACAGAGTAGGTGGAGTATTGTCTCCTCCTTCTCATCCATGCAGCTTTTGCCTTCTTGCATGCTTGTCTATAAGACAGAGTCCAGTGATGATACCTATGATAGTATGGAGCTGATAATCCTGATATTTAGCATAAGACTGATCGAAGCCAAAAGTGAGTCATCTATGTACCTTGAGAATTGAGAGCGCAGTCGTGATAACGGATGTGTTGACGTTGTTAAATGCACCTTCTATGTCCAGGAACGCGACCAATGTGTACTCTATATTGTAAGAATCGCTCGATGTGGCTAGTCAGTTAATGCATAGCCATCGACTTTCCTTTACAATAGGCATGCTGAGCCGCAGAAAAAAGTCGTGAATCAATTTTAGATCGTATATTGATATCAATCCGTTGTTTTAGAGTTTCCAGAAGGAAAGGTGATCGACTTCTAGGTCTGATGTCCTTTGGAGGCAACATAATAACATTTTCCGGCTTTGGGAATAAGAACTACATTAACTTCAATGAAATGTGGATCATTTCTACACGGCTCCTTATGATATTCTCTAGCGCTGGCAGGATAATATCTGAGGACCTTTGTAGCTCGGCACATATTATACCATCCGGACCAGCAGAATTGTATGGTTTCAAGCTATGTAGCGCCCAGAGCAGCTTGTCTGAATTTTAGTCACGGTTGCAGTAGTCCTGTTATAGTTGCTACAGGTCGTTAATAGGGAGCTACCTAGAAAGGGAGAGGTTGAGAAATTCATCATTTGAGGTCGTCCAAGAGCCATCGGGTTTTTCAAACAACTAGACATCATAGGATTTGTAGAGAGGATTTTTGTTAGTCGTGATACCTCAGAGGTTGCTGTTATTTTACCACAGAATGACCTCCATGATTGTCGCTTTGCCTTCCTTAGTTCTTTTTTATATATTTTGAGGGATTCCTTCTATAAATCCCGGTCAGACATTTTTCTTGTGCTTTTTGCTAGGGTGAAAAGTTTAATGCAGACGTTTCTAAGCGGTCCCTGTGCTGATGTCCACCAAGTGCGGCTTTTTCTTGCCTCTAAGTTGAATAAGAGGACAGGAAGCTCGTTGGTGGGAAGGAGCATCATTCAGACTGAATTGGATGCATCTGTATCTGAAAAACTGTGTTCAGACGATACCATCCAGTTCGTTATCATTTAAGTGATGTTGTCCGTGATAAGCAACTGTTGCCGGTTTTTAATTTTAAAGTTTAATTCAAAAAATGACTCACCTATATCGTTATTGTTGGTACTGCCCAACCGATGTCTTGTCTTACAGCTTCCAAGACCACCCTTTCTAGGTTGTCACCAGGGAGAGGGCATACATAGTCGTGGCCAAGATATGCCAATGCTAGTTAGTAGAAAACATTGGCAGTCTCCAGTCTAGGAACAGTTAGTCGGGGTCGCTGAGATTAGGAAGTAAGAGTACATTAAGGCAACGTTTCACTAATATACTAGGTGGAGTGAAAAGTGACCTCCTCGGGAATTAAACAAAATTTTTTTTTTAAATTTTTTTTTTATATTATTCAATATTTTATAATTTAGTTTGATACACTTATTCCAGCGATTTTCCAAAGTAATTTTCCGGAAGGTCTGCAAAATACTCCTCCGTGGCGTTGATGATTTCCTCGCGTGAGCTGAATTTTTTATTGATGAGCCATCTTTTGAGGTTTGGGAAGAGATAATAGTCCGAGGGATCCAAATCCAGTTACCAATCGACGCCAAAAGTCAGCGGGATTCCGCATCAGCAAGTCCAAACACTCTTTCGAAGTGCTCTCGCGTTCGTGTTTTTGGTCATTCGCGGCACCCAGCGGCAGGATAACTTTTTCATATGCAGAATATTGCCTAAAATATGGCGTGTGCGCTCAGTACCAATCTTTGTGGTATCTGCTAGCTCGCGCACCCTCACTTTTCGGTCAGCCAACACCATTTCATGTATTTTTTTTGACATTGTCCTCTGTAACTGCATCGGGGGGCCTGCCGTTGCGGACTTGATCGTTTTATGAGAGAACGAAAATCGTTTTTGTGCATACTCAACATGATGCCAAACACGTCAACAACAATCAGCTGTCAAAACAAAACTAAAGACAGTATCGCACTGAAATTTGGCATGTCTGCCTAAATATGAACGGACTTCAAGGCATCATAACCTTTTTTTGCAGTAGCAGCGCATTCTGGCGGTCAAGGATGTCACTTTTCACTCCATCTACTAAAAGTTCTAATCTTACCTTTGTATTTTTTATAGAACGGAACGTATTCACGTGTCCCAAGTCCACAAACCACGCCTTCTATAATCCATGGTTCCGGATTAGGATGATGTCGTCTGTGGCTTTGGATAAACGCAAATTGAGTGCGGCCGAAGCCTTTCGGTCACCGGGATCGTTATTGTGTCTTTGGGACTTCTCTAAAAGACATCAGCAGACATGTGTGGTTGGAAGGCCCTGGGAGGTTTTCTCGCTTTTAACTTTGGGCCTTTTGGGAACGGGAACAGTTTTCTTCAACGATCTCTGGTGCTTGGAGGGGTCTTTCAATGTTTGGGTAACAGTGGGTAATCCGTCTTCTAGAATGTTGTTGGCCCACTTTATTTTGTTCCTCATGTTCACAGTTCTCTCGACCTCCGGAATGGATCCGAGGGTCTTAAAAATGCGTTCGGCATTTCGGCGTCTTATGTGGAACAACTTGGATGGTGCTTGTCGACGCGCCTCAGCCTCTGATTCCTCTTTTGAGGGAGGAATTCTAGTAGCAGTAGGAAGACCGTCACCTGCCACAAACTTGCTGCTACTAGGTGTGGCGGAAGCAGTAGGACCATGGCTTGCCACAGTATTGTAACTCCTTAATAGTTTGGGGTTTTGCTCGTTGCGCTTACCTTTAGAAGATGCACCATGGCCTGCCACAGGTTTGCTTTTGCATAGGATTTTAGGAGCCTTGTCGGTAGTCGATGTAGTCACCATATTCTTCGGCACGGTACCTTGATCCAGCCAAGATGAAAAAGAAGTGGGAAGGAAGGAGGAAAGTGAAGTATGGTTAGAGGGAAGTGGGTGTGGGGTCCTTGAGTTTCAGAACTCATCTGATTTAACATAATACAGCTCTAGGGCCCTCATCCGGTTCTTGTAAGTGCAGAGGCGGATTTGCATGCTCCAGATTAACTTGGATGTACCTTGAACGTAAAATAAAGACTATTGTGGGACTATTTTGGCAGAACTGCCAGCATTCTTAGCTTCTCCAGTGGACTGTATGGCTTCTGAGGTATTAGACTTGTAGGACAAGTCTTCTGAAGTCTTTGATCTTTGAGGCTCTTTCGCCGTCTCCACTGAGCTGCTAGTTCCAGAAATCTCGTGGTTCTCTTGGGCCTCATCAGTTCCAAGTGCACTCCCCTTTCTCGCGTCGAACAGTCTTTGCTGAGAGCTAAACTTTGGATGAGCTGGCGCTCTTTCCTCAGTTTTCGCTTTAGGTTCTTTGTTCTGGACTGGTCTCGATGATCCTTTTATTCTCATCAGGATCCACGAGGTGTTGAGGAAAAGTTTACATGCTTGGCTTAGGATGTAATCCTTGGAAACCTCAGCTACTGCGATGGTTTCACCACTGCTTTTTGTGGATACAGCGGGGTTTTGTTTAGCGAACCGGGCTAGAAAAACGTCCTTGCTTCTGGAGCGAAGATACCGCAGGTATCGTGGAACATCGTGTTCCTGAGCTATAATGGTTACCGCACACATAAGTCAGTTTTTGGTTACTGGTTTAATGGTTGGTTACCATGGTTTAATTTTGCTTACCGCAGACATAAGCCGGTTGTTGGTTACTTTTGCATGGCCGGTGATCGAAAACCATCCGTTTCTAGCTAAAGTGGCTACAAATCTTAGGATGAAACCGTTTTTGTCAGATTTGTCCAGCTCTTCCTCACTAGCCCCTTAGGGATCTGTTCTGGGTGCTTGGAGTGCATGATAGCGACCTTACATTGGGCCATAGTATCCCTAGCCTTGATGTGCTAGGTCAGTCCGGTGAAGTCTCCGTTCCGCCAGACCTTTTAAGCAAGCTTTCTTGTATTTTGCTTCCGCTTGAGCTTTTGACCGTTTTAGAGTGGAACTTGTGATCAGACTCTTGGTGTTTAGCGCCCCCTTTAGGCACACCTGTACATGTGTCTTTAAGTGACTCTGCGTGTGGTCTATGTTTTTTTTTATTCATTTCTGCCATCGTAGAGCTATCTCTGGATCTGCCACGTTTGCTGGTGCTGGCTCTTTCTAGTCGTTTCGCCTCCTCGGGTTCAGTTCTGTCCCTAATGAGGTTAGCGATTCGACACTTTTGCGAACCATAGACGTGTTCGTATTTCTGTTGAGGCTTGCTTACCATCCTTGCTCCTAAACATTTGTCCTAGAGTTCAGATGGGCGCGGTGTAGCATTAATTTGAGATGGGATGAGATACAGAATCGTCTCTTCTGTATCGTTCCCAGAAATTGGTGAACGGAGTAGAGATTCCTCTTCTGACTTCGTTAACATTTGTGTTATTGTTTTTATTTTAGTTTTCTAGTCTTTGTGATTATTTTTATTCATATATTGTCCCACGAGTAAGGCGAGAATGAAAAGCCCGCACCTGCAGAGCTCTCAAGCCGGTGTAAGGCCCGGCATCTCATAGGGACATTACGTTTAATGACGCACATTTTTCAGTTGCCTGCATCATTCAGTTTTCCGCACGTATTCCAAAACACTTGGAAAATTTGACTTTTGGTCCGCTGAGGTGTAAGAACCTCTACCACACTTCGTGGCCTTCGTGAGAAGCTCGCATTTTACCTCAGCTATTTTAGCTATGTTGTGAGGCAATGGATTCAAAAATCTGCGCGGGTCATCATTAGAGGAAGAAGGGGCACGTGTATAAAAGAATGTCTGATGGGGCATGGATTGCTCGGTTATGTTGAAGTTTAAGTGGTTTCGAAGCTGATTGTGAGTTATTAGTCGTTTTTTCAAAAATCATTCCTCACGGGATAATTAGTTAATGAAAATTACAGAGAAGTGTAATCAGTTAAAAGTAATTAGATTAGACCTTGCTCCTTTGATAAGACGCATAGAGATTGTTTTTGTTTTGGTCAACCGATGATTGCAAAATCCGATAGTAAACCTCAAGCATATACTCAATTAAAATAAACGCCTATCTAATATACGCATGCGAATGCTAAAAATACAACAAAGACAGCTAAACAGCAGATAAGGCGTTAAGTAGAAGTGGAGGTTACATTGAACTTTTGATGTGTGTTAAATTCATCAAGCTACGAGCATACTGTAATCGGTATCAAGGGTGAAGTTGATAAGTTGTAAAAACTTCATGTGGAATGAGATTCCAATTCTATTGAAGTGTTTCAGCATGCATGGGTTAAATTCTGTTAAATCCAGCAATCTAAAAAATGTTAGGGCGTTTAACCGTATTTCGACGTTGCACTTCTTCTGCTGCTTGTCGGCTGTTTATAGGTTGTGGCAGTACTTAATTAGGTGGCACGACAGTTCGTGTTGAAGGTGGGCCTCAACCAATAAGCCGCTCCAGTTAGCTCGATCTTTAGCTAACTGCCTCCATTTGCGCACTCCAAGACGGTTGAGGTCCCTTTGTACTTGTGCTTGCCACCTAAGGTGAGGTTTTTCTCTTTTGCGTTGTCGATCCGGATTAGATTCGAAGACTCTGCGGATTGATGTCCGTTTACTCTGCATGTCCTAGCCATCTGAGGCGACTGATGCGGAGTTTTCTGACTATGTAAATGTCGCTGTACAGTTCGTATAGTTCGCCGTTGAATCTTCTCATTCAAAGTCCGTAAACGCAACCGCGAACAACTGTTTTTCGAAGGATTTTTGTCTCGATTGAGGATATCTTCATCCGTTTTCGATAGGGACCATGCTTTGGCAAGATAAGGTAAGACTGGGACTAGGTCTTATATAGAATCTCCTTAGGATAGGGCCTTACTACTCAGGTGTTGCCTTCTTAGCCTAAATAAACAACAGCGGTTGGCAAGAGTGATTCTTCGTTTTATTTCTGATGAGGGGTTGTTGGAAGAATTCATAGCAGAACTGAGGTAGACGTCGGAGATTGGAAATCATCGTCGATGTCCAATTCGTCGTTGTTGTATGGCCCCCTCTTGTTGACAGCATATAATTGGTCTTGTCCTCATTTATCGCTAAACCCATTTTGGTCAATAGATTCCGTTTCATTACTAGCGAACACACCAGTGACCGTCCGCTGAGTTTTGTCAATGATGTCAATATCATTGGCATACGCTACGGAGTGTTGAAAGATTATGCCTCCAGTGATCGCTTATGAGTTCCGCACAATTTGTTGGAGACGTCACATGACAGCCCGTCATCTTGTCTGCAACCTTTTTGGACAAAGGACTCAGTTAAGTCGTTACCGACTTTGACGGAGCAGCGGGCGTTCTCTATCGTCATTCTGCACACACGGAGACGTTTGTCAGGGATGGCAAAAGTAGACATGGCTCTATATAGCTCGTCTAGCTCTGTAAATGCTATTATATGCGGCCTTAAAATCAATGAAAAGATTGTGGGTATCGATTTGGACTTAAGTTTTTTCCAAGATCTGTCAATTGTTTAGTTTCTTGGTCTGAAACCGCACTGATAGGGACCAATCAAGTTGTTGGCGAAGGGTTTCATACGTTCACGCAATATGCCAGAGAAGATCTTGTATCCGATGTTGAGGAGACTTATACCTCTATAGTTGGCACAGTTGAGGGTGTCTCCTTCTTTATGGATCTGGGAAACGATGCTGAGATTTCATTCATCAGACCAGACCAACCAAATGAGTTGGTGTATGCTGCTGGAAGTGACTGCTTTAGCTGCGTTGTTGAATTTAAGCCTAGAAATTTCTATCCTTACTTCATCTTAGATAGGGGGACTAAAATGTTGGCTATAGTCATCTAAGTTGATCGGTCTACTCTGCCTGATGGCGGGATGTTGTTTTCCTCGCCGTTATATAGTCTGCAGAAGAAGTTTTTCGATATTCTAAGCGTCCAATGTGACTCTACTACAAGGTTTGCATCTACATATCTGCATGTATGGGTGTCGTTGCCTTGACACGTTGTTTTTACCTGTTGGTAAAACTTCTGTACATTATTCCTGGAGTACAACCTCTAAATATCTTCGATCACGCGCTTCTCGTGCTTTGTTTTCTTCTTCCGATGTCCTTTCAGTCTCTTTTGCTTGTAGAGCTCACGAGCAACTCTCCTCCTTCACTGCAGCGATGCTTTGTACGCTTCTTGTTTAGATCCATGTGCTTGCCGGCATTCTTCATCAAACCAGGGATATCTTGGTGGTGGTCGGGTGAAACCCAGCACATCTCTGATGCCACGTTGGCAGCGTTGCCACTGGTTCTTGATGTTGGTGGCATAGGAGTTGTTAAGAGATTTCAGGAAACGCATTCGACGAAGATTCTGGGGTCTCTTGGGATTCCAGCTTTTCTACCTTATTCTTCTCACAGTAGTTCTGCTTTGTTGTGGCGCTTGGGAAATGTGCACTCGGACCTTGGCTACAACGAGGTGGTGATCCGAGTCAATGTTGACTGCCCAGAACGTTTGGACGTCCGGAATATGTCTATCGCAAAACCATCAATTTGATTTAGAGTTTGATGATCCGAAGACCGCCATGTCCCCTTGTGTATATTGAGATGATGAAACCGCGTCCTTGCGGTAGTAATATTTCGTCTCGACGCAAGCGCAATAAGCCTAAGGGTATTGCCAGACGTGGTGTCGTGTCGGCTATTCTTACCAACTGTTCCACCAAATATGTCCTCCTTTCCTGCTTTCCTGGTACGATTGAAACGGCATACTTCGGACATGGCTCAAATTTCTTGTCGAGGAGCTCGTAAAAACATTATTTAGCGGATTTAGACTTGATGAGGGTTGTAATAACACGGTCTCTTACGTGTCGTAAGCTCAAGACTTTTTGCCTAAGTCTGCCGTATATGGCAAACTCCCATCCGAATAAGCCCTGTTTCTTTTCCTTATAGCAATCACCATAGTATATATCACAGTTTTTCATCCTCCTTATGTGCGACCCATCCCATCGCACTTTCACGATGGAGGTGATATCTGTCTTTTAAACATTTGCTAGGGTCGTCAACAGTGAGTCCATTTTATCCGCATCCATTAGTTGGTTCGTCGTTACCGGGGAGCACCACTGGGAGATAAGTCAAGCACTTCTCTACGAACTTGATTGTTGCGCTGCTGGCTCAATCCAAGTTATAGGACACTCAACAGCTTCCCGATCAATCGCCACGCAGGCCTCCCGCGCCGGTGTTGACAACCAGGTCAGACTAAAGTACGAAGTCCAAAAGTTGCTAGGTTTACTTCTGGTCCAGTGAAGGGGTTCTACTTTTTGGCTGCTCATTTGTGAGAAGATTTCCTCTATAGCTAATGAGAACAACGTGCTCAACATATGTTGGCCATCCAAAGTTATTTATCGGCGCAGGGTAACTAAATATTGCTGGAAACCACTTCCAAAAACTGAGTAGATAATTTTTCCTTCACAACGATTTTCATTCATCGTGAGATCTCAAGGGGAACAAGGGTATTCCACTGCCTTTGGTGATTTGTTCATTCACGGACCGATCTCAGAATTCTGTGAAACAAAATTACGAACAAATTCTTAAAATAGCTTCGCCTTCGCTGGTCGACAAACCGAAGTCTTGCTGGAGAAGAGGAAATCCTTTCAAATTGAATCATCCCAATCATGTTGGCGCTACGAAAAATTGTGTTGTGCTGGTGGTTTCGGTGCAGTGGTTTGCACAGTTTGTTCTCCAGTCGTAAACAAATGAAAATCCAAAGCCACGACCCGCCGCCGCCGATGGAAAAGCAGCAGCAGCAACGGCATTCTGCATTACAGTCGTAACAGTGTCGGAATTTTTGAAAATATTTTGTTTTACTTCTTTTCAAATGTCAGGGCTCAGGGGCTTCCTCTTTTTAGGGACTCCTTCGTTTCCTTGTCACAATTGACTTTCATTCTGATTGTCATTGGATTGGAGTGGATTTTTTGTTTCTGTTTTTATTTTTGGGATTTTCGGAAACCACTTTTGTGAAGGCCTCGCGGACCCTTACTCGTACATAAATGCATGCATTCTGGGTTCTCTGTGAATTTATAGTTTTTATTTTACCTAGTCCTGGTCTAGATGGTGGTAGGTGGAGGATGGAGCGACCTTAAATGTCGAGTGAGTTCTGCTTTGTTTTAATTTCATGTTAGAAAATCGAAAAATAGCTCTGAAAGTTGAAGGACTCTCCATGAACATGGACATGGCAATGGAAGTTGATTTACTTGTTAAAATGTAAATCCGAAGGGGGGGGGGGGACTTAATAATCAAAGAGAGGGATGGGAGCTGAATTTATTATCGAATTGAGGCAAGTGGTTGTGCTTGAAAACGGTGTGCAAGGATATTTGCTGTTGATGAAATATGATTAAAATCTGGATCTCTTGTTTAGGAAGGCTTTTTTGTTTTGATGTTTTGGAGCAGCATCCTGTAAACAACTCAGATTACCAGGTAGTCTGTTGGCGAAGTTTTGATTGTTAATCCTGTTACGTCATTGTCGGCACTGGTTTAATAGTGAGGCATCACTGACAGGGTTAACAAATTAAAAAAATAAAAATAGCTTGCTTTAATCCTTATTTTTTCGGAGATGTATTTTGTTTTCGTAACTGGAAAGTGCATCATTTGATTTAATATTTCGCAATATAGCGTCGAAATAAAGTTGTGCTTTCTATGTGACTGTGTAGCATTAATGCCAGCATCACGAAGTTGCCATGGGGCCAAGTTGAATTCTTTTTGTTTTGGGAGAAACCAAACCCTTATCATGACAGCAATCATGTTCATCTCCATTTAATATACGAATTGTAAAACAAACAGAATATCCTTAAGGAGCTCAATGGGGCGATGTTGTCTATCCTCTGGACATGTATCAACTAACAATTTCCATAGAAATTTTCACGCGAGAAATAGTCCTTGACTTTTTGCATTTTCCATGCTGTAACATGGAAAGCAAAATTTCTCCCGTAAATTACCATCTGTCAATAGACCACGCTGCGTCATTTAGTTTGTGTGTGACAGCCATTGAAAGCAGGCAACTGCGTACATTTTTGACGAAAAGGGAAAAAAGTGAATTTCGTGTTCTAACTGCAAACGAGCCATCCGGACGGAATTTTCACGCCACTTCATAATCGGGGATGAAAAAGGAAACCATCACAATATATACCGGAGATCACGTAGCAGTCGAAACAGAGGGTTTCTGCGGGCGAATCGGTGACGAAGAAGTCAAAGGTGGGTCTGTGGTTCAACAATGGCATGTCGACAGTTTTTTGGGCTGCCATAATCCACATCGATTGCCTTCAAAGAAGAAAAACAATCACTGTCGAGTGACGACTTGAATGAAAAACGACAGCATTTGCCCAAGAAAAAAGTGCTCTTCCATCAATTTCCTATTTCCAGACTTAAAGATATGGCTCTCCGGAAAAAAGTGGCTTCAACAATGAAGTCATGGCTCAAACAAACGTCTTTTTTCGGGACCTCTCATTTGGGCTACAAAGGATGAAACTAGGATGAAGGACGGAGCAGATAAAAGCGTTTGCCAAACATCACGCAATTGCTGCCACCATATCGGTTTCAATAAAAGATGGTTCATGTTTAGAACAGCGTTTGTCTACTCGGTTGTCTTTAGCCTCTGCGTTAACCCGATCAAAACTGAGCTGGTGTTGTTTACTACGGTCTAAATAATTACCAATTTACCTTCCCAGCAGTGCTAGGTGTCTAGGAGTTATTGTAGATTCTAAACTGAACGGGAAGCAAAATAAAGGGTCCGCCAAAAATGTTTTTTCTTTTGAAAATGCTATAAAAAAAACTACTGAATATTTTCTTAAATTTCTTTTTTTATTTGAAAGTACAATCCTTCCGGTTAATAATGGAAAATAATTTCATTCAAATGGCTGCCTCGGCTGGCCATGCAGTAGCCTACACGATCGGTCCAATTTTTAAGCAAATTATCGATTGTGCGCAGCTGTATTTCACCAATGGCTTCACGAATATTGTCCTTTAAAGCGTCAATTGTCTCTGGCTTGTCGGCGTAACACTTATCTTTTACGGCACCCCACAAATAATAGTCCAACGGTGTCAAATCGCAGATCCGGGGTGGCCAAACGACATCAGCTCTGCGGCTGATAATGCGATCTTCAAAAACAGGGCGCAAAACATCGAGTGTAGCTTCGGCTGTGTGGCACGTAGCGCCGTCTTGTTGAAACCAAGTGTTGCCAATATCTTCCTCTTCAATTTTTGTGAACAAAAATTCGTTCAAGATGGCCCGATAATGATCGCCATTGACTGTAACGACCATTCCTTCCTCATTTTCGAAGAAAAATGGCCCAATTATGCCTCTGGACCAAAATCCTCACCAAACAGTGACTCGTTTTGGGTGTATCGGCTTTTCAATGTATGCGTGCGGGTTTTCTGTGCCCCAAATGCGACAATTTTGCTTGTTTACATACCCGCCAAGATCAAAATGAGCTTCATCTGAAAAGATGATTTTTTCCGCAAAATCGGTATCTTCTCTAAGTCGATCGCAGGCCCACTTAGCGAAGCGAAAACGCATTGGATGGTCAGTTGGCTTCAACTCCTGAACCAATTGGACTTTGTATGGCGTCATACCAAGGTCTTTATGCAAAATTCGTCTCAATGATGTCTCCGATATGTTCAATTGTTGAGAACGACGGTGAATTGATGTTGATGGCGCTTCACGCACACTTTCTGCCACAGCAGCAATATTCTCGGGTGTACGCACTGTTTTTGGCTTTTCACGCTTTGGTTTATCGATGAGGACGCCAGTTTCTTTCACTTTTTTCACAAGATAACGAACATACGGAGCTGACGGTGCTTCTCTTCTTCCAAAATCCGTACGCAATTTTCGCACACATTCTGCAACATTACCATGATTTTCAAAGTAATGTCGCAATATTTCCCAGCGTTGTTCGAGCGTATACACAACCACATTCGTTCAGCGGAAGGATAAAACTAATTATCTGTCAAATCAGACATGAACTAAGTGTTACCATTCACGAAATAAGCACTAATTGAGATGGGGGACCCTTTATAAAGCACCGTGTTCGGAAAGACTAATGTCGTACTTTATGTCTGCACCAAAACTTTTTATAGAAAGTGGGGACTTCCTTCAAGGATGAAGAAAGCCGCCTTTAGGTCAAACCAAGACTCCGACTGGAACTTAGGCATCAAAATCAAACGTCCATAACAAGGCCTTGGATTTAGAATACAGACCGCTAACTCTACATAAAAACCAAAACCAAGTTTGATATTAATATCCAAGTTCACTCTACTTCTAGAGAGGTAATGCATACAAATTTACTTACTTTAGGTGAGACTCAGCCCGGAATTGATCTCAATCCCTCCATTTACGTTAGTCGCCTCTAATTACTCACATCGGGTTGTCTATTGTTTCTTCCCACTTAAGCGGGCCACTTATGAGGAGGTCCATGTTCCATGTTCATGTCCTTGCCATCGAAGCCGCTAGATTCTAACCATTCTGACAAGTTTAATGTCGTTATTTAGCCTATAGAGTTCGTTCTTATATCTTCTTCTGCAAATTCTGAGGACATTTTCGCCGCTTTAGACAGAGTTCATGCTTTCGTGCCGACGATTGAATTATTTCTCAATTGATTTCTACGAGTAAGTCCGAAGAACTAGCGATTGGCAAGAATGATTTTTCGTTTGAATGTACAACATTTGCAAGACAATAACAACAACTACCTCTAAATACGAAGCATTGAAGGCTCACATATATGTGCCTTCTCAAATAGACTGAACGTGTATTACCATATATTACCTGACCACGCCAGTGTATTTCAGGCAGAAATATTACCACTGAGATTGGCGTGTAAGCTAATCAGTCTTAGCCCTATAAGTTATCCCAATACAGTGATCTTTGTTGACAGCTAAGCCGTGGTGGTTGAAGTTTTTTCTCCGATTCGTATCGATAGAAACTTCCATTAGTTATCTCAACATCCAATTAAATGAGGAAAATATACATAAGTGAATTGTATCACAACATATAAATAAATCTGCCATACAAAGCAACAGCGACTGCAAAGACTTGCATGCCTTTGGATCACCAGCGGAATGCGCAC
This sequence comes from Volucella zonaria, assembly GCA_963966105.1. Classification (NCBI taxonomy): domain Eukaryota; kingdom Metazoa; phylum Arthropoda; class Insecta; order Diptera; family Syrphidae; genus Volucella; species Volucella zonaria. The sequence goes on along the minus strand of OZ014534.1, from coordinate 78,705,684 downwards.
ATGCCCCACAGCAGCCTTCATTGGTTTAACGCACGCCATCTCTTTACGAAAAAGAAGGCGCTGCAAACAGGAGAGATTAATCACACAGATCACATGGATCAAATAAATCTTCTCTCCGAAATGATCTGCGTGGTAAACGACTGCCTACCTAAGACTCTGTACTTCGACAGAATTTTCAATATAGTGATCCCAAGCCGAGAAGCATGGAACTACAAAAACCCCACTTCAAACTTTAAAGGTATAAATGATATAAGGATGGAACAAAGATGGACATCGGGGTGGGTGCTGGTGTTATTGGTCCAAACACCAAGATTTCGCTACCAATGGAAAAAAGTCTTAGTCTTATAATCAGTAGTACCTCAGGGCTCCAGTTTGGGTCTACTACTGTTTTGCCTATACAACAAAAAAACGGCCTAGCCAAAGTATGCTCAAATGTTTCCATTCATCTTTACGCTGACGATGCCTAAGTATACTTGTCACGACCAATTGGATTAGTTGAGGATCTCATTGCTAGGATAAATGAAGATCTTTCAAGCTCACTATCGAATGGTCTAGACCTGAATAGAGATAAATCTCAAGTCCCCATCTTATACTCACGGACATTCAAGCAGCTATTAAAGCATTAGACTCTAATATCATTGTCTCCAAATCAGTCATGCACTGCTTCAATACCCTACAATATCTCTCCCATAAGAACAAAGTAAACCTTTGGTGGGTGCCTGGTCATAAAGGTATTGACGGAAATGAAATAGCCGACGAGCTGGCTAGAAACTGTTTGGCTGATTCTTTCATCGGCCCTCAGCCGTTCTGTAATATCCCGAATTCAGCAATAAAGAGTTGGGAGAACGAAATGTGTATGTCTCATTGGAAGAATATCCCAAGGCCTCACAAGGCTAAAAGAGCCGTCAAACCCATCAACAACAAATCTAAAGAATCCCTACAATTCAAAAGGGATGATATCAGAAGGCTGGTTGGATTTATAACCGGGCAGTGCCACCTTCGAAATCACATTCACAAAATAGGTCTTATTCAGGAAGACAACGAAGCTGCGGAACACATTTTATGTGAATGCATACTCTAAGTGCTTTAAGGAGACGACACTTCCTCAGATAAATTTTAATCCCTCTTGGCTTCATAATACTGATTTTGTGGTCCAAAAAGTCTTTTAGGTCTTTTTTTATTTAAGGGACTTATACAGCCTTATACTTAACAGCCACCTACATTCGTGTTACCTTTAGAGTTACAGTCCGATTCAAACCCATCAACAACAAATCTAAAGAATCCCTACAATTCAAAAGGGATGATATCAGAAGGCTGGTTGGATTTATAACCGGGCAGTGCCACCTTCGAAATCACCTTCACAAAATAGATCTTATTCAGGAAGACAACGAAGCTGCGGAACACATTTTATGTGAATGCATACTCTAAGTGCTTTAAGGAGACGACACTTCCTCAGATAAATTTTAATCCCTCTTGGCTTCATAATACTGATTTTGTAGTCCAAAAAGTCTTTTAGGTCCTTTTCTATTTAAGGGACTTATACAGCCTTATACTTAACAGCCACCTACATTCGTGTTACCTTTAGAGTTACAGTCCGATTCAGAATACAGTTGTATTAGCCACCATAATGAAAATTTTTCATACAATAAGGACCAGCAATTGTTCCGAAAATAAGTGTGTTTAACGAAAACGTGCGAAAACAGTGAAAAATGCCAGAATTTTTTCAAATTATATTTCTTTTCTTATTATATATCAAAACGAATTACGCAATTATATTAGCAGGGAGTCCAGTCACCATTATTATTTATAATTGCTTGGCATCATCTGGTGCAACTTTTGCTTAATTTTTGCGCATATTCTAAGCTTAGGCATCTCCAAAGTTGCTTCAAGAACCACGCAAGTTGTTTTATCATTGCAATTTGTTCCTTTAGGCCTTTGCTTCATTAAAGACCACACATTTTTTATTTGATTTATTGGGACGGCCAATCTAACGTCTCTATAGAGATTCGGCGGACTTTAGCAAACCCTTCGGGATACAATTTTACCATGAATTGCGCATCGACGTTCTGTGTGAATATGAACATAAACTTTTTCTCCAATCCCGGTCTAAATTCTGCGTTGATCAACTTAGCCTCTTTTCAATATATTTTTGGGTCAATAGGGGTTTAGGTTTGGTACTCCAGTTTTGATATTCTGATGTTCCCTTTCTGGACAATTTTTCTTTTGTGTTCCTCAGACCAATTCCGGGGTTTTTCCGAAACAATTCACAAATTACTTTATTGTCCTTACTGGATGTGCTTGCTTTGGTCCCGCTACTTGGCCTATCATCGGCATTACTGCATTCCTTATACCTCTTTATTCAATTATGAGAATGCCTCTATATAACACATGGGCTGAAAAGTCCGTTTCTAAGAGAGGGCACCACCTGAATTAAATCCATACCATTTTCAGTTAGTACCAACCTTTAAAAGATACGTGTATAAATTTGACAGCTGTCGGACGATTAGTTCTCGAGATATACCGTTGTGAGTGAAGCAACTTTTGTTATTGTAAAAAAAAAATGGATTCAAAGCAATTTCGTGTGTTGATTTATCATTGTTTTTTGATGGGAAAAAATGCAGCCGATGCAAAGAAATGACTTGATAAGTGTTACCCGGACTCTGCACCAGCCGAATGAACCATTCGCAAGTGGATTGAAAAATTTAAAAGTTGTCATACAAGCACCGAAGATGATGCACGCAGTGGACGTCCAAAAGAGGCTGTTTCAGATGAAAACATCAAAAAAGTCCACAAAATGATTACGAATGACCGTAAAGTGAAGTTGATCGAGATAGCTGAGGCTCTGAAGATATCAAAAGAGCGTGTTGGATATATCATACACGAATATTTGGACATGCGAAAGCTCTGTTCAAAGTGGGTGCCGCGTTTGCTCACAGTCGACCAAAAACAACAACGTGTTGATGATTCAGAGGAGTGTTTAAAGCTGTTCAACCGCAATAAAGCCGAATTTTTGCGTCGGTATGTGACAATGGATGAAACTTGGCTCCATCACTTCACACCAGAGTCAAGTCGGCAGTCAGCTGAGTGGCGAGCAGGCGACGAACCTCATCCTCGGCTGGCAAGGTTTTGGCATCCATATTTTGGGATGCACATGGAATAATTTTCATCGACTATCTCTAAAAGGGGCAGACTATCAACAGCGACTATTACATTGTTGGAGCGTTTGAAGGACGAAATCGCTGAAAAACGGCCGCATTTGAAGAAAAAGAAAGTGCTCTTTCATCAAGACAATGCACCGTGTCACAAGTCGATGAAAACGATGGCAAAATTTAAAGAATTGAAAGAATTCGGCTACGAATTGCTTCCCCACCCACCGTATTCTCCAGATTTGGCCCCCAGCGACTATTTCCTGTTCGCAGACCTCAAAAGAATGCTCGCCGGAAAGAGATTTAAGACCGAATTGCCGAAACAGAGGCCTATTTTGAGGCTAAACCGAAATCGTACTACAAAACTGGTATCGAAAGATTGAAAAATCGTTTCAATCAGTGTATCGCCCTCAAAGGCAACTATATTGATAAATAAAGTTGAATTTTGCAAAAAATTTGTGTTTTACTATAAAACGGCGCGGACTTTTCAGTCCATGTGTTATATGTCTCTGTTTTATATGTCTGATGTTTTTAAATATTTTGTTGCCGACTTAATACTCATTTGCGGCCCGTTTGGGTAAGCTACTAAGAAAACATTTGCGATGTTTATGTTATACCGCTGAAATATGAAAATATACTGCGGCAATGAAAACAATGCGCGATCCACAAGTAAATGCAGAAATTAATTTGGCCACAAACATGTGTGTATGAGTATAGTAAAAGAAGCAATTTAAGGTACATTTTTCTTCAACACACTGTACCCACTGTGTGTTACGTGGTATATTAGAAAACACTGTGGCGAAGAGCCAGATGTTTTGTCCAATTGTGATGCTTGAAAACCAAAATACTATTATATATAGATCCATTACTTACTTATTTACTTAATTAGTTGGCGCCATAGTTTGGACTGGACTAGGGTATCAACTACAACAAACTGATTCGTTTTCAACCCTCTGAATTTCCCACATTTTTTTTCAAATAAGATGTTTAAAAATCATATGACAACGCCTTGTGTTAAACATTTTCTGACATTAAAAGAGCAAATGCAATGTGGAGCTACCCTTTTGGAACAGCGAGCATTTCCCATATCTCTCACCTCTCGTATCACTGTAAAAGATACGCGGCCTTAAAATTAATATACGAATAAATGTGCTAAGTATAAATTTGAAACTTGTTTGTATTTTATAGGGCTTGTTGGTTCTTGAAATAGACCCTTGCACAACCAACTCCAACTCACAAAAGAACCCCTAAGGCAGGGTGATCATATGGCAATGATAGTTTTTCCAATTGTTAAGTTTCAGCAGCTATCAAAGTTACCAATGACGTCCAGCTGTCAAAATATTCAGTAATGTTTGCCATTTCATCATACGTCGTTTTACGCTTGACAAACGTTCGGGAATTATTAAAAAATATCGAAATTCCGGCTCAGTTGTAAATACGCAACGTGAATTTTGTCGTGAGGTCGGCCATCATCATGGCTTCAGTGTGCCGGCAATTCGTCACACCGTGGAAAAGTTTGAGCGTGAGTACATTCTTTTGGATCTTAAGCCATAAACCAAACAGAGATTGGTGTGGAATGATGAAAACATAGCCGCTGTAGCGACCAGTAACGCGGAAGACCCAGAAATGTCGATTCGGCGCCGATCACCTGAATTGAGCATCGCCAGGAGCATCGTATAAGATTGTGCCGACGCAAGAATTGAAGCCAGATGACCATAGACAACGGCGTGAGTTCGCTAAATAGGCGCTGGAAATGTTGGCCGGAGATCCGGATTTTGGCCAAAAAACCATCTACTCGGACGAGGCCCATTTTTGGCTCAGCGGCTGTGTCAACAAGCAAAATTGCCGTTATTGGAGCGAACACAATCCGCAAGTGTTCGACCAAGTATCAATGCATCCACAAAGATTGACTGTTTGGTGCGGTTTATGGCATGGCGGCATCATCAGACTTTATTTCTATCGAAATGAGGAAGGAGACACCGTTACCGTCAATGGTATCAGGTATAGAGCGATGTTAACCGACTTTCTGTGGTCAGAGCTCGACAACATCGATATATCCGAGCTGTGGTACCAACAAGACGGAGCCACATGCCATACAAGGGGCGCAACGCTCGAAGTTGTGAAGAAGAAATTTGGGGGACTGGGTCATCTCACGGCGAGCGTTCATCTATTGGCCAGCGCGATCATGCAATTTTACGGCACTCGATTATTTTCTCTGGGGCTAACAGGCCAAGCATTTTAGACGAGCTCGAGGCCAACATTCAACACGCTATTGCCGGAATGACGCCGCACATATTGGACCGAGTCATCAAAAATTGGACCCACCGGTTGATGCGAAGCCGAGGCGATGAACGATGTGCTATTCCACACATAATGGCATGAACGTTGAACTATGTGCTATTCCACACATAATGGCATGAACGTAGCTTCAAAATAAAGCCATAATCAATTTTATATTTGTGGACTTCTCCGGCCTAAAATCGCACTAATAGGGTCCAATAAGATCGACAAGATCTTATATACGATGCTTAGGAGACTGATACGAGTACTCCTTTCTTGTGAACCACGCAAACGATGCTGAGATTCCATTCATCAGGCATACATTCATCCGACCAAATCTTGGAAATAAGTTGGTGTATGCTCTCTACTAAGAGAACATATCGTTCTTATCTGATCACCCTTTAGTTATACCAGTAGTACATCATAGAGAATCTTCTCTACCGACTCCATCAGATGAGCCATCTCGACGTAGAAATCCTACAAAGCTTCTGGAATTTTTCCCGCCCTCATACAACATGGAATAGAAGTTTTCGTCTAATTCCTATCTGTAGATCCAACTATGAACTTTGTTACATGCAAATCCAAAGGCCAAGTCAGGGGAGTTGAAAAGGAAGTGCACCACAGATTTCTCTTCGATTTCGCAGACCCCACTGAAATGATTATGAGGAATACCTAATCGTTGTGGGAGTCTTTCAATGGCACAATGTTGGTGAGTTTGCAGTTTGATCAGCTATCTTGATTGTTCGGTATCGAGAATGGGATATAATAGTCTAGTAATCTTACTAGAGATATCTTCCGCTGAGTCTACCTATGACTAGCCTTAGACAGGGTTTGAAAGTGTGTTTTTTGTTTGGTGTTGGGCATTGGTGGCTTTACGTTGTTAAGCTAGACAGCTCATCAGCGACGCATTTATCTGTACTGGAAACCACTGTTTAACTACCTCGTTGATAGATGCGCACCAGTGGTACGGAAAGTTGTTTAGAGAAATGAGGGGCCAACGCCGAATATTTTACAGCCGCTAGTGAGGATAGAATTAGAGTCCGACCGAAGGCGAATTTTTTGGCCGAAACCAAAGCCGAAGCGGAACTTCGTATTCTTCATTACCTTCGGCCGAAGCCGAAGCCGAATCTAATGGAGATTGTATTTCAAAATGATAAAGAACCTAAAATATAATGATCATTTTGATAAAATTGATCAGTCGATATTTTATGTTTTATTTATTTATTTTACAAAGACACAAACATCAAAATAGCCAGTAAAATATTTCAGTTGACTCTTTTAATTAACACATAAACGTAACAATCAAAATGAATGCTTAACAAAGAAATAAAAACAAAAAATAGCCAGCAAAAAAAATCCAAAAGCCTACATTCGATAACACGTTAGTACAACAAACAAAGTTAATATGAGAAAACAAACGATGAAGTGGAATTAATAATCAAAATTAAATAACTTAATATTATATGCAAGAAATAAAAGTTTATCTACATTTTCTCCCTACATTAGCCCTTCGATCAGCATAAATTTTGTCCAGCAGCACTGAATAATTGCTCACTCGCTACACTTGTATTAGGAGCTGATAAATATTTGTTAGCTACTTCTTTCAAGTAGGCATAAGAACTTGAGGCCAAGTAATTAAAAAATATCAGCATTCCTTGTAAGCAAAGGTTCTTTTATATAAGAATTGAGATATTCTTTGAAAAGTGGAAAATATTCTGAATTGCATGATTCAAGTATTGCCGACATATTGTCATTGTCATGTGTATCCGACAGATTTTCGTTTTCTTGGGGCTTGCAAATTGAAGAAGTTGAAGGAAAAGCAACTATATTAACAATTTCATTTTTAGATGTTGGAAATTGTTGTCTTAAAAAAATTAAAATTTCCATCTTGCAGCTTTCTATTTCATCATTGGTTAGGTATTTGGTTTTGAATCGTGGTCCGATAATTGTGGCAATAGCTAATTCAGCAAAAAGTTTTATGTGGGAAAATCTTTTATTTAGAGACTTTTACTATCCCATCTAGTCTCTACATCTTGACTTAAAATATGCTTTGGTAGACCACGAGTTTCTTGAAATTTATGGAGATATCGATTTGCTTGTTCGCTCTTTCTGAAGTGACCTACAATTTTGCGACACTTTTTTTTATTGTTTCTTGCTTAAAGATAGATTCATGAATGACGAGCTGCAGCGTGTCAGCTATGCATCCTAGAGATGTGAAATTTCCCGATCTCATAGCCGCTCCCATATTACTGGCGTTGTCCCGTATAGCCATATAAATTTTGTCGTTTATTTTGTATTCGCTAATTGTTTCATTGAGCTTTTTAGATATATAAGACCCTGTGTGATCTTCATCCAGAACCATGGCTCCTAATATAACTTTGGATCTCGTTGGTCCATCAGTAAAATGAGCCGTAAAACTCAATAGAGAACAGGATTTTGTAGGATTAGTCAAAATATCAGTTGCGAAACTTACCCATTTAGCTCTGGAAACATGACTGAGAACTTTTTGCTTAACTTTCTCGTATGTTGCTGGCATCAAAGACGTTCTATAGAATTTTTCGGTTTTTTTTTCTATACCGTGATTGGCTATTAGGATCAGCTAAATTAAGCCTTTGAAATGCACCATCTTACACAATATTGTACGGCAGCATGTCGACAATTATAAGTTCCATAATGCTCTTGTTGATACGCAAAGAAATAGGCCATACTGTTGGTATCTTCCGTTCCATTATTTGTGGCAAAGTCGGCTGCATTAGATCATCACAAGCCTTGCTTTCATTAGTCGATTTCATATTTTCCGTTTTTCGTACTTTAATTAAATTCTGGTTTTCAGCTTCTCCAGTGTATTTTTTCCATTCCTCCTTGTGCATTTTTTCCAAGTGGTTTTTTATATTTGTTATCGTTTGTTTCTTTGGTAACGAACTACCAAGTGATAACGTTTTTAAACAAGTTTTGCAAGTTGCTTTAGCCATAGCGTCATTCTTGTCGAAATAGTTCCAAATTGGATTTTTATTTGCAATTACTGAATTTGATATTACCTAAAACCAATTCATGTAAATACGTGAACACACAAATCTTTTAATACTTTACCAGTTTTGAAAACCAGGCCAATATGTGCTATATTTAACCGTTCTATTGGGTATTGGCTATGACTTTTTCCCATCTTCCTGGCAATTTGTGGATCTCATCCCAAAAAGAACTGCGCCGGCTTGGCAGCCAAGAATGAATCAAGACAATTTTTGATATTCTGCTCTGATGTGAACCGTATTTCAGTGAGGGCGTTCCGCATCGACCGGAACAAATAGTAGTCAGAAGGGGCAAAGTCTGGGCTATAAGGCGGGTGGGGTCCACTGTTTTCCAAATAGTTCTTAACCGGGATAGCATCATGGGGCCGAGCGTTGTCATGATGGAAAATTATTGCCTCGTGTCTGGTCGCATATTCCGGGCGTTTTTCGGCCACTGCTCTCTTCAAACGGATTAATTGTGTTCGGTAGCGTTGTCCATTGATGGTTTCACCCGGTTTTAGCAGCTCATAATACAGCACACCCATCTGATCCCACCAAATACAGAGCATTACCTTCGCGCCATGGATATTTGGCTTTTCCGTTGATTTGGCGGGTTTCACATATGATTTTTTGCGCTTGGAATTGTCGTAATGGATCCATTTTTCATCACCAGTAACAATCCGATGTAAAAATAACTTCCTTTTGTGGCGATCCAGCAGCATTTCGGACATGCAAAACCGCCTTTCGACGTCTCTCGGCTTGAGTTCATGTGGAACCCAATTTCCTTGCTTTTGAATATATCCAGCTGCTTTTAAACGTTTTGAAATGGCTGCTTGAGTGACACCCAAAGATTCTGCGAGCTCTTCTTGTGTTTGGCAACAATCTTCACAGAGTAGGGCTTCCAGTTCTTCATCTTCAAACTTTTTTGGCTGCCCAGGACGTTCATCGTCTTCCAAGCCAAAATCACCACTTTTAAATGGTGCAAACCACTTTTGGCACGTTCGCTCAGCTAGCGCATGTTCACCATAAACTTCCACCAAAATACGATGACTTTTGGCAGCAGTTTTCTTCATATTAAAGTAATGAAGAAAAACTCCCTGCAAAAACACTTTTTCAGGCACAAAGTTCGACATATTTGAGTGAAAAAAAAATTATTGTTGTTTACGCTTCAAATGAATGACATATACTGAAATGACGTACAATGACAGTAGCTTTCCAACGCATGTTACAATAGAATATTACAAGTTACACCATCTCTTAGCAAACCGCACGAATTAAGTTATAGACAATAAATAAAAAAAAATGAAAAAAACTAATTTTCAATAAATAAATAAACACAAATATAACCAGAACCTATATATTATTGTCTCACTGCCTGCGAAGAAATGCAAGTTGAAATGAAAACTGTTTCAGTAAAAAAGATGAACAGCAGTTTGCTGTTACTTCTAAATACCTACCACTAAACGAAACAAACGCGAAATGACTCGTTCGAAATCCACTCCGTACGTTAAATAAAAACACAGCAGCATGCAGATGCAACCTCACTTCTACCTGCTAAAGAAACAAAACAAACAGAAACAAAACAAACAGCAAGTCAGTACTTGCTCGAAATCTCCTCCAAAACACGGTGCGTATGATAGTTTTAATTTTTGCGGAAAAATGGTTCAGCTTTGCCAAAATTTTCGGCCTTTTCTTGCCGTAGCCGAATGTTTTGCCGAACGTGGAAATGTAAGCCGAATGTGGCCGAAGCCGAAGCAGAAGCCGGATGTTCGGTCGGACTCTAGATGGAATTGTACGTACTGAGAATGTCTTCCCGTTGTCTCCATCCCTTCCTTTTTTGAATCAGGTGATTGGAATCAACGATGAAGTCAATTTTAGTTACCTAAAGGTGCCTTCCCCCAGGCGAAATGTGTTGACGTCGCGTTTTAATCTTCTACTGCCATGAAACGCTTATCTGGTATAAATTGAAAGTCTCCTCTGGAATGTTCAAGTCACAAAATCACAGGTTTACTGATATCATTAAAATTCGCAGCCTCATTGCAATGACTAAGTAACTATACGATGACTTCATTTAGTTAGATTGCATAGGTTTGAATTTTTCATCGTGGCTTACGTTGAAAACCGAGTACTTGATTTCACTGTGATATTACCGTAACTCTTCTCAGAATTAGCTTTCAACACAATATTCCAAGGCCAGGAATATTTAAATGTTTTCCTGTGATTTACAGTGCTGTTTCAAGAACTAAGTGGTTTTACCCGTAATTTGAGTTGGCATTGATCTCTGAGTTATTGATCGCAAGTCGCTTAAATCGAATATGTTCTATTTTTATTTTATCATAATACTGCGCATAAGGAAGAAGAACTTGACTTGATAATCATTTTGGAAATGCAGCTGCCGCCCTGTGTTCGAGCCTAGCCAGAGACAAACAACGCGAGAGTTTTCTTCTCATTTCTGTTTGTGAAGGGTGTTTCAATAAGAGGTGTAGGATTTGAAAGACCTATTATTTTACAGCTGATGCACGCATATGGTAAGAGATGCAATCTATAAATTTGGGAAATTTGCCGTGGAACGCTACACAGTGAAAGAAAAAAATCCAAATTGTTGAATTTTATTGTATTATGAAAATTTACGTTCAATTCTGCCAAGACGTGTGTTCGCAACATAACCATAAAATTATAAGAGACGGACTCAGCACAAGATGTAAAGACGTCGAAACGTGTTGGCCCCGGGTGTTTAATGAAAAATATCGCCGCAGAAAAGGAAAGTGTCGAAAACGACCCAAACACCTCCATTCATCACCGTTCTCAGGAGCTTGACCTCTCTGCAGCCACATTGAATTTTGACGAAAGATTTGGCTCTCCATGTGTACAACCTCCAATTAACACAAGAACTAAAGCCGGCCAATCACCAGCAACGCCGCACATACTCCGATTAGGTCCTGGGAAACATGCATGCTGACATTGGTTTTTGCAAGAAAATCGTGCTTTCGAATGAAGCCCATTTCCCATTCTGGTGCACTGAAAATCCATAAGTGATTCAGCGGATGCCAATGCACCCAGAACGAGTAACTGTTTGGTGCGGTTTATGGTCCGGACGGCATCTTTTCGAAGATTAGGCCGGAAAACCGAGTACGGTCATTGGAGCGTGCTAACGAGACATGATAAACCATTTTTTGTAGCCGGAGCTCAAAGATATGGATACGGACGACCTCTACTTTCAAAAGGATGGTGCTACGTGCCATACAATTTGGGTTATTGCGCGTGAGGTTTCCCGGCCGTTTCGGAGACACCCATTGTCTGGCAAGATCCTGCGACTTAACACCGTTAGACTTCTTTCTTTGGGACTATGTTAAACGCCAACCATCCGCAAACAATTCCAACTCCAAAAGCGAACATCGAAGCCGCGATCGCCCAAATAGAGCTCCAATTATGTGAAAGAGTGATTGAAAATTTCAAGAAAAGAATGAGGGTCTGCAAGCAGAGTCGAGGCGGTCTTTTGGAAGATATTGTGTTCCATAAATAATCTCCATGTATCTATTTTATAAAGCAATAAATGTTTTAGAGATATTTCGACAATTTTTCGTTTTATTCAAAAAACAAATCCAATGCTCTCCCACTCTTGTTGAAATACCCTTTTTAACCAACAGCAATTAGTGACAGCTGATTTGAACATCAATATTGTGAATGCTATTCGCTCTATTTGATTGTTACTGGCCGATTCACTCGAAAAAAGTGATCAAACAACGGTACAAACAGCATGACCCTTATAAAGACGAAGCTCAGATTTGTGGACCGTGTAGTTCCTTAATATAATAATAGCAAATGTTTAAGCTACATCCCTTGAAATATCTCTTCGATAGTAGGAAATATGATAACCTATCGGTATAACCTACTTGATTCTGTGCCTTATTTATAGTCACTGTTTGACCATACATACTACCTTGATCAAAAAGTTTCCGGAATGTATTCAGAAAATTGGAAATACAAGTTTATTCATCTAAATCTATATTGTACCCTTCAAAGAAATCCCCATCGACTGCAACACACTTATGCCAGCGCTTGATCCAATCCTCGAAACATTTTTTATATTCGGTTTTCGGTATGTCCATCAGTGCTTCCTGCGATTTTTCCATTACTTCTTCTCGGCTGCTGAAACGCGTTCCCCGTAGAGGTGGTTTTTTAGCTCGATTGAACAGAAAGGAGTCACCGGGAACCAAATCAGGTGAATTCGGTGGCTGTTGGATGGTATTTGTTGCATTTTTCGTCAAAAAATTACGAATAATGATGGCACTGTGCGACGGTGCGTTATCATATTGCAAAATCCACGAGTTTTCTGCCCACAATTCTGATCTCTTTCGGCGAATTGCTTCACGCAAACGTCTTATAACGCCCAAATAATACTCTTTGTTTACTGTCTGGGCTTCTGGCAAAAATTCGTGATGCACTACACAGTTGTAATCCATGAAAACCGCGAGCATTGCCTTCTTTTTTGACTGAAAACGACATGGTTTTTTTGGTCTCGGCTCATTTGGTGAACGCCATTCACTTGCCTGATGTGTCTGGATTGCGTGTCGTACTCATACCCACGTCTCGTCTCCAGTAATGATCCTTTTGATGAATGTGGGATCGGATTCAGCCTCGCAAATCATCTCTTTTGCGACGTCAACGCGGTCTCTTTTTTGCATGAAATTGAGGTCTTTTGGCACCAACTTTGGTGCCCAAATCATCAACCAAAATGTCTTGGACGGATTCATAAGCAATGTTCAAGTGCTCCGCTATCTCTCTGATGGTTAATTTACGGTTATTGAGCAACATTTCTTTTACTTCATCAATGTTTTCGTCGGTTTTCGATGTCGATGGTCTGCGACTGCGTTCATCATCTTCGATTGACTCACGACCACTTTTGAACCGCTCGTGCCGCTGGTAAACGACCGTTTAAAATTGTAAAAAGTCGCCAACACACACTGAAATAGATCTACTCTTGGCTACGTAACTTTTGCAAATGTCAAGCTATGACGCTAAGATTTAGAGGGAATGTCAACAACAGATTTACCAACTTAACAAAAAAAAAAACAGAGCTCAAATCGGAACAGTGGGAGCGCCACACGGTGGTATCCTCCGGGAACTTTTTGATCTAGGTGGTATATTGGCTTGTACCGATTTTCGCTCAGTCGGAAATAAGAAGTTCTCGAGTGAACATCTGTGCCAGAACGTTAAATTTTCTTTTTTTTTTTATAAAATAAAGTGGTACGTGTGCTTGACGTGTGAAAATTTTAGAGTTCGTTATAAGTACCGTTATGTTTTTTTTCTAGGAATTATTTACCACGCTCTCGGCAGTTCAAATTCGAAGCCTCTTTTTTTACGAATTTAAAATGGGACATAATGCGTAATTGACAATGAAAAATATTAATGACGCATTTGAGGATGTAGCGGTATACGAACGCACTAAACAACGTTGGTTTGGAAAGTTGCTTTCGAGAGATTTTAGCCTCGAAAATGAACCACGTCGGAAGCCGGAAACATTAGTTGACGACGATGTTTTAAGAGCAGCAGTGGATGCGGACCCAAAGAAATCGGTGCGGGAGATTGCACAAAGAATGGGAGTATCCCCAATGACAATAAGTCGACACCTTTCTCTCATAGGAAAGGTAAAGAAACTCCATAAGTGGGTACCCCATGAACTTAAGAAACCAAACTGAACCGTTTTTGCACCGGATAGTCACCTGTGATGAAAAGTGGATACTGTATGATAATCTTAAAAGATCTGGGCAGTGGTTGGTTGCAGATGGAAAACCAAAACACACCCCCAAAACCGATCTTCACACAAAAAAGGTTATGGTGACAATTTGGTGGACATCATTTCTTCAACCAGGAGAAAGGATAAACGCGTGAGAAAATCGACATATTGCATGTCAATTTGGCTGCGTTGGTCAATAGGCACCGATCCTTTTGCATGACAATGTTAGACCCCATACCACACAAGTAACGGTGCAAAAACTGTTGCAGTTGGGATTTGAAATTCTTCCGCATCCACCGTACTCTCCTGATATTTATCCAACGGATCACCATCTTTTCCGCAATGTGGATTCTTTTGCCGGCAGAAGGTCTTCCGGAACCGAGCAGAGGTCATAAAAGCCATTGAAGATTTCATTGCCTCAAAAAGCAATACAACGGATCCTATTTTGATTGAATAAAAATTTACGGGAAAATAATATTGGCTTTTAAATTTTTACTATAAAATCGGACGTTTCATGTGGTACAACCCAATACAAAAATATTTGTTTTGTGATACAACGCTTTTGATATTTTTAGTTATTGATGCGGTTTGGCGACCCAAGACTTGTAATGCAGGGTTTGCGAAATGTATCACCTTCCTAAATCCCATACTTGCGACAAAAGTTATGGGCAGAGTATTTTCTGTGATCATTTTAACAAACAGTTTTCGAAATTCTTCTTGTTTAGAAAAGTTATGTACGGCCGTGCTTGTTATGTATTTGTTTTCTTGGTATGCTGCAAAAGCATCACAATACATTGCTTTCATATGGCTTGAAATTGGACGTTATTTGTATGGTATTATAGGAATTTCCTTTGTCTAGATGACTACATGTGCTATGAGAACTATTACTCGTATGACTAAGGACTTGGTTTAGGTAAAGGGTGTTTTTTTTTTCAGAGGTTTGGTTTTTGAACTGGCAACACTGTTTCTACAGATTGCCAATTTGACAGTTGGAAGTTAATTTGTGTTTATTATGTTTTGCCATTTTACGATGAATAGATTAACGCCAGAACAACGCGTGCAAATTCTGAAAACTTATTTTGAAAACCATGGTTCGGTTCGCCAAACTTATGGTGCGCTACGTTCATTTTACGTTCGACATAATCGTCCATCTGAGCAAGTTATTCGGAACACGATGAATCGTTTTCGCATCACGTATACTCTAGTGGATAATACGCATCCCCAAAGACGACAAACAGTGCGAGCGCAGTGTTGAGGAGAATCCGAATGAGTCGATTCGCTATCGTGGACAACATTTGGAGGGTGACGTGAAATAAGGCCCAACGAAATAAAGCCAAAAATGAAAAATTTAGCCTTATTTCGTTTTAAATCTGGAAATAACACCAAATATATGTTTGGTCCATATTTGGTCTTAGACGTCAGCCAAGAGGGAACAGGAGCTTCATTTGTTTAAACTCCACTTTCCGGGGTACCCCAACAACTGTCAGGCAGGCACCTATGTAAACAAAAAAAAAACATATTGCTGTTTCTTCCTAAATTTCAAATTGGCCTTATTCCATTTTCAAAGCGAAATAAGGCCAAATTTTACATTTGATCTTCGTTGGGCCTTATTTCACGTCACCCATTTGGAGTTATGCCCATCCATATTGGGAAAGATTTTACGGAAAGATCTTGGTTTAAAAGCTTATAAAATGCAGCTTCTGCAAGAGTTGAAACCGCGTGACCATTATACGCGTCGTAGGTTCGGTGAATAGGCTGAAAACATGATTCAGGTTGATCCTTCTTTTTTAACGATGAGGCCCATTTATGGTTAAATGGATTTATAAACAGGCGAAAGAAGCCTTTGTCGAAACGCCCTAACAACCATTAAAACTCACTGTTTGGTGTGCCTTATGGGCTGGTGGAATTATCGGCCCATATTTCTTTAAGGACGATGCCGGCCAGAATGTTATCCTCAATGGAGAGCGCTATAGAAACATGATTTCTGACTTCTTCGTTCCTCAGTTAAATGGCATTGACGTGACAGAGCTTTGATTTGAACAAGATGGCGCAACATGCCACATGGCACGCGACACCATCACTTTATTGCTGGAAACATTTGCTGAGTTCATAATTTCGCGTAATGGACCTCTGAACTGGACTCCACGATCCCGTGATCTCACACATTTAGATTACTTTCTTTGGCGGTATGTGAAGTCACTAGTCTATGCCGATAAACCAGAGCCGTTGGACGATTGCTGCTCGATAAAGTTGTCGAAAATTGGACTTCAGGATTGCGCTTCATTCGAGCTAGCCGCTGCGCTCATATGCCCGATATCATATTTAAACACTAATGGCATAAAATTATCTATTAAATTAAGCTAAATCATAGGCATTAACATTAGCTTCAAGTGTTTTATTTCATTTTGAATTTGTATACCTCTAAAAAAAACACCCTTTAGTATGAGGTTGTAAAATAAATTAAAATATATTTAACACTAGTCTATATTGAGTTTTGCCTTGCTAATCTGATGTTTGGTGTCAATTTGGCACAAGGTTTTATAGAGCCGATTGTAGAGTCACAAAAAAGCTATAATATGCTGGTTTGTTGCAAATGTTCCGTACAAGTTGATCTCACGCACATGTCACAGCGAACACTGTGAACATTTGCGTTCGGGGTTCGAGGGCACATGTGAGATTTAGCCCGTTTTCTTGTGATTGGCTGAGGAATCAATATGTTGACCGCTAGCATTTCGACCGATGCTGATGCTTGTGATGATGTTGATGGAGAATTCAAGCAAGAGGAGTACGGTGAAATCGACGAACTTGGATCTCGCACACGACGAGAAACTTCTGCCGCATGCATACCATGTGGTGTTCGTGCCCTAGCTTTGATATCGTCGGCGGAAACTTTTCTTACTCTTGTTCCATTCCGGGAACAATTGAGTAAAGATCAAGAATGCATTCAAAGCCGAAATGTCAAGAATGTTGTATAACAACGTTAGTGGCCATCGATTGGTCCTGCGTTTACACCGATAAGTGCTAACCATCTGGTCGAGAGTGTCGAGTGAATTATGTTGGGGTTTTTTGCCTGGTTAGCTGGATCGAAGTGGACGGCCGCATGATACGTCGAAAGCAAAGTTACGAAGCGATTTTTTTTGGGCACGTATGACACCATCGTGACACGATTCGCATGTTTGTAGACGATTTCTTTATGCAGCACTGGTTTTCGTTTCATGGAAATCAACGCTGTCGGTATCTCCTTGCGATTTTTCCTTATGGTGCCGACAATCGTAATTTGCTTCTTCTTCAGCTCGAGTGCCAAACTGTAAATTCCTAAAAATGGAAAAGAATCACAGACCAGAGAAAAATAAAGTCATGTACACGAAGAAGAAATACCTTGGCACAAATCCAGAATAACACGCTGACCTTGATTGATTTCTGCTGAACAGTGTCTGTCACGGCCAACGTAGACTTGAATATTGTAGGCATACAACGATCCTGCGTCGGCCAGAATCCGAAGTTTGATGCCATACTTTCCAGGCTTAGACGAAATGTACTGTCGAAACCTGCATCGTTCACGAAATGGCAGCAGCTGCTCATCGACTGTCAGAAATTTGCCAGGAACATACATAACTTTCAAGCGCAGATCGAACAAATCGCGAATAGGCGCCAGTTTATCGCGTACACTCTACTGAACATTATGCCGAGTTTCTCGGTTATCGAATCGTATCGATTTGCTAATGGCTCGAAAACGAAAATTGGTTGCCAATCCAAAGTTCATCAGCTGCTTCGCTTTTCGACCGATATGCCCCAGCCAACAACAAAAGTCCATAAAAGGCGCGCATTTCAGACACATCAACCGGCTTCCATGTGATGCCATGCTTGTGGACACCGTATAAATTGGTCATTTGTACCACAATATTCTTGACTGGCTCGCCAAAAAACAAAAACGCAGTCACTGGACTGCTGATGCGAGATTTCGCAAATGATGTTGGCCCTGCAAAAATTTCAAATGAAAGCACCTAAACAAAAAACTAGAAACAAACCTTGAAGAGAAGCGAAATCTATTGTCGCAACTGATGGGAATGGTGGCACTGGGTCGCGCATATACTGAATTTTCTTGTCTTTCGACTTGAGAGCGTTGTCCGGTTCAGTAGTGATTTCCAAACGCATTTCTTGTCCGATAAAATCAGCATCACTCTTGTCACTATTATAATCTTCGGAATCACTTTCAGTCTCGCTTGGTGAATAATCTGTATCATCTTCCGAGAATTCGGGCAGATCATCGTTGTCTTCTGTTTGCCGTACAAACTGTTCGCAGAATCACTCATAGTCAGACATTTTGCAGTAATTTTTTGAAAAAAAAATCTAAATATAGACTAGTGTTAAATAAAAAATTGATAAAATATAAAAATCACACAATAAGAAAGGCTTGATTTCTTACGGAACTATGGGTGAATGCAATGACTAATCGTAGATAGTTCCATTGGTCAATTAATTTCAATTCCTACCGTGAATCTAGCTGATTAAAGTACTCCAACGCTATAGAAAACTGAAATATTTTAGTCAAAAGACTTAAAGGAGTCAAAGTACTAAAAAGCGGTCAAAGTACTAAAAAGCAGTCAATTAACGTACAATCAAATGACATTCATTTAGCAGTCAAAAGACTTACTGACTGCAAAATTTGTTAACAATTATAGAAGACTTACTATATAACTGACTAAAAGACTGGAAACAGTCACTGAAGTACTGCAGTCATTTAACTTGCAGTCATTTAAGTTACAGTCAAACAAACTGCATCAGTAAGAATATTCAACATGACTGATGACTGTAGTTTTAACCCTCCGACGAGTGAATAGGGCCCTGGGGACCTTTTTGATTTTTGAAGCGATTTTACGACCATTTCCTGCAAAGCATGATACCTTCGACCCAATATGTATTCCAGAAGCATATTGTTTTCTGTGTTTTAAAAAAAAAATCAAAGTGATCGATGCATAATTTTATTCTTTTATTGGCATTTACTTTTTTTTATGTACTTTATTGGGGTAAACTAATTTTTGCGTGATTGTTTTTTACCACTCGTAATTATGGGAAATTCCAGAATCTGTGTCGGCGGTTAATTTGTTAAGTATCTTTTAGAGAGTCCAGTTGTGCATTGTGAAGGAAAATAAAATATAGTGAAAAGATATAGTAATTCCGCTTTGGAAAAACTGAATTACTATACATAGCGTTTGAAGTAAGTTCGCTCTTTACTTGTTTTTGTACGATTTGTTAGAAATTACGTTAGATTTATTCATATTATAGATAATGGAGAGTGAAAATATTGAATTCGAAAGTTTAGCGCGTACATTTGACGAGGCAGATGAGCAAAATGTTTTCAATCCATTTGCAAATGATGATGACGATGAAGAAGCAGATCCGACATACCAACAAATTTCTATTGAAGACTCATATTGCGAAAACGAGATAAGCGTAAATTATAAAGACGATGAATCGGAAAATGAGGCTGATGATGCTGTACTTGATAGTAATGATTCCTACACAGCAAAAGATGGCACCATTTGGATGCAAACTCAGCCACCAAGCTTACGAATTCGTGCTCATAATGTAGTGAATTATAACCAAAGAAAACCGGGCCCATTGATAACAGCAAATGATCCGCTACAAATATTCAAGTCCATTATCACGGAGCCGATTGCATTGCTTATTTTACGAGAAACAAACCGAAAAGGACAACAAGTGACCTAGGAATGGAGTGATGCTCACCCTCAGAAGCAAAAACAGTGACAACCTTTCAATATGATGGAGATGGATGCATTTTTGGCAATAATTTTGCATACTGGACTGTGCCAATCAAATAATGAGCCAGTCAAGGAGTTATGGGGTGCTTCCCATGCACCTATTTATAAAGCTGCTATGCCCTTGGACCGGTTTTTGTTTATGAAGAAATGTATCTGCTTTGACAACGTCAACACTCGCACAGAACGCCAAAAAAGCCAAAAAAGCAACAAGACAGCGGCAATTGATGATGTCTGGACAATGATGCAAGCGAACCTAGAAGCGTTTTACATACCACACCATTCTTTGACAGTCGATGAACAACTGTTTTCGTACAGAGGTCGTACGAGGTTTACACAATATATACCTTCAAAACCGGCTAAATATGGCATAAAAGTATGGCGGTTGTGTGACTCAAATCACACTTTCCATTGAAAGGAATGATTTACTCTGGTAAGCAGCAGGATCAGCAACGTTAGGTGAATCAAGGACAGAAAGTTGTGCTGGAACTAACGAAGAAATATATGCATACGGGCCGCACAATTTATGCAGCTCATTTTTTTACTACGATGGATGGATTTGGCGAAGACACTTTTAACGCAGAGAACCGCATATGTAGGCACAGTACGTGCGAATAAAAGATTTATTCCAAAGGAATTTTGTAAAAATTGGACCCGTCCGCTACTTAGCACGTTATTTGGATTCCGCGAAGGTGATGTTGCACTCTGTTCATATGTGCCGAAGAAAAATAAGGCGGTCATTTTATTGTCAACTATGCACTATACGTGTGCTATAGACAATAGCAATACAAAGCTGAAACCGTTGTCCATTTTGGATTACAATGACAATAAGCCGGGTGTAGATACCATGGACCAGATGCTGGGCACATATACGTGTAAGAGGCCCACCAGGCGATGGCCACAAGCTATGTTTTTCAACATGATATACGTAGCTGCATAGGCTGCATTTATAATTTATGATGAGTTGGCTCCAACCAAACAAACTGACAAACGGCGTTCGTTCCTGTACGTACCAATTAAACAATTAGCCACGCGCAACATGAAAATTCGTGCTAATAACCAACACGTGTATAAATACCTTAAAATACGGAATGCGATGGAAGCTTTTGGTGTAATTATGACTCAAATGCCAGTACACGGAGATGTACCTGCCTTCGCACCAAAATCAAATAGATCATCCTGCTACCTCTCGGTAGGCTAAACAAACGCCAACGAAAGACTAGGGCTCTATGTCATAATACTTAACACATGTATAATTTAATATATTTTGTAAAATAAATAACAAAGATTAAAAGTTAATGGTAAAGTTAACAATAAAATTAGCTTTTTAAAAGGTCGAAAAATTCCAATTTTTGCAGGTATTATAGTCGAAAACGGTTGTAGGTCCCCAGGCACCACCATAAAGCGAAAAAAATTATTCACTCATCGGAGGGTTAAAGTTAAAGTACTAAGTCAAAGTCTTAATTTTTCTTCGAAGATTTTAGTCAGTTGACTACGACTTTCTGATTGCAGTACCAAATTAATGCAGTTTTTAACAACTCTGCTAGGCTGGCAATGCAGCTCCCCTGCAAACCCGAAGGTGTAAGAGATTGACAATGATCAAGAGCAGTAGATAGCAGCTATGTTACTCGTACATCAAATCAACTAGAACTTGTTTCGCTCTTAAAGATGCTGGTAAGTTGTCCAGGGGTTCAGAATATATTATTTTTAGTCCAAATTCTGCTGTTACCAGAAGAAGCCAGAAGCGTAGATGAGGGTATCGTATTCTTTTGGCCTGATGCACCTTCGCTCTGATCTAGTATTCGCCGTCCTTAGGATCAATGTCTTTGGCTAGTCCTCAATCACAAATGATCCAGTTTCAGAAATATCTACAAACATGGCTTCGATTGGGTATGTTGACATAGCTCCTGTAGTGTAAGTACACGTCAGTCTTTTTTGCACTATTTTGAGTGTCCCACTTGTTATAATAAAAATGGACAGTTTGTCTATACTTTAGCTATTTATATTCCAAGTAAAAGGCAAAACGATTACCAAAGTCTTTTTTGTCAAACGTCTTAATCTATTTCATATCATTAGTTTCTCCAACGTAATTCCAACGATTGTAAATTAAGTAATAATCAAAAATAAACATTTCTGCTGTCGTAAACAAATTAATAAAGAAATTTCAGATCATAACTATGAAAACAAACACTGGCAAACTCGATTAGCACACATTAACCTTTGATCATGAGCCATTAACAAAAGCAACTCACACTAATAGATTCGTAATTGCCTACTAACATCTTATGACAACGAAATTACAATGATGATGAGCTTGTTATAGAACTGACATAAGACATAAATTAACAGTTCTCCGGGTTTTTCGAAAAAAAAAAAAAAAAAAAAACACACACGAGTGTAAGACGTGCTACGTTCCAGACCAACTGCTGCAACAAGGTCAATGAAACCTTTTACCTAATTCGTATTCAAATCGAATCCCCACGTATGTACAATGCACACATGAAGAGCCGCCCTCTTAGGTTATGGAAATGCACCCAGCTGAAGCCAGTTTCCGGAGGAGAAAATAGACACCAAACGTGACGAATGCGTCATCGGATATCATGAGCCACTTGGCCCTTAAAGTTCAAACGATCAAGTTCAAAGACAACTACTTTACGACTACTACTGGCAAGTGATTCTGATTAGGCTTATCGTGTCGAGTCGTAATAAACACACCTCGACACCAATCCGCCAATCCATTGAGAACTGTGAATCAACTTGTTGGCCGATTCTATAATTGAATCGTTTACACACGAGTCGGAAGAGAGGAGTGGAAGCAGTTAAGACATCATCAACTTGAACAAAATGTGGACAGCAAAATGCTCAACAGATACTGTCACAAATTAAAATAGCACTGCACATTGATAGATACAAATACAGCGTATTTGAGAATAACATGTAACGAATGCCTTGGTGCAGATGAAAAGTGAAAACGTTCGCCCGGTTTACACGTAGCGACTTTTGATACCAATGATTGTTTGTTCTCAACAGTGGGATAGGGTTCTTACAGCAACCCAATCTAAAACCACAATTAGATCGACGTAAATCTTTCTACAAAACTGGATCTCGGTTTCATGAATGTAACGAATTCAACCAGAGCCAGCTACTGCTACCCGTATCTGTAACGATGTCGAACTATGGTATGTCTGGAATGTGTGGCATGGAGCCACATAAATACGTCCCGCTGGCTTTGTAATTAGTAAACAATAAGCAGCGTCTTTTGAAGTAGCAGTCACGTTGCTGTCTTTGTTTTGTATGCTGATCAGCCAAGCGATGGCCATAGTAGTCAGGAAGAAATAATTTAGAATCGCACTTTGCTTGGTGACTATGAGTATTGTGCTCTCGCCTGCAATTATAGACAATTTCCGGAATGCTTGGCTGACAGCGTCTCGAAGTGGCAGCTTGGAATATTCGACGTTTTACCCTGACACTAAATTCGATTCAGGGTTTCATTTAGATGTAACCGAAAGGTGATGAGAAAAATTGCATGCCACCACTATTTTAAAGATCACGTATTAGCATAGGCTCAGACAGAGTATTATTGTACTTTGGATAGTTATTGGGACAGGGATGATACTCCGGGTAGGCTAAACTTGTTACGGAAGGTCTACAGAATTCAGGATATCAAAACTGTATAGACGACGGCTGAAAAGGTGCGTGCCAGGTTGTGCTTACGTGGCTTTTGTCTTTATCTGAATAGGCAGTCGGCTGATCAAAATTCTGGTACTGACAGCAAACGATAGGAGGCAGAAAAAGTTGGAAGAGGCACGCTTTGTAGGACCACCGTCTAAGTGGCAATTGGAAAGAAGACGGGGACCTGCGACAGTAGGTGCAGTCAAAAGCAAGAGCACTACAACCGAAACTTTTATGATGGCGATGGCAACAAAAAAGCATCAACAGGATTCATTTCAAGTGGAATCGATCAGATGCTTGACTATGTTCCATCGGACGCTCCTCTTCTCCGGCCCAGGATTAAGAAAAAGTAGGTTTTTATCACTCCTTTCGATGGGGTTCGTGTGTGGAACTATTGCTTGTCGTCCCTCTATCGAATCTACAGCAAAGGTTGTAGATACAATGAACAGGAATGACCGAAAAAAAACTGCCGCTGCAACCAGCAAATGATTCCCTGTAAAGGGTATTTGACCGACTTAAGAAAACCCACACTATTTCCATATCAACCGCTACTAATCCTTATCGTGTTGTGCAAACATAAGGGCGAGGGGTACAAGAAAAACCAACTGCTATTGCTTTAAGAACAAGCTGGACAAATCTATCAAAAACTCGACCTAAGAACTGAGAGGTTCTCCTGAATAGTGCTTTATCCTTATGGGCAACCGCCTACAGATTATCACTTCCATGGTGGAATAGGTACAGCTATGGACAATAAAATAGGATCACGAATTTCTTACAAATATTATATAGGGTAACCAGATAGCAATGATAGTTTTTCCAATTATTATGTTTTAGCAGCTGTCAAAATATTCAGTAAGGTTTGCCATTTCATCATGCATCGTTTTACGCTTGTCAAACGTTCGGGAATTATTAAAAAATATCGAAATTCCGTCTCAGTTATACAATAAATACGCAACGTGAATTTCGTCGTGAGGTCAGTCGTCATCATGGCTTCAGTGTGCAGGCAATTCGTCGCACCGTGGAAAAGTTTGAGTGTGAGTACACTCTTTTGGATCTTAAGCCATCAACCAGACAGAGATTGGTGCGAAATGATGAAAACATAGCCGCTGTAGCGACCAGTAACGCAGAAGACCCAGAAA
The DNA here is from genome assembly GCA_963966105.1 of Volucella zonaria. Classification (NCBI taxonomy): domain Eukaryota; kingdom Metazoa; phylum Arthropoda; class Insecta; order Diptera; family Syrphidae; genus Volucella; species Volucella zonaria. The sequence goes on along the minus strand of OZ014534.1, from coordinate 78,680,925 downwards.
TGTCGACTCGACGCCGATCAGCTGAATTGGGCATCGCCAGTGAGTCATTATGCGGTTGGATTTGGGCCTACACCCGTATAAGGTTGTGCTGACGCAAGAATTGAAGCCGGACGACCATAGACAACGACGTGAGTTCGCTAATTGGGCGCTGGAAATGTTGGTCGGAGATCCGGATGTTAGCCAAAAAACCATCTACTCGGACGAGGCCCATTTTTGTCGCAGCGGCCAAGGATCAATGTATCCACAAAGGTTGACTGTTTGGTGCGGTTTATGGCATGGGGGTATCATCAGACCTTATTTTTTTCGAAATGAGGAAGGTGACACCGTTACCGTCAATGGTCTCAGGTATAGAGCATTGTTAACCGACTTTCTGTGGTCAGAGCTCGAGTCATCTCACGGCGAGCGTTCATCAATTGACTGTTCGTGGCCATGGGTCAAGTGGTAGAGTGTATTGGCTTTGCAATCGGACAGTTTGGGGTTCAATACCAGCCGTGACCGGAAGACTTTTTTCAGGCAACTAAAATCTCGTGAGATGAATAATTGCCTAAATACAACATCAAGTCAATTTACACTAATAATTACAGAAAATTGGCATCCAATATTAAATGTTGGATGCCACCCATGGAGCGAAATAGCCACTGAGCCCAAACATCTTTCTTTCTCTTCCTGTCTCATTTTCCGAACAACTTAACACATGCTTTGGCATCATAAGTGTAGTTACACCCACTTGAGTGTTTTTTTTTTTTTTTTTTTTTTAAACGCAGGAAGTTGTGAAGGGGAAATTTGGTAACTGGGTCATCTCTCGGCGAGCGTTCATCAATTGGCCGCCGCGATCATGCGATTTGATATCACTCGATTATTTTCTCTGGGGCTACGTCATGTTCTTAGTCGACGCTAACAAGCCAACAACTATCTTATCTTTGCTCATCAGTTTTATTCATTTGTTTATTTGTTTTTTTTTTTTTTTTTTTATTGTCCTTCAAGAAAAAGTTTTTTATTATGTTTACAATTTTTTGAGTTTACTCAAGAAGTTGTTCTTTTGTTGATTTTTTTTTTGTTGATTTTTCTAAGCGTGGTACTTAAGCTTAAAATAAAAAATTAATTTAATAGAATTGTAATGAATTTGCAGACTTTCTTTTGTATATCACGCAAAATGTGCTGGTGACCCTATTTTATTGCCCATAACTGTCTGTGTTAATGGTGTCAGTTGTACTTTTTACGTGGCTGGGTATTTTTGTTCTGCTGGAGGTTGCTAAAATTCGTGAATGTCGCCTCATGTATTGATCCATTGTACTAGCAGCGACACACAGGACAAAGCGAGAGGGAGCGTCAGTGACGAATGTCTTAGATGATCAGTCATCAAAACATCAGCCCCAATTATGTGCCACCTGATACGAGAATAGGGATGATAATGCAATAGAAAATGTTTTCTCTTCTGCCGCTGATGTCGCTTAAGTTTAACAAAAGTCGCTTAAGTGCTCGGCAAAAGCTTTCTACGACAGTTTAGAGAAGTTCCAAGCTTGTTTTCGGTCACAAAAGGTTTTCCTTAGAACCATGTCTTCATTGGAGAACTATTGAGTTGTTCAAAAAGTCATTGGGTTTTTTTTTTTTGCAATATATGGCTTTCCCGTGCTTATTGTGCCCTGAGCGTGACATGACAAATGTTTTCTCGGGTTTGGTTTTTGCGCTTAACCTAAAAACAAAAAATAGTTGGCGCGATTCGGTCGAGTTTGCTTTTTTACCTCAAAAAAAAAAAAAAGGAAAGAAAGCAACTGAGGCAAGGAAAAGTTGCGTAAAGTTTGTGGCATAAGTGTCATCAAAAAACGCCAGTGCCAGTACTGGTTCGCCTGATTCCGTGATGATTATTTTTCAGTTGAAGGCTCTCAACGCTCCGATATGTCTTCAGAGATAAAATCAAAGCAAATAGCCATCCAACGGTTCGGGAGCTTGCTGCTGCTCTAAAAGGGTCCATTGAAAGTGTTCGTGGCCATTTGAAGTCGGTTGGCTTCGTACAAAAGCTCGTTATTTGAGTACCGCATGTGTTGAAAAAAATTCATCTGACGAAGCGGTAAGCGTCTGCGATCAATTCACCAAATGCAAAGAAAACGATCCATTCTTGAGGCGTATGATTTCGGGCGCGAATAAATTGGAGCCGAAAAAAGTTTACAGTAGGCGACATGAAGAATCAGAAAGGCTAGCAAACGCGGACATCCTCCAAAAGAAGGTGATGCTGTCAATTTAGTGGGATTAGAAGGGATCAGTCTTCTATGAGGTGCTTCCAAAGAACAAACCGATTAATTCCGATGTCTACTGTGAGCAGCATAGACGAACTAACATCCATAGAAAACTTTCCACTGATTGCCTCTATCCGTGAGGTCCTGCCTGTGAATACGTGTGAATTGTTAACAACGTCCATTCCCCCTCACATTTTACACAAAAGTGTCATCCACATTATACACTCATAGTGAATTTCAAGTGTACGAGTAAGTTGCTCTCATTCTACCAAATTCTAGCAGTTTACAGGCTTGGACAAGAGGTGGTATTAGGTTGTACCACATGAACTGTCCGATTTTCACTCAGTTCGCAATAAGAAACTCTCGAGTAAACGTCTGTAGCAGAAAGTGAATTTTTTTTTATAAGATAAAGTGGTACGTGTGTTTAACGTGTGAGACTTTTGGGGTTCGTTGCAAGTACAGTAATATTTTTTTGAAGGAAGTGTTTATCATGCTGTCGACAGCTTAAACTCGGACTCTCTTCCTTTATGAATTTAAACTGGGACATAATGCGTCTCTGCCACCGAAAAACATTGACGCGTTTAAGGATGTAGCGATAAACGAACGCAACATACGACATTGATTTGCTAAGTTCCGTTCGGGAGGTCTTAGCCTCGAAAGCAAACCATGTGGGAAACGGTAATTGGCGGCAATGTTTTAAAAGCAACGGTAGAAGCAGACCCAACAAAAACGGTGCGGGGCATTTTACAGAACATGTGAGTATCTCCCACGAGAATAAGTCAATACATATCTCTAATAGGAAAAGTAAAAAAAACTAAAAAAAATGGATGCCCCATGAACTGAACGAGGCACAAAAACTATGCCGCTTAAAAATCTGTGCATCGCTGAGCTTAAGACACCAAAAAGAATCGTTTTTGTAGCGTATAATCGCGTGTGATGGATGTATTACAGCCGTAAAAGATCTGGGCAGTGGTTGGATGCAGAAGAAAAATCAAAACAAGGTTATGGTGACAATCTGGTGGACATCGAAAGGACCAATTCACTTTTCATATCCTTAACCAGGGGAAACGATAAATGCAGTGAAATATTGTGAGGAAATTGACATAGTGCATGTGAAATTGGCTGAAAAGCAACGTGCGTTGCTTGATCTGATCCTATTGTATTACAATGTTAGACTCCATACATCACGCGTAACGGTGCAAAAACTGCTATGCCTGTTGACAGGAGCAGTGTTGCTGTTTCAGTAAAGAGGTCAGAAATTCAAAAAGTCACGGACTTATTGACCCGCCCTCGTAAAAAAAAACGCAATAACTTTTTGAACAGCTCAATACAATAATTTCCATTGTGACCGATCCCGACACTAGTCAATGAATAGAGTTGTACATAGTGGTCGTCAAGCAATACTTCCGCTTGACTATATATCAGAAGTGGATACGCTCAAGAGGATACGAATACAGTCCAGTCATTTTAGACATAAATATGGCTTCTGATCTAAAAAAATTCTTTACTACATTTTTTTAATCGGTTGTTTTGGTGTTAAAATAAAATATTAAAATTATTCAAGGTCAAAGTTTATAAAAAAAAAAACGTTTTTTTGCGGATATCGCGCTTTCTATGGCTCGGAGGCCAATTAAGGTCAAAGATAATGAAATTCCGCAATAAAATAATTTTTTAAATTTTTTACGTACAACGAACGGTTCAGGCAAAAATCTGCTCCGAAGTTTCCAGGCAAGGCGTATAGCCCATGCATAGAATATAGAAATGTTTTACCTGATCGATATATAAAATAAAATAAATATATATCTTAACTATTGTATATATCAACTATTATATATTATACATATTTTAAACATGTATATGTTAATTGTATTACATTCGTTACATATGTCATTGATGGTGTATTTCTAATCCACCGAGTCATATGCCAGAAAAATGATACTTTTCTTTGTGCTGTTAACAGATATGTAACTCATATCCAAACTCATTTTGGAGGTAGCGTGGCCATTGAATTTAATGGCTATGACGGCAATAGTAAAAATATCAAGGCTATGGATCAGTCACGAAGAGCCGCTACAGTCTGTGGATCTCTTAAAATTATTTTCGACGAAAGTACATAAATTTCTATCTCAGAAGTGTGTAAAACAGAATAAATTGCAATGGTCATGGAAAGATTTAAAAATGTAATTATTGCACGTAAACAAGCTCGCGATGACACGGATTGTTTAATTATCGAAACTGCAGTGGAAAAATCGACTGCTAATACGACTGTGTCATAGTTGGCGAAGACATTGATGTTTTAGTTCTTCTGATAAGACAACAACAATTATTTTTTATGAAACCAGGCAAGAGGAAAATTAAAACATAGTTTTATGATTCTTCAAGCTTCAATAAATATGGTCATGCAAAGCAACATATTTTATTGCTACATGCCGTGACCGGATGTGATACCACTTCTGCATTTTATTTAATAAAGGAAAGCGTAATGCTATTAAAATATTTGAAAAACGTACTAATCTACGACTATACGCTGAAATTTTCAGGCAAACAAATTGTTCGGAACAACTTATATTTGAGATTGGAGTACATATACAGGGTGTGCCATCTTTTATGTCAGTATTTGAATATTGAATGACTTAAAAAAAAAAGCAATCGATTTCCATATATTGTATGTATAATGTATTTTTATTTAATTTGGTCCTTTACAATCTATTTAGACTAGTTTTTGAATACAACATCAATCAAGTGGCCGCATTTATTGACCAAAGCAAAATGTGCCCTTTTTGTTGCGTTTTCCATCACTTTTTCGAGCATCTCGGGCGGTATACCCATGATTTCGGCACGAATGTTTGCCTTAAGCTTGTCAGTGGTTTAAGGGTTGCTGCGGTACACTTTGCTTTTCAAATAACCCCACACAAAGAAGTCCGGAGGGGTCAAATCTGGAGATCTGGGTGTCGTTTTTTTTCTGACAGCATACGTCCAGGGAATTTTCGTTGCAGAAACTGCATTGTTTGATTTGCAGTGTGGCATGGCGTACACATTCGTGGGCAGACATAATGAGTCCACCGATATCGATTCCCATCGACTGTTTCACCTTCTCTGAATAAAAATGGTCCAATGATGGTTTTGGCGCAAACGCCGGCCAAACAGTGACTTTTTGGTGATGCAATGGTGTTTCATGGATCTCGTGTGGATTGTCCGCTCCCCAAATGCGCAATTTTGGTTGCTAACGGCGCCAGGGAGTGTGAAATGGGCCAACCAGAATTTTTGACAGGCGCACTAAAAGAGGTTATACTAAATGATGGTACACTGATTTTGGCTCAGTAGCGCCACCTATCTTCTAACCTGGGTACTCATCAAACAGCCCTCGTCTATTGCCAGGTCCAAACCTGGAAAGGAAAAGATATAGGTCTTCTACAGTGGGGGTGGATCTTGTCTAACAATTTTTTCTAGCCCGTTATGACGTTCTTACCATCTGCGCCGGTGCGGTGCAAACTGTGGGTGCCGCAAAATCGGTTTATCTTGCTCCCGAATTTGTGGGAATTGTCATGGACAATCGTGTCCTAATTCCATGTCCGATAATTGCACCTTTGATTCTTCCGACAATTAAGACACTGAACATGATGATGACATTAATCCCATGGATCTATTAATGTCAAATGTATGTGAAAATGAACAATTTCAACAACATGAAGACGAAATAGAAATACGAGTACATGACATTGATAAAAACGAAGATGAGGCATAATTTTTTTTTTTCACAAATTGCTCTTATTATTGTTTTTACATATTGTTTTTCCTATATCACGCAATGAGGCCATTATACGTAAAAAAACTAATAAAATATTTTTCGTTTAAAACTTGACTATCTTTCATTTTTATAATAATCTTAATTGGCCTACAAACCATGTTTTTTTTATGAATTTTGTCCTTGAATAATTTTTTATGCGACACTGATCTCGTTCTCGTTTTTTAATTTTTTTTTAAAGCACCAAAACAAACCGATTAAGAAAGAATATAGTATAACATTTTTTAGATCAAAAAGAACAGAAAGAGAAAGAAAGATGTTTGGGCTCAGTGGCTATTTCGCTTCATGGGTGGCACCCAATATTTACTTGGGACTTGTTGTTTCACAGGGATATCAAAGCTAGATATGGCTCTGCATAGCGCTTGTCTATGTATGTGGCCATTTGTTGCCCTGAAATCGACAAAGAGATGACGAATTTCGACTTTGGCTTCTTTGGCTATTTTAAGGATTTTCCACAATGTGAAACTTTTTCCTATTGTACAATTGTCGGGACTAAAATCATACTGATAAGGACCAATCAAATCATTGACAAATTTTTCTAGACATTAGAGACTCCGAGCGGTCAATATACCTTCGCAATACCATGTGGGTCATACAGGAGGATCCAGCTAGGAAGCTTGCCTGTTCGATATCGAGCGTTGAATCAAGATGTTCCTTCACTTGATCTACATATACTAATATTTTAGTTATTAGATTAGCACCAGTCAGAAAAACACATATACTCGTAGTATAGTTTCCAGTTGATATATTCGGTCAGTTTTCTGTTTTTAGGCATCTTAACAATTATTCCCCTTTTCCAGCCTTCGGGCAAGGCTTCGATTTCGCAGTGGGTTGGGAAATTCGTCTGGATGCAGTCGCTGTTTCACACGCCGCGCCGATGCTATTTTTGAGCTACTGGGGCAGAAGACTCACCTGAGCTTCTTTTCAAATCAATTTTGTTGCAAAATACAATACGAGTATTTCCACCATCTAGCAAGCTGGTCCCCATCCTCATCATTGGACCATCAGCGAGCTCCTTACTAATATTATAGACGGCCCAGCTGCTTTACTTATTTGTTGCTTCTTCAGCCTTGATGGCTAATGCGTTCATGTAGTTACGCTGGTCACAGCTTACGCTACGCTACACTTACTCGTATCTTCTCTTTATTTTGGGTGACTTCAAGATATTTGGCTTCATTGCGAAATGATGATCGCGATGATCTTTGCTGCTAGTTGAGTCAATTAAGTCACCCTTCTGCTTCTTGTGAAATGAAGAACAGCAATTGTGAGAGGATTAACTGATTTCTAGTGACCATGATGGTCAAGGGTCGTTGCGCTTTGGACCGAAGAAAGCAGGCATGAGATTAATGAGCAAATATTTGACCACAAATGGCTGAGGTAAAATACGAACTTGTGGACAACCGCTGGCTTGACATATAGTACGCTTCCACTCTCACTATTCTGTTTATGACCATTATTTGCTGTGACTTTGTCCCATAATTCTGATATATTAGCACAACTTCACGTCGAATGTTCACCTCCAAGTCGTCTAAAGTTTCAGGATTGTTAACGCAGGCAATTGACAGGGCCATTTCTGGCGATGATCACCGAACTTTGTCTTCAATAAGTCGATCGTGGCACGCACTTTATGCCAAGTGGCACCGTCTTTCAATAGGGGCGGTCGAAATTTGTTAGGTTACAGCGGCCATGTTGTTAAAGCAACATCTGTCAAATTTATTGTGAATTGCTCAGTAATGTATGGCAAATCACAATGAAAGGTTATACACCCTGAATGACTCGAACTGCAACCAACTTCAGACTGCTATAATTTCCAAACCGTTCATGACAGTGAGCTCAAATTTTGACACATGACAGATAACTTTATTATTTACAAGCCTTTCAAACGATTTGCGTCTCAGTTGTGTTGAAAAATTATTATCCGCGATGGAATTCAAACGTGATAGTGTGATTGGTTTATATTTGACTGAAAAACCACAAGTAGCTATCGTTAGAGCCCTCCAGCACCTCAACGTGAATAAATCATTTGTGTCTCGAACCATAGCTCGTTACCGTGATACTGGCAGCGATACAAAACGCCATGGAGGAGCTGAGCCCAAGCCATTGAAGTTCCAAAAAGCACACGATCTTACACCGCAACAGAAAAAAGTTAGAATCGAAAGAGCGAAAGAGTTGCTTCGCTTTTCGTGCAAGCGGTGAGTTGCCGAATTAATTTTTTCCGATGAGTCGCCATTTGTTATCGAGCAATATGTCAACAAACAAAATGACCGAGCTTACTTGCCAGAGAGGTCCGTCGATAATTTAGACCTTCGGATGGCCATCAGAAAGCAGGCAGCATCGATGGTGATGGTTTGGGCCGCCATAACCGCCGATGGTTGCTCTCCGCTCGTATTTTTGGACCGTGGCGTCAAAATTAATGCGATCGTATACCGTGAAACTGTCCTAGAGGCAGTATTGAAGCCTTGGGCAAACAACCATTTCGGTCGGAGACCGTGGACATTTCAACAAGACTCGGCACCGTCTCACAAAGCGCGCGTCAACCAAGATTGGTTAAAAAACAATGTTCCACACTTCATTTCTTCGACACAATGGATTGCAAATTCTCCGGATACAAATCCGTTGGATTTCTTAGTCTGGGGTATTTTGAAGGCGAAGGTTGGCACTAAAAAATACCAAAGTTTGGACCACCTCAAACAAGCACTTCGCCGGGAATGGGCCAAAATACCGCAAAGCCACTTGCGTGCAGCGTTCGATGCTTTCTTCGGCCGTCTCAAGGCCATTATTCGCGCCAAAGGTGGACATACTGAAAACTACTGATACAATTTGAAAATTGATGTATTGTCCAACATTTTTTGCTTTGTCACAATAAAATTTATCAAAAAATTAAAAAATTATAGCATTTTAAAAAGTTGGAGTTCGAGTCATTCACCCTGTATACGTAATAGTGAGTTGGGTCTCTTCCGACACTGACCCCTTTCAGAGTGGCCTCTACAAGTGATGTCTTCTCGAAAGAAGTGCTCTACATTGTGTAAACAGACAACTGACCCTTCGTTTTAAAGTCATAATTAAGTTCTCTTCTAGCCCGTGTTTTAGGGCAATTTCACCTCGTTTGCGTAATACTTCAAACGCTTTTGGTCAAATTGTATTAAGAGGCCAAAGCTCTTGTAACTAAAGGTCTTATTGTAGTTACATGTTAAGTGAAACTTGGAAAACCCGGTTAACCTTTATTACCGCTCACATCTGATACCCGTACTCATAGACTTTGTGGTAATTGGTCCTCACACAATGGCATACACGAGTACATGATGTGTAAAACGTAGGCGTGGTGAAATGTGTTGTATTGTATCTAGGGCTAATTGTAAACAAACTCTATTAAAAAGAATTATAAATAATTAAACAAACAATAACCAAGCAGAGGGAGAGCATAAAAAAAACATGGTTAAGCTTAGTAAACCAGTTAACTCGTTGATACTCATATCTTATTCGCATACGTATGGCTTTCATGCAGATACTTGTACCATACTCGTATGTATGTACTCGTAAGCATAGAGAAGAAACATGAATTTCAGAATAAGTCAATTGAGGCCTGCGGTATTATCATATTATGTACACTTTGTTTTTTGCTCAGTTATTAATTGTGTTTAATTAAATTAAAACCGCAGATAAAAGAGTACACGTGGTGAGCTAGATGAATCGATAAAATTGAGGTAAACGAGGTGATGAATGCTGATCATAAATGAAATGCTGGAAGTGTACGAGTACATATACCAGTAAATATCTACGACAGAGTGTACAAGTGTGCCGGTATCTGATAAATTATGAAATTAGAAGTAAGCTAATAAAACAGTCATAAAGTAAGGGGGAAAACGTAATCCAAACCCAAACACTGTACAGCAGATTAATTACGGGTGTACGGCGTGAGTGGTTTACGTTATTTGCAATTTATTATGATCAAGCTGAATTAATAAGGAGCGAATGAAGTCAACAATGTTTGTTATTTGTTAAATTGGATTTAATTTTTAATGAAATTTGAAGAAAATGGTTTCTTCATACAAATTACGATTGTTTCGGTCGTTCATTCAAGTAGCATGGCAAAGACTTGGTTTCGTTTTTAATGTGAATTTATTTATTTTTTTTTTTTTATAATATTATTAATTCAACATTACTTAACTTAGATAATATAATGATACGTCTCAACCTTTCAGTTTTTTAACATCAAGAAACAGAGAGCTAATATTCCATAAATCTCCTATCATTGTTATCCATTCGACCGATGTTAGCTGAGTTTATGTAGTCAACGTACCTATCTTACCTTTTAAAAGATGTCGACATCATAGTACACCACATGGGTTGTGATTTCGTATCCGTTTGCTCTCCTCTTACATATAAACTAACTGCTCCCCAGTGAGAATAGGGCGACAGCGACGTTATAAACTAATCTTAAGCCTTAATGTAAACCTTCGATTCACTAAAGTATTTACACCTATATATTGTACTTATAACGGGTCTTTCATTAAGCGCTTCCCACCTTTAAATTTAAATAAAACAAAGTGTGTTGTGAGATATCATCGACATATGGAATAAACATCGTTCAAATGTCCACCGCTTTTTCTCCGAAATGTCATTTTCTATGACTCTGACGCATAAATCAGACTGAGTTTGACGGATGGCATGGGTTATGTTGGCCTTGAGGACCGCTGTGGTTTGTGGCTTATTCGCATTGACTTGCGACTTCAGAAAAGCCCACAAGAAAAATTCTAACGGGGTCAAGTCGCACGATTTCGGTGGCCAGTTCGCATCACCTCCACGTGAGATGACCATGCCCTCGAGTCGCTCGTGCAGAACTTCCAATGTGGTGTGAGCTGTGTAGAATGTGGCGCCTTTCTGTTGAAACCACATGTAGTTGGTGTCCATATCATCCAATTCAGGCCAAAAGAAGTTGGTAAACATCGACTTATAGCGCTCGCCGTTGATGGTGATGGCCTGGACAACGTCGTTTCGTTTTTTTTTCGTTTTCAATGCATTTTTATTTAATTAATTAATTTACTCTTACCTGCTAGACAAAAAAATGCTTAAAAATTGGTTTAAATAACTTAAAAAAATAATATTGTACTAACTTACTGGCCCCATGCGAGCACTCTACTTAAAAATTATGTCTTTCGACGTTTAGGACAGTTCTTCTTTATCTTATTCTTATACTCGTAGTTACGACAATACAACTTAAACTAAGAAAATATGTTTTAAGCAAAAACTTAGTACATGGACTCTTTTAATTTTTATTTTATTATAAAACTAAAAGCCTACAGACTACCTAGAAATAAATCTTAATCTACTTACATCTAATACATTATATATACATTATATATTCATGTGAGAAGCTACCAAGTATTGGAGGAATTCGACGACGCGCATCCTTTCCTTCAAAAAACCACTAAAATTGTTGGTGCTGTTGAGCAACATCCCTCATGTCGCGACTCCTTACCGCCCTACTTAACCGGAGACGCTCCGCACTGTCATGTGTGACGTCTCTGTCGTAGTTGTGTCTCCTGTCCGCAGCTGTTCGAGCGACGAGGAAAATTAGCGACACCGCAAATGGATCAGACCTTTACTATCTAGGTAGAGGAACGCTTCTGGAGGAATAAAAGCGAACTCCCTCGTGATACATATAATTAGGGTAGTACGCACCGTAGATCAGGTTGTTCGACGATGTCATTGCTCTTGGAATGTACATTCGAGTCAACTTAATAACAAAATTGTTCGCTCTTATTAGGTTCGCCCTAATGTACAATACAAGACCTCATTACGATAGAATTTTATGTACTCACACTCTGGTGTTCCGTATAACCGAAGACAAGCCCTAAGGTAAGCCCTTTCAAATACGCGAATCTTTTCCAATAAACATGCTCTCACGTTGAACCACACAGGACATCCAAATACAACCAGAGGCCAGATAAGGGCCATGTAGCAGATCACCTTCACCCTCGCATCGAGTTGGCTGTTGTAAAACAGTCTCTTTGTAAGGGTAAATACACCTTTGGCTCTGGCCAGAGCAACATCTATATGTTTGTTAAAATACAGATATTGGTCTAGCCAGATCCCAAGGTATCTGACTACATTTCGACAAGCAAGTGGCTGTCTATGTTGTCAGATGATAGAGAACTTTCGCCATTCTGGTATCCCTAGAAGCCTCAGACAAAGGCGTCCTAAACAGAATGGTTTCCGAAGTCACGTTGCAAAAGCATATTAATGACCTCAATCTTTGGACCTGGTCTGTACGCGATTAAGCTGTCTGCGTACGCTATGGCATGGTGAAGTGAAATCAGATCACTTGTGTAAGTGTTGAATAGGATCGGCGAATTTACCGCACCTTGTTGCAGACCGTTATTAATGTTAAATGTTCTAGCAGAAGTCATATCGCCATTCTTCACGATGAACTGTCTATTGGAGAACATATCAAAAAGAATATACAGCAGTGGTTTATTAATGCCCAGCCTGTCCAGCTTGAAAAAGAGTCCTTCTAACTATAGGGTATCGAAGGCTTTTTTCAAGTTAATTAGGCAGGCACCAGTGCATTGGTTCTTGCCTTTGTTCCATTGGATATCAGAAACCAGTTTGGACGCAGCATGAATGATATTATCAAGGCGGGGGCCTTGAAGCCGAATTGATTATCCGGAACTATACGTTTGTCCTCAACCCAATTAGTCAGGACTCTATTGATCACCTTCTCGAAAACCTTACTGAAATGAACGGTGGTAGTACCATTTCATTGGTGATGACATTAATTGCCATATTCTCGTCACTGAACTGTGGACAACGTCGTTCCCAAAGAAATATGGACCGGCGTCATCGGCCCAAAATCCACACCAAACATTGACTTTTTCGGAAAGCATTGGACGCTCTTGCACCTCATGTGGATTGGTATCGTCCCAAATCCGATAATTTTGTTTTTCATCCAGGAATGGACCTCATCGCTGAAGATGATTTTTCGATAAAAATTAGGGTCAGTATTCTGCTCCAGAGCTCATTCAGCGAACACACGTCATTGTCTACGGTCGTTTACCTTCAGCTCATGTGTCAGTTGAATTTTGTACGGGCGCAGACCCAAGTCACGACGCAAAATTCGCCAAGTTGTGATCTGCGAAAGGCCGAGTTCTTGTGAGCGACGCGAAATCGACTGCCTCGGATTCTTCTGCACTCTCTCATGGACAGCGGCGATGTTTTCTGCAGATCTTGCGTTTCGTCAATGTACGGATGTTGGTTTATCGTTTGCTGAACTCCAGTTTATCCAACACACTGCGAATAGTCCTCTCGGTAGGATGATTATGGCGCGAAGCGCGCAGAACGTTGCCCAAACAGAACACCCATTTTGATAAAACAATTTTATCATTAGCACGTGTTGTTGAATGTTATGTCTGTCCATGGTAATTTGGCTGAATAAATGACAGCCAATTGGACAGATGTAGCTTTAATAATATGGCCGCTATCAACTGTCAAAGTTCGGAAATCCCTATTGGAAGACCCTGTATTATAAATTGATAAAGAGGATTGTAAGGTGCTCGAAGGTATCACCTAGGTTGTCCGCTAACTTACTTAGATGGCACTACAGCATGAAGCCGCCTTGACCCTCAACTAAAAAACCTCTTCAGTTAGTGCGGACTTTGTTTAACTGCCTCCAGGTGCGCATTCCAAAATGGTTGAAATTCCCTTGGACGTGCGCACCACTTAAGGCGAGGTCTTCTTCTACTGATCTGTCCCTTCGAACATTGCTAAGACATCTCAGACGACTGATGCACATTTTTCTGACTAGGTCCACGTCGCTGTATAGTTCCTAGAGTTCTCTGTTGTTTCTGTTCCTCCAAAGCCTGCTAACGCGGACGGCATCAAAAATGACTCGAAGGATATTCATCCGTCTTCTTCATGTTTCTGCGCGATAGAGGATAACTGATATGATAATGGCTTATATAATGTTACTTGACAAGGCTAACTACCCAATTGCTTCCTAGGACTATAGAAACGGCGATTAGCAGAGCTGATACTGAAACCGAAGTACCATTGTGACAGTTTGTCCGATTCATAGTTATTGTACGTGGCTTATTGCTGACAGCATATATGTCGTTTGGCCCTCATACACAGCTCAAACTATATTCGCCGCTTCTGTTTCAATACCTGCAATACACGCATCAGTGACAGCTCGCTACGATCTGCGAATGCTGTTAATGTCATCATAATAAGGAAGTATAGGGTGGGTCATTTAAACCTTCGGGACAACAGCAACAAATAATTTGCGTGAATTAATTTTTCGCTTATTTTGAACCTTGCAAATTGATTCTGATCAATTTTTGAACATGTCTTCTTCTTCTATTAGCACTACAGTCCATTATGAGCTTTCGTCTCCTTCATAGTTCACTATGCCGGTCCCAAGCCTGGGTAAAGGAGGACCAGATGTATCATTCTATCACTAGTAAAATAACACCTAGTACTCAGAGGTATATCTGAGCCACCCAGATTCAGGGGACATACATTTGGGAACTGGTCCTCCAGGTCGATGTTCGTTGTGGGGCTAGCAACCACACACCAGAAAAACAAGTTTCGAGACCTTCACGTTTAGAATATGATTTCGGGTAGATGATTGCCGTCAGAGCGAATGGCACAATGTACTCGTTTTTCGGCATTTCCCATCACTTTTCGAAATGTTTCGGGGTGAATAGCGGCAATTTCCTGTCGTATATTGTTTTCAAGGGTCTGTGTTTTTTTTTATAGTGAGCGCGCGTTCAAGGGGTTTTTGTACCCTTAAAACGGTTGTACACAGCGCGGGCGGAAGGGAGGAAGAGAAGACAGGTACCGATGCAGATTGTTTTTAAATGTTTGTAAGTTATAACGACCAGGAAATACAGAGATCGGCAGGGCATTCCATAAGCGAGTTGTACGGCTTAGGAATGAATCACGATATTTTAGAGTATGTCCGAAAATGGGATTGAGGGTATACTGATGAGCATTAATAGCGAGGCGGGTGTTACGGTTGAAAGTTTGAATGGCGGAATGCTACTGGCGATTTCAATGAAGCACTGGTGGTGGAAGTAGCGTTAAAACAAAGTGAGACAGGAGACATTACGTCGGTGCTCGAGGGTGTCAATTGATTGACTGATATTAGTATCAGCAATGAGTTTTATCGCACGGTTTTGAATCCTATCGAGCAGGTGCAGAGATGTTTTAGGAGCACCTGACCAGATGTGGGCATTGTACTCCAGTTTTGGGCGGATAAATGCCTTGTATATTGTGGCCAGATCATCGCTTGAGGAAACCTAGACATTTCGCAGCATTTTTGGCGACATCGAATATGTGGTCATTCCAACGTAGGTTACCAACATACCGAGAATGGAAAGTTTATCGGTTTCGACGATGCAAGTGCCATTCATGGATAATGGCTGGGTATTTGAATTTCGCTTTAATGACGGCAGACAGCATTGAGTTTTGGAAGCATTAAATTCCACTCGGTTAATAGTTTCCCAATTGGTTATGCTGTTAATGTCGGAATTTAATGAGCTAAATATACGTTACCGTTCCCGTTCTACGGCCGAAGGGCAGGGTCGTAAGTCCGGGAACGAATATGAAAAGGAGAGCGTACTGTCATCAGCAAAGGAATATATTGGATTAGAAGTAGCAGACAAGAGATCAATTAATGAAAATTAAAAATAGTGTCGGAGACAGAACGGAGCCCTGGGGCACACCAGCATTTATTTTGTGAATATCAGACTTGAAACCGTCCAAGACAACTTGAATTGAACGTTCCGAAAGGTAATTTCTAATCCATTGAAGAAGAAAGTCATCGATCCCAAAACATAAATTTTGGTGGCGTTAAGTCGGGTGATCGCGGGGGGCATTCAAAATCACAATTTTTCGAAATTAAAGGACGCAATAAAGCGATCCTGGCTCGGGCTATATGCGCTGTGGTGCCATCCTTTTGAATGTTGTTGTTGTCCATTTCGTTATCAGTCAGAATTGGGATAAAAAATCCGTTACAGGGCCCGATAACGCTCTTCATTGACGGTTACGGCTACTCCAAGATCGTTTTCGAAGAGGAACGGTCCAATTATTGTTTCCGCCCAAATCCTAGCCCGTCACTTTGAGGGATTTCATTGGCATACAATCGACAAATTTTCTTTATTTACGGTCCCATTGAAAGAAAAATGGGCCTCGGCATTCATGATATTTTTTTACCAAAAATCATCGTCCATTTTGAGACATGTTAATCACAAAATTCGCATAATCCAAGCGACGTGGCTAGCCGACCGGAAAAAGTCATTGCATTAATTGAATTTTGTGCGAGAATAACTTCAAATCAGTACGAATTATGCGTCGGAGAGACGTGCGAGGGATGCCCAACTGCAAAGAACGGCGACGATGTTGTCGGTGATCTCTCAATCCTAGCCTGTACAGTCCAATGTTCTCATCATCATGGCTGGTATTACCAAGATTGCCGGTGGCGTTAAATTTTTGTTGTAAGCGCCTGATGGTGTGATGTGAAGGCGCTTCCTTCATTCGATATTTTGCGCGATACGCACGTAACGTTTTCACAATTGAGAACGATAACAGAGCGTTGTGGTGGCGTGTACTACGACAGAAATATGCTTCGAACGCGGGCTGTCATAACCCGACCTGAAAACAGATATCAAAGTTATAGGGTTGCCAGATGTCGAAGATTTAAATGGCCTACCCAATGCACGGACTTTTAAAAAAATGTGTCTCAGGTGTAAGACAGCGGATTGCACACAATTCTCTCAAGAATGATGTTAAAGAAGTTACATGACAGCGCGCAGATCTTGTCTAAGCCCTTTTTTGACATCAAAAAGGTCTGTGAGATTACTTCCGGCCTTTGCGGGGCGTTCTTCATCGTCATTTTGTACAATCTGCTGAGAGATTTCTAACATAGCTCATCCCTATAGGTGCTATCATATGTGATCTGGACTTGAGTTTTCTATGGGATCTTCTATGTATTAATTTTTGGACAATTGTAGACGCATGCGACTTTCGGGCGATAGGTCTGTCTGTCACAAATAATTTCAAGCTTTCACATAATACCTCGGACGAGATCTTGAATGCAACGTTATGGTACTTGGTCAGAGGGTCTTTTTTCTTGTGACTCGCGAAAATGATGAGATAAAATTCATTAGGCATACTTTCCGTCAACCATATCTTGAAAATGAGCATATGCTTCTCTATCAAGTTGGTCAGCTGCACGTGGCTTGTTCAAGATCCGAGCATTCTATATCCAGATATAAACTTTCCATTTTTTGTCAACAGTACATTATTGGTTGATTCACAACAGTGGTGCTTTAATATTGTCGGCTAGTTAAGCCCACGCGCATCGCTCAATCTGGGACTCCTTCGACATAATTACCAAAGCTAGTTAACTTCTTTTTGGATATGCGAGCTGCTGCTGAACCATTAAGGGTACATTCGTCACCGTATCTAATGCACCGTTAACATTGGTATACATACTACAGGGAATCGTGATTCAAAGGAGAAAATGGTAGTTAGATGGCTCTTTTAACAAGACAACGACCCGAAATAAATAAGCCAAAAAGATGAGGACTGGTTTCAGATCAACTAAATGGTTCGTATGGACCATCACTTGCGGGCCGATTTCCGAAAGCGTGAGTTTTACTCCTGTGTACACACCTAAGAAAATTCACATTCACTGCCAGTATACACCCATTTCAATCCACGCACTGCCACAACGTACTGTGAGTTTGAGAGTGCTGAATGTGTACTATTTTGTCAGCCGAGTGAGCTGAATGCAATCTCAGAGAATTTAAAAATTCAAATCAAACGCGAAAATGAGCACAGACAACAACAACATAAGACAATATATTAGACGACTAAATCGGTATATATGTACGAGGGGCGTTCAACATATTCTCGGTATCGGGGTGAAGCTGTGGTTGTATATATAAATTGACTTATTTATCAAGTAATACTATTATTTTAGTGCATTCATGTAAAATTTCATATAAATGTGATTATTAATTCGCGTTTTATCTCTAGTTAAACAGAATCATAATGGCAACTGAGACGATGATGTTGAAAATTGAGCATCGCGCTGTAATTAAATTTCTCACTAAGCAAGGAAAAAGTCAAAAAACTATTCATGAAGAGATTGTGGCTGTTTACCAGGGTTCCGCACCTTCATTATCAACTGTGCAAAAGTGGTCAAGTGAGTTCAAGAGAGGCAGAGAGAGCATTGAAGACGACCCCCGCTCCGGCGCCCCGGCTACTGCTTGTACGGGAGAAAGCATCAAAGAAGTCGAAAAACTTGTTCTTGAGGATGCCCGAATAAAGGTGAAAATGATGGCAGAGATCACCAAGCTTTCAATTGGTACCATTCACACCATTCTTCACAGCGCCTCAGAAAAAAGTGAGAATCGCATGCTGTAGAGAGCTTTTGGAGATGTGTAGTGAGAACGCGGACGGTGTTATGGATCGAATTGTTACTGGGGACGAAACATGGGTCCACCACTATGACCCTGAAAGCAAACAAGAGTCCATGCAGTGGAATAAAAAAGGAACAGACCCCCCGAAGAAGTTCAAAGTCACTCCGTCTGCCGGGAAGCTCATGGCCACAGTTTTTTGGGACTCAAAGGGAATCTTGCTCATTGAGTACAAAAAAAGGTGAAACCATCAACGCCACATCCTACGCTTCCACTTTGCATAATTTGCGGGAGGAAATTAAAAATAAAAGACGGGGTAAACTCGCAGCGGGTGTGCTGCTTCTTCATGACAACGCTCCTGTTCACACGGCGCGAGTTTCCAAGGCTGCTGCGCGAGATTGTGGTTTCGAAGAAATCCAACACCCACCCTATAGTCCAGACCTTGCCCCTAGTGATTATTTCCTGTTTCCGGATTTGAAAAAATGTCTTCGTGGAAAAAGATTTTCGGATGATGAAGAACTCAAGTCGGCAATAAGTGGAGGAGGAGGAAATTTATTTTTTTGAGGGTTTAAAAAAGCTTATCTCAAGATGTAACAAATGCATTGATGTTAGGGGAGATTATATTGAAAAATAAAAACAATTTAAATTGAATTCGCATTTTCCTTCATATCGATACCGAGAATATATTGATCGCCCCTCGTAGATTGATTTGATAGAGTTTTTATTTGTATTGTTGTGTGTTTTATTGTATTTTCACAGGAAGAAACTGATAATTAATAGGTTTATAGGAGAGAGAAGAGAACATTTGCCTTTTTTAGGGACGGGCTGGACAAATTCTGCTTCTCATCTTCTTAGGTGTGGGCGGAGACATGACACAATCTATGTAGAAGCATTAATCTAACTAGGAAGTGTGTAGTAAACAGATTGGCCTTATTCAAGGAGTTGACGGTTGTAATTTATTATACGAGTACATATGTGATCTTGAGGGTGACTCACAGATTTTAATGTTTTCGAACATCTTGTAAGACCGAAAAAACAGTTCTCTAGCCCTGACAGCTTCTTTACAGCTCGGGTCATATCGAACCTTTTCTTTAGTATTACTCGAACAATGTTTTGTTTCAAAGCGTTTTTGAAGAAAGAAGGATCGATGATGGCACTAGCGTACAATCCGCACCATACCGTACATTTTTGTCTGATGTAATGGTGAACTTTTTGAGTACTGTCCTTGCTCCAAATATCGCAATTCTGTTTGTTTACGTATCCATTGAACCAGAAATGAACCTCATTCCAGAAGAAAATTTTACGGTAAAAACTGGGTCAACTTCCATTTGATTTAAAGTCCAATCAATTAGTGGTTACGTGGAATTAGAACTTGTACTAACTAGATTTTATAAGCCTTGAAATCCAGATAGTGGATGAATAAAGGCTAAGTTGTTGAGAACGACGACGAATCGATAAATTGGGGTCTTCTTCACCACGAGCTTTCACAGCCGCGATATTTTCTTAAGAACGCACTGCTCTCGTTCCTGTTGTGAGTATCCAATAGCGTGAATAAAAGTTTTTTCAAACAGAGCTTCGATTTTTGAAATAAATTTCAGGGATTTCAAATCGTTGTTGTGGCGTCAATCTTTCCATGATTACATACTATTGCTTCCCTGTGCTGAGGGAGTTCCAAATTTTCCTTCATCATGAATTCCTTCTCCTCATCGCTGCCTATTTGGTTTTTTTTTTTTTTTTTGCGTTCAAAAACAGAGTGAACAAAATCATTCAACTGTGTACACAGCAATTATCAAAAATAACTAACCTTCACGCGAAATCGCTAAAAGACTGTACACATTCTTTTGTGTAAACAGCAAAATCCATAGAGAACTTTTAGGCAGACATAAAGTAGTGTTTCGAGTTTCAAAACCCACCATTAACAACAAACATTGGTCCTCATTAAAGGCTGCATTGAAAAACTTATAATTGGAGATACGTGAGGTGTTTATGGGTTTCTTGTTGTGAAGCGCTACTAAAGAATTACTTGCATCGTTCGAGGTGAACCTGGACAACTAACAAGCCTCTCCAGTTAGTCCGACCTTTACCTAACTGCTTCCAGTTGCGCACTCCAAGTCGGTTGAAGTTCCCTTTTTCTTGTACCCGCCACCTAAGGTGAGGCCTTCCTCTACTGCGTTGTCCCTACGGGTTAGATACTTGTCCTAGCCATCTCAGGCGACTGATGCGCATAGTCGATGTCGCTGTGCAGCTCGTATAGATCGTCGTTGAATCTTCCCCTCCAAAGTCGGTCAACGCAAACGGGACTGAATATTTTCCGAATGACTTTTCTCTCAAAACGTCTGAGGATATCTTGATCCTCCATCGATAGTGTCCATGCTTCTGCGCCATAAAGTAGGATTGGGATGATCAATGCTTTATACAGAGTCCCCTTAGTTTTTCGGGATAAGACCTTATTACCCGATTGCCTTCTTAGCCCAATAAAAGACCGATTAGTAAGAGTGATTCTTCGTTTTATTTCTGCTGAGGTGATGTTGGCAGAATTTTTAGCAGAACCAAAGTAGACAAAGCCCTTTACTATTTCGAAATTGTAGCTGTCGATTTTGACATTCTGCCCAATTCGGCAATGTTGTGTGTCCATTATTGTTGACAGCATATACTTGGTTTTGACCTCATTTACCGTTAAACCTATTTTGGCAACTTAAGTTCGATACTAACGCACGCAACAATGCTTGTGCGCTGAGTTTTCCCAGTTATGTCGATATTCTCGGCGTACGCTAGTATTGTAGTTACATAGACTTTTGAAAGATTGTGCCTAGAATGTTCACTTGTGAGTTCTGCACCATTTTTTGAAGTATAATGTTAGAGATGTCACATGACAGCGCGTCACCTTGTCTGAAACCTTTTTAACATCACAGGTCTCGGTTAAGCCGTTACCTACCTTGACGGAGCAGTGAGCGCTCTCAATCGTGATTCTGGACAAAGATGCAAAAACTACTCATATACATAGCTCTATATCGATGAAAAAATGGTGGGTACTCGTACCAATTTCGACTTCATAAGTTTTTTCTCCAGGATCTGCCCGAATGTGGTCGATTGTGGAGTTTTTTGACGTGAAACTAAATTGATAGGAGTCAATCAGGTTGGTGACGAAGGGTTTCAGACGATCACACAATATGGCAGATAAGATCTGGTACGCGATGTTGAGGAGACTTATATCTCTAGAGTTGTCGCAGTTAAGGGGTCTCCTTTTTTGTGGATCTAGAAAACGTTGTCGAGATTCCATTCATCAGGCAAACACTCTGACCAGATCTAAGAATGACTTGATGTGTGCTCTCCGCAAAGTCATTTCCAGCAGCGTTGAATACCTCGACCGGTAAGCCGTCGGGTCCAGCTGCTTGGTTGGTTTTCAGCTTAGATATTGCTATCTTTACTTCGTTTTGGTCAGGTGGACGCAAGTTTCGGCTATCATAGGTCAAAGTCGAATCGTCTATTTGGCATCGTCTATGTTGGGCTTCTTCGCCATTTTACAGCTTTTCCATATTCTCAGCACCGACTGTGGCTTTACTGCAAGGTTTTCTTCTTCATCTACAGGTTTCTATACGGGTCTCCTTGCCTTGACACGTTTTTTTTGTTACCTGTTGGTAAAACTTCCGTACACTATACCTGGAGTACAACCTCTCAATATCTTCGATCGCGTACTTCTCGTGCCCTTTTTTCTTTTTCTGGAGAAGACGATGTTTTTCCCGTCTCTTTTGCAGCATCGCTTTGTAACCTTGTCTTCGGTACTTAACGCTGGTGGTATAGGTGTTGTTGAGAGATTTCGGGATACGCGGTAGGCGAAGATTCTGTCGGTCTTTTCTACGTCCTATCTTCTCACAGTACTTCTCCTTTGTTGTGGCACTTGGGAGATCCGCATTCAACCTTGGCTGCAGCAACAAACCCATTTCCACTAAGAATTTAGTCTCCTTATTAAATGTTGGGTGCCACCCATGGAGCGAAATAACCGCTGAACCCAAACATCTTTCTTTCTCCCTCTGTCCCACTTTTCAAAAAACTTAACACATGCCTAGAGCCATTATAAGTGTATTAATACCCACTTGAGTGTTAAGGTCTTCAAAAAAAAAAAAAGTAGTGATCCGAGTCAATGTTGTGCTGGCTGCCCGAAACGTTCGGACATCCAGAACACTGGAGGCATGCTTTACGTCTATCGCAAAATGATCAATTTGATTTAGTTTTTGTTGATCCGAAGACCCCATGAGGAAACCATGTTCTTGCTATAGCAATAGTACGTCCCGCCGCAAAGTCAATAAGCCGAAGTCCGTTGTCAGACGTGGTGTCGCGTAGGCTTTGCCAAAGATGTCCTCCTTTCCTATCCTGGCGTTAAAATCGCTTGGTACTTGGTGCTACCGCAATGTCTGATCTGGCTAGGGGCATTGAGCCCCGTAAGACTGCTTTGATACCATCAGACTCACGGAGTGAGTACCCTTTAAAATATGAAGACAAAATTAGGGAAAATATTAAGTTGTGTCTAGTAAAGCCATCTTGGCAAGGTAGATCCTTCACTGATATACTGCCAATATTTCACGTCATTTGATCGAATAGAAGCGGAGTTATTGCATCTGAAGTGACAGTATGTTTGTGTTATCGCTACAAAGATGACTGACGACCAAAAATTGCTGAGAATGCAACATTCGAAGGCCAAAAAGAACAAACACTTCCTTTACAACATTTTGACTGGTGATGAAACGTGATGTTTTCAATATGGTCCAGAAATCAAGCGCCAAAATGCCGAGTGCCAAACGCCAGACGAGCCAAAACTCGTTTGGAATCAAAAGTGAAGACAATGTTGCTTTGCTTTTACGATTTTAAGAGCAAAGAGTTCGTTTCGCAGGGCCAATGAGTTAATGCACAATTCTACCTTGGCGTTTTGAAGCGTTTGGTTCATCGTATTCGTATTATTCGGCCAGAATATCCCATAGAAGGAAGTTGGCGTTTGTTGCACGATAATGCGCCATCTCATCGGTCGACACTTGTGACCGATTTGTTGGGTAAAAATCGCATTTTAATTGTCAACCGTTCCCGTATTCGCCTGATTTGGTACCGTGCGACTTTTACCCTTTCGGAAAAATGCATTTGCCGAGTGGACATAGAAGCCATCCAAAAGGCTTGTACCAATATCCTGAAGGAAATCCCGGCCGACGATCTAAAACTCTAATTTGACATGGTTTTAGACCGTGAAAATCGCTTTGTTGAGTCGCAAGGGGACTAATTTGAATAAAATAAATCGGTTTTGCCAAAAAAAAACTTTTTGCTGTTCGTATTTTTAAAAAGTCCTGTTTAGTTTGGAACACACGTCCTAAGGTGAAGAATCCCCATTCTTTTACAATCCACATAGTCTTTTTATACTTAACACACTTAATGCCAGCCCTAAAACGGGTTCGGGCTGTAAAGAATACTTCGTTTAAACCTTGCCTAGGAAATTGGTCTTCCTCTTGCTGGGTCTACAACATAAAGATGCAATAACATTTCTTTTCTGCTTCGTAGACTGCTGAAATTCTTTCCGAACCTAAGGAAAGCCTATTTTTCAGTTACGTCGCAACTGGATCTCGTGCTGATTCTTCAGAATGCATAGTCATAAGACAAGTTATCGGATATTCAGTGAGTGATAAATACGCAAAGCCATCACCCGCAAGATTCATTAAATTTCTTCAAGGAAGGATATATGTATATTGGACTGATGCTCTCGATGGAGATAATAATACCGGTCACCAGATTCCAAAGAACGATCTATCTGTTCTAGTCCTGCCATAAGTTCTGTTACAAATATAAAACGCTATAAAAAAAGCAGTAAACATACGGTATTGTATTCAAAATTGTTTCATTTATTATACCACAATATTGATTATTAAAAAAAAATTAGATTCACCCGAAATGACTGCCTTTTGCTTTAACACAAGCTTCCAAATGATGTGACCATTGGGCTATAGAGGCACATACGGTTTCCATGAAGATCGTGGACGCTGCTCTGGTTAATGCTGTTTTAAGGCTTTCCAAATTTTTATGGGGAGTCTTGCAGGCTGACAATACTGACCACAAACCATAATCCAGTGGATTCAGATCTGGACTCCCCGGTGGCCAATCTTCTGTTGACCCACTCCTGTATGGTTTTGGCTTTATGCGTTAGAGCACAGTCCTGTTGGAAGATCCATCTGCATACATTGAAAAGGGTATTGATCAAACCCTTCACAACACCTTTTAATACATCTTCTTGGTAAACCTTTGCACCAGTTTTTACGCCTTTTTCATAGAAATGGAAGGATGTGACACCATGGTGAGAGACCCTCCACTAAACCATTACGGAAAAAATTTTCTCATCCGTAAACAGAATATTTTCATGGTTATTGTCCGCGTGCCACTGCAAAAGTCGCTTGCAACTTTCCAGCCTAATTTTTTTTAGTTGAGGAGTTAGAAGATAACCCTTGGATCGACGATAGGTTTTCATATGCACATCATCCCGAATCTGGTTGATATATCCAATTCCTTGGACATGATCTTCTGCTTCCTAAGGGGATTTTTCCGAATTTGTTCACGCACTGCCTTTACTACCGCATTCGTACGGACGACACGCGGGCAACCACTTCTTGGCAAATCCTCTACTCCAGACAATTCTCCGAAGCGAGCAATAGCCCGATAAACGATATTCTCGATATTCCGAGTGGTCTTAGCAATTCCAAAATTTGGCCTGCACTCTTTCCGCTCTTATGCAACGCTATTACCGCGACTCGATTCTCACCCTGAATGACTCGAACTTCAACCAACTTCAGACTGCTATAATTTCCAAACCATTCATGACAATGAGCTCAAATTTTGACACATGACAGATAATTTTATTATTTACAAACGATTTGCGTCTCAGTTGTGTTGAAAAATTTTTATCCGCGATGGAATTCAAACGTGATTGCTTTATATTTGGCTGGAAAACCACAAGTAGCTATCGTTAGAGCCCTCCAGCACTTCAACGTGAATAAATCATTTGTGTCTCGAATCATAGCTCGTTACCGTGATACTGGCAGGATTACAAAACGCCATGGAGGTGGTCATAAAAAAACAGCAACATCGGCAGAAATCGTTCGGAAAGTGAAAGCTCGAATTGAGCGAAATCCGCGTCAAAGTTCAAGAAAAATGGCTCGTGAGCTCAACATATCGTTGGAAGGGATGCAGCACATACTGAAAAATGAACTTGGGCTCAAGCCATTGAAGTTCCAAAAAGCACACGATCTTACACTGCAACAGAAAAAAGTTAGAGTCGAAAGAGCGAAGAAGTTGCTACGCTTACACGAAAGTGGTGAGTTGCCGATTTTTCCGAGTCGCCATTTGTTATCTAGCAATATGTCAACAAACAAAATGATCGAGTTTACTTGCCAGAGAGGTCCTTCGAAAATTTACACCTTCGGACATCCACCAGAAAGCAGGCAGCACCGATGGTGATGGTTTGGGCCGCCATAACCGCCGATGGTTGCTCTCCGCTCGTATTTTTGGACTTTGGCGTCAAAATTAATGCGATCGTATACCGTGAAACTGTCTTAGAGGCAGTATTGAAGCCTTGGGCAAACAATCATTTCGGTCGGAGACCGTGGACATTCCAACAAGACTCGTCACCGTCTCACAAAGCGAGCGTCAACCAAAATTGGTTAAAAAACAATGTTCCACACTTCATTTCTTCGACACAATGGATTGCAAATCCGTTGGATTTCTTTGTCTGGGGTATTTTGAAGGCGAAGGTTGGCACTAAAAAATACCAAAGTTTGCACCACCTCAAACAAGCACTTCGCCGGGAATGGGCCAAAATACCGCAAAGTCACTTGCGTGCAGCGTGCGATGCTTTCTTCGGCCTTCTCAAGGCCATTATTCGCGCCAAAGGTGGACATATTGAAAACTACTGATACAAATTAATTTGTTGTTGATGTATTTTCCAACATTTTTTGCTTTGGCACAATAAAATTTATCAAAAAATAAAAAAAATTATAGCATTTTAAAAAGTCACAGTTCGAGTAAGTCACCCTGTAGATATTAATTTAATGGGCAGCACTTGGTACCACTCGGACTGCAGTTCCGATGACTGCGCGCCGACTGTCAATTTAATTTGGCCTTATGTAAAGGGTAAGCCAACAGGTGGTGCGGATGTTGGCTGGCGATTACTGTAATTTACTAAATTCAATGTGGTTAATCTTTTTGACAGATGTCATACAATCTTTGGCAACTTTGGACATGGAATCGTTTATCACGCAACAACGCATTTTTGACAGTCAATCATACGTATTACGAAAATGTGCGATCTGTAAAAGTAATATTTCGTAAAATTCGTGAATTTTTCGGACAACATAATCGCCCTAGTGAGTGCGGAATTCGTGCAATGGTGAAGTGTTTTCATGAAACTGATTCGGTATCTGGTCAAACTCGATATCAGCATGCTCGGTAAGCATGTACACGCCAAAACATCACCACTGTGACCGAAAGTGTTCAAAATCAGCAAGGCACCTCAATTCCTCGCCAAAGTCAACCATTGGGCCTTACTTATGGCACTCTAAGGCAAATTTTAAAAGTTGATCTTCATTTGCAAGCGGATGTTGGATCCCGATCCCAATTTGTCATCGAATTTGATATTTTCCGATGAAGCCCATTTTTGGATGGATGAGTATGTGAATAAATAAAATTGTCGTTTTTAGAGACCGGAAATCGGAAAAAAAGTCAGAGTATGGTTCGGATTATGGGTTGGCGGCATCATTGGCCCGTACTCTTTCGAAGATGAGGCTGGACTGGAAAGACAGTTATAGTGAATGGAGAACGTTACCGCAATATGTTGACCAGCCATTTCTACCTTGGGCGGCAAAATTGAATGAACGACCTCTGGTTTCAACAGGATGCAACTACCACCCACACAAGCCACCAACCAATCAATTTATTGCGTACGAAATGTGAAGAAATTGAAGATGGGGTTATTTGAAGAGTCAGGTCTATGCCAATAACCCAGCGACAATTCAGGATCTCAAACATAACATCCAAACTGAAATTGCGACCATTGACCCACTTATTCTTCGAAAAGTCATCGATAATTTTGACCTTCGGATGGTCGCGTGCAACAGAAGCCGTGGTGGTCACATGAACGATGTTGTGTTCCATTCATAATTGTCACAGTCCGAACTTAATCAATAAAATTCTACATAGATTTCACAATGAATGTGTATTTAATTTAATGAAAACTTCCACACTCGCTGTTGGCTCACCCTTTACATGACATATCATGAGTTCATTTTCTATATATAGTATAACATATACTGATACAGGACAGACTTCGACCAGCATCTAAGCTGGGAAAGGATTTTATTCCAACCTTCACAGATGCCTTCAAAATCAACCAATAATGTGGCGCTCGTATTTTCACAAAGGAACATAAACTTACACTTTACTCCTTGTTGGCTAATGTGATGGGTGGAAGTAAGTAATGCGAGCATTTTATCACTGAGGTGATTAGGGAATGTACTTTTTATTGATTCAATATAAAAATAAACCGTTATGTACTTCTTCAGATACCTGTTATCTTATTACAAAAATTTGTTCGTCAATAAACTTGATGACTCTCTTATCATTGAACTTTAATACACTTAAATTTTCTGACGGCTGCGCCCACGTTTTTGTATTCGATCAAAGTTTCCCCGATAACAGGTGTTAATTAGACGTACTAATCGAGATAAAGTCAGTATAGATTGTGAACACACATATTTAGTTCCGCACTTGTACTAATTATTTAGAGCACACAGAGTTATTATCCCCACATCAAATGTTATCAACCCAATTTAAGGGCTTAACGGACTATGTAGAGCTTAATTTGATTACCATGTCCGATTGGATAATGGAAATGGATGGTATTGGCAGTGATAACGACGCGGATAGGGAATTTAATTTTCTTTACTTATCCACTGGATTAGATCATGATGAGACCATAATAACCAAAACCATCTTAGTCATCGCAGATACATCTAATACATTTCACCACATGATACAACGGATTACTTACTGTTTTCCCATCTTTGCATTTAACTATTATGATATCATTTGGTGGACTTTGGTCTTAACCCCGGCTTAGCTGCGATACAAACGCCATCAACAAAACAGCACCGGGCAATAATGAGTAACCGACGTTCTTTGTTTGAGCTTCAATGTGTCTAGACTATTGAACCCATCTCTGGTTGACGTGTTCAAATCTCAAACAAAGAGAACCTGGTTATAATTTTATTTTTACGTAAATTAAATAAAAATCTGACAGATTAATGGAATATGCTCTCATAAGAGTGCGTGTTGCAAGCAATTAACGCCAAGGTTACGTAATTGCTGGCAAAGAACACGCCAATTGGCGGTTAATTTTTGCAAATACATAGTTCGAAAATCTTTGAGAAAAACAACACTTGGTAAAGGAAATCAACAATATAATATGTAATAATGAGACATGACATACAGTGTGATCTACAGAAAAAGGAACTTGTGTGTTTCTTTTTTTTTTAATTGTGAAACACTCAAGAGACTAAATGGGAGCAGGACTATTAAGATGAGTATTTATTTTATGGTACCAAGCCTAAAGAAATTCATGAGAGCTTACAATAATTTAGTGACAAGGACAATGGTAAGAATAAGTTTATTCGTATTTTCTTTGTTATTCTTATTTATCGAGTATTTAATTTTATATATCGCTGGCCAGGTTTCTAATTAAATGCTTTCTATAAGTATTTATGTTTTTGATTCCCCTAAGTGTCATAGGTAGTGAGTTCCATAAATGAGTGGCATGTGCAAAAAAGGTAGACTTAAATCTAGGTTGAATAAGGAAAACAGTTCTTTGCGAGCTTGCGAAAGCCAGTCAGTTGTGCAGAGTGCGCCATCTGTTATGTTGGTATGTAAACATTGAATAAACTTGACATTTATCAACCGATTAACTTGAGTAGGCAAATTTTTGAAACTTCAATTCAATACAATTTTAAACATGAATCGCTTCATACTGAAACAATTCGCCGAAATAGTGAAGCTTTACATTGAAAATAGTCGTTCAACGCGCATATCGTCGAAAATATCGTGCTCAACAAGCACCGTCTGACAACACTATTCGTCGTTTGGTGTTGAATTTTGTTGAGCACGGGACAGTGGGAGATCGTCGACATGCTGTTCATCAATGCCCAAGACGTTCTAATGAACTGGTTGAAGCAGCAAGAGAGAGTGCTGCCGAGAATCCACATGTGTCGTATCGAAATCGCGCTCAGCATTCCAACTTGCGGCGTATTTTGGAGGAAGATTTGCATTTGCTTCGGTATAAAGTGCAATTGGCTCAACGAATATTGTCGGCAGACCGTCCATGTCGCTTGGAATACGGCCAAACAGTCGCTCGAATGGTTGACGAATTTGAGGAACGGAGAATCGACAGGAGATCCATGAAACACCATTGCATAACCAAAAAGTGACTGTTTGGGGCGGCGTTTGCGTCAAAATCATCATTGGGCCATTTTTCTTCAGAGAAGGCGATAGAATCGATATCGGTGGATATTGGCTCATTATGTCTGCCCACAAATATGTGAAAAAGATCTGAATGGTTACTGGTTTCAACAGGACAGTACGCCATGCCACACT
Source organism: Volucella zonaria (assembly GCA_963966105.1). Taxonomy (NCBI): domain Eukaryota; kingdom Metazoa; phylum Arthropoda; class Insecta; order Diptera; family Syrphidae; genus Volucella; species Volucella zonaria. The sequence goes on along the minus strand of OZ014534.1, from coordinate 78,650,794 downwards.
GCAAATCAAACAGTGCAGTTTATGCAACGAAAATTGCCTGGACTTGTGCTGTCAAAAAATGGCGACATTGACTGGTCACCCAGATCTCCAGATTTGACCCCTCCGGATTTCTTTTTGTGGGGTTATTTAAAAAAGCAAAGTGTTCACCAGCAAGCCTCAGACCATTGACGAGCTCAAGATAAACATTCGTGCCGGAGTTGCTCGAAAAAGTGATGGAAAACACAGCAAAAAGGCACATTTTGCTTTGGCCGCCAATATCATGCAGCTAAAATGAGGGGTGTCCCATTTTGAATATTGCGTCATATATAAATATTAAGGTTCAGTCATGGGGGATTAGACGGACGGCACAACGCAAAGAAATTGTGAAAATCCACTACCGAAATGGTGAGATTTTTGTGGAGACTATTCGAAAATGTCGTGAATTTTTCGGCCACCATAATGCGCTTTCTCGTCGTGTATTGGTCCCTTAATCGAGAAATTTCAGGCGATTGGGTTAGTTCAAATCCAGAAGCGAACTGTCCATGTTCGTGCAGTTCGGTCTAATGAAAACAATGCCACAGTAACAGGATCTTTCTGCCTCGATTCATCATCGTTCTCAGCAATTGATACTTTCACGAAGCAGTTTATCGCGAATTTTGACTAAAGACTTACATTTAATTAACACAACATTTGAAGCCAGTAGACCAAGCGCAGCGCCGAACATTCGCAGAATGGATCTTACGGCAACAGCAAGTGAATAGTGATTTCTCGAAGAAAAGCATCTTCTCCGATGAGGCGCATTTCGAACTTGATTGCTATGTCAACAAACAGAATTGTCGCTTTTGGGGAACTGATAATCCAAGAGCGATCCATCAATCTTGCATGCATCCACTACGATCCACTGTTTGGTGCGCATTTTGGGTTGGCGGATTCTTGTCAATGAGCCAGATGGCAACGCCATGCTCATTGATTTAACAAAAACCTTTGCAATTAAAATGAAGTACATAAAAAACAATCTAATCTTAAATCAAATCTACTATAATAGATATAATAAGTGTGTAGGCGCCAAAATATTTGTACATGTTGGGGTTTATTTGTTAAATTTGTTTCTACAACTTTTACTATACATATAATACAGGTTTCTCTTGGAACTAAACTTGTCAACCACACTGTCTACTAAAGCAAACAAATCGAAAAACAAAATACCGCAGTTCACTTTTAAATTTAATTATTCATTTATAAGTGGCTTGTATAAACTTGAGAGTCCTTTTTGAATTCCTTGAAAGTGAAATTGTTTTGAAAAGTCCCCCCAAATACTCATATACACCCACAGGCATACGTATTTCTGGTATAATGTCAAGGACAAGTGCTTTAAGCAAAATAAAAAAACAGGACAATCATTTGAATGGATAAAAGCAATTTGGTTTAGAGACTCATTAAAACTTATTCCAGGTCTGTATGAATACTTATGTTTAGTTACATTGGTAGGGACATTAATAAATTTCGAAAACGTTCAAAAGAAACAAATCATAGCCGACGGATTTTTTTTTCTGTTAAATAACTCAATTAAGAACAAAAATAAGTCTTTCCTTTATCAATTTAAATGAGTTTTTTTTTAATATGTAGTATCAGACGAAGCATGTACCCTTGAGGGATACCATGTACCTGCCAACTAAGCAACTACAAGTGATTGTACTGACTGATTGATAGATAAGTTGACTGGCTTCTTTCCACTTGTTGGTCTTAATCGCCAACAGGCGTTGGTTTTTTCATAATCTAATAATCGTCGACTGTGATTCTTGGCAACAAGAGTTTTTTCTTCACCTTGGCCTCAATCTAAGCCTCTCTACTAAACGCAGTCTTAAGCTTACTGCTTCTTGTTGCGAAGTCCAAGTTGGTTGAGATTGCATCCCACTTGTGCGCGGACACTGCACAAAGTGCCCCTTAAGTGACTAATGCTAAGTTTTTTGATCAGGTCGATGTCGCTATACAGGTCGTAGAGTTTGTTGTTAAATCTCCTCCTTCAAAGCCCGTCAACGTAAATGATATGTTCGAAGATCAGATCTATAAGGACTTGCAAAAGTTGTTCAGGATCTTGGAAAAAATAAAATAAGGGTCCCCTTATTTTCATCTTTCTTCTTCTCAAAGGGTTATTGATACCAGTTTACCGTATTTTTATGTCTTAAGGCATAAAAAGGCTTTGAGCCTCCATGTTGGGGGAGGTACATCGGTTAACGAGTAGCAACTTAGCCCCAGCAATATGTCTGAATTATGCTGTGTGCCTTCACCGCCCTCTACAAATTGCAACAAAAAGTGGACCTAGTACCGCATAATCACTTTATACCTTGGAAGAACTATCGAAGTATTGTATATCCCTATATGTGTTCAGGGTAGTGCGTGAAGGCCTTTTTCGGCAAATATCAGTGTATGTGTTCAGGGTAGTGCGTGAAGACCTTTTTCGGCAAATATCAGTGTTGATTCTGACCAGATCAATCCATTTGGAGAAATTCTGGAAAAAAATCGATGGAGGCCAAGTTGTTTCGAATCATACATATATACATGGACTTCGCATATGATAAGGCGATTTTCGGGATCTCGTGGGTATCAGTGTAATTTCTAGATTAGATTGAAATGTAATTGATACCATTAGTTATGAATTATGACATCATTCAAATGTCCTCCATAAAACTGCTATCATGAGTGGATTCGCTGGACCCAATTTTCGATGATTTTCGCATAACACAGGGCACTCCTGCTTCATCAGGACGGCTGCTGAGCAATCGCTTTTACGGATCAATTACGGCATCCAAGCTCTAGTCAGTTTAAGCTACTTGGTGCACACCTCCTTTAAGAGCTACTCGGGTGTATTCGAAGCCCAGGTCTTTATGCCAAAAAAAAGCAAATATAGAGTTTAGGAAAATGTTCTCGAGTCTTGAGCTTGGATTGGGTTATTTAAGTTCAAGGTACATCAGAAACAAAAAAGTTATTCTTTTCATTTCCTGCAATGTCTTGAATGTCTTATGTTACAGGTACTTCGACCATCTTACTGAAATTCCTGGATGACTATTATGTCTGTTTTTGAAAAACTACTCGGTCAGCACTCAGACAAAGAACTTTCTCAGTCTTTCGAAGAAAAATGAGTAAGCGCTTCAATGATGAAGTGCCTACACTACCACCACTCATCATGACAACGCCGAATATCTGCAGCCTGATGCGATCGTAAGCGAGGTAGTGCTCCATCATTTTCATAGCAAGCATTATCACTTACGTTCAGCACATTTAAGTGCTTACAAAAGCGTAGTGCCCCGTTACGACGCCAGTAAGCAGCCTGCAGTCTTTCCTAACGAGGGACAGGAAGAAAGTCGCTGACCTCTTAGAGTCATCGGGAAACATTCATTTGGTCTACCGACAAGCTGGAGGGTCAGGCAATCTACAGTTATGCCCACGTGTAACCCAACTTTTAATGGAATCCCTAACTGAGGGCGCAGGCAGTTCGTGTGCTGAAAAAATCTCCTCGTCGGCGATTTAATTTTCCGTGATCCCATTGTGACTTGGGACCCAGACAAGACTCAGTAAATTTAGCCTCCCGCTGTCGCTAGAGATGCAAATGCTTTGTTCCCTCCACCGATTCTTCACAATATAGTTCGTCGGCATTAGTATTGCAAATATCTCCGGCTGGGAGACAGACGCAGGATTTCCTAACGAGGAGTAAAATCTAACGTTGTCGTCCTGTAGAAAGACACCAGCGATACAACATAAATCGGTTTTGGAGCCATCAGAGAGGGTCGACTACATTCCTTTCCTGGCTCAGATACTGTCCGAAACCAGTCTTGGGCACAGGGAAAGTCGATTCGTATTTTTTCAGCAGCATGAGTTCCGGTGTCATCGCAGCAGATGGCATGCCCATAGCACCAGAGTCAAAAGACAGTCGGCGTGGAAGGTCATCAAAACTCCAGTGCAGCCCATGATATGAAGTGGAAAGGAAAGTGAGATTTATGAGCGCGTCTAGAGCGGAGGCAGGCGCGCAAGGAAAATCCTCATGCAGCAGAGACAGACAGTTCTTTGAAGTCTGTTAAAAGCAGTAATGACTGAATTTCGTTAAAGCTTGTTCCACCAGACAACCGATGCATAGGATATAATTTGTAGATCCAAAGGACCGTTCTCGGTGACAAGCCTCACATCTTTTCGACATTTGCTTTGCACTGCCAGAAGACCGATAGCGCCTTAGAGGCTTTCGACATAACATGTTCAGTCCATAGAAGTTTGTAATCCAGGATGGTACCCCAATACCTAGTTTCTTTGGAGAATTGGGTGATAATGCCGTTAAGGAGTTGATGAGCCAGACCGGTCAGCTTGTTCCTTCTCGTAAAAAGAATGTAAGCTTTCCTCTTTTTATAACCATGGCTTCCTTTTCTACGTAAAACATAAAAATAATACCGACTGCCTGCGAGTATTCTTTTATTCCTTCTTCATACACTAATAGGCATTTACGAATATATAGTAGTACGTTATATACATAGTACGTATTCCATATATGTATGGGTATATATGGATGGCACAAGGAAACCTCAGTTTTGAGATGATTGATTGAGTAAGCTTTAGATTTAGTTTTGCGATCCCATAGCTGAAGGCTTTTCTCTGACAGCCAGAAATTTTGTCACAACCAAAGGACGAAGCATGTACAATATCATTGAAATTGTTTGCATATAATGATAGTCTTAACGTGTCTCATACAGGTTGTAACATAAAAAAAAACGCATCTGCTTCAATCACAATATTTCGACTAAAACTCAATCTTGAAACTCTTCTGCATTGTAAATTGATTGCTTTTCAAAATTGTCTCCTTAAATAAAGCGATAATGGCCCACGAAATATGTTACATCATCAATCTCCACAGCTTAATATAGATATGCATACTCCTTGGTTACGCTAAACATAAATCTGTTAACTTCCATCCAGATTGCTCTGAAACTTCATTTACATATCCCGTCTACGGCATAAATCACTCTGCACTCAATGCTAAAACTAATGTATTCCCTGTCAATATCCAATCCTTGGTTACATCAAATCTATAAATCCGTCCATCCCCAATGAATTCTCTATCAACATGCACAGAGATACGAGTATACTCGTACATGCAAATTTCTATTCATTGTACGAGTATGTACCCTCCACTTACTGCTCACTCAACCCTCTTCATTCCTGACAATGACAAACATAACGACAAATCGTAACACACATTTTCAAATCGATTCTCAACACCGCTAACGTGACACACCTGCAGAAAGGGTAACAAGTGGGCGCACCTAACCCACTTGTGCAAGCTTCTCCACTAATTGCATTAACCGTGTGTAGACAAAATCACTATTTACGACAACTTGACGGAGCACAAAGCCACTAGACTCCGCCATTCCAAGGAAAATGTATTCAAGGGCTGGCTGCCTGTCGAACTATGACGCTAATGAAATTGTCACATCGCTTTACATGTTTAACGGCAATCCTATTACGAAGTAGGTTTAGGCCATAAGGAAGCATTGAAATGCATGTACCAGGTACCTGCTGTCTTCCATATTCGAATAAATGATGAAATTTATTGATTTTCAGCGGCATTCAGAAGAGAGTGGGTTTCCTTTATTTTGCGAAAACGAAATTGACACTATTTGAACAATCATCAATCAATCAGTCAATCAACTGTCTAAATACAGGGAAAAAATTTATTTAAATCTTTTAAGGGAGGAATCCATAGATCACGCCTAAAGAATACATTGTACGTTCATACATTGTACGGGCCGGCCTTGATGGCCTCCCAATACATTTGGCGTCGGTCGGTTTGAATAGTGCTCCAATAATCTCATTAATGGTTATCTCATTATTTTTCTTAATGATTCTGATAGTGCCACAGTTCGTTTAAATTTAAATATTTCGAATCGAACATGAGCTTGAGGCACAATAACATCTAGCAAAACTACCCGAAGTCCGTATGCATCGTCGTTTTTTACGCGTTGTGAACAATTTCGCGCGATTTTTAATAGAACTCCAACAGACGGAATGCTTTTCATCAGTGGAGTTTGAAACCGATGCGTCAAGAAATCCAAAAACGAATACACAGACTTCGATGGAGGAAAACCTTTCAGAATAAAAATCTTGATTCACGAGTGGGTACGAGTAATAATGTAAATCACACGGGTTAATTGGCGGACATCAACCCCAAATTGATACCATCTATGATGGAATAACGCGAAATGTCGAATAAAGGGTTCTAAAGTCTAATGTTGTGGATATCTTGAACGTCAGAAAGACAAGAAAATATTATGATTAAGGTTGACGTCGGATGATGACAAGAAATCGCCAGAGCCTTTCCCGATCCAAAGTCCCTTAATCTCTCAAGAGATGCTATGCCATTAGCATCAGATACTAAAAACCAGTGCTGGCAAAAACCAATCAGAGTATGGACGAAAGAAAGTGCGCCCGATAACTGAAACCTCAGCACTGTTTGCCCGATTCTCAATCAAAAAATGTATACCAATAAGTGTCCTCAATATAAGGACCCTACCTGCTCTACTGTGCGCCTTAAGCCTTTGCTCAACAACATGGTTTGTCCACATCTGTGTGACCTTGCACTAGGAAGGTCCACCTTAATCTTAAATTACATGCTGGAGCAAATCTTGAAGAAAAAGTCATGAACCTCAGATTGATTCATAGCAGGTTTTTATCGATTTCAAGACTGTGTATGATAGTTTTATAAAGACGTGCTACAAGGTGCGTTCCAAAGTAAACAGGACTTTTTAAAAATAAGAACAGCAAAACGTTTTTCTTGGGAAAACCGATTTATTTTATTCAAAGTAATCTCTTTCCGACTTAACACATCGATATGCATGGTCAAAAAGCATGTCGAATGTGCGTTTTAGATCGTCGGCCGGGAATTCCTTCTATGTCCATAAAACTTTTCCTTTCATCGGCAAATGCATTTTTCCGAAAAGCTAAAAGTCGCACGGTACCAAATCATGCAAATATGGGGGGGTTGACAGTTAAAATGCGATTTTTAGCCAAAAAATCGGTAACCAGTGTAGGTCGATTAGATGGCTCATTATATTGCAACAAACGCCAACTTTCTTCTGCGCGATATTCTGGCCGAATACAACGAATAAGATGCACCAAACGCTTAAAAACACCAAGATAGAATTAACTGTTTGGGCCGGTTTAACGAACTCTTTGTAGACAATATCCTTAGAATCGTAGAAGCAAATCAACATTATCTTGACTTTCAACTTCTCCAAATAAGATAATTTAGGTTTTTGGTCACCTGGCGCCTTCCACTCGCCACTTAGTTTCTGGATTATATTGAAAACATGCCGTTTCATTAGCAGTCACAATGTTGTAAAGGAAGTTTTTGTTCTTTTTGGACTCCTTGATGATGTCCTTTCAACATTCAAAATTCTGAGCAATTTTTGCTGGGTGCTCATTTTTGTGCCTATGACACAAACATACTGTCACTTCAGACGCGATTACTCCGCTTCTATTCGTCTCAATGTAATGAAATTTGACAATACATCAGTGAAGGATCTGTCTTTCCGACGCATGTAATTGCCACTAGATAGCCTCACTGGAAATACCTATTTTTGAAAACTCTGCTTTATTTTGAACGGATTTGAAATGTACTTAGAGTAATTCTTGAATCCATGCCAATCTTGTTAGATTGTGAAGGATGACGATGAAGAATGCATGTTACTCCATCAAGATTGGTGAAGACCTCGCCTATACCTTCGATATCAAAGATGAATTTAATCAGGCTGTCCTTAAAAAAGGTGCGCAAACCTCATTCGCCAATATCAATCTTTCAACTTTCAAAATTCAGTTTAATTTTTCGCATACGCTTACGATGTTCACTTAATCAAAAGAACGCAGGGTAATATGAGTAACGTATTCATCACAGCTGTCTCGGAGAAAAAGTCCTTTCAAACAGATATAACTCTGAGCAAACAGAATCTAGGAAGGCACAGTTCCTAGCTATTTAATCTATCAACGACAAAAAGAATAACTTTTACGAATCACTATTTCTTTGGGCTAAGAAAATAATTGCAGATCAAAGCCTTCCTTCGAACAACTAAAGTTCTGCTCTATGTGACAGAAACATGGACTTTGTCAATAATAGAAGAGGTCTCATCTGCAAAATAAGATAAATGGAAGAGAAGGTACAAAAACGATACAGCGACATCAGAAGACTCTGAATACAAGTACTAATGCATGTAAAGTAGATTAACGGCAGCGCTACAACTCGAAAAATTTTCTAGCCAGCTCTGTGTTGATGCCAGGTTTCCTTAATCCAAGTGGAAGCACAAAGCCCGCCGGCTTCATATAACTAAAAAATAAATTTGGTAGTGTAACGATGAAAAGAAAATGTCGGCGGACAAACAGCAAGGGTTTATGAATCGCTGCCGAAGTAAAGAAACTCCACCGAAATAAGGACTCAGCAGTTGGGCTGCAGTCAGCACGACGCCCAAGTCAATCCAGTCAAACTACCGCATCGGCTAAAATCTGGGTCATCGATTTTAAAGTGCTTTAAACTTAGAATGAGCAATCAATAAATTGTATGAATAGCCAGCACTTTAAATAAATAAAGCCAAAACTAATTTCACAATCAAATTGATGTCTCAGTTATATAAATAACTGTAACCCTACCAAAGGTAAGGTGGTTATTTATTAAAACTCTCTAACAAAGTGTTATTTCATTTAACAAGTCCTTCGAGAAAAACTAAAATGAAAAATCATGAAAGGGTTATAGGTAGCCTTCAGGATGTCATTGTCCAACTGGTAGAGGTTAGAGTTAGACTTACCAAGCTAGGATTAGATAAGCGTACCCCTGAAACGCGTGCAAGGCAATATGGCAAGGAAAGGAGCCTCTGGATTTCCATCGAAGCTAACTACCCTTGACGGGCGTAAGTGGAACAACCGCTGCCCACTTTTTGCCACAGTTCGAAGTAGCAAAATACATCTTCTTAAAAATTAAGAAGTTCGTAGAACTGATAAAGGGGGATGTAAGAGCTCAAGATAATACCAAGGAGGCAATCCGTTATGGAACCAACCAAGCTCCGGAAGCTCCTTCGGCCACTGGTTCTAACCCGAAGATGGATGCCCCGATCATCTTAGCAACAAATTCTGATCCTGCTCCATCACAAGTACAGAGGGAGCACACCAATAATGGTCCCGAGTTTGGGATGACGCAGAATTTCAGGTTGCCAGCCCAACCCACATGGAAGGAGTTGGGTTTGTTTTAAATAATCGCGTGGAAGGGTACGCCATCAATCGACCACAACAGCCACAACCATCACAGACAACTGAAGTTCTTGCACACTATAGCGAGGCTAACACTTCAACGCGAGTCCACCCCACAGACCATAGCATCGCGTACTGAACATAGTATCAAAATCCCGGAAGTTAGTTTGCGTGAGTATTGTGGAGGCATTACGAAATATCGTGAATTCAAGGACAATTCGATTCACTGGTATTAAGAAGTCGTACTTCAATCATCGATCGTTTCGCTTTACTCAAATCCAAGCTGACTTGAAAAGCATTAGAGGCACCTTACTGAAGACAATTATCATATAGCCTTGTCACTTTTGATAGAACGTTTAATAACCCAAGGCACCTAGCAAAAGTAGAGTTGGAGGCTTTGATAACTCTACCCCAACCCCCAACGATTCCGGTGATGCCGAATCATAACCTACATGCGCTACACTAAGGGGCGAGTCTCCAATCTGAAAAAAAAAAATGAGATAAATGGAGAACAGATCTTGGCTTTTCTTATCCTTTGATGCTTAGACCCCATCACACGGAGAAGGCTAGAAGATGCTGTTGGAATTATGTAACTACACCAACCGTACAACCGCGACAAACGAGAAAGTTTTTCATTTGCACCGGGCTACCTCAGATGACAGAATATTCACAACTTCTAGGCTCTACAAGTCGAGAAAGCTTATTACGGGATTATAAAATCTGTATATGTTGCGCAAGCATCGTTTTGACTTTCGCTCCCCTTGCAGATCAAAACCGTTTTTAAAATGTGAAACTTGTCACATTACGGCAATGCATCCTCAACCAATTTGGATCCAGACTGAAGCGCTAGCAACAAGCACCACTTATCTGTGTCAAAATGAGTTTGAAACGTCCTCTAATCTGCTTACGTCCCTATTCGCTGTTTACTAGATCAGAAAAGCCAAGCGAATTACATATCCAAGGATCTATTCGTAGTACAAAAATTAAGATTGCCAAAAAAACGTACCCCGGTCAAAGTTATCGGGGTAAGGAGAGAGATTGGAACATTCCGTTCTAGTGCCAGCATCAAACTCAAGCTTGACCATCCGGAACTGCCATTCGTAATTATAAAAGCCATCGCAGTCAAACATGTTACTGAATCCCTGCCCAGTATGCCCAGTCATATTGCCTGGAAGTCCCCATATAACAAGCCACTTGCAGATCCACATTTTATTAAACCTGCACACAAACCCTTATTATTAGGTGGACCTGTATGCTACGACCGAGACTAGAAAAGAAGGATGCACTCTTACTACAAAATACTTGGTGGATGGATTATATATGAAGACCCAGTGTCTTCACGACACTCTGAATTCGAGTCAAATTTAATAGATTTCTAGGATCTGCCAGCCAGCAAAGAAAGCTTTGGTGTGGATTTTATTTTGGCAGAGTATTCCAGAAAAAGTTGAACTACGTCACTTCATCAAATTTTGTTTAAAGCTTAAGGGATTCAGCCCTCAGGAGCGTCTGAGCAAAATTGGTGCCAAAGTTGCTGGGAATTGAGCAGAAGCAACTTCGTGTGAAGATCCAGGACATGCTGGACACTGTAAACTGTGATCGCAACAGAGTGATCATTGATGACGAGTCCTGGGTTGACGGGTACGACCTAGAAGCCAAGTTCCAGTTACCACAATGGAAACATACAACATCCCCGAGGCCCTAAAAAAGCAAGGCAAGACCGCAGCGATGTGAAAGTCATATTGGTGGTGCTTCCAATGGAGTGGTTCATCATGAGTACGCTCCACACGGTACTACTATCACCAAGGAGTACTACCGAGAGGGTCGTGCTGCAGTGAGACGCAAACGGCCGGACCTGTGGGCAAATTGCAATTGGCAACTATTTTACATCACGATAATGCACCCGCTCATTCTTTACACATGATTCAGATTTATAAGCACAACACCCCTGTGGTCTGCCAACCTCCTTACTCTCCTGACCTTGCTTCCTATGATTTCTGGCTTCTCCTCTAGCTGAAAATGTCTTTGAAAGGGATCAGATTTCAGACCAGGGAAAACAGTATGCAAATTGGGACGGACCACCTGCGCGCCCTAGCAGAAGAGGATTTCCGGCGTTGCTTCCAGCAGTGGCAGAAACGTTGGAAGTGTGTAGCAGCTTAAGGGAAGTATCATAGTTAGAAGGGGATTGGAATATAATTGTATTTCAGTAAATGTTTATTGTATGAATACAGGATACATTTTGAACAGACCTCGTATTAGCGGTGCCGTAAAATAACGCCGAGCGCAATAACGCTCTGTAAAAGTGAAGTAAGGCCGAATATTAGCGGCCGTGAAATAAGGCCGTTTCTAATATTGCTTTAATATAAATCAATTGTCATCATATCATGCTAAAAATGATTAAAATAAACCGTACCACGTCAAATCGACAAATTACAATTACAACTAAAATACAATTGCTAAGAAGTTATAGGCGCCTGCCTGGCAGCTGTTGACATTCCCTTAGCGGAGCGACGAAGTCGCGCAAGTATCTAAGCCCTGCGGAGAAAAAGGAGAACGCCTGTTAGCGAGCGAAGCGAGACACCTTCTTGAAACTTGAATTGAACACATATTTCTACATTCAACAATTCGGTTTTATTTCACAAGCAATGGTCGGCGTTATTTCACTTGAATTCGGCGTTATTGCGCTAGGCGCTATTTCACGGCACGCGTATTAGCACGTTGTCCGAGTATGCGACCACCTTAACCACTCTTCTCTTTTAAATTAGCGATGATTAATTTTAGGTTAGATTAATCACGCCACATAGAGTCTTATGAGTTTGAAAGTGTGTGCCTTTGTTAGCATATTTTCCTGTTTCTTAGATTTGATTTAATGATTCTGGTCCTTAACGTACGAGTCGATAACAATCCAATGGCTGATATGTATTACTGTATTATTGATTATGTTCTTCTTTTTTTCTTATTTTTTTACTAATTATTAATTTTTTTTTTTCCTAGAAACTACAAATACGCCGATGATACAACGTCCCGAGACAGCGACTCCCTCATTCAAGAATATGGAAATTTACCTTCAGATGAGATCAACACATACTGCTGGCGACATCCAAAAGTTCGTGAGAACTGGCGAACAGTTCTTGCAGCAGTTACTCTACTTCTAGTTGGTACAGGACTCTTTGTAATGGGCACCTTCGCTGTAGCTGATTCAACGAAAACCTCACAAGGTGTTGTATTTTTTGTTGCGGGTCTTATTTGCTTCATACCGGGAGCATATCATGTAGTCTACATCTGGTTGGCAGCCAAAGGATATCGAGGGTTTGACTTCTATCATCTGCCTCTGTTTACATAAAATCAAAAATACTCATCCCACTTAGGCAGCTGGGATCTAATCGGACCTGTTAAATTTATTTTATTACGAATGTTTCATTTATTTTATATATTTTAACTATAAAATATTTTCGAAACTATGATACAATTAAAAAAAAACACATAAAATATTACACTAACTGAAATGACTGCAAAAAAAAAAAAACAAAAAATTATCGAATGATTTTTTTGAACTCTGTTCCGTCGGATCTATTCTTTTTTTTAATTTTGTTTTTGACCTAAATTATTATTTAAACTTAAATCTCTTTTTATTTAAGAAAATATGACTAAGGAAGCAATTTTATATGGACTTTTGTTTTATTTTTGATTACAAAGTGATTGGGATACGATTTTATTTTATTTGTATACTTATATAAACTTACTTAACCGCAAAGACTTTAGTTAAAATATACAAAAATTTAAGAAAATTACAAAAAAAAAAAATACATAAAAAATGAGAAAAAATACAAAGCTCTTTGTTTATAAGATAAATGCTAGAGTTTAAAAAATATTATAATAAATTGTACTTCTTTTTTTAGTGTGTAAATTATTTTATATCTGTAATTTATAAATTTTAACTAAATCTGTAAAACAAAAACAGAAAAAAACAAGACAAATCTCATCATGTGGAAAAGAAAAGCATGACTAGAACATCACTCATTTACATAATGCAATTCTGATTTTATTTTTTAAAACAAAAAGGAAATTCGAGAGAATAATACTAAAACGAATGATTAATACGTATAAATGTATACATGAAGTTGAATATAATAAAGCTAGAAATGGTTGTAAAATAAGAAAATAATAATTAAACAGAAAAAAAATAGTTTAAGTAAAAATTAACAAGTTTGTGAAAAGAAAACCTTATTCATGTTTTGTTTTCTTTATTTTCTACTCACATCTGTATTTGGTTGTAGTTTGTTTTATTTTTTATTTGGCTCGTCAGTTGCTGATTGGTTTTAGGGGATGCCCTTTATTTTTATCAAGCATTTGTTTATATTTTGTATTTTCCTTGAATGAAAGGGCAAATACTACATACATAGATGTAAGGGAAAGTATTTGTATTTTTGTTTAAATAGAAGTTCCAGTAACTTCCCTTATTAGTTTGAAATGTTTCGCAGCTTATCCAATCTCAAATTAGTTTTCGCTGTTCCACCACTGTCATATGGACACCCTAAAGATTCAAATACTCATTCCCATTAAGAAATTTTTGTAGAGATCGGTATAGGTGGCGATTTATTATTTATTAACCGTTGAAATATGTAACACCTATAATTACATGTGATGCTACATATTTCACCTATGTATCTGCATTGCTACTTCTCCCCTTGTGAGTTTGCCTAAATCAACGGTCTTCAGAACCATCATACAGGCTGCTCTATTGTGGATCACCTTGTTAGTATGTGTTGGAGTGATCCAATTATTTCTCTTTCAGCCTCTGTTGGAACTTAAGCCTCTACTGCTTTCTGGACGGAACGTTCCGACAATCTTCGTTAAAAATGTAAAAGTAGCAAATTTGCTAACCTAAAACTTCTCCACTATTGGTTTCTTAATTTGTAGACTTCCGCGGATGCGCGTACATATATGATCACGTTTTGTCACACCCGCTGACATTTGTAACATTTTTATTTCCGTACATCGTTCAACATTGCTGCACAAACGACTGCCATATACAAACGCTTAAGTTGAAGTGGCATTTTTCTGTCGGAAAATACGGTGGAGTTTGCGACGATGATTCCTTCTGAATAGATGTCAGAAGCTGCATTTGCCGCTTCGGAAAAACGGTCGTATTGCGACTGATTGGTAATCCGTTACCTTCTAGCGCCTTTTTCTTATTGTTGAGAGTTGCTTGAAGGGCTGTCACGCCATTACCTATTATAGTGGTATCATCGGCGAAAAGAAGAGAAACTGTTTCGGACTCGTTGATGAGCTACTTCAAAGAAAAGGTCTTGCACGACATTAAAAAGCAACGGACTTTGTACACTGCTTTGGTGTACTTCAACTTTGACTTCGAATTCTCCGGTTATTACAGCGGTGCATTTAAATTCGTTTAACTGATATTTAGCTTGTTTTAGCATTTCGGGTACATTTTGAGTTCTTAACTCCTTCGTAACATTAGATCCTTCCAAGCGTGGCGATATTTTTCCATCATTATTTGTACATTTTGAAGCACCTTTCACGAAGCCACGTTGATTGCCATGGGGTTTAATAGCATTCTGTTGTCGACTGTCTTGAACTCGCTCGTATATTTTTATAGTATGCGACGTTGGTTTCAGCTACCGGTAGTTATTGCAAATTCTAGTGTCGCCCTTGCCTTCATGCAGTGGAACCACAAAGCTCTCCCTCCACTGAGAAGTAATTCGATTGCCTCTCATTATTTTATTTAATATAATCGTGAGCTATTTAAACCCAAGATCTCCGATTATCACCTACACTTCGAAGGGTATGATATCCGGTGCAACTGTACGTCCCCGGTTCATTTTGTTTCTATCTTCGCCAACTTCGCCTTGCGTAAAATCTGGCGTTTGCTTTCGTATGCGACATCCGCGTTTCCCACGATAGTAGGTTCCTCTGCTCGTCTGCAATATATTTCGGCGATGCAAGTTTTTTTTTGTTGCGCGCAATTTTGAAAATGTTAGGTCGTTTACCCGAGCTAGACGTTGCACTTCCTCTACTGCTTATCGTTTGCTTATAGGTTCTGCAGGTACTTCTTCTGATTCCCTATACAATGACTCTCCTGCTACCGCTTTTTTTTTTGCCTGTTTTTGGTCAAGGTTCATTGTGTAATTCGAGACCAACTTTATCGGTTTCGTTATTTCCACTATATTTAGTACGAAGGTTATCCCATAAGTTTTTAGAAAAAGTAAGATAAAACATAAATTTATTACTTTAAATTGCTTATTGTTGTTCAAACTACTCTTCTTCAAGATTTATACATTTTTCTATTAGATAGAACCAGTTTTCGAAACATTTATTCCAGTCTAAACCCGACACCTCAGAAACATGCTTTTTGAACGTCTCTACAGCTCCTTCTGGCATTGAAAAACGTTGACGACGCATTTTATTTTTTTATGATTGAGAACAAAAAGAAGTCATTAGGCAATAAATCAAGAGAATATGGGCAATGGCTCATTAATTCGATATTTTGAAACTTCAAAAATTGAATTGTTTGACTGCCTGTGTGGGAACTAGCATTGTCATGATGGAGGATGACACGTCGTTTTTTGTTTGCTTTACGCCATTCACTGATGAGTTTCGGCAAATTGTTGTGTACCAATCGACATTAACAGTTCTTCGATCCTTTAAAGCCACAGTACCAGCATGACCCGATTTACCGAAAAAAGAAGCTATAATTTTTTTCGAAGTGCTTCATTTTTGTCGGTTTTCGCTTACCTTGGAATACTAAAACAGCCGATTGCCGCCTAGATTCGGGTTTCGTCTAATGTAACGATGCTGTACATGTTTTTTTGATCAGCTTGTGTGGTATGCTCAAAGCTTCTTCGCAGCTAAATATTTATCCGATATTGATTGAATTGGAGTCTTACTAATGCCCATGGTTGCTTATATCTCACAGTATCTTACATGCCGATCGGTTTCAATCATGGCGCGTACGGCATCAACGATTTCTGGAACAGCAGCACTGCAAGGACGACCTTCACGAAATTAATTCATCACTGACGCTAACACGACCACGTTTGAATTCTGAAATTGTAGCATTGGATAGTATTTCGTCTCCAAAAGCCATACGAAGTCGATCTATGTATTGTTGTTGATTTAGACCACATTTGAAATCATAAAAAATCATCAAACGACATCCTTCATGAGGAGCTCCCATTTACTAAATTATTAAAAACACACTGTAAAAACAAAACCACTATGCGCTCTTTGATGTGTTACTGTTTCTTACCACAAAAAGTTTCGAATTGTATGAATATTATATTTAGAAACGTCAAAAACATCAGTGATGCCACATTCTAAAAATTTATCGGATAACCGTCGTACACACTTCAAATGCTTGCCTTTTGTTCTTAACCCGCCATTTCAGTCTCATGGATCCACCACCATGTTTGCGTATTTATGTGGAGCCGGCCTTGTGAAATACCGAATAGTTGTTCCACATACTTTGTGCGCTTAGTTCTACTGCTTGGTTGATGACTCTTTGAAGCCATTCTCGTAAATTTAGAGCGCGGAGCTGGCCTTAGTCCTTGTTTAAATTGTACCAGTGTATTTTTTCTACTGATACCCGTTTTCGTTGGTTCTTCTCTAGTTTTTTCCCAAAAAAATTCTGTTCGCATAAGTCGATGCTGACATTAGAGTGGTTCGCCTAAACTTTAGAATCTTTTACCTGCCGTTTCTAGTTATTCCAGCATAGATCGTAATCTATCTACGTTTGGTGTCCACCGCTGCGGTATGTAATCAAGTACCGTTCTTGATTATTAAAAAGTGTATTTAGTCTACTAAAGCCGTGTGATTTACGTGAGCTTATTATGCCTTCTCCCACTGCGGTTCTCGTTCCGAAACCATTTCCTCCATGAGAGTCTTTGTATTCGTAATTCGATTTTCCTACATGCCCGTTTAAATCTGCACCGATTAAAAGCATTTCCTTCCTTGATATTCCAATTAATAGCTCATCAAAATCGCGCCAACATTTTCTGATTGCTCACTTTTCCACTTTACGTGTTCAATTATCAGTTTTATTGCCATTAGTCGGTCGCTGATTTTTGGCACGTTTACGACTTTTATCTAGTACTTGTAGCTTGGCTGACAAAATTTTGTAATAATGTATTTTGATTTCGTTTTTAAGTTCAAGTAGCGGGCCCTGTCTCCGCCACTTGGTTTCTTGAATGCATATTATACCGATTCTACGTTGTCATGATACGTAGCTTACGAGTATAGTAGCCCAGGCTTGTGTCCCACCAACAACATAGCATTAGATTCTTCTAGTGAACACCAGATGGCGCAGGCTCTTTTTCTAACAACATTTTTATAAACTAAGCGCTTTTCATCTACTCTACAGTAACCAAGTGGTTCAAAAATGGCTCTATTTTTTGATGAGCAAGGTTTGAGGCACATATGGAAACTTGGTCCTTTAAATTTTTGCTGCTTAATCCGTGTGGCACCCATACAGAAAGCTTTGACGCAAAACCAAGCCTTTTGATGGGAACGCAATTGCCTGAGTAATGCCAAGCTTGAAGGCCTCATATACGGAAGTTAATGTAGGGTTTCTCAGGATTATATTGCGTAGCACTTCATCTTAAACATCTGATAGTCTTCCTGATTGGGCTTTATCTTTCAAAGAAAAGTCACTAGAACGGAATTTTGAAAGCTATCTTTGCTCTTATGTTTTTTTCTGCTTGCGCCCCGCTATTGCCATTTTGAAACTAAGCCCCCTACCGCGTGCAAGTCTACTTACTCACATTTTATTAACATCAGATCATTTAAGACCTTTAGTAAATGCATAGAAAAGCTTCTACTTTTGTTATCTATTGAAATATGTAGCGCGTATAGCGATTGTACATCTGATGCTAGATATGGGTAATAACGTCATAATAACAAAAAACTACATTAGTTGCATGCAATAATGCAGATTTTCGGCAGAACTATGTCACTTAGTCAAACTGTATTACTCGTGTATTTATAAACGTCAGCATGCCGTCATACTAGTGCAGATTAGTTAGGCATTTCAATTCTGGATGCAGAAAGAACCAGACGATCTTAAAATTTAGAAGATTTCAGTTCTTTTGAAAAAAGCGAATCTTAGATTTGGCTGAATACGAGTATTACGTTTTTTTGCTCTGACATGACGCTTTTGAACGCAAAACAAATGACGATCGTACTAAGATATGCCTGTGAATGCGTTCAAAAACACACGAAAGATCTACGATTAGACTAAGTTTAAAATGCTGACTTTTATGAATTCACCCATTTCTCTCACGTAACTGCATTACTTCTGCGCCAATTGTAGGGTTGCAGATCTTCGTGACTACAGGTCACTCTATTTTGGATCATTAGGGAGCCCAAATGCTGTCTGATGTTTTCGCATTTGAGTGATCCAGTTATTTTTCTGTAGGCCTTTTCTTCGGACCTCGGCTGGAACTTGAGCCTCTATTGCTTATTGGACCGACAACGACAGAGTCTTCCGTTACCCCCTATGCATATCTTGTACTTTACTTACGAAAAAAAAGCTCTTTAACATAATCTATTTATTTGTTGTTAAGTATATGAAAAACATTG
The DNA here is from genome assembly GCA_963966105.1 of Volucella zonaria. NCBI lineage: Eukaryota > Metazoa > Arthropoda > Insecta > Diptera > Syrphidae > Volucella > Volucella zonaria. The sequence continues at coordinate 78,631,951 of OZ014534.1, read as the reverse complement.
AAGGGAGCGTTAATCACTCCACACGTTTTTCAAATAGTACTGGCGATATTGAGTAATTTATTTTAAAAAGAAGCATTTGTGAAAATCAGTTAAGTTGACACATAATTGAGCCACACGAGAAAAGCATTATTGTTCTATTAACCAATTATCATACAATATAAAAATACGTATTACTTATTTAAGAGCTGGAAAACATTTATGCCACATCTATTTTTTAAGGTATCAACTAACGCCATTGAAAGACTGGTTTGACTCTAATCAAAACCATTATGCAGCAAGTTTCGGGTCATTATTTTGTTGAAAGATCCATGCGAGTGGAAATGGCCGAATTCTCAAACGTCAAAAAATGCGCGTCATTATGCATCGCAACACTACCTTTCCACTGCAATGCATCAATGATGGTTTGAAATTTGTGACGTTTCGTAACGCCATTTGCACAAATTCTTAGCTGTTGTTTTGATTTAAGAAAATCGAGAGGATGAGTTAAGACAATGCTAAATAATATAAAATAATAATAAATAATAAAACAAAATAAAATAAGTAAAATTACTTCCAAGCTTGGTGTAGTCTCCATTCTGTTTAATTTTCAAGCAAAAATATTGCATCAGATCTGTTTGTGATGCAAATGTTGCATTTTGTTGCGCAGTATATGCGTTTACACTGCGATTTGAAACGCTATGCATTGTATTACAGTACTGCATTAAGGAACTCAGTCAATTTGTCCACGAAATCTTCATTTAACTGGTTGTTCAGGATATCTTTATATATTTCTGACCAAATGCAGATGAAATGAACCATCCCCAAGCTATTACCGATGACGCGGTTTAACGGTTTTCTTTGTGTAGTTTAAGTCCAATCATATTAATGAAATGGGCCTAACATATGGTCCTCAATCGTTTCCAAAGACGTCGACTTGTGAATTGTAACATCCTTGTGATGTTTTCCTTCGACACAGTTCTTCCAACTCAGTCTTGACTTAGGATCTTATTTGTGAAGACGCCGGGGAAGCATCAGCAGTACTTAACAACACTAGCTTTCAATCCTCTTCAAATGTTGTTCTTCACAGTTTTTTGCTTTAAACGTTCATGTTTCTTATAGCCCTGCGTATGATCTTCTCTAGCCTAGAATGGAACTTAAATCTTGGAAGGAGAAATGGTCCACATCCAGTAAACATCTCCGGTCTTACATACTTAGTTACTTAGACGGCGCTACAGTCCGGGGTGGGCCAAGGCCTTAGCCAACATGCCTCTCCACCTAGCGCGGTCTTTTATCAACTGCCTCCTGTTGCGCACATGAAGTTCCTCTTCCACTTGTGTGCCTCATCGTCGCCCATTACCGCGTTGTCGCTCTGGGTTGGTGACGTAGCCATTTAGATCGAGTTATCCGAGTTTTTCTAACGACGTGGGCATCGCATCATGCACAGCTTGTACAATTCGCTGTTGTAAAGCCCCCCCGCATTTTCCATTGATGTAAACAGGACCAAAAATTACCCGAAGAACTTTTCTCTTGAAGCTCGCGAGAGAATTTTCATTGAGCAGGACTGGGATGATTAATGTCTTATATAATGCCTTTTTGGTTGCTCGAGAGAAGCTTTACTAATCAGTTGGCTTCTAAGTCCAAGGAAGCAGCGATTAGCAAGAAAGTTGTTGTCGAAGATAGCTGAGCCGAGGTACTCGTAGATAACGTCCCTTACTACCTTAAAGTTATAGCTGCATATCGTAACGTTTTGTCCTAGGCGTTGATGTTTACTTTGTTACATTTACTTTATTCTCCTTTCGTTGACCGTTGATCCTTGCCGGTTCTGCTTCAATAGCCGCAAACACTTCACTGAATGCTCGTTTTGATCTTCCCAATGTCGTCTGCATATGCGAATAACTGAGCAAACAAAAGGTGCTTCTGGAGTAAACTTGTATTTCGCACAATAATTTCAAGAACGATGTTGAAAAATCATGTGACAACCCAGTGCCTTGTTTAAGCCCTTTTCTGACGTTATGGGTAGCAGTCGAATGAGCTTAGCAGGGATGCCAAAACTACAAATGGCTCTGTATAGTTCGATGTTGAGAATACTTATTCCTCTATATGTAGTTGGCGTCATTCGGGGCATCACCCTTCTTTAGGATTGGTCAAACAACACTGAGTGTATGCTCCGTATCCAATCACCACCCGCTTCTTTAAAAAGCTCGGCAGTTAACCCATCGCCTTGTTAGACTTAAGCTTGTTTTGACTTCATCTTGGTTGGGTGGACGGAAATGTTGCCTGTGTTTGTCCAGGTGGAATGATACAATATGTCTGACGATGGGATGTTGTTCGCCATCACCGTTTAACAGTCTGCAGAAATAATCTTTCCATATACTCAGCACCGACTGTGATTTTTCTATAAGATTTCCTTCTCCATCCTTGCAGAATTCTGTTCGGGCTTTATAGCTTTGGCATGTTCGTTTAACTTTCGATCTTCTATCTTCTGGTAACACTTCTCTAAGGCACCCATCGAGCGCTGTTTTGTTCATAGAGCTCGTGAGCCGCTCTCGTTATTTTCTGCAGATCTGCTCTGTTCGTCTGCTGTTTTTCTAGACTAGCCTGTTTACATTCGTCGGCCTACCAGTGGCTTTCTTCTTTGCAATATGATCAATTTAGTTGACAGTTTGTTGAGAAGGAGTCAGCCAGGTCCGTTTATGGATATCAAGGTGTGGAAATTGTGTGCTGACTATAGTAAAATCTAAACGGAGTGAGAAACATGTAAGAAGTTTTTTCAGTTTACCTGCGAGCACAAATGTCCTTCAATACTACATTTGCAGGTAGTGAATTAACAAGATGAGTGTTTTGTGAATCTAAAACGGCTTCGTCTTTAAATAAGAAACTATAAATACCTATGTTGAGTTGTAAAATATAAAAAAATCAAAGGCAACTTAAGATTTTCTTGAAACATGTCTACCGCAAGATTGAACTTTAATCTATCGCAGAAACATTTTCGGATTCCTGGGGATAACATTCGACATGTAGGTCTGTGACTATCTCTGACATGATGCGCTCTGACAGGGACCTAGTTATAAAATAACTTCACAAAAAAGGAACATCAAAATTGTTTCTTTCTATTCCAAATACCGTGGACGTACCGATTTTCACAAATCTCTTGGATACTTAAATTGTTTGAAACAGTGACTTCTGTATCATTGTAAAAAAAATCATCACCGACGACTTTTGTACACAGAATAAATAGTTTTTCTTCATTTTAAGCCAAACAAAGTATTTTATAATTTAACAATTATTAATATCCGTCCCGTCCCCAAGAGTGCCTATTTTAAATATAAACAAACTCGTACATATTTGGCATTTAAATTTGTGTTGTCTCCAAACAAAAAAAATCAATCAGTAACTTAGTAGAACTGATTGGGAAATTTCGTTATAATATTATTTGGTAAAGTAAATAATTAATAATTAATAATAAGGTTCACTAACGATAAATAATTTTTTCAAGCACTGGAATCACACTTCAAAGACACAAATTTCTTACCTAAATTCAACACAGTACACCTAAAAAATACCACTGCAACACTCTTAGTTATGAGATTAAAAAATAACACTCAGACACAATTGTTTTTATTAAAATTGTGCGAAAATTCCGATAAAAAAACACTAAAATCACCACTTAAAACCAATTGGGATTGGAAAAAAAGAATCACAAATATTTTCTTAGAATAACGACACAAAAATTAGGATAAAAATGAACAGCAATAAATATACTACTCCTTTTTTCAAAGGAACAAATCATTTTTTATACCAATTTTTAAATTTATTATTTTTTAGTTTTCTATTTAAGAAACAAATATCTATTCAATCAATTAAATGTATAAATGTACTTCTGCCCGGATAAAGCTTCATGTGACTTAGAACAACAACCTTTTACCTGCATCTGCAATTAGAAATATCTGTAGTGACTGTTATTTTTTTTTTTTAAAGAAAAAAACGTTTTTGTTTTTTTTTTATGAAAATGTAATAAATTGCAAATTGTTCAAGTGCCAAATTATTCCTGAGCTTTTAAAAATAATTAACAAATAATTTGCTTCAGGTAAAGATAATTTAACAAATGTATAAGTATTTTCGTTGCACTTTAATTTATGTCTTACATAGTTCTTGTGTAGTTTCATAAGGCTAAATAATAGTAAAATAAAAAAGTAAAAACAAGACGGGAAAAATAAATAAACTTATTAGAATATTCCTAATAAAGTTAAGCAAGAATATTTTTGCAATTATTTTAGCGTTTGCCAACGGCTAAACATCAAATAAAATGCTAAACTTCATAAAAGTCGACTTTTATCTCTTACAATTCATTTCTTAGAGGTTTGCTTAGAAACGGCGATGGACATCTTTGTGGTTATCTGTGCTACTTATTTAGGCGGCGCTACAGTTCATGGTGAGCCTGAGCCTCAACTAGCAAGCGTCTCCAGTTAGGCCGATTCTTAGCTAACTCCTTCCAGTTGCGCACGGTTAATGTCCCATCCTAAGGCGAGGTTTTCCTCAACTGCCTTACCCGACTCGGTAAGATCCGAACACTCTGCGGGCCAGAGCATTGGTGCCCATTCGTTTTACATGTCCTAGTCATCTCAGGCGACTGATGCACACTTTTCTGACTGGGTCGATGCCGCTGTACAGCTCGTATAGGTAGTCGTTTAATCTTCTTCTCCAAAGTCCGTCAACGCAAACGGGACCGAATATTTTCCAAAAAAAAATTTAGTATACCTTCATCCGTTTTAATAGAGTCCATGCTTCAGAGCCATTGCCGTATTACCACAGAAAAACAGTGATTGACAACTTCGTTTTATTTCTACTAAGGTGTTATTTGAAGAATTGATAGCCCAACCATGGTAGACAAAGTTCCTTACTATTGTATCTCGTAGCCCGCTGAGTTCCGCCAAATATTCCAATATGAACGTCGTACGCTAGTAGGTGCACGGACTTTTGAAAAATTGTGCCTTCGGTGTTCGCTCTTGATTTCCGCGCAATTCTCTCAAGTATGGTTTTAAAGAAAAACACACTTTACCTTACCGTTGCCCTTGACTAAGTAGCCAGCTTTCTCCATTCGCCAAAACTAAACATAGCTCTATACAGCTCGTCTAGCTCTCTAAATGCTGTCATATGCGGCATTAAAATCGATGAAAAGATGGTGGGTATCGATTTCGACTTCTTAAGTTTTTTCCAGGAACTGCAAGAGTTTGAAAATTTGGTCGACTGTTTACTTTCCTAGCCAAAAACCACACTGATAGAGCCCAATCTGGTTGTTGACGAAGAATTTCCGACATTCACACAATATGGCAGATGAGATCTTATATGCGAGAGGAAACTTATGCCTTCATACTGCAGTTGGCGAAGTTGAGGAGTCTTTTTTTTGGGGGATAGGGTACACGATGCTGAAATTCCATTCATCAGGCATACACTCTTCTGACCAGATCTGAGAAATGAGTTGATGTATGCTCTCTACAAAGTCACTTCCGGCAGCTTTGAATACCTCAGCTGCTAAGCTGTCAGGTCCAGCGGCTTTGTTGGATTTCAGCTTAGAAATTGCTATCTTTACATTGTTCTGGTCAGGTGGATGGAAGTTTTGGCTATCATCGTCTAAGTTGAATGGTCTATTCTGCCTGACGGAATATTGGGCTTCGTCGCCGTTATATATGTAGTTTGCAGAAAAAGTTTTTCTACATAATCCGCTCCGACTGTGATTCTAATGCAAGGTTTCCTTCTTCATCTTTACAGGTTTCTGTACGGGTCTTCTTGCCTTCACACGTCCTTTTTGCCCTTTGGTGAAACTTTAGGACTTTATTCCTGCAGTACAAATTCTCAATATTTTCGATGACGCTTTTTCGTTCTCTTTTTTTGTTCTTCTGGAGAAGCCGATGTTCTTTCCGTCTTTTCTTCTCGTAGATCTCACGAGCGGTTTTCGTTTTTCTTTGCAGCTCCCTTTTGAACGATTCTTGTTTAGCTGTATGGGCTTGCCCGCATTCTTCATCAAACCAAGGATTCCTTGGTGCGGGTGAAGCCCAACACATCAGTTACGGCGTCAAAGAGTTATTGAGAGATTTCGGGATATACGTTCTGCGAAGATTCTAGCGGTCTCTTGCGAATGCAGCTTTTCCAGGTTATATATTCTCACAGTGTGTCTTCTTTGTTGTGGTGCTTAAGAAATCAACATTCGAACCTTGGCTGCAACAAGGTGGTGATCCGAATCAATATTGGCTGTCCGGAACGTTCGGACATGCAGAATACTGGAAGGATGCCTTATATCTATCGCAATGTGATTTAGGGTTTCATAATCCGGAAACCGCCATGTTACCTTTCGTCTATTATTAATTTAAGTCCGTCAGCATATGGGGGAAGGAGCCCGAGCAGAGTGGATCTCAGAAATCTGCGTTGAACATCTTCAATACTCAGAATATAGTTCTCATAGTGAGGGGACCATATCGAGGCTAGTATACTGGAGAAGTGGCCAAACAAATAGATGTGGATATTTGTAACAGCCCAAAACTAATGAACTATTATAAGTAAGTTCAACGCCGGCAGATCGAGTTTCCCTTAACCTCTTGAGGAATTCGATGCCGCCAGCATCGGACGTAAAAGACCACTGGCATCACTGCCAAAGAGCAATCAGAGATGCGACCGCTGATGTACGGGGTTCCAAGCCGTCCCAACAACCCATGCATCTATGACGTATGCAAACTGGCATACCTGAAAAAAAAAACGGATATACGCTCTGACCCTGCAGAAAAGAACAAGAAGGGCTTGCGAGCTCTACGAGCAGAAAAGGAGAGTACAACATAGACTCCTCAGAAGAGAAAAGAAAGAGCACGAGAAGCGTTCGATCGAGGTCATACAGAGGTGCCACCAAAACAATGAAGTTCGGAAGTTTCACCAAAAAATAAAACGTACGAATACCTTGCAGAAATCTATAAGGGTGGACAAGGAAACCTCATAATAGAACCACAGTCGGTGCTGAGAATCTGGCAAATTTATTTCTGCAGACGGTTATGCCGAACAACATCCCATCGTCAGGCAGAACGAAGACAGACAACATTTCCGTGCACCTAGCGAAGATGAAGTCAGGACAGCCATTTCCTAGCTTAAGTCTAACAAAGCGATGGGTTAACTGCGATGAGATATGGTTCGACCTCAACATTGTTTGTCCGATCCTAAAGAAAAGTGATCCGCTGAACTGCGCCAGCTACACAGACCCATTTCTAGTTTTAGCATCCCTGGCAAGCTCATTCGACTTTGCCCCGTCATCCTGCTACTCCATCAAGGTGGATAATGACAAAACCGAGCCCTTCAATATCAGAAAATGACTTAAACAAGGCGCTGGATTGTCACATGATTTTTCAGCATCGTTTTTGAAATAATTGCAGAATTAATCGGAACTCAAGATTACTCCAGAGGCTTTTGTCTGTTCAGTAACTCGCATATGCAGGTGACATTTACATAATGGAAAGACCGCAACGAGCTGTCAATGAAGCGTTTGCGAATATTGAAGAAGAACCGGCAAGGATGGATTCAGCGGTCGACCGACCCAACTACTTACAAGGAGGTAGTTTTGAAATCCTCACAAGAAAGGGATTGCATTTAAAAATAGTGTACAGAGCTCGTAGTTAACATCGTGCACATCGTGTATATGGTCTTTATCTATGCTACTAAATCCACATTACGAGTATCTCAGAACTCGGAATATTTCTTCGAACTCTAAGGCAGGAATCGAGGAGTATTAACCCATAGTTGGCAAAGATTTTTACGCCAAGCACAGATATGTATTATTTACACCAAACACAACACCATGTGATATGCCGACTTGCTCTAAAAGCGACAGATAGTCTACTATTTTCCAAAGATGGTTCCTACGAGTATCATCTTGTTCGACACAGGGATACAATTGACAGGCACGGACCAGCATACTGTTTACGCACGTTCGTAAATGATAGTGACAATGGGTCTAAGTACGGAAATTCGGGATCGAAGGAGTGTATTTATTGGTATTCCTACAGTTATAGTAGGGTATGATGCACAAACTTCCCCAGAACAGTAACAAGAGCACTTTCCTCAAATTCGCTGTACCCACCGTCAATAAGGATACCAGATGTCAAACGAGGAGGTTGACAGGCACCTAAGTCTAATAGACGAGACAATAAAACGAACTATAGACAATACGATGCATCGGAGCGCCAAATGATCCTTGACTCATTAAATAGAAAGAAATCAGTGGCAACAGAACACAGGGATAAGGACACGTTCAATCCGACGAATCTTTGGTCGCCTTCCGAATATAAGCAGTGTACTCGGAAATGTGATTAATAGACTCCTAATTAACTGTGTTGAAGATATAAATATAATTCCGGATAACTAATTCCAAGACAAGACATGATATTTTACAACATATGCCACCTCCAAAGTGATATCTGATATCCACTGGAGCAAAAGCAAAAAACAACGTACAGACAGATGACTGCATAATTCACTAGTAGAAAGCCTGAGACACCGTACGGTTAGAGGGACTTTTCTTCAAGCTGAACCGGTTGGGCATTAGAAACACACTGGTGTACTCATATAAACATTCTTTTTAATATTCCCATTAGCATGTCACCTCCTCCGGAATATTTGAAATTAAAAACGCCACTTCACCATGCCATAGCCTACGCAGACGACTTGATTGCTCAAAGATCGGATCCCAAGATAATTCAGTGTTTTTTTAAGAACTTTCTAATTTTTCTTAAACAAAGAATTGTGTTTGAATCAAATATCATTATTCATTCCCCGGCTGTTTTTGGACAAAGCGCATCCTGTCGATCCAGTGTTGGGCCACTCTTTCGAGAAGGGACTCTATCTCGCCAATAACGCACTGGATATTGGCTTTTTAGACCTGTTTGTGGTTTATCAACATACACCAATAGCTTTAGATAGTCTCACAAGAATTAATCGAGCGAGATTTGCACGAATGGTTTAATTGATAGCATGGCATGGAGAGCTATCCTGCTAAAACCACGTATCGGCCGGACAAATTTCATCAATTTTTTCGAATAAATAATCAGTGATTATTTTCTGATAACGTCGACCATTGACTATAGCAGAGTTCCAGGCTCATTTTTGAAGAAATAAGGACACCAGCGTGAAGACCAAACAAAACAGTACATTTTGAGAATTTGATTGAGTTTCATAAGCCTCTTCTGAATTTGTCCCACTCCAGAAACGGAAATTTTGTTTGTTCACAAACTCATTGAGCTAAGTGAGCCTCGTCAACCTCAAGCTACAATACTCAAGAGCCCAATCCACGAACTCCTATGGCATGCCATGGTTTCGTGGCTTTGGTTCCAACACCGGCTGGGCCCAATACGGCTGAAGGAAAAGGTGGATGAAAAATTACAACACCTACTATGTACAGCTACAAAAAAGGAAAATAACGCTTATTTAAATGAGGATTTGCTATTCGAAAGAGACTCACGCAGAACATATACTCAGGGCACCAGATATGATACCACAATTATGTTAGGAGTTTTTGAGCGGCATCTACGTCGAAAAGCTGCAATCACAAGAGACCGCAAGAATCGTTGCCGATCCCGTCGCCCTGAGCTCTATTAAAATCATATCTTTCATACACAAACCATAGGACACCAATGGGAATGTTGTCACGTAGCCATCGGAGAAGCTGTTTCCCATGTAAATGGTTTCAAAGCGCCGCCCTAAAGGAACTTCTGGCTTGACGATGAACGTAGGCAGGTACAATTTTTTTTTTTCTTTTTATAATGAACGCTGGCTCAAGGAGTTTTTGTACCCTTCAAATGGTTGTATACAGCTCGGGCGAAGGAAATTTAGGGAGGAAGAAAGGACAGGTACCGATGTACATTGTTTTTTAAATATTTGTAAGTTATAACGACCAGGAAACACAGAGGTCGGCAGGGCATTCCATAAGTGAGTTGTATTTTAGAGTACGTCCGAAAATAGGCTTGAGGGTTTACTGATGAGCATTCATGGCGAAACGGGTGTTACGGTTGAAAGTTTAAATGGGCGGAATGCTACTGGCGATTTCAATGGAGCACTGGTGGTGGAAATAGCGATAAAACAAAGTGAGACGAGACATTACGTCGCACACTGGGGCGGCTCCATAGAGATCAATGCGCAAAAGGTCATTTTACGGTCAGTATACGGTATTTGTGATAAAAAAAATTAATTCTTTTTTGTTTTTATGTTTTGCACTAAGTTAGTCAAGCGATCAAAGTTGACAAGTTTATTGTGAAATTTGCATTTGGAAAAACGTAAACAATGTAGTTCCTACTCTTTTTGCAATATCTTTTGTTATTTATTGTGCGATTAAAAATATAGAATATGTCCGGGAAAGCTGAAGATGTGTAGAATTTATTTGTTTAATTCAAAAATGAAAAAAAATATTCATATAATTAATTAAGGGGTTTGAAGTGCGAGTGTTTTTTTTTTTAGACTTTATTTTAATTTTTCCATAATATCTTCTGTTCCGGCAAAAGTTTAGCAGGTCTATTAATTGCCCATAATTAAGGCATATTTCCTTAATATAAATATGAAAGTAGAAGTGCTAAACTTTTGCCGGAAATAATTTTTTTTTAATTTAAAAAAATAGGATTAACGATTTTTCAAGAGAGCCGATTGTTGTTTTTTTGTTGTATTAACCTCAGAACCAGTAACTGTTAGATTTTTTTTTAAGTTTGCATTGTTTATAGAAAGATAAGGTCATCCACTTATTTCACAACATAATTTCTTTCAACTTCGTGCCCTGGCTAGTATCTTAATAACGGCTTTTGTTGATACAATTTTGATCAACCGCATTGATAACTTCTTATTATTTTTCTTATACTAGTATTCTTTGAATATGATTGTTTTTTTTTTTGATATGTAATGTAATACTATTAAAAGCATTACCAAAATAAAAAAAGAACTTACATAGCAAAGCAAAGCAAAAAAGAAACCAAGTAAAGTGTAAAAAAACTTATCCCTTACTCTGTTAAAATATTTATGATTGTTTTATAAAGGATTTTTTTTTTATTTTGTCGGAATTAATTTCATCTTTATTTAGTAATTTAACTTAAGATTTTTTAAGGTTCTGAAATACAAAATTATGAATGTTTAAGAAAACAACTGGTTGAAATATTTTTCGCCAGTGAAAAGAAGACTATTGATGCCAAATTTTTTGAAGTTGAGAATTTTTTTTACCGTAAGACGTTATGCAGCGAAACTCATTTACGCGAGCTTCGACAAGACCTGAAAAATTCCAAACATCAATTAAAAACCAAATGGGAATGATCAAATGGAACAAAAAAACTGTACCTTGCCTCAGAATTAAAATGGATCAACGGATTCATTTCTTTACACATTTTTTTTTCATCTGTTAGACGTCCATCGCTTTTTTTTAACGTGTTGTGAATCAACAAAACGCAAACGAACTGCGGAATTAGGAAATACGGTTTATGCTGCTCAAATGAGTTTACGGGCTTCTGGTCAAAAGCAAACAGCAGATTTGGTAAAAGAAGCAACAACGTCTCAAAGTTTCTTACCAAGCCGCGTCCTGTTGACAAAAAACGCCACATGGGCATAGTACCCCGGCGTTAAATCCCGGACCTTACAAATTAATTTTTATCGTTCAATTGATAATAAATAAATAAGTTTTGAAGAACCAAGAATGATTGAAGCAAAGTTGTTAAGGCACCAATACAACATTATAAGAACCTATGCTAAAAATGTGTTCCCTTCTTATAAAGAGATTCAAAAAGAAAAGAAAAATTGTTACCCTCCTGAAATTAAAATAACAGAAACTCGTTCTGAGGTTTCCATGCAAAATCTACTCGATCACACTAGCAAAAAAATACTGATCACTCAAAGAATCTTTTGGAATCTTTTCCATCAGATACAGAAAAGGAATTAAAGTGAGTATCGAAGTGGGGTTTCGATGGCAGTTCGGGTCATAACCAATATCATCAAAAATATTTAGAGAGCCATGAGAGCGATGATAAGTTTATTTTTACGAAGTGTCTGGTCCCATTATAACTTCCATTTAACCAAAAAGTTCTGTGGAAAAACCCCTGTCCTTCATCTCCGCGTTATTGCCGTCCATTAAAAATTGACTTTCAAAAAGAGAGTGACGAAATTTTAAGGATCGAAAAGGATATTACAGATACACAAATCTAAAATATCCTCATGGGTCAAATATAACCATCGACAGTAAAAAGTTTGATGTGAAACATGAAACGATATTTTCAATGATTGATGGCAAGCCTTGCAACAGTTTATCCGACACAAAATATCCCATGAGACGTTATTTATGCAATGCTATATGTAAAGAGTTCAACAAAGTAGACAAAATGATTAAATTGTCTGTATCGGAACAATATTAATCATTTGGTTTTTCTGTTTTACATGCATGGATTCGACTTTTTGAATGCCTTTTGCATGTTCTAGTCCAGGAGTGGAGAACCCCTACAACTCAAACTCCTGCCACTCAAACTCCCACCATTCAACCCGTAACACACACGCCTTTCCCTAATTTCGACCTCAGAACTGGAGCTAAGTATCCCAATTTCATCAGTTCTCACATTTTAAACCCTATTTCAGAAAAACCAGCCGTTGCGACACCGAACTCATTAACCACTCCCTCTTCTATTGACCCCCTTAAATTAACGCAGCAAACTAGCGATACCACCGAATGTCGCTATGCGCTCTCTAGGCTTAGAGATAAAAAGATATATGAGAATATACGTCTATATCTCGCCTATCTGCACGATAGATCCGACTCGGTGTGCTACGAGGGTAAAACAAAAACAAGCGTCATGGTTTCTATCCAGCAGGAAGGCCTCCCTACAGACGTTACCAGTCTCAGGAAACTTTATATAAAGTATCACGAGATTTTCAATACGCCCCCCCAAAAAGTTGCAGACGATCTTGCCGCTCTTCGCCAATATGTACACTCTAAAAGAGTCTCACACCTCCAACGCAGTCGCCTTGACCATGATAAATTTTTTCGACCCTAAAAAGTCATGCAAAAACCTCCCTCTCACCTTCTATTACCAGAACGTAAGAGGACTCCGTTCTAAAACCCACGCTGTTTTCCGCCAATCTCATGCTCTCCCATTTGATATCTATGCTCTGACCGAAACTAATCTTATCCCCAACATAAAAAACCAGGAGTTATTCCCTCCTTCTTTTAATGTTTTTCGGGATGATGATCGCGCACCCCCCTTGATTGAATCCCCTTGTCGAGGTGTCCTACTGGCTATTCACAACAGCTTGGACTCCTCTCTCGTTGCAACATCATCCTCTCCTAAGCTCGACTTTGTGTCGGTTAAAATAACCCTCACTCGCAGATGCTTGTACGTTATGTGTTGTTACATTCTTCCGGCGCAACCTATCGAATCCTACCAACTTGCTATTGCAGCAATTGACAATTTGATCGACTTATCAGAATCGCTTGATGATATCATTATCTTCGGCGATTTTAATCTGCCTCAGCTGAAATGGACTCCATCTGAAGACCTATCTTTTTTCATCGCTTCCAATCCCATTTCTACTAAGGAATGCCTATTCTTAGATCGGCTAACAGACTCTAGTCTATGCCAAGTCAGTGGCGTTTCCAACTATATGGAAAGGCAATTAGACCTTATCTTCACAACTGATCCCATCAACTCCTCAGTATCGTGTTGTCCCCTATCTCTTTCAACTATTGATAACTTTCATCCTCCACTTCTTCTCTCATTTTTCCACAACTCTCCCCTTCAGTCGCCTCCCCCCGCAGTTCTATTTTCTTACAATTTTCACAAAGCTAATTTCCGTAAAATTAATACCTATCTAAGCAGTGCTTCTTTTGAGTTTACCAATCTATCTCTGGTTGATGCCCTCTCCATTTTTTACAGAGAAATATTCAAATCCATCTCCCTTTATGTGCCTTACTCCCGCCATAAAACTTCTTCTACATCCACTCCTTGGTATAATCGTAGACTTCGCTCTCTACGAAACAAAAGAAACAAGTTATGGGCGGTATTCCTTCGCACCCACTCTTCTTCCGACTATTCAAATTATCTAGGTACATATCTTCATTTCATTGAACTCTATAACTCTCTCTATCAGCGCTACCTGAATAGTGCGCAAACCAATCTCATAAATGACCCCAAGTCCTTTTTTCAATTTGTCAATTGCAAAAGTAAGACCGATGGTTATCCTTCCTCCCTCGCTTTCGAAACCAAAACTTCATGTGATCCTCCTACCATCGCCAACTTTTTTGCTACATTTTTCAAACAATCATTTGCCAACAACTCCTTCGTACCAGATCCCTCTTACTTCAATGATCTACCAAATTTCTCTATTGGTCCCTTTCTCACTCAAAATTTCGATCCTGCAGTTATTGAAGAAAAGTTACAAAATCTTAAGGATGAATTTATACCTGGCCCAGACGGACTCCCCGCCATGTTTCTTAAGAAATGCTCTTCCAACCTGTCTCTACCCCTTTCCTACCTTTTTCGTCTATCGCTCACACAGGGTGAATTTCCCCAGATTTGGAAGACCTCTTTTATAATCCCAATACACAAAAAGGGATCTAGGCATGAAGTTACCAATTATCGTCCCATTGCTAAACTCTCTCATATACCCAAACTCTTTGAAAGCATTTTATACGAAGCGTTAAGCTTCAAATGCAAGCCTTTTATTTCACCCCGACAACATGGTTTTCTAAAAGGTAGATCAACTACCACAAATCTAGTTGAATTCGTGTCTTTTGCACTCTCAGCCTTAGAAAAGAGCAAAGAAATCGATGTTATAGCAACAGATTTCACTAAAGCATTTGATAAGATATCTCATAAATTGATCCTTTTCAAATTGTCTGCTCTCGGCTTTGAGCCGCTCTTTTTAAAATGGATTTCTTCTTACCTGGTAAACCGATATTATAGTGTTCGCTTTAGATCCGCCCTTTCTGTTCCATTCCTGGCCTCATCTGGAGTTCCACAAGGCAGTCATCTTGGCCCTCTTCTCTTCATTCTTACTATCAACGATGTTGAGAGTGTCATTAAGCACTCCTCCCTCTCCCTTTACGCTGACGACACAAAATTTTTTAAATCTATTTCCTCTCCCCAGGACTCTGCCCTTCTTCAAGAAGACCTTGATCGGTTTTCAATCTGGTGCCTCAAAAACTGCCTAGAACTTAATATAGCCAAATGTCAATTTATAACCTTCTCACGTAAATACAACCCGTCTCCCCCCCGACTTTATTTTCTCCATGGTCAACCAATTCCCCTGGTTCAGTCTTTTCAAGACCTTGGCATATTATTCGACTGTGAGCTTAATTTCCGTTCACATATCGATAAGATGATCCTCAAAGCCAACTCATCACTTGGCTTTATTAAACGGTGGTCCAAGGAATTTTCCAACCCGTATGTAACCAGATCTCTCTATATTACCTTTGTTCGCCCCCTGCTTGAGTATGCCAGTCAAGCTTGGTCCCCCTTTCACCGGGTTCATGTTTCCCGAATCGAGGGTATTCAACGTCGATTCCTCCGATTTGCCCTCCGTGGCCTGCCATGGAACGACCCTTTAATCTTACCTCCCTATCAAGACCGCCTCAAACTTCTAAATATGAATTCGTTAGAAGAACGTAGGAATATTGCTGACGTTCTTTTCATTCATCGTCTTCTCTCAGGTTCCATCGACTGTGCATCCATTTTGAACTCCATTTCCTTCAATACCAACCCCCGCAATCTACGTTGTCCTCGTCTCTTCTATCTACCGGTCCACCGCACCTCTTATGGCTCCAACGAACCTATTTCCCGAATGCTCCGAAAGGTCAACTCGAACCTCTCCCTTTTTCATTTCCACCTGAGCACTCCTCGTCTCAAACAAGATCTCCTCCATCACTTCCTTGGTCACTAGCTCTTAAGTCTTTCTGTTAGTTTTTAAGTTAGATTAAGCTTGTATTAAGCCAATAAATGGGGGCCTCAGCCCCCACCAAAATTAAAAAATTAAAAATTAAAATTAACAAGCCAAACAACAGAAGTTGAAAATTACCAGCGAATTCAAAGAGAATTTAAAGAAAAACTTGGCTCAATTGTTGACCATCCTAAGCCGGGATACAGATATACCAAAACAGGTAAAGTTGCGAGGAGATTTTTTAAAAAATAATGGAAATTAAATTTCAACTCATATTTACACTTATACAAATCTTTAAAACACAAAAACACTTTTCAAAATAATTTATCGCATAAAACCACTACTTTTGCCCCACTGTGCGTCGGTGTTCGAGGGTGTCAATTGATTGACTGATATTAGTATCACCTATGAGTTTTATCGCACGGTTTTGAATCCTATCTAGCAGGTACAGAGATGTTTTAGGAGCACCTGACGAGATGTGGGTATTGTACTCCAATTTCGGGCGGATGGATGCCTTATACATACATACTCGTATATTGTGGCCAGATCAAAGGGGGTAAAATATTTCTTAGACATAGACATTTCGCAGCATTTTTGGCGACATCGAATATGTGGTCATTCCAACGTAAGTTGTCACTGACACATACCGAGAATAGAAAGTTTATCGGTTTCGATGGTGCAAGTGCCATTCATGGATAATAGCTGGGTATTTGGATTTCGCTTTAATGACAGCACACAGCATTGGAAGCATTAAATTCCACTCGGTTAATAGTTCCCCAATTGCTTATGCTATTAATATCGGAATTTAATGAGCTAAATATACGCTGCTGTTCCCGTTCTACGACAGAAGGGCAGGGGCGTGAGTCCGGGAACGAATATGAAAAGCAGAGAGTACTGTCATCAGCAAAGGAATATATTGGATTAGAAGTAGCAGACAAGAGATCATTAAGGAAAATTAAAAAGAGTGTAGGAGACAGAATAGAGCCTTGGGGCACATCAGCATTTATTTTGTGAATATCAGAAACCGTCCAAGACAACTTGAATTGAACGTTCCGAAAGGTAATTTCTAATCCATTGAAGAAGAGAGTCATCGTTCTCAAAAGGACGACGTATTTTCGATAAAAGAGCCTGATGCTTTGTCAAATGCCTTAGAAATATCAAGTGCAACTATCTTGCTTTCGCCAGATTGATGTACGCTTTGGTTCCACTTTTCGGTGTGACATGCCATCAGATCCCCAGTGGACCTATTGCTACGAAAACCATACTGCCGGTATGTTTTCGTGTTTCGAGATATTTCATTAGCTGACGATTTATCAGCGTTTCCATGACCTTAGAAAAAAGGGACGTAAAGAGTAGAATTGATGAAAAAGCTTAGTGAGGAAAAACATCTCTTCAGAAGAGAAAGGGAGATATAGCACCTGGACCAGCGGATTTGTGTACTCGTACGTTGAGATCTTTAAATACTCTTGCAACTCTACGAGTGCGAAAGTGGATTCGTCCCATTGAAGATTCGACACACTCAAGTGTAAGCGGGACAAAGCACAATGTGGAAGTGTTGAGCTGGCCGCAAAGTGTACAGCAATCAGATTGGCCTTGTCCAAAGAGCTGACAGCTGGAATGTCATTGTAAATGAGCGTTGGGATGGAGGATGAGGCAGAATTTCTAATGTTTTTGACGAACGACCAACAATTTTTACTGCCTTTGGAACATTGCAGTATTTTTTGCCTCAGTTTTTGGTCGTATTGGAATTTCACACGCTTGAGAAAGACGTTGCAGTCATTTCTGGCTCGTTTAAACTTTTTTCGGTTTTCCTCTGTCGGTTTTCATGTAGGACCGAAAAAACATTTCTCTAACCCTGACAGCCTCTTTACAGATCGAGTTGTACCATGCCTTTTCTTTTGGTTCGATACTCTTAATGAGGGATAAAGCATCTCATTCCAAAGTGTATAGTTTCTCTGAACATGTCAGCAGCGGCATCCATGTCGTTATCGAGGAAACATAACGACTAGTTAAAATTCCTAAAGAAGTTGTTAAGTCCGCTCCAATCGGCTTTCTCGTATTGCCATACGGTTCTTTTAGGAATCTTTTCTCTATGTGGTGGGTGTACCAGAAATTAGCTGATATGACACAATGGTCTGACGAGCCTAGAGGGGAGAGCACATAAACGGAGTACTTATCAGGGTGAGAAGTTAAAAACAAGTCCAGGGTGTTGGCGATATGACTATCAACGGCTGGTATTCGTGTGGGCTTATTTACAAGCTGGGTTATATTATTTTCCGTAGCGAAGATCTCAACACACCGTCGTTCGTGTGTTGTCTGACCAGAATGTCGAAGCCAACCAGAATTGTGTATATTGAAATCGCCCGTAATCACGATTTCAGTATGACAATACATGCATCCAAACAAGAACCATATACAGATGCGCTGCATCGAAGGACGAGAGCTGCTCGTGAGCTCTACGAGCAGAAAAGAAGGGAAGTGGACAGGTTCCTCGTGGGTGGCAGTGGTTCAAGTGGTAGTGGACTAGCTTCCAAATCGGAAGTTTCGGTGTTCGAATCCCAGCCTAGCCCGAAAGATATATGTATTCATTTTTTCAGTTTACGAAAATCAAGTAAGCCGAGTAGTTGACTAGAAATCAACATCAAGCCAACTTCCACTAAGAATTTAGTCTCCCCATCAAATATTGGATGCCACCCATTTAGCGAAATAACCACTGAGCCCAAACATCTTTCTTTCTCTCTCTATCCCTTTTCCCAAAAAACTTAACACATGCTGAGGCATTATAAGTGTATCCATACCCACTTGAGTGTTAAGTTCCTTAAAAAAAATAAAGAGCACGAGAAGCGCACAATTGCGAAAATTGAGAGATTACTGCAGGAATAACGTTGAAAAGTTTTATTAGAGAACAAAAAAAACCGCATTATGCTAGAGCTACAAGGCAAGAATGGAAGCCTTCAATGATGAACATGAACAAGTAGTAGTAGAGTCGCAGTCGATGCTAAGAATATAGAACGGCTACTTCTGCAAACTGTATAGCGGCAATGATGGTCAAAATATTGCTGTCAGCCAGACTTAACCATTCAGCCTGAACGAAGACGATGGACAACTGCGTCCGCAGAGTAGCAATTTCGAAGCTAAGGTCTAATAAATGCATAGAGACGAATAATACAACGTCATGTCTAAATTTGAAATCACTGCCAAGCTCGTAAGGTTTTGTAGTATGACTATGGAGAGTTCTAGCTGCTTCATCAAGGTCGGTGGTGAATTAATCAAGACCTTCAATGTCAAGAAAAGTCTTACACAAGGCGTCTTGCTGTCATGTGACTTTTTTAACATCTACAAAGAAAGAATCGCGCGAAGCTCACATTGATGTGATTGAACGAACACAGCCAACTTTTAATGAAGTTTTCGTAGATATTGAGGCAGAAGCGGCCAAAATGTGTCTGACGGTAAAGGAAGCAATAACAAAGTACGTGTTGTCATAGAAAAGAACGCGCACCACCGGCGGCTTGGAAAGAACCCCACCATTGTCATTTATAACTTCGAGGTAGTTAAGGGCTTAAGGGCTACGCAATTGCAACCAGCATCGCCATCAGCGTAGTCTTAATTTTGGTGGGGGCTAATGTCCCCATTTATTTGGCTTAATACAAGCTTAATAAAAAGACTAACAAAAAGACTTAAGAGCTAGGAACCAAGGGAATGGTGAAGGTGAAGGAGATCTGGTTTGAGACGAGCTCTCGTTCAAATTGAAATCAAAAACGAAGAGGTTTGAGTTGACCTTTCGCAGTAAATAGGAGATTGGTTCGTTGAAACCATAAGAGGTGCGGTGGACAGGGGTAAATAGAAGAAAAGACGAGGACAACGCAAATCATGTAAGTGGGTTGGTGTAGAAGGAAATAGAGTTGTAAAGGGATGCGCAGTCGTTGGATCCTGAGAGCAGTCGATGAATGTACGTACGTTGTTCTAAGTTGTTGTTCTAAGGAATTCAAATTGATAAGTTTGATTCGCAGACCATGGAGAGCAAATCGTAGGAATCGACGTTGAATAACCTTGATTAGGGAATCATGAATTGGGTGAAAGGGGGACCAAGCTTGACTGGCTTACTCAGGCAGGGGGGTAACATAGAGAGATCTGGTTACGTACGGGTTGAAAAATTCCTTGGACCATCGTTTAATAAAGCCAAGTGATGAATTGGCTTTAAGGATTATGTTATCGACTGAAAAGATTAAACTAGGGGAAAATAAAGCCGGGAGAAGATGGGGGGTTGCGTTTACTTGAGATTGGTATTTAACGATATTAAGTTCTAAGTTCTAAGCTTTTGTGGCACTAGATTGGAAAGCAATCGAGGTCTTCTTAAAGAAGGGTGGCGTCAGGAGAATAGAAATAACTTGAATGTGTAAACGGAGATGGAGGAGCGTTTAATGACCCTTTCAAGATCGTTAATAGTAAAAATGAAGAGAAGGGGGCCAACATGGCTGTCTTGTGAAACCCCAGAGGAGCTCGATCAGAAAATGAGCTGGAACAGCGGATCAAAACCGAACACTATAACATCGGTTATAGAAGATTTCCATTTTAATAAAAGAGGTTAAAAGACGAGGGTTGACAATTTGTTATATTACAAACGCTTTTCATCCCGGTCCTACTTTTTGGCACAGGGGGTTGGAACGTGACGAAACCGCATGAAGAAATACTCGTACTTGGTCGCTTCGAGAAAAAAATACTGTGTGCAATTTTCGGTCCGGTTTGCACTATCTGGGAATAAAGGGCGAGATTGAACCACAAACTGTATGGGCTGTACATCGACATCGGTTTGGTCAGGCATATACGGATCCAACTTCTCCGCAGGTTATGCCACCGATTCTAACCGCTTGTAAGTTGGTGCACGCAAGTGACAAGTGATTTGAACCAAGTGCGGCACTGGACACAGCTTGCGACCTGGAGAGGCTTCTTGGTTGAGGTCCAGGTTCACTCCAGACTGTAGCGCCACCCAACTTATTTAGTAAGCAAGTAAGTTGTAATCGATGCCGAATTGACACTTCCATATCTCTTGCCATACTTTTACTTACATCGGATAGAGTTTCTTCTGTACGCATATTATGTTGATGCCTAGTTGGCTTGGCTTCATGTGTAGTGTATGAAATCTATTTATAATACAACATGATGAATAGCGAGCTCACTTGGTCGTTCATGAAGACCAACAAGAATCATATAAATACGGACGCGTTCTTCTGTGCGCAACTAAATGGGGTAAGCATACTACGGCACCCACTTAATGAAAAAAGTTCTTAGTAAACCAAGCCTATCTGGAACTATAGTGAACTTTAAGACAAACCTGCGTCCAAGTCACCATTCTAATGGCGAATACTTAGTTATGGAATATTGCGCATTTGGCGCAGAACCTTTTTCTTTATAAATTTTAAACTCACATCATATTTACGGCAAATATTTATTGTATAAGCGTTATAACGAGGCAATAACTGTGATTACACGAATAATGAAAAGGAGAAGGAATCTTCATACGTTTGTACTATAGTTGCCTATCATTAGCTATAATACTGGGTAACAAAAGTCAAAGCACAGCTTAGCGATAGCCGTATCTGTATTTACCTATTAATGTTTTGTTTTTTACTACACCTCACGTGACATGTTACATCATTGGTCATTTAAATAAAACGTCCTTGTCCTTGAGTTTTATTTCACCACTATGCTCTATCCAAAATAACTTTAAGGGTAGGTAGTTGTGAGAACATTGTCTTTACCAGAATCATCTTGCCAATCCGAAAGAGCATGCCATCAAACTATTATTAAATTACCCTTCACACCTTGTTGCTACCTTGCCAATTGGAAATACCCACTTACCCACCCCCGCCTGGATGCCAGGAATTACCAAAAATAACCCCAAAGACTATCGATTCGTAATCGAATTCCTCTTTTGATTAATTCGTCGAGCAGCCAGCAATTTCTTTTTCTATTATTACAACCTATACGTTTGCATGTTCGTACGAAATTAATCGCTTGGATTAACAACAAAGCCGTCACCTCTGCCCCTATATCCTTATATCCCTATATCCCTATCTATCCCTCCGCACCTATGTATGGATGATTTATTTGGAAAATGTCGCTTGCTACTCATGAGTATCATGAGTAACTCTGCTCTGCTCAAAGTAACTACGTACGAGTATCTTCATCGTTACGTCCGTCAGCTGTCTTGATTCAGTCGTTGGATTCAGTCATCAGTTGAAATTCGCTTGTGTCCCGCTTTTATTTCACAATTAATTTAGCTCTTACGGTGTGCAAATATTTGTATCTTAATCTGGAGAATATCCAGTAGAGCAGTTGTCACCAACCGGCCGTAGTCGTAACAATCGATCCAACAATCCTAATCCACTTAGTTACCACAAAACGAGCGTGCACGGCAAGTCATCGCGTAATTGTAGTCGTACAAAGAGGCTACAAACTATGTATTTGCCTTGTAGTCAATGTATCTATACTCTAACTCCGCGACTGGATGCTTATTACCGGGAAAAGTTTTAATATTCGGATTTTGATTTGCTTTTCAAATTTTCATGGTCGTACGATGTGACGACGTAATAAATTCCATGAGCAAGTTGAGGGTTGTAATTCCTAATTTCTAAAAATAGTTCGGGTTTTTTGATATATTTATTTGTTTTTTTTTTTTCGGTTTTTTGTTTATCCATTTAACAAAGGACTGAGTCGCAGATACCTATACAAAAATGCATGAACACGACTGCGATACAGACGAGGACTGTGAAGTGTACTGTAAGCTTGATGTTTCCCCTTCCGGTGGCAATAATATTTTTTTAAAAATTTATTTTCCAGTTCTAAAACCTGTAAACGAATACAATATCGTGGATAAAATAAAGGAAGCTAACAAGGAGCTCTTCGATGAGGGCGAGAACACCGATACACCACTGGAGGCTGATTCTGAACAAAAGAGAAAAGTGAAATTCCGGCAAAATTTGGAGGACTACGAGCCCGAGACAGCCGAAGAAGACGGCGGCGATGGCGAACCAACGGAGGATGAAGGATGCTATGAAGTATTAAACTTAGATGAAGACGATGAGGAGGATTCTGTTTTACCCAGTGATAGG
Organism: Volucella zonaria; assembly: GCA_963966105.1. Taxonomy (NCBI): domain Eukaryota; kingdom Metazoa; phylum Arthropoda; class Insecta; order Diptera; family Syrphidae; genus Volucella; species Volucella zonaria. The sequence continues at coordinate 78,608,936 of OZ014534.1, read as the reverse complement.
AGAATTTCCACCATCGAGGAGTGTGCAGAAATGTTGGCTTTAGAGGTTCAGAAAAAAATTGATGAAATCGAAATCAAAGTTTCAGAATCGGAGGAAGAAATCGAAGAGATTTGTGAAGAAATTGTCGTCATGGATATGGATACTGGACGAAAATTAGAGCAAGAAACTAAAGAAATGAATGCCATCAAAGAAAGATCACCCATCCATGAACATAAGCGGGAGGCAACCCTTGAAAAAGTCAATACAAACGATGCTGATGAAACGGCTGACGAAGATGATGATGATAAACTTTCAATTATAGTTGCCTCGTATCTACCTCCGGAGCCACCGCAATGTGAAGATAAAATTAATAGAACAAAAAATCAATCCTTCACACGACACTTTTCATTTCGACGCAAAGGCAGTGGCAAGAGAATGAATTGTCGGTCGCCAGAAATTACCAACTTGCGATTGAATTACAAAACTTGTTGTGAGTTTCGGAACTCGGAATGTGGTAAATTACCAAAATATACAGGCTACATGTCGGAATATGGACTAACTCGAGATCAATTGGACAAGCGTGAGGACAGTCTCCAAAAGAAGCACAAAGCTACAGTTGAAAAGAATTTGAAAGCAACCGAAGCGGAAGTTCGAAAGATGCAAGATAATGAAAGAGCCTTCACCACTTGGCTAAAGAATAAGATGCGGTTCCCAATCAACAGAACAAAAAACATGTTCGATGTGAAAAAGACCAACAACAATAATGGCAACAGCAATAGGAGCGTATTTAGGCCAAAGTTTTGCAGTACTAGCAGTAAGAATAGTTGAATTACATTACACTTAGTTTTGTTACTTATTTTAAACGTACACGCTGTAACGGTTTATGTAGTTTGTACTCGTAGTTTGTCAGTGCACATGAAAATAAATTATCCAAATATATTGAAAGAGTTTTAAAGAATACCATATTTACAACATCCCACCTTTTCAGCATGACTTAGATGTGAATGTTGTAAGAGTAGCCAAAATCATAAAATGGACTCCTTCTTCAAAGACGGAAATATCTTGCATCCAGGAGACTAAATATTTATAAGCAATCTGGATTGGTGCCATTTCGTACACAGTAACTTGGTCTATTAAGTTTCCTTTGGATATACTCATACAGCCTACACCGGATGATCAATACGATTTTTGCTGTCAAAGCAAAATGAGAACAGAGAACATAGTGGCGTTGCGAAATCTTTCCAAAACCAACGGTTACGTCGAGATCTATTAGATATTCGTATAATCCTGTATTACATTTTTATTTTGGTTTCTGCTTTCATCAAGGACGTCTACTGAGGTAAAGTTGTACTCGTATAAAAGTGGTGAACCGTTTACAACACGGTTTTCGTTATACTCGTATTTGAAAAACCTTTTTTTATGGGAAATTGAGTGAGTTGCGCGAAATATCCGGTTATGGTGTTCTATGTATGCCAAAACAAGCGCTAAGGTAAAGCACCCGAATCTTTTCTAATGAACTTGCTCTCACATTTAACCATACGGGAAATCCAAGTACTGGGACTTCCGAATTTTGACAGTTGATAGCGGCCATATTGTTGAAGCCACATCTGTCAAATTGATTGTCATTTATTCAGTCTGTTTTGCCAAATCACCATGGACATAGCGTTCAACAACACCTGTAAATGATAAAATTGTTTTATCAAAATGGGTGTTCTGTTTGGGCAACGTTCCGCGCGCTTCGCCCATTTTACGATCGCCATAAACGTCCTACCGAGAAGACTATTCGCAGTGTGGTGGATAAACTGGAGTCCACTGGTTCAGCAAACGATAAACCAACACCCGTACGTCGGCGAAACGTAAGATCTGCCGAAAACATCGCCGCTGTCCATGAGAGTGTGCAGAAGAATCCGAGGCCGTCGATTTCGCGTCGCTCACAAGAATTCGGCGTTTCGCAGACCACAACTTGTCGAATTTTGCGTCGTGACAAAATTGAACTGACCCAGGAGCTGAATGTAAACGACCATAGACAACGACGTGTGTTCGATGAATGGGCTCTGAAGCAGTTGGAAACAGACCCTAATTTTCATCGAAAAATCATTTTCAGCGATGAGGCCCATTTCTGGATGAAAAACAAAATTGTCGAGTTTGGGACAATACCAATCCACACGAGATCCAAGAGCGTCCAATGCATTCCAAAAAAGTCACTGTTTGGTGTGGACTTTGGGCTGGCGGCGTCATCGGTCCATATTTCTTTGAGAATGACGTTGTCCAGGCCATCACCATCACCATGAATTTGACGATATGGACGCCAACGACAGGATATGGTTTCAACAGGACGGCGCTACGTGCCACACAGCTCACGCCATATTGGAAATTACGCACAAGCGATTCAAGGGCATGGTCATCTCACGTGGAGGTAATGTGAACTGGCCACCGAGATCGTGCGATTTGACTCCGTTAGACTTTTTCTTGTGGGGTTTTCTGATGTCGCAGGTCTATGCGAATAAGTAACAAACCACAGCGGTCAAATTCAGCCTGATTTATGCACCAGAGTCATGGAAAATTGGACACTTCGGACGTGCATCACCCAGAGAAAATTTCGATGATATCTCACACACACTTTGTTTTATTTAAATTTAAAGATAGGAAGCGCTTAATGAAAGACCCTTTACAAGCAGCAGATTGCCTTGACCTTCGAGTCAAGTTGGTTGGTATAAACTGCCACATGTAAAGACGAACCACCTTTGGCTCTGATCTGAACAACATCTACATACGAGTATGTTAAAATTTAGATATTGATATAGCCAGGTCCCAAGGTATCTGACTACATTTCGTCAAGCAATTGGCCACTCATCTTCTTCCACGATCGAAAAGTTTCGCCAATTATTTCTGGTATCTGTAGAGACTCCAGACAAAGCCGTTCAAAAAATAGTGGTTTACAACTCTGAAAATTTCAGTCATCGTAATATCGTTTGATCTTGACGAGATCAAAATGCAAAAACATATTAAGGACTCCGATACTTAAAACTGATATGCACGTCATCAAGTTGACCTGTACAGTATAGCATGGTGAATGAACTTATAACATCGCTTGTGTAGATGTTGAATAGGATCGGCGAATGAATCACACCTTATTGCGGACCGTTTTAATATAAAATATTCCAGAAGAAGCCTTATTGTCATCCATCTCGATAGACTGTCTGTAGGTAATCCAATTATGCGAGTAAGGAGGCAGGTTCAGCTGGAGAAAGAGTATCTCTAACCTTAAGGTCTAAGGCAGCCGCCCTTCCACAGCTTCTTACTTTTGTTTCACCGGATATCAGATATCAGATATCAGTTTAGGTGCAGCTTGTGAGATGGGGTTAAGGCAGGGTTAAGAACTAATCGATTATCCGGAATTATATTCCTGGCCTCAATCCTCTAGTTAAGACTTTATTGATCCCATTTTCGGATACCTCTCTTATATTCGACCAAAAATTCACCGGATTGGATGCATCAATTAGCATATCTTATTTCCCAGTGATTCGAAGATATTTTGGAGTGCTTCTTTCGTAAAAAAAACTGTTCCCTTTCGTTAGCGATGACACTATTTGCCATATTTCGTTATTGAATACAGTGACACCTGAGTTTTCCATTGCCATGGTCGTATCATATCGAAGGTAATAATTGTGCAAAAATGCCTAATTTTCCAAGTCGCGGTTTGGGACAATGACATCATTGTACCCTTCCTGAAAAGTTGATCATATGGTATAGCCTTTATTTTATCCTGCGGATTTTTGATCACAAAGAAGTTGTCATCATCGACAATTTCTTCTGGGTCTAACATACTCGTATACTTGCTGTTAGCAGTATTTGTTCCTTGTCCATTGTTCGGGCGATCTTTAGAAAGAAGATCATTTCTATCTTTCCTCCGACATATTTTGTTTATTTGCGAGAACATATTCGGATTGCTGGCGTTTATGAGTATAGTGCTATTCAAAACAGATGACCAGTCTACTGCGCAGGTCTCTTAAATTTGCTCTCATCATCTTAATTTTTTTTTTTTTTTTTGTCAATGTTTTGGAGATGCGTGGTCACTGCACTCTGCTATAATTATAGGAATACCACACTAAACGGTTATTTCGGTACAGAGATCGTAATGGTACCCGTCATACACGAACGTTTTTGGTTTGTGCCTGCCACTTGTATCTGCGCAGTGATTGATCGCAAAACTGCTGGCTGTCCTATAACTTGGATTGGACCAGCAGCGTAACAATCGAATTCCTAGCAATGGGCTCGCTTTATCTCCCAGTGGTGGACCCCGGTAACAGCATGAGACTAAAATTTCAAGTGCATGCTCGACCAGTAACATTATACCGGCGTACGCCGATGACCCTTTCGGACAGGCTATTAGCCTCAGATAGTAATGGATCCACCCTTGAAGGCCCTGGCAAACGATTAAAGGACAACGACCTTCGGAACTACTTTTAAGTAGTACCCCGCCGCTGGTATTATCGAAGTGGAATCTGAGAGTAATTCTTGATTTTCTCAAAATAGGGCCGGAAACCGATCTCGAAATGAAGGCCACATTTAAGGTTGAATTGAAAACTTGTAATAAAACAAATAGTCAGGGCCAGAGAGTAATTGCTACTACGGTCGAACAATAGTCAATGATGTATATACTTGTAACTGCAAAGAGATGGGGGATAACTTAAACCTGGTTTATGAGCTAAAATCTTCCACAAGCTTGCATCTGTTAGAACAACACTTGCACGGTCCTAGACTAAGTGCATGGCATGTCTCATGTTCAGAGTTGAGGTGTTGGTTCAGCGGTTGCGGAGATAATGTCGGGATCAGATATTTTTACGAAAATAGTGATGGTCGTGTTCTCAAAGCGTATGGAAAAGGCAAAATTAATGTTTTGGAATGGATGGAAACAACTGGTGTCCTTACGTATTGATAGATGCTTTGTTTGTTCTAGATTCGCGTTGAAATTTGTTTTCGCCTGCATCTGTGCTGGATACGGACACAATTTGTCCCTCGTACTCGGCGTTGACATGTGTCTCCTGAACTGGCTACAATAAATGTTGCTTAGGCTGAAAGTCTGCAACTGTGGTATTAGCGAATGGGACATCCATGTTAGAGGTTTTAAAGGAAATTAAGATTGCTGATGTTCTGGGACATCATTTTCTTTTTGGGGACAGTGAAAAAAACAAAGATGGAAAATCCCGGAGATTTATGTTAATTCACACTTTACAGTAATGGTATTACTGTTCAAGCTGTTCAAGAAATCGCGTGGTTGAATCATTGTATATACTCTCTCAGGCTACTGCCACGTCAATACCCCTTCGCCGAATAGTACACCATCCAAGGGTACGACAGGTGATGGGTCTTTCTCAGACGATACGGATGACATCTTCATTAAGGTACTGCGACCGCCCCACCTTGTAATTAAATGTGATACAATTTTATCTCTAGAAGTTCAGACTCGCCAGGTAAATCCCACCACCCGCCTCATCGAAAGCAGCGAACACATTTCCGCGATAAAAGGACCAAACTACAATACAACATCTCCTAACTGGGAAGATTAAGAAGATATACGAATATTTTTACAATTTAATCTGTCGTTCTTCCCTCGATACAGCACAGATGACTTCGCCGTAGCACCACTGGCAATTGCAGTATACTCACTGTCTATTCAAGAAGCGATCAGATCCCTATCTTCCAACCCCATTAATGAGTTAGTCATTAGGACTGTCACGCATCTATCAATGATTTGGCTAAGCGGCATAAAACCACATTCTGTTGGATATCGGGACACTCGGAAGTCCCAAGACATCCCAACTGCGTCGGTAATGAACTCGCTAGGAAAAAAAGATGACTACTATGTCATACGCTCTCTAAAGCCTCTGAGACATCTTGACTAATATAGCCCATATTCGGTCCTGATCGATCAAGAGAGCTGGGTTCTCAGGAGAAGGAATATCTCCAATCTTATAAACATAATTACGGGTCACTGTGATATTGAAAGACACTCGGATTATTCCACACAGTGACTTCTGCAGGAGCTGGCAACACGAACATTAAGACGAATCTGTGGCGCGCAACCTATACGACTGCCTTGACTTGGCTAGCATCATAATATAATATCTAGGCACTTACCACTTCCGAGATCATAATGATTCCTGCTTTACGAAGATTTTCGAACTTAGCAAATTCATAAAAAATCTCTTTGGTTGCAGAGAAGCTGGAGCTCGCCTTCTCGCGCTCTCTTAGCGGTATTACTCGTACAATGAACTTACAACTGGTCTAAGTGTTCCTAAAGGCACACCACTCTAACACTACCTAACCCTGGTTAAGGAATTGGCAATTAGCAGTTTCTTGCGATTGCAGCCGTTCAGCGTTAAATCCTTTCATGGTATTTCTCCTTTGCTGTGGCGTCTGGATATCCGAGGCCTATCTGGTAGTAATTAGCAGTTCGAGCCTTGAAAAGTTCTGCAGGTGTGCCTTATTACGATCGGGATTGTTTGAATTTTATTTTCCGTTTTGTTGATCAATTGACTCCAAAATTTCGTTCTGAACATTGCGTCGAGAAAACCTTGTGCTAGCTAGTGACATTTCTCCCCATAGCGAGCGCATTTAGGCGGTCTGTTTCCAAACGTCGTGTAAACTATGCTGTTAGACCATATCGATATAAGTGTTCTCGACTTTAACTCATCAGACTGATGTTGAATTTAGTCCTTAGTTAACTCGCGTGGCCATCAAGATTTCATGTGTAAATCTGCCGCTTGCAACAAATGGCAAAAAAGTTTAACAAGCCAAATACGATTGAATGAGAACAGCCCCCGGTGGTTACCACAAAGTGTAAAATATGCATATTTGATGTGTAGCCGTCAGGTTGACGCTGGTAAGTCCCTAACACATATGCTTACATTCAAAAATTGTCAAATTTTTACGAGTAACCTTCTTGCGAACTTCGTGTTTAAGGTTTTTGTTATGATTGTTTTTGCCAAGACAATGATTCTCCAGTGATCCTTAACCAAATGACAACTTACTTAGAAAGGAAAATGAACATCGTCGGGGTGAAGATGGATGCTGTTAAGACAAAAGTCAACAATCACGCAATTTGGGAAATGCAGGAAAGAATGCGATAAAAGTACAGAAAACCGTGAATGATTACACAAAGTAAATGTCCGAGAACTGGCTGGAGGACACAAGACATGATCCAACCTACGCGCCGTCGTGATTCCTCCTAGAGTAAAAAAACAACAATAATTAAAAAAATTTTCTCATCTGGTTTTTGTTTATTAAATAATTAATTTTCTCATACTCATATCTACCTCATTATAACATTGGAATCAATCGATGTAGTGTGGATCTATTTTGTTTTGTTTTCTTTTTTTTTTTTGTATTATTTGTATCTGCGCAATTATTTATTGGAAAAATGATTTAATATACATAGCATTCAATGTGTGGTTGTGATTTTGGCTGATGATTTGTGTGGTGGCCTTGATTTAGTATTCTGTGTTGCTCTGATTGAAATCAAACGAAAAGTAATCCAATGACAATGGAGTTGTATATATAAAAAAATGAAAAGAAAAAAAAGAACAAACAAACACAGAAGTACGACTAAGAGAAACAAAACCAACTTGCTATTTCAAAGTTTACAATTAAGAAATAAAGGGAAAGTGTGGCTTTTTTTTCATAAAATGTTTTCGCCATTCTGCGTAACATAGATTTGTTGGTTGGCTGGTTGGTTTCTCAGCGCTTTGATTTTTTTGATTTGTGGCCTCGATCTCTGCTGTCATCACGTGAACGTTTCTTGTCATTGTGGTGACTGCTACTACTACTCTTGTTCTTGTCTCGACTCCTGTCCTTATCGTGCTTGTCTCGACTACGATCGTGATGTTTGTCTTTCGATGATTTCGATTGGCTACTGGAAAGAAGAATTTAAAATGTAATAACAAAATGATCGAGTGACTACTGCTTGGGTGGGTAGTACAATAAATCGAGAAATGAAAATTTTGCATAAAACTAAATCCAATCAAAAGAAACAACATGGAATCAACGATAGCATCTACAAACCTATGAGATGACATGTGTTTGTCTTTTGAGGATTTGCTCTTTTTTTGTGGCTGAATATCTCGTTCTCTTCTTGGATACATAACAATTCAAGGAGAAACAAATTTGTCACAGGTTAAGCAGTGAATGATAATGTCGAACAGTGAATTATCATCTAATTATCGAAGTAAATTACCTGTGCTTGGAACTTTTCGAGGAGTGCTTTTTGTCGTATTCTCTGCTTTTGCCGTTCTCTTTGCCTTCGTGCTGATACTGTTGATTACGATCCTCTTCGGCTGCTTCTCGCTCTAAATCGGACCAATCCTTGCCTGATTCCTCATCTGTACCCAACTCTTCTGTGAATCAAAAGAAAGTGTAAGTTTTGAATAACAGTTTGCACGCGAAAATGTCTTACCGTCGCTTTCATAGCTATCATCTTCCGATGCATCGGAGTACTCTGAGTCATCATCAGATTCATCATCGTCATCCACATCGGTGGGTTCATAAGCTTCGTCTTCTTCGGACTCTGCACTTTCTTGGTTTTCTTCGCCATCAGACTCGGGATCGAGGAAAGTCCATCCGCCACTTTCAAAGAAACCATCGGGATCGTCTGTGATGGTTTTCATAATCTTTGTCCAGTTCAATGACTGAATACCTTCTGAATAGCGTATGTCACATGAGCTGCAAAATGATCATCGCTTAAAATTGGTCATTAAGTCAATTAAAATCATAACCTACTTCAACCACTCCTTGACGTGATCCAGCATGTTCATGGGAATAGCGTTTACCATCGCCACCTTTTTGTTGTAGTCTTTGAATACAAATATCATGTCGAAATTTCTCAGGTGGAACTGAACTCTTTCAAAGTGCACCAACTCAACGTCCTCCAGGGTGATGACGAATGGTGGCCATTCAGTCAAATTGACCAAACTTCCCGAGGTGGGTTGCAAAAGTACTGTACTACGGAATGGAGCACCAGGAAAGCCCAATTCTCGGAATGGTGTATCGAATTCCACCTGCTGCTTAGTCATAGCTTCTACTTTCTCACAGAACATCTTAAATGCTGTTTTGAGCTTGTGTCGAAGTTCTCTTTCAGCCTGTTCAGCTGCTAAATCATCGCGATCGTGCATGTGCTGGTGTTTGCCCAAATCGGTTGTGATCTCACCGACTTCTGTGTAAAACTGAACATCCACATGTTTTTTCTTACCAAACATGATTGCATGCTTTAGGTGGAAATGCAATAAAATAATCATCTCGCCATCACACGGCTGAAAGAATGCGCTCTTAATGTTGTTGTACAGAATGTCAACCTTATCACCCCGCACAGAGACGTAGCGGAAACCATTCGTGTGTGCCTCTAAACTTCCAGTCATGCGTTTTGTCACAATGTTTGGGCGAATGTAAAGATCTTTCAGTTTGGGATTACCCTTATTTTGAGACAAAACAAGGGTATCTTGCTTCACTAGATCTTCCTTTTCACGTTCTTCGGCTTCTCGGGTTTTGAAGCGTTTCTGAACTTCTTTAATGAGACGGAACGCATTGTTAAGATTGGAGGATGGCGCTGACAATTCACCTGGTTCCTTTGTGTTCGCACTACGATAAGTCCTGAAAATAGAAAAAGCAACTTCAAAAACTTTCTGATATAGAAGAGTCGCTTGCCTAACTTACACTTCCTTGACGAATGTCGCCTCCGGTTGTGGATACATGCCACCTTCATTTCGTCCCATTGTCGCACCGGGATGGAAGAAATTAATACGCAAGTACGTATACTCTCCCTCGACGGACTGCGAAATATTCTTGATTGTGGATATATGGAACGGCACTGGGAGACCAAATATTGGCATTATCACTGTTTCATACTTTTTATCCACATACAGTTTCAACTCCTTAACTTCTGGTTCTCGTGGCATCTGACTGACACTCTTGTACGAAACTGTATTCTTTCGCACCTTTTCAATTTCCTTAGATTCACCTTGCTTAGCCAAACGTTCCTTTGCCTTTTCGTTCAATTTTTGAGCAAGCTCCTTTTGATGTTGTTTTCGCTTTTCTTCGGTGCTATGCTCATTTCGCAATTTATTTTCTAGGACAGCGTTTCTTTTGCTGCGACCAAGTATCTGAGTACTGTTGTCGTCCTCTCCATCCTTTTTCTCATCCTCCTCCTCTTCATCATCATCTTCTTTTATGAAAATTCCAATATTCTTGATTTTCTTCTTTGACGGCGTCATAATATTCGCTGGTGGGGTGTCAGTGACCAGCACTGTATCTCCAATGAAAAGTGAATAAGTTTTACCTTCCTTATCGGATGATTCACTGTTTGTTAAGTTTGAGAGACCAACGTTAACATTGAAAATCATTCCTTTCTTAACGACAGCTTTGCATTTGGGACCAATAATGATGGAGTTCTCACGGAACTCGATACCCATTGCAAAACCAAATGTCTTTGTGAGATTATCTATCAGTTTTGGCTTGTCCTTCTTGACAAAATCAATGGTTGTGTCAAAGATTTGATTAAGTTTGGCCCCTGGCTTCAACAATTTGAGAATCTCCTCCTGAACGGTCACAAGAAAATTGTAATTCTCTTGGATCTTCTCTGTTGGATTGACCAATAGTGTGCGGGAAATGTTTGAGCAGTAGGACTTGTAACGTGCCCCCAATGAGCATACGATCGCACCAAAGTGCAAGTAATTTTTATCGCTAAGTGCTGAGAATTTTAAGGAGTAAACTCCACCAGATTGAATGATTGGTGGGTAACACATGTCCAATTGGGAAGTATCGACGCCGGTTACGTATTTCTTGTCTGTAAGAGCACCCTCCACACCTTCGGCTAATTTTGAGTGCTTCACTTTCTGCAATGAAATTGGTTGGAATAAAAAGAGTTTTTTTTTTTATTTTCTATTTAGGGAGGTAAGTGGACATTCAAGCATTGAACATAAAACAAGCGAACTGTAAACAAACACACGGATGTTCAAAAGAAAGTTCCACCCAGTTTAATTACTTAGTGATTAGCAAACGAATCAGTATGGCGACATTGGTAATTCACGGGATTACTCGATGACCTCTAATTCCTTCAGTGTTTAGAAAATTAACTTTACCATACAAAATCGCTAGCCACGTAATGTTGGCAACGAAAAAACAGACCGCTTTATCAGGACACTTGGCAGTGGGTTGGTGTAAGTATAGCCCTTTCAGGTCGAATTGCAGTGGCTTCCGTAGTGGCTAGATAAGAACAAGGTTAGCGTATGGTGAAATATTACAAGCGCAACTCTTATACAAGAACATTGGCGCATTAGAATCAGGACTGAAAAAGTAGTTGCTGCAGAGGAATCGTGCAAAGTGTAATAAGAGAACTAATAGATGATCGTAGTGCCAAAACAAGACTCAGTGTGAAATTTATGCGTCTCTATCTCGATAAAATATATGACAACCAGTTTTGTTTTCGTGATGAATCATTTAGAATTGCAACATTTCAAATTCTGATCAGCCACGTGCAGGGGCAAATTCAAAAACTTGGAGTTTAAGCAACACAGATATCATAACAGCAATTAGAGCGTATTTTCTTTAGTGTATAGTCCTGATAAAGAGAAATGTGCAGCGTTCCAGCTAAATGGATAATTGTCCGAAGAAACTCAAATTCAGTATGGCAGCGTTATACAGGGTGTCCGCTAATTTGTTGATAATAATTTGGGCATATTCTAAGAAAAAAAATCCTTCTACAGTAAGGGTCTATCTCCAATGTTGACATCATTTATTGAGGATTTAAGAAAAGGCTTACTTTGGTGTACCCTGACCCATGTTAACGGAAATTGCTCTGTGAGTACTAATGGTAAAAACTTCGTGCAGGACTTTATTTTTAGAAGAAATGCCTGCCCTTATAACGGCGTTTAAATAAAGTTGATATCTTGTTTGAGTCTTTAGATATCCAATTTCTAAGCCTGTTCCGTTTTCATTGCCCATACTAATTTTCGATTTTGAGGTCACTTTTCTCAAGAAAATGCCTAATTAACATAACGTTTTACTATTTTTTTTCTTATGAAAGTAACAATAATAAAAAAAAATCATCAATGAGTTTGCACAAAAACTCACAGATTTTATGATACTAGGAAAAACCTGCAGCAGTTAAAATTTATAAAAAATGGTTTTTTGCTTTAAGCTATAAAGGCTATAAATAAAAAAAGATTTTGTGTGGTTTTAGATCATTTTTATTTTATGTGTATACTAAAACAGTTATAACAGATGCTCAAAGTGTCCTCCTTGGTTTTGTATGCATGCTAGAGTCTGTTTTTGGATTGCACTGCGAATGTTTATTGATGCTAACTGCTGCCTCACTTTTGATGACGCTTCGAGAATACGATCTTCCAATTCAATTAAAGTTGCTATTTCGGTTGAATAAACAAGTTCTTTCATTCTTCCCCAACTTGATTGGGGCAAAATTGACGAAGTTAATCAAAAAAAAATAAAAGTTACTATTGAAGATCAAGTTACGGAGGATCTTGAAAAACATTATAGGATAATTGATTTCTCACTCACGCACTTGAGTGGAACCTTTGTCATCTTTGAAATTACAGCTTATGTGGCAGCCAGTGTCTTCAATGAAGGTTCTTCTGGTTTACTAACCTTCATGCAAGACATGGGTATCAGTAGTGGATCAACTGCTCATGACTGGGCGCGTTCAAATGACTCCATACGTATAAGCCGAGCAGAGGAGGAAGCTGAAAGACAAACTAAAGAAGGTAGGATTCGTCGTAGACAGGAGCAAAAAGGTGCTTTAGACATCATGGATGATAGCAACATCCTTTATGGACCTGACATTGATGGTTCAGTGTGAGGTAAGCCGATAAAATTCGCTTATGAACGTTTTATACCAGATTTTTTAGTTTTCAAAACTTTAAAGCGTTTTCCCCACAACTCACGTTTTCAAAGTCGGTGCCGCTCATAACTTCAAAACTACTGCACCGATCCTTTTATTTTATTTCTATTTTACAACAACAAATTAGCCGATTTTTTTTCGCCAAAAAACGCGTTTTTCCCTTCAAAGTGTTCCAAAAATTGAAAACTTTAAATTTCGAAAAACCCAGCGTTGCCTGAGGAAAACTATGAACTTTGATTTTTTGATTTCAGATGATTCAGCACCAAGTTATGAAGGGGGCACCGCAATTCTACTTTTCTCCGAGACACGTTCGAATAATTTCTGCCATTGCCGTATTTTTTAATATTTCTTCGTGAAAATTTTATACAATATTCTTCGAATGTCATATTTTAATGTACTTTTGGTTTTAATAAAAATTTTAACTGTGTCGTCATAAAAAAATCACAAAAACATGAATTTTTTTGTACGAATTAACCTTAGCCCACCTTAAACAATTTCTTATGTTAGAGATTAACGCTGTATCCTGATTGGGGTTCCTTATTGCGTTAATCACTGACAAGCTATCCGAGCAGATGACATGCTTACCACGATCTTTTAGGCATAACGTTGCAGCTTTGTAGATGGTTAAGACTTCTGTAGTAAAGATAGATGCATGTGATGTAAGTAGGTCTGTGATAACCAATGAGCCGTTTTCCTTGCAGGCCGCGAAAGATGTGCAGTCGGTGGTTTTGGAACCGTCTGGGAAGACCAGAACCCATTTATCCGCTTTGAGCATTATAGAAATGCGCAGAAACGACGCTCGAAATACTTCGTTTGATGTGTTAGTTTTGTCATACTGTGTCATATCTAAGATAAATGACTCAGGGTTGATGCTTCAGGGTGAAGATAAAGAGACATCTTTGTTGGTTATCTTCTGAGGCAGATCCAGGTGTTTGGCGACAAGAAGAGCTTGTGCAATGGCTGATGGAATGCATTTATGTATTTTCCTGTTCTTTGCTGGAGCGAAGTCCTTGGCTATTATCGAATGTTTTGCGCGTACAAGCTTTACAAAAAGTTTGGCAAGAGAAGGTTTAATTCGCTCTTCTACTGTGAGAAGTCCAGCTTCAACCAGTACGTTTTTCATAGGAGTTGTTCTGAACGCGTTGATACTTCTGCGGGTCGCTTGATGGTATAGAGGTTTGATTGAATTGGTTGTTGATTTCGGTGAGTTGCCGTAGATGAATAAGCCGTAGTCAATCTTACTTAGCACTAGTGATCTGGTTATGTTGCATAATGTGTTAATGTGAGTGTTACATTTTTTGCTCGCAAGATAGTTGATAATATTTGCTCTAGCAACTCTTAAGTTCTACAAAATGCGATTTCCAATTCTATTTGCTATTTAAAACTAGTCCTAGAATACTTACGAGTAAGCTATTTACATTTTTTATGACACTATTCTTAATTTTAAGTGACAAGCTACGGCACTATTTCTTTCGACAAATATGCAATGTTTTGCATTTGTCTAAAGATAGCCTTGCTCCAGAAAATTCGGACCATGACAAAATATCGCCAACTAGGTCTGAAAACAAATTTTTTGTCTTGTTCAAGTCATTGTGTCTACAAAGGACAAATAAATCGCCCGCATAAACACAGTGATCTAATAGCTTGTGTTTAGCAATTCTGGCTGAAAGATCGTCAATGGCGATCATAAATAACACCACTGAGGGTGGGGATCTATGAGGAATACCATTGAACAGTGGAAAAGTTCAGGAATAGCAATTGTTAGCTTTAACGCAAATTTTCCTGCTGGTTAAAAAGGATCTCACATAATTAAAAATGTTTGAGTCAACTCCCCAAACTTTCAATTTAGTAAGCACTAGATGGATACCTATTCTGTCGAAGGCCTTCTCGAAGTCTAAAGAAAGAATAGTTACATGATTGCGGGCGGAAAGAGCGTGGGATATATAAAAGTCCAGATGTACAAGAGCGTCGGCACAGCCTTTGTTTGGTCTGAATGCTACTTGTTTGGACTTAAAATGTTTTTTGATTCGATGAACCACAATATGCGACGGGCAACTATTTTTTCAAGAACCTTTGCTTTGCAGGAGATAAGCGAGATCGGGCGGTAGCTTCCCACGATATTCAAGTTTTTCTTTGGCTTAGAGAAGGGCAGAATTGATGCTTGTTTCCAATTTTGTGGGATTATACCTGTCTATGATATACGGTGTCTGCTTGGTGTTTTCTCCTTTAGTTTTCTTAAATTGCATTCAAGTTCTAGTTTGGTAATTTGGGCTTCTCTAAAGCAATTTGGACGGAAGGCAATTCAATTCCGAAGATGACATCAAAACATACCTGGTAAACTTTTTTACGCATAAGTCTGCTGACTTGTACAAACAAGGCATTATTTCTCTTCCAAAACGTTGCAAGAAAGTAGTAGACCATGATGGGCAATATCTGCTGGATTAAATATAAGCTTTTATACCAAAAATGTGTGTGAAACATTGAAAATACCGCAGAATTTATTGAACAACTCAATACTTTGTTTTGCCAAAAATAAGTGAGATTTCAATAGAAATGGTTGCAGAAAGTGTTTGCAGACAAAAGCAGAAAAGCAAGCAAATTAAATGAAAGTGCCCCCTAAACACCTTCAGGCATCTATAAAAGCATATAGATAGACAATACAAAGAGAAATTATCGGAACAACTGATCTGAACTCATTCAGACGTGTCTAGGCCTAAATAATCTTCGCGGTGAAATTCAAGATTTTAAATAAAAAATTGCTAAACTCATTAACACTTGGTTTTTTTTTGGAAAAAGCAACAAAAAAAAATCAAAACAAAACAGTCTCAAATCCGTTCGTTTGCCTTTTAAAAAATGTTCTCTCTTCGGGAGATTTTCATCCTCACTTAGTCCAAAAAATACGCGAACGGACCTATTATTTCTACTTAAGTTTTGAGCTATGGCAATACCGATGTAAACACTTCAAATCTGACATCAGCATCGTAAAGTTTGATGTTTTTAATGGTGCACATGCTCAGAACATTTTGCCAAACGAGTGATTCTTACGCTTTTTACTGAGCCTTGAAAAATTCATCTCAGTCAAAAGATGGAATTAAATTGTGTACACTTTGGTGCGATGATTTTTAATGATTTTCGACGAAAACTAACTCAACGACAGTGTACCGGACCAACGTGTTCCGCCCCAGGACGAATTACGTGAAGGTCGTCCAAAATCGGTTGTTGCGCCAGAAAACATCGATGGTGTGCGGGAACTGTGCAGGCAAAATCGTTATTTGACTTATCGTGAAATTAAGGCATGTTTAGTCATTAGTTCCACTCTCATACATTTGATATTGCATGAACATTTGGCCGTCAAAAAGATTTCTTTACGGTGGATACCGCATCATTTGACAATCGCTCAAAAAAAGGCTTTTGTCATAAAACGTCTACAAGCTCGTGACAGGCGCCGAATCACGGATCTATGCAGATAAGTCTGAAACGAAACAGTAGTCGACTGTATGGGTCTTTCAAGACGAGTCAAATCCAACAAAAGTTGTTCACGCACGAAGCACTTCGAAGCTAATGATCGCCTGTTTCTTTGGGAAAACCGGACATCTCGCCACCGTGCCATTAGAGCATTAGAGCTACGTCAATTCGAAATGGTACACCATCATTTGTTTGCCAGAAGTTATTGGAGAAGTTTGGAAAAGCAACCGCCGAACACGGATCGATCTCCACCACGACAATGCGAGTTCTCACAGGTCGGCTCATAACATCGAATTGATTGGTCATCCGCCGTACAGCTGATTTTTTTTTTTTCTCACACATCAAAAATAAATTGCGAGGTCAGCGTTTTTCAACGCCTGAAGAAACGGTTGCTGCGTTTAAAAAGCAGTGGTGTTACCTCGTTCGGAGTGGAAAAGGGGCTTGGAAAATTTGTTAAAACGCATGCAAAAGTGTATTGACCTTCATGGAGAGTATTTTGAAAATAAATGGCCATTTTCGATGATATTTGTTTTTCTCAGAACTTAAGTAGCAACTTACTAAGGATATCGCTAACGGTTTTGCGGTGACTGTTAATCTATTCCAATGGTATTCAATGGTGGTTAAGTATTGTTCCATTAAAATAGGCGCTGGCCAGTACTGTTACTCTGACTACAAGTCAATAGTCCTTTTCTTTACCTTTTCGTGGTATCCACCGAGTGTGGATATCTTGCCCAATTTGCCAAATTGCTCTTAGAAAGGATCTGGGACTCCAAGTTCGGGTTTTTCCGTAGATTTAACTACACTACATGTAGGACTTATAGTTGGCCAAAGACATTGTCATAAATTCCATATCAACTAGGAATTCTCTAAATGCACGCATACCATCTTTTGACAAATATTATATTTGTGTGCCAGATTGTCTTCCATTCATGAAGAGGTGTACGCTTCAACACGACTACAACTACGTTAACTACAATTTTCAGTTATAATAGTCCTAATAAGTGAAAAATTGAGCGTTTAGTAAAAATATTCGAATCGGAGTATCCACTTGACGGGGATCTGCGCCGCATTTTTTCGGGAAACTTCTGAATGTCCTATAACATGGATTTGGCCAGCAGCTTGCCTTACTTCCCAATGGAGGTTCCCGATAACAGCATAAGTAAGTCTGTACGCATGCAGGCTAAAATTGCAAGTGCGTGCTCGACCAGTAGCATAATACTGGCCTACGCTGTCATAAGCCTCACAACCCTATACGAGAGAGATGAAAATGTGACGAACCAACTAGTAACCTCGGATAATTACGATAAACGATTAAAGGATAACGATCTTCGGATCTGCACGTGTAATTTTCGGACACTTAACAGCCGAACATTAGGGAAGTTTCTCGACTGCTACAAACCAGACATATGTAACCGCCATCTAAGAAGTACAATGGAATGGACCGGACGAAAAGAGGATGAAAAACTGATATTGGGACGCAATATTACCGTAGCCAGCACACGATTTCCACACTTTCATTTCTATAAAAAGACCTAGCTGACTGATCAACCATATTGATTACATTGCGATCGACATAAGGCGCTCCTCCGGGTTTTTTGAATCGCCGAACGATCCGAGCAGCTTACATCGATTTGGACCATTATCTTGTTATAGCGAAGATAGGCATGCGGATTTCAGTAACAGCTTAAAGCAATGTAAGGGAATTCAATGCCAATTTAGAAGAACAGCGGTGCTACAGAAAAGTGCGAGTGAGGCGCTAGCGAACTATACGAACAGAAAAAAAGGGTAACGCATAGGCTCTTCAAAAAAAAAAAAAGAAGAGGAAAGAGCACGACGAAAAACGCTCGATCGAGGGTTTAGAGGCTATCAGAAGAATGGAGTTGGGAAAATTTACCGAAAAATAAAGCGAACATGTCAAAGCTGTACAGACCAAGCAGAAATCTTCAAGGATGGAGAAGGAAATAGTAAAACCACAGCCGGTGCTAGGAATCTGGAAATATTATTGCTGGAGCCTGTTAAGCGATGATGACAAACTACATCTCACAATGAACCATTCAATTTGGACTATGACAGACAACATTTCCGTCACCCACCTTAGATGAAGTCAAGACAGCGATTTCCAAGCTTGGGTCTAACAAATCTACGCTGTTTGGCGCAGAAGGTGATGATTAGAGATGGAGCATACATTAACTCATCTCTAAAATCTGGGTTGACGAAAATTAGTCCGCCGAATGGAACGTCAGCACTGTACAGAAGCCCCACCCAGTTTGGGGTTGATTATCTTGCTATTTATCATAAAACTGATCGAAGCCCCAAGTGAGTCATCTACATTGCCTTCAGAATTGACAGCGCAGTCGTCATAGCGGATGTGTTGACGTTGTTAAAGGCACATTCTGTGTCCAGGAACGCCACTATTGTGTACTCTTTATAATGCGGAGGTCGTTCGATGTTGCTAGTCAGTGAATGATGAACCGTTGCCATCGACTTTTCTTTACAGTAGACATGCTGAGCCGTAGACAAAAGTCGTGGATCAATTTTAGATCGTATATGGATATCAATAAGTCGTTCTAGAGTTTTCAGAAGGAAAGATGATAGACTTATAGGTCTGAGGTCATTTGGACCAACATGAGAACGTTTTCCGTCTTTGGGAACTACATTAACTTCTCTCAGTGACAAGAGGATGTGAATCATTTTTACGCAGCTCATAATGATATTCTCAAGCGTTGGTAGGATTTGTAGCACGGCAGGTATTATACCATCCGGATCTGTAGATTCATGGATTCATGGATTGTATAGTTTGAAGTTATGCAGCGCAGTTTGTTTCCTGTAATCAGACCGTGAATTTTAGTCGCGGTTGCAGTAGTTCTGTTAAGGTTGTTACTGGCCCTGAATAGGGAGTGATTCATCAGGTTGTCCAAGACCCATCGTGCGCTGATTTTTTTTCAAACATCTGCGGATCGTAAGATTGGTGGAGAGCATTTTTCTTAGCCGTCCGCCTCAGAGGTTTCTGTTATTTTCTCACAGAATGAATGACTTCCATGATTATCGCTTTGTCTTTCTAAGTTCTTTTTTATATATTTTTAGGGATTCCTTGTATGAGTCCCAGTCAGTCACTTTTCCTTGTGCTTTTTGCTTGGTTGAAAAGCTTCCTGCAAACGTTTCTAAGCCGTCCCAGTCCTGATGTCCACCAGTGCGGCTTTTCTTGCTTCTAGTTTGAATAAGAGGGTAGCAAGCAACCATTGCATGACCGAGAGCCACGGTGACACCCTTGACCTGCATTTGTTACGTTGACTTCCGTTGCTGGTGTTACGCGGACTTAAGAGTTCAGAGGAGAGTATTGACGCGACTTGAAGATTGAAGATTTGGATTTTCATAGAAATATCATCCTTAGCTTCCAGACCCACTTCTGGATTTGTAAATAAGCAAAATTGTGGCACTTCTTCATTCGTATAGGCGGAGGTGCTCCAACAGCATCCATTGTATATGAAAAAAAATTGACTGTTTGGTGTGGTTTTGATGCCAGAGGAGTTACTGGGGCAAACTTGGTACACAGCGCATGCCGCATGTGCGGTGATCGTTTTATCGCCCGAAAATGACCCAATTGACGACCCTGCTCATGCATTTTAACACCTTAAGACTCTTAGCTTTATCAAGTCTCCGGCCTATGCCACCTAGCCAGAAACTTTAGGGAATTTAGAGTCGAGCATTCGACGTGAAATTGCTGGAATACCGGTCGAACTATGCGAAAACGCCATAACAAATTGTATTCACCCATGCAAACGGTTCCGTGGAGAACATTTGAATGATGTTATACCACCTCCATACCACTTCCCGGAATTAAAAATACAAGTTTATTCATCTAAATCTATATTACCCCCTTCAAAGTAATCCGCATCGACTGCAACACACTTATGCCAGCGCTTGATCCAATCCTCGAAACATTTTTTTGTATTCGGTTTTCAGTATGTCCATCAGTGCTTCCTGCGATTTTTCCATTACTTCCTCTCGGCTTCTGAAACGCGTTCCCCGTAGTGGTTTTTTTAACTCGATTGAACAGAAAGAAGTCACAGGGAGCCAAACCAGATGAATTCGGTGGCTGTTAGATGGTATTTTTGCATTTGTCGTCAAAAAATTACGAATAATGACGGCAGATGAATTCGGTGGCTGTTGGATGGTATTTGTTGCATTTGTCGTCAAAAAGTTATGAATAATGACGGCACTGTGCGACGGTGCGTTATCATGGTGCATAATCCACGAGTTTTCTGCCCACAATTCTAATATCTTTCGGCGAATTGCTTCACGCAAACGTCTCATAACGCCCACATAGTACTCTTTGTTTACTGTCTGGCCTTCTGGCAAAAATTCATGATGCACTAGACCGTTGTAATCCATGAAAACCGTGAGCATTGCCTTCTTTTTTTTGACTTAAAACGACGTGGTTTTGTTGGTCTCGGCTCATTTGGTGAACGACATTCACTTGCCTGATGTCTGGATTGCGTGTCGTACTCATAAACCCACGTCTCGTCTCCACTAATAATCCTTTTGATGAATGTGGGATCGGATTCAGCCTCGCAAATCATCTCTTTTGCGATGTCAACGCGGTCTCTTTTTTGCATGAAATTAAGGACTTTTGGCACCAACTTTGCTGCTACACGGCGGAAACCCAAATCATTAACCAAAATGTCTTGGACGGATCCATAGGCAATGTTCAAGTCATCCGCTCTCTCTGATGGTTAATTT
Source organism: Volucella zonaria (assembly GCA_963966105.1). NCBI lineage: Eukaryota > Metazoa > Arthropoda > Insecta > Diptera > Syrphidae > Volucella > Volucella zonaria. The sequence goes on along the minus strand of OZ014534.1, from coordinate 78,587,845 downwards.
GCGGTTGTTGAGCAACATTTCTTTTACTTCATCAATGTTTTCGTCGGTTTTCGATGTCGATGGTCTGCCACTGCGTTCATCATCTTCGATTGACTCACGACCACTTTTGAACCGCTCGTGCCACTGGTAAACGACCGTTTTCTTTAGAGAATCGTTGCCGAAACACTTTTCCAACATTTCCAACGTTCGCGCACCATTAAATCCGTTTTTTACGCAAAATTTAATACGAGTACAAGTTTGTTGTTGCAAATTTAAATCCATTTCTAAAATTGAAAAAAATCGCCAACACACACAGAGTTAGATGTACTTTTGGCTACGTAACTTTTGTAAATGTCAAGCTATGGCGCTAAGATTTAGAGGGGATGTCAACAACAGATATACCAACTTAACAAAACAAACAGAACTCAAATTGGAACAATGGGAGCCCCACACGGTGGGTGTGGCCGGGAACTTTTTGATCAAGGTAGTATGTCAATCTAAGGCTAGAATTTCATTGATGCTGGAACACGTATCGTTTCATGTGTAAAAAAAAAAATGGGGGTTCTATACTCCAATAATTATTGTGCTCGCACGAGCACTTTTCTTTAAAGATTTTGATATTCTGAGGCCAACGGTGAAGTCAGAAGTAACTTTCCCAATTTATTTTGCATCTCGGGATGGAACCAATTGTTCAATCAGCGCGACTCGCGGTGCATAGCAACAAAATGAAATATGTGCCGATATGCGAAGACTATTTAAGAGCCGTCACCATTTTCTTTTAAGTAGAATCAGAGATTTGATCACATGCCAACAGGGTGGAACGAATTCTCGACACAAACGGCAGCAATCTGAGGGAGACTACAAGAACAGACTGCGAGAAGCCAGCGCAAGACTAAAGAGAGAAAAGAAGGCACGTGAAATTGCGTTGTATTTCAAGACTTGCGAAATTCTAGCAATTTATCTGCTTGTTATACATACAAACATGGTATATGCGACAGAATCTGATTCAAGGCAATCATATTCATAAAAAAAAAACCGACGTCAAACTGGCGCCTAAGTGTAGTGATTACTACGCATTTTAGTTTCGGAAAGAAATTCTATCTTTTAGCACTTACCTTATCCGAATCAATGATGTCCATAATTTGGTCCTTCAAATACTTGTTAAACAAATCCACAGATACCAGCGATGCCTTACGTATACTATTGATTTCTGGTTCATCTTTGGGGCACATAACATAAGCCACTGCGCCTCCAATATCCAAATTTTCGAATTTTTGCTGTTTCAATGTTGCTTTCCATGATTCGCAGAACTCACCAGGAAATCCATCCTTCGAAAAAACACCTAGTGTGGTGCCCTTCTTAGACTCCTTCATGGCACTAATGAGTTTATCAAAGTTTTCCTTATCCTTGTCATTCTAGAAAACAAAATGGACATTCCATTTGGATTTCGCTCTCTCTAAAACTCTGAAGATTCTCATCTCAATGACTTACCCTGTTCCGAACAAGCAGTTTAATAGGCGGCACATCACCTTCCTTGCCGTTTTCTATTTGCTTGAGAAACTCGATTTTCTTTTTGCTGGTCAGGAAGTAGACCGCTTTTTCAACAAGCACGAAAATCGTATCCGTCAGCTCATAACCCAGCAGCCACGACTAGAGCACACAAAAAAGAAAAACGAAAAAAGAAAAAGAAGTTCAAATGAATCAACTTCACATTTTTCTCGATTTCTACTAATTGTTCGTCCTAACCTGTAGAGCTGTTGACTTGCTGTAGACGACATCCTCATCAACACCGACACAGGACAAAATGCAATCGACTTTTTGCAACGAATCATCGTGTCCAATTGTTGGAGTCTAGATTGAACAGAAAATATACAATATCAGTGTGAAATTTGGTAAAATACACCACAGCCACAGCAAACACATTGGAGTGCTTCGCCACCAAACGAAGTCACATTTTATGCGCGTCCCCACTGGAGCGTGTGGCGGCGATGTGCCCATTTCAATTTACCTTCCACTCAGAGTATATCTGCTTTATTCGGCGGAAAAACGTTTCTTTATCTAAAACTATGTTTGACATTTTAACCGCACGATATTCTCAATTGTAATTCCGATATTATTTGTATAAAAGAAATAAAAAAAACACCGGCAATCCGATGCGAATTGTAGCGACAAATTCCTTAGCACAACAGTTGAAGAATAAACGAACCCAAAAAAAAAAATACCACAAGCACAAGTTGAAGTCTTCCCTTCATAAAGTGCCCGTTGCGCCGTAAATAACAATATGGCGTAGTTTTTGCATGCGAAAAGAGCGCGACAAGATATTTCAGCTTGCAAACCGAGTGCGGCGAATGGGATTTTATTTTTTATTTGAAAACGCGGCGAAATGGACATTTCACCCGCTGAATGCGAACGTTAGGAGCAAGTGGATTTGAATTTCAAAGTGAGGGGTATCTTACATTTCTAGATAAGTGATTTCAAAAAACCTTTGAAATTAACTGATTTTGATTTGCTAATAAATCTTTTGAGGATCTGAGTGTGAGTGGAAAATTGCAGGCTCCTAAAAATTAGGATTTAATTAAAACGATGGCAGAGTTACTTACTTACTTAAGTAGTGATACCTGGGCCTCAACCAACAAGCTCTTCCAGATACCGCGATCTCTCGCCAGCTGCCTTCAGTGTTGCACTCTAAGCTGGTTGAAGTCTCCGTCTCCTTCTACTATTTAGACCGGAGCTGTGATATCCATTTGCTCAGCATGGGTCAGACTTCTGATAACTTTGATAGTTAGACGCTTGCCCAGATCGATGCCCCTGTAGTTATATATACAGCCCGTATAGTTTGGGGTTGAATCTTCTTCTCCATTTCCCGTCAATACAAGCTGGACCGAAAATCACAAGCAGGATCTTTTTCTTGAGACGGCCAAGTGCTTTTTCATCCGCTCGATAAGGTCTAAGACAATACTCTATAAAGCAGGACCGGGATGATAAGGTTCTTGTATAAAATTAAAAAATGGTCAGCCTAGCCTTCTAAGGCAATAAAAGTGAAACTTCACGAGCTCGATAAATATTGTAGTTGAAATGAGAATGCTCACCCCAGATTACAAATATTAATTATTTTTCTTTGATAAAGAGCCATTTTTCATTATTGAGGAATTTTTTGGAGTGTATTTCCTACTTCCTTATAACCTCAACTTCCACACACTTCAAGACTGATGAAACATTCTAGGGATACTCAACAACACAGCAAATTCCCATGTAAATTCTCTTGAGAACTCGGCATATTCATACGAAACCTGCCATGACTCTAGGTGCCTATAATCGGGTCTACAGTACTGACACGAGATGGAGCGTCGGTATCCCGCACACGAATTATGTATTTTCCCAGCCCTTACAAATAAAACACAACATATTTGAATATTTTACTTCAAGGTCTTTCATACGCATAATACCCAGAATAATGCAAAACCTTATGTAATGAAGGGTTGATAGTTAAGAGTTAAAAATCAGGTTATTTTCCTTGAATTGCGAGTACCACTATTCCCAATGTCAACCGATGTCGCTGGAGCAATTCTTGTTGTTCTATGCTGCTTATCTTCTTGTAGTTGACAAACAAAAACAAAGTCAAACCAAGCCAAATTTTGCTGTTCATAATGCTTTTGGAATCGTTACCTAGGTTGGTACTTTGACGATTGTAACAACGATGATGACGATGCTCATGTTGTTGCTATGAACGAAACTTGTGCATTGTGCGTTTATACCACGACGCCCCCTTTGCCGCTCAAGGCGCACATTCCGACCGAGTTAGTGCCTCACTCGTTTTGTTCCATACACCTAGTATGTCGGTTTTTCGTTCTTCTCCCAGGTCTCATTCCGCCCGAGATGCCTCACCGCGTGCGCTTCGCCCTACCGTTTCCTGTCGGGATAGAGCCTTACTACTCAATTGCCTTCTTAGCCCAGAGTGATTCTTCGGTTTACTTCTACTGAAGTGTTTTGGACAGAATTGATAGCAGAGCTAAGGCAGACAAAGTCCTTAACTACCTCAAAGCTATAGCTGTCCAATACTTTTGTGTCCAATCCTGTTGACAGCATATACCACATGTAGTTTATTATTTTTTTGTAAAAATATGAGTAATCGCTTCAGTAATAAATGGTATACACCCACTTCACCAACGATTGGAAACTGCAATAAATCTAGACAATCACAGAGGAGACTACACCACATTAGTCATTATTTGTAAATGAGTTAGTTTCACTTATACTTAGCACATGGAAATGCACCTTACAGATACGTCTTAATTGGTTCCTTTTGACTTAGTCAAGGAAGACTCAGTAAATTCAACGTACCAGCTGTGTTGAGAGAAACCTTTTACTCTGGCACTAGTTTGAAAGTGAGTCAAGGGTTAATTAAGACTTTTAGTGCGACTTGGCTGTCGCTGCAGACAGAGATCCTTCATAATGCAGTACAAACGCTTACAGAAACTTCTAGAGATAAAGAATTAAACCTTGTAATTGAGTCGCAGTACATAGGTGCGGAGAGCATGAAAAACTTCTTCTGCAGACTGTATAACATCCCACCATCAGGCGGAATACAGCACTCAACTTTGACGACGATAGCCAAAATTTCCGTGCACCTGACTAAAACGAATTAATGAAAGCAATATCTAAGCCTAAATCTAAGAAAACTGCTGGACCTGACGGTTTACCGGCGACTTTGGGGAGAGCATACACCAACTCATTTCCAAGATCTTGTCAGAAGAGTGTATGCCTCATGAATGGAACCTCAGTATCACTCGCCTAATCCATAAAAAATGAGACCCACTCAACTACGCCAACAATAAAGGTATAAGTCTCCTAAACATTGTGTACAAGATCTTATCTGCCATATTGTGTGAACATCTGAAACCCTTCGTCGACAACCTGATTGCCACTTATCAGTTTGGTTTCAGGACTAAAAAGTTCACAGTCGACCAAATTTTCGTACTCCGGGAGATCCTGGAAAAACACAGGAAGTCCAAATCTCAATCACTCATCTTTTCATCGATTTTAAGGCCGCATATGACAGCATTTATAGAGTTAGACGAGCTACATAGAGCCATGTCTAATTTTGGCAAACGCCACACTTGTCCGTCTGTGCAGAATGCCGATGGATAACGACTTAACCAAGACATTTGATGCTAAAAAAGGTTTTAAACAACATACTTGAAAGAGTTGTACAGAACGCATAAGCGACCACCAGAATTTGAACACAATCTTTCAAGTCTGTGTTCAATTACTAGTATAGCCAATGATATTGACATAATTATCACAACTGAGCGGTTATTAGCAGTGCGTTAGCTAGTATTGAAACGGAAGCTCCTATCGGTAAATGAGTGCAAAACCAAATACTATATGTTAAAAATACAACGAACTAGTTTCTTGTTGCCAACTAGAATTTATATGAGCGATTCCAAATGCAACATCGACTTCATACAATGGACAATTTGACCTTCGCACTTGATGTCGCTTCGCTTAAATTCAGCCACACAAATATCTCTCCGAAATTTCGCTAACCATCGGTTTGTCTCTTTTCACCACCTGCCATTTCATACTGTCATTTTGACAACTGCCTACACAGTGTGTACACACCATAGCATATCAAAAATAATTCGAATGCTGCAAGTTTTTAAAATAAATCCGTCGAAATCAAACCTCCGTGCTATGAGTCTTTTCACGCAAATTTTAAATCCCATCACTGGTCAATCGGACTGGGAGTCCAAAGATGATGAATACGATTACCACCAAGAAGTTGCCCGAGCCGCATTCGGTGACATGCTTCACGACACCGAAAGAAACCAAAAATACTATGCAGCTCTGAAGAAAACTATCCGGGATCTTCACGATTCGGGGAAGGAAGCACATGTTCTGGATATTGGCACAGGAACTGGCATTCTATCAATGATGGCAGTCAAATCTGGAGCAGATTCTGTCACAGCGTGTGAGGCGTTCATGCCTATGGCGCACTGTGCTGAGAAGATCATGCAAGCTAATGGAATGGGTGAGAAAATTAAATTGGTAAAGAAACGATCAACGGAGTTACATGTCGGTGAAGGTGAAGACATGGCACGCAGGGCTAATGTTCTCGTCACAGAGATTCTCGATACAGAACTTATTGGCGAGGGTGCAATTGGAATATACAATCACGCTCATAAGCATTTACTTACGGAAGATTGCGTTCTAATACCGTCGGCGGCCACAGTTTACTGTCAGATTGTCCAAAGCCCGTTGGCAGCTGCGTGGACTCGAACAAAACTCATTGCTGACTTGGATGGCAAGGTTTTGCTGAAGACACCAACTGCCATCGAACTATGTAAGGGTGAAGCAGGAGTACACGACATGCAATTAAGTCAGTTGCCTCTAAATCAGATTTGTCCTATCACAGAACCTGTTGCGATCTTCGAGTTTGATTTTAGTGAAACAACCGGCATGGCTACGGATCGCGTTAACAATGTTAAACTTAAAGCGATGAGGGATGGTTCCGCTGATATGGTATTATTTTGGTGGTCGATCAAAATGGACCAACAAGGAGAAATCGTTCTTAGTTGCGCTCCCTATTGGGCACACCCGGACTTTAAGCAGCTGTCTAAAGGGTGGGACTCGAAAACACCAATTCAGAATGTGATCCCTTGGCGAGATCATTGGATGCAAGCCGCCTACTACATCCCTAAGCCACTTAACCTCCAGCCAAAACAAGAATTCACATTGAGTTCAAATCACGATGAATTTTCCTTTTGGTTTGACGCATGGACATCTGAGGAGCAGGAGAGAAAAGTTAAGCGACATTCTTGCACATGTACTCTGCACATGACTTACGCACGCAGTAGGATTGGACAAATGAATCAGAGCACACGGAACAAGCGTTACCTGCGTTTTTTAGAAGAGAACATTGATAAATCATCGAATGTTCTGTCCATTTCGGATGGGTCATTGTTGGGGCTTACAACAGCAAAACTTGGAGCAAAATCTGTCACCTGCTTTGAGCCACATCGGTTCTCGAAAAACTTCCTACACTCCTACATAAAACACAATAACCTGGAGAATGTCAGCACAATCGAGAAAATGGATGAAATAGAGAACCTAAGCCAACTCACACATGTCTTTGGTGAACCATACTTCATCACCTCAATTCTTCCATGGGATGGCTTTTACTTTGGGACTCTGTTGATGAAAATTAAACATCAGCTCAGGGATGACGTAAAGATTTGCCCAACTGCTGCTAAGATCTATGCAATCCCAGTGGAGTTCATAGATTTACAGAAGATTCGATCACCGCTTGGCGTCTGTGAAGGCTTCGATTTGAGTATTTTCGATGAAATGGTTGATGTAAGTTGAGTCTGTTATTTTGGAAATGTTGTTTAATTTTGTTTTTCACAGAGAGCATCTAACTTGGCGGATGCCATGGTGGAAGCTCAACCTCTATGGGAGTATCCCTGCAGAGCTCTGGGGACGGAGGTCGAAGTTCTAAGTGTTTCTTTCCAGAATTTTGAAGAGGATAAAAGCGCATCAGGATCGATTAACATTGAAGAGTAAGTCTGTCATACTCATTTCCTGTTCCAAATTCATGACATTGTGGATTCTTTTAAGGTTTGGATCCTGTAATGCAGTAGCTCTTTGGGTAGACTGGAATCTCGACGACAGTGGTAGTCCAAAGTCTGTTGTAACGACAGGACCCACTGAACCTATTACTGTTGGGGGTTTTGTGCAATGGGACATGTTTGTCCGTCAAGGTGTTCATTTAATTCCAAGACCGATAATGGTGGAAAAGGGCAGGAACTCTGTTGACTGGAATGTGATCTTTCACCCGTTGTCGGGAGAAATTAAATTTAGCTTTAAAGTAGTGTAGATTGTATTGGTAGATATAAATCAAATAAATTTGTTGGTGCAAAGCACATCACTGAAAACTTTTTGGGATCTAATACGCGAAAAAGATACTAAACGGCAATTAACCTACGGAGTTCGAACATTTGGACCGACTAAATTTAATTTCAGAAACTTAGCTTATGCTGCTGCTTCTGCACATAACTAATAAAATATTCCTTCTCGAGCAGTCATTTAAAGATCTGAGCTTCAGCTACACCGGTAGTGGTGGAATTCTCTGTGAGAAAATTCGAAAAAAAGAAGAAAAACCATTTCCATTTAGAAAATTTTTAGGACTAATGTTTAAACAATAAAAGTTTCTAGAATTACATATGGCCAGATATGTGAAATACCATTTTCTGGAATATTGACACGCGATGAGGGCTGCCCATGTACATGTGGCATCAGTGCTTTTAGCATACAAAAGAAATCTCAAGATAGAAAAAAACCCTATATGCAGTAATTCTTATCCTTCTATCTGATATCCATTAAACAATTGCTGAAAACCTTGCCTAGGGATAATCCAAAGGTGTTGCAGAGTTATAGTAACCCTCCATTTTCTGCGTGAGCGTCCTTGTTTACACTCAGCTGTTGATTGTCTCAGTCATGTGATTGCTTGATATTCTTAAGGCAGGAAAAGTTATGGTTTGTACGGCTACATCTTTGATGAAATAGCCGATGTAGGCACATTTACAATGTTCGATCCATTCATACATATTATGGAGAATTGCGGTAGGTTCACTTACGCCAGAGAAAAGTATTTGTGATACAACAGAATCTCAATGCGCTCAATGTTAAAAGTGGCAATTTATTTGAATTGGCTTATAATTAATAAACAGAAGTCCAACCATTTGATGTGAAGCAGATGAACCTACTGACCGTTGTTTCTTGGATAGTTCTGCAAATTTTTCGAACATAAAATCACCAACATGCATTTCAGAGGAAGAGTGCCTGCAGAGATCTTCGTCTTTACAAATTCTCTTGTGTTGATGCCAACGAATTGGCACAGATACGAGTAAAATGATGGAAGCGGCGCAATCTGGATTTTAAATTGATTAATTGGTTGAAATGTTTATATTTAATAGTTGAGACACCGTATTTAATAAAATATCGTCAGCTACATGGTCAATTAAATTACTCGAATTATGCAAATCCCCCCAGCTGAGGGTCATACCACCACTGGAAGCACAGCTGATCATTGTTTTTTATCATCTTAATTATGTTATGTTGTATAGGTTTCGTGACTTATGAAATGATTTTGTATAATAACTTTTTATTTCCGGTTTATAAGGTAGCTGGCTACTAGTCCACCATTTCCAATGCAGCTGACTATTATTTTTCCAATCTTTATTACTTATACATTGTCCAATGTTTAAAGTCCAATGAAATGACATTTTTTCATTTTTCTCGACATGTTCTGAGTTTCCTCACTTAGGAGCAGCTAAAAGACTCTAGCGGCTGATGCTTGTTTCGCTTATTAATTATATTTAAACTCCGCCACATTGTAATCCCTGTTCCAATCCGGAATTCAATTTCATGTGGTTAAAATTCCATCTCCGTTTGCAAATTATCCACTACTGCTTTATTTACAGAAGCTCCAATCTGGACAGCAATTCCTTTTGATGCGCTGTCTGACTCCATACATAGAATTGTATCCTGTATTCTCATACTGAAATCGTTATTACGAGCGATTTCAATATACACAGTTCTGGATAACTTTGATACCAATTTGGAACTGTGTTGGAGGCACAAGTTCCGCCCTTGGTATGAGTCGAGGCTGACCTAAAACCTCTTACTGCTCTTAGGGTTACAGCACCCAGTGCTTATTGCAACTCTACATTGGGTCAAACCAACAGGAAGACCCTACCCGCGATTTGGATTTAAACCACAGCCACCATGACGTAACCATAATGGGGCCTACCTCAACGAGTCAGGCTCGGACCGAGATCCGGGGCTCCTGACTCTCATGGTGAGTGATTTAAGTGCTGGTAGGGACTACCGATGGTCCTGCTGTCAACAAGACCTATGACCGGCAACTTGTAACTGATCAAATCGTAGCAACCTTCGGTGGCGTCATCTTAAGATGTTTACGGTAGGACCAGTAATATGCTTTTTATCAGACAACGTCATTAATGGGCGAAGCCTTGATAATTGGGCGAGGGCCCAACACCCGAAGGACAGTGCGTTGAGATCTCCACTGCGGAAAATAACTTGACCCAGCTTGGAAATGAGCCCACACGAATACCAGCCGTTGATAGTCATACCGTCAACACCCAGGACTTGTTTTTAACTTCCCACCCTGATAAGTACAGTTGTTAACAACCCTGTTTCGTCACATAAGCCAACAAACAGAAAAAAATATATATATACCGATCTGTCAAACGACACGTTTGAATTCTTCCTTTTGAATTAGAGGTTAACTGGGGAACACGCAGAAAAATTGCCAAGAGAGAACCGTGCTACATATATATATATATATATATATATAAATAATTGAAATTTACTAAAAGTATGTATCAATATAAATAAAATTAACATAACTAATCGAATTATAATTTAGGAATTTTGTAACCCACTAATGAATAAAGTCTGAACTAAATTGTTTCGTTTTATTTCTGGGTTCACAAAATCTGAAAACAACTTTTAACATTTTACAAAATTCTTTTATGGTGATCATCTGCCAAATAAAGCTTAAATGTTACCCAGAAGCCCACCTGTCACCCGAACAAATCCAAGAGCCAAACTCATCGCGCCAGGAAATGCAGCAAAAGAGTTTAATTGCAGAGCGTGTAGCGCGTCGGATTCATTCGATAATATGGTATTGTGTGACAATCCAACATGTGGTTCCTGGTTCCACTATAATTGTGTAGGTGTTGATAGTCTCGTTACTGATCGTCCATGGAAATGCGCGACGTGCACTCAGATTCTCACTGACGCTACAGGACCATCTGCAACAGCGGCCATGGCGGCAGCGCCAGCAGCAAAACCATCAACTGCGGCATCTCATACGTCCAGGTCTTCCAAAGCATCAGCCAGCAAACGTCTCCAGCTTGAACTACAGAAACTGAACGAAGAAAGACGTTTGACCGAGAAAAGGGAGCAAAGCGAACGCGAGTATATTAACAAAAAATACCAAATTCTCAGCCAATTAGAGGATGCTAACTCCGAGTCGGAGGACGTACGCTCTAATGCATCTGTCCAAGAGAGAACCTACAACTGGTTAAACCATGCAAGAACTAACGTTCAAAGCCAAAGCACAAAATTAATTGATCGGCCATGCATGAACAAAGCGGAGCTTCAGCAGAAAACAGTTGTAGTGAGAAGTCTAGAAGAGCGACTACCAGAACGACCACCAGCGAATACTTCGGTCCAGAGAACACTACAGCTGCACAACCACTCGCCTGAATATCAACAGCAACCAGGTTATCCAGAACAGCACTCTTCGTTAATCGAACCACCTCCTGTGAACGACTTTGGGAACACTTATCCAATTCTCACTAAAAACCATTTGGCTGCTCGTCAATCAATATCCAAAGAGCTAAAGAGTTTTAGTGGAGATCCTGATGAGTGGCCTCACTTTATAAGAAGCTTTGAAAGAAGCACGAAGTTATGTGGATTCTCGAGTGAAGAAAATCTCACGCGTCTCGAACAGTGCTTAAAAGGCAAGGCCCTAGAATCAGTAAAAAGCTTGCTCATCCAACCAGATTGTGTCCCACGAGTGATATCCACACTAAAAATGTTGTTCGGAAGACCAGAATTCATAATAGAAACTCTTATGAATAAGATACATGCGACACCACCACCGAAAGCTGATAAACTGGAGAGTATCGTTAACTTCGCAATCGCCGTGCAAAATCTCTGTGCAAATATAGAAGCAACTGAATGTGCCCTGTATCTCAACAATCCTATTTGTTGCGAGAACTAGTGAACAAATTGCCGTCAACACTTCGTTTGAACTGGGCTACGTATGCACAAAATCTTCCCGTCGATAGTCGCACCCTTTCAAAATTTAGTTCATGGTTGTACAAGATGGCAGAAGCCGTTAACCTGGTTAGTTTACCAAGCACACTTAGCAGTGATAAGCATGCAAAATCAAATAAAGATAAAGGGTATTTACATGCGCATTCTTCTGACAATGAAATGAATAAACATCGAGTAACTGAACGCAATTGTGCTATTTGTAGTGGATGTTGTGCATCCATTGTTGAATGCAAAGTGTTCGAAAATCTGAGTCTATCACTCAAATGGGCGTTCGTGCGTGATCAAAGACTTTGTAGGCGTTGTCTGAGCAAACATGGGAGGCAGAGATGTAGGGTTGAGACTGTGTGTGGGAAAAATAATTGTACTTTCAAACATCATCCTTTGCTACACAATAACGAAAAGGATTCTCATGGACATACATCACAAGCTACATCAATCCATCACGACGACCATTTTTACCACCATAACTCCGAAGCAATCCTTTTTCGAGTACTACCGGTGACACTTTATGGCAACGGAACTAAGGTCAATATCTGTGCACTCTTTGACGAAGGCTCATCAGTGACGTTACTTGATGAAGTAGTAGCTCAACAACTAAAAGTTAAAGGCACCGCTTGCCCATTGCGTTTGAAGTGGACCGCAGACCAACATCGATGTGAAAACGACTCCGAAATTATGGACCTAAAAATATCAGGTATTTCCTTTCAAAATAAAAAGTATACAATAGGAAAAGTCCACACAGTTAAAAGTTTACAACTGCCTCAGCAATCAGTCGACATGGAAAAGCTGCAAAGAGAGTACGACTACCTGAAAGGTCTACCTATTAGCTCTTTCATTAATCAAAGACCTCAGTTACTCATCGGCATCAATAATTGGAAGCTTGGGCTACCTTTGAAGTACAGAGAAGGCAGTATTGACCAACCCGTTGCTACAAAAACACGATTGGGGTGGACTGTTCATGGTTGTCTAAAGAGTACTTCGCGAGATCTTGTCCTGTCGACCAATAGTGGATGTAACTTTCACGTTTGTGAGTGCGAAAATTGCGATGATGAAAATCTTCAAGACCTTGTGAAGCAATTCCTATATTACGAAAACCTTGGAGTGTCTAAACCTGAAAAGATGATCATGTCTGTAGAAGAGGAGCGTTCCGTAGCCTTATTAAAAAAGCTTACTTGTCGAAAAGAAGGATATTTTGAGACTGGACTTCTATGGAAACACGATAACATCCAGCTTCCCGATAGTTTCGAAATGGCGTACAATCGTTTAAAGAGCTTACAGAAACGGATGAAAAAAGATCCAGAGCTAGCACAAGCTCTTCAAAATAAAATCAAAGAATATCTCTTGAAAGGCTATGCGCGAAAACTGAGTAGAGAAGAAGCTAAAGAAAAACATCAGCGGCTGTGGTACCTACCGATTTTCCCGGTGACGAACCCAAATAAGCCCTCTAAGCTGCGGATTGTGTGGGATGCTGCATCCAAGGTTCGTGGCGTATCTTTAAATTCATTTCTTATGAAAGGTCCAGACCAACTTACTAGTTTAATATCAGTACTTTATAAGTTCCGAGAGAAGAAGTTTGCAGTTTGTGGTGATATCATGGAGATGTTCCACCAAGTAAGGATCCGAGCTGAAGACCAATACTCCCAGCTTTTTTTGTGGTGTGAAAACGAAGATGATTTTCCCGAGACTTACGCAATGACTGTCATGACGTTTGGGGCATCCTGCTCACCTGCCTGTGCTCAGTATGTAAAGAACGAAAACGCCAAAGAGTTTGCAAAAGATTATCCAGCGGCTGTAAAGGCTATTTTTGAGAATCACTACGTTGATGATCTACTTGTAAGCGCCGATACCGAACAGGAGGCAATAGAGCTTGCTAAAGATATCAGATTCGTTCACAGTCAAGGAGGTTTCTATATAAGAAACTGGGTAACTAACTCGTCTGAGGTATTAACAGCTCTTCAATCAAACAATACTGATTTAAAGAATTTAAACATGAATCCTGAACTTATTTCAGAGAAAGTGCTGGGCATGTGGTGGAGTACCAAAGACGACATGTTTATATTCAAGCCTACAGCTAAAACTAGACTTTCATCACATCTATTTGGGAATCGCCGTCCTACTAAGCGAGAAGTCTTGCGAGTGTTGATGACCATATTTGATCCATTGGGTCTTATCGCTCACTTCTTGATGTACTTAAAGGTCCTCCTTCAAGAGATCTGGAGGTCAGGTATTGGCTGGGATGAAGAAATTCAGGACCAACAAAATCGCAAATGGTTGAACTGGATTCATCTTCTGCCCGAGGTCGAAAACCTTCAAATACCCAGATGCTACATTACGCAGAAATTTGAAAACCAGCCTATGATGCAGCTGCATACGTTCGTCGACGCGAGTGAAGAAGGCTCCGCAGCAGTAGCATACTTGAGGTGTTCGGATGGATATTCTACCAAGGTATCTTTGATTGGAGCGAAGACACGGGTAGCTCCGTTAAAAAGTCTTTCAATACCTCGGTTAGAACTCCAAGCAGCAATTCTTGGTGCCCGATTAGCTAGATCAATAATACAATCCCATTCAATTTCCTTCGCCAGCAAATTTTTTTGGTCTGATTCGAAAAATGTATTGTCCTGGCTTCGTTCAGATCATCGGAAATATAAGCAGTATGTGGCGTTTCGCGTAAGCGAAATCCTAGATCTGTCCAATATATCGGAGTGGAGGTGGGTCCCGACTAAAGAAAACGTGGCAGACGAGGCCACAAAATGGTCAAAAACCACAAATTTCTGCTCGTCCAGTCGGTGGTTTGTTGGCCCATCGTTTTTGCTCGAGCCTCCAGAAACTTGGCCAGTGGAAAAAGGTAAAACAGAAAACATTTCCGAAGAACTGAAGACCCAATATCTAAGCATACATATAGTTGACCATGGAAATCTGTTTGAGGTGGAACGATTTTCGAAATGGAGGAAATTGCTTCGCAGCTGTGCCTATCTTCACCGGTTTGTTGATAAGTTGCGGGCAAGAGTGAAACACAAGCGATGTCATCTGAAAAGTTTCGCTCCAACTGAACAACAATTATCTGAAATCAAACAAATGCAAGAGACTGCAACCGCTGGTGGTCCCCTAACTCAAACAGAACTCCAGAAAGCTGAGAGAACGCTGCTAAAAGAAGCCCAGTCATCAACATTCCGAGAGGAATTTGATTGCCTTACCAAAAATAAACCGGTGAGTAAAACGAGCTCTATTTTCAAACTCTGTCCATACCTAGATAAATATGAACTAATACGCGCTAGTGGAAGGGTTGAGCATTCCAAAGATGTCGGCCATGATTTTAATCAACCAATACTTCTCTGGGGAAAACATCCGGTCACTAAGCTTATCATTCGTCATGTTCACGAGATATTTAAACACCAACACCATGAAACCGTATTAAATGAAATTCGACAGCGATTTCACATCACTGGATTGAGAGCTGCCTTAAACTCCGTTCGGCGTTCTTGTCAAAACTGCAGAAATCGTGGAGCCCAGCCGAACCCCCCAATCATGGCTCCGCTACCTCCTGCCAGGTTGGCCTCATTCAGTCGACCATTCTCATTTGTGGGTATAGACTACTTTGGACCGTTGAACGTCTCTATTCACCGAAGGCTAGAAAAACGTTGGGGAGTTTTATTCACTTGTTTAACAACTCGAGGAATACACATCGAGATCGCCCACTCTTTATCCACTGATTCTTGTATTTTGGCGATAAGAAATTTCACTGCACGACGAGGTATGCCAATAGAATTTCATTCTGACAATGGTACAAATTTTCGAGGCGCAGAACGAGAGCTGAAGGAGGCTTACGAGAACGTCAACAAAGACAAGCTATTAAAAACATTTACATCCGTAACGACCAAATGGGTTTTCATTCCACCAGGCTCCCCACACATGGGCGGAAGCTGGGAAAGATTGGTCAGATCTGTCAAATCATCATTAGCCAACACTCTGCATACACGCAACCCATCCGATGAGCTTTTACAAAGTTCACTAATTGAAGTAGAAAACATCATAAATTCACGCCCTCTCACATATCTGCCAATCACGAGTGAATACGAAGATGCGTTGACTCCCAACCATTTTCTACTCGGGTCCTCCAATGGATTGAAGCCAACAGCAATCTTCAACGACGACACATCAGTGCTACGGAAAAACTGGATGATTAGCCAGCAATATGCAGACAGTTTCTGGAAGCGGTGGGTGCTAGAATATCTCCCTACAATTACGCGGCGCTCAAAGTGGTTCACTCCTACTAAACCAATTGAAGTAGGCAACATCGTGATCATCGTAGACCCTGATAGTCCACGAAATTACTGGCCCAAAGGTAGAGTTATCGGCACCCGGCTTTCTAAAGATGGACAGGTACGGAGTGCTACTGTCCAAACAAATTCAGGAGTATACAATCGACCTGCCGTAAAGTTGGCTGTGTTAGATGTCGGTGTTCTGGATTTGGTAAAGTCCACTTCTCCTAGTGGCCATACCGGGGGGGAGTGTTAACAACCCTGTTTCGTCACATAAGCCAACAAACAGAAAAAAATATATATATACCGATCTGTCAAACGACACGTTTGAATTCTTCCTTTTGAATTAGAGGTTAACTGGGGAACACGCAGAAAAATTGCCAAGAGAGAACCGTGCTACATATATATATATATATATATATATAAATAATTGAAATTTACTAAAAGTATGTATCAATATAAATAAAATTAACATAACTAATCGAATTATAATTTAGGAATTTTGTAACCCACTAATGAATAAAGTCTGAACTAAATTGTTTCGTTTTATTTCTGGGTTCACAAAATCTGAAAACAACTTTTAACAACAGTGTTGATGTTCTTTCTCCTCTAGGCTCGTCGGACCACCCAACAGTTAGATAAAGGATTCTTATAAGTACCACACGCCAATACGAGGAAGCCAATTGGAGCGGACTTAACAACTTCTTTAGGAATTTTAACTGGCCGTTACACTATTCTCTTTGGAATGAGCCGTTTTATCCCTCATCGGATGAAGAGTATCAAACCAAAAGAAAAGGCATGGTACGAATTGAGCTGTAAAGAGGCTGTCAGTGTTAGAGAAATGTTTTCTCGGTCCTAGAAGACCGAACCTACAGAGGAAAACCGAAAAAATTTCAAACGAGCCAGGAATGACTGCAACGTCTTACTTAAGCGTGTACAATTTCAATAAGGCCAAAAACTGAGGCAAAAAATATTACAATGTCCCAAAGGTAGTAAAAGCTTTTGGTCTTTTGTCAAAAACATCAGAAATTCCGCCTCATCCTCCATCCTAACGCTTATTTACAATGACATTGTAAAACTGCTTGCTGCACACTTTGCGGCCAGCTCAACACTTCCAGATTGTGCTGTGTCTCCGCCTACACTTAGTCGAACCTTCAATGGGACGAATGCAGTCAGCTCATGAAATAACTCGAAACATGAAACATCTCAATGGCTGGCAATACGGCTTACGTAGCAACAAATCGACTGGTGATTTGATGGCAATGTCTCGCCGAACAGTGGAGAACCAAAGCGTACATTAATCCGGTGAAAGCCGGATATGAAGTAGCATTTGATATTTCTAAGGCATTTGACAGAGTTTGGCATTTTGTCGAAAATGCGTGCATTTGGGAAGGATGAATCTCTTCTTCAATAGATTAGAAATTACATTTGAATTCAAGTTATCTTGGACGGTTTCAAGTCTGATATCCACAAAATAAATGCTCCAGCACTCTATTCTGTCTATGACGCTCTTCTTAATTTTCATCAATGATCTCGTGTGTGCTACTTCTAAGGAACTTATTACCTTTGCTGACGTCTGACGACAGAAATCTCTGTTTTTCATATTCGTTCCCGGATTCACGTCCCTGCTCTTCGGCTATAAAACGGGAACGGCAGCGTATGCTAAGCTCATTAGATTCTGATATTAACAACATGATCAATTGGGGAACTATCAACAGAGTGGAATTTAATGCTTCCAAAACATGCTGTCTGCGGTCATTAAAGCGAAATTTAAATACCCAGCCATTATCCAGAACTGAAAAACTCTTTCAATGACAACTTACGTTGCAATGACTACATATTCGGTTTCGCCAAAAATGCTGCAAAATGTTGCCTCAAGCAATGTAAGAAATACTTTTCTCCCTTTGATCTGGACTCAATATATAATTGTAGGCATTGTACAATTTTGTACAATGCCCACACCTGGTCAGGTGCCCGCAAGACCACTTTGCTATTGTAGATAAGATTAAAAACCGTACGATAAAATTGATAGGTGACGCCAATTGAAACTATTGAACACCCACACAACGTGTCTTACCTTTCCTTGTTCTATCGCTATTTTTAGCATCAGTGCTTCATCAAAATTGCTTGTAGCATTCCTCACCCTTCGAACCTTCAACCGTAACACTATTCTCGCTAAAAATGCTGCTCAATTCAGTCTACTTTCGGACCCATTTTGAAATATCAGAATTTCTTCCTAGGCCGTAGGAACGAACGATCTGCCGTGCTCTTTATTTATCAGCCATTATAATCTACAAACATTCAAAACCAACGTACGAGAGTGGATTGATAAATACCCGTTCTTAAAGACGGGTGAACAAATGAAAGCTGTCTATGGGAACCCCTGACAACCATGAGATATTGGTTCAACGAATTTAAACGTGACCATGCATTTGTTTTTGATGAGATGATGACTAAAAAGTGGTTATTAAAATAAGTCCGTGACATGATTCTTGCTGATCGTATCGTATGGAACGGCGATCAACATTTTACACGATAAGTTAAGTATGGGACAGGTGTTTTCTCGATGGATGTCGTGATTGCTCAAAGTGGTCACAAACCGTATACGGCTGTCAATTTCAAAGCAGTGTTTGCAGCTCTTTAAGCAAAATCCGCAGGAGTTTGTGCATCGAGTCGTTACAGGTGATGGAAACTGAAATCACTACAACACGTCAGAGAACTATTGACCAGGCGAATTACATCTGAAAAAGGCAGAGCCATCCCTGTGGCTCCGATTTTTTCCGATTCAAAGCTGACAATTCTGATGAATTTTTTTGAAAGGGAAACACGATCACAGAGCAGTACTACAGTGAATTATTGGAGCGATTTGATAACAAATTGACAGAGGCACGGCTCTGACAAGCAGTTTTTGTCCTTCTACGCAACGCCGTCTCTTAGGCGAGTTATTGCCTACGCTTTTCATCACACCAGTGGTTTAATCAAATAGGTTGACGGTTCTAGGGTCAGGTGAGCGCTACGTTTATTCATGAATATTGAGGTGAGTAAACTGTGGGATAGCTATAGTGATACCTCGCCCCGTAGTAAAGGCAATTAACCTTACTCCGTTTTTATATGGGGTGTTATGTAGGCAATGGGTTCCTACTTAAATCGTCTTACACGTTTTGTTGTTTTTTGTAGTATATTAGGGTTCTTTGTGGACAAGTCAATCCACTTTTACACAGATGGATCTAAAACTAATAGCGGGGTTGGTTGCGATGTCCTCCTAGAAAAGCTAAATCTAAGCCTTACTTTCCGTCTTCCAAATCACGGTAGCCTGTTCCAGACGGAAATTTTGGCGATTAAAGAAGCTCTGTCCCATCTGAATAAAAACGTGATATCTGCAAAGGATATCCGCATATTTTCGGATAGTCAAGCCGCTATCAAATCTCTGGGCTCAGTCTCATTTAATTCTACAACCGCCCTTGAATGCCGATTATCTCTTAGCGAGGTGGCAGAGCAGTTCAACTTTAACCTATGTTGGGTGCCGTCCAACAGAGACATTCCAGGGAATTGTAGGGCTGACGAACCACTCTACCTATTCTACCTGAAAAGGGTAGCATCGGTAGACCAATCGCCATGTGTAAATTAATATTAAAGCTGGATGCTAATAAAGGAACTGGCTTTAGGTGGACTGTTGGGTCAACATGTCTAGCGAGCAAACAGATCTGGCCAAAGCTGTATCTGAATCAATCTAAGAGTTTGATCCAGCGTCATCACTGGACACTGCCTTATAGGCAAGCATGCCTTTACAAACGATTTCTGTTGAAGCTGCATGGACGAGGAGGAGGAAGAGACAATCCTCCACATACTCTGTAGATGCCCAGCTCTCTCTCAAAGAAGAAAGCTTAGGAACTTTCCTCTACAACGACTTAAGCGATCTAAAGAATATAGACGTTAACAGTATCCTACGTTTCATCATAAGCTCAAATTGGCTCCAAGAGTAGAAGGATCATAGATCCACGTGGCATCACAATGGACCAATAGGCCTAATTCCTTCCAACAGCCACTTTAACTTAACTTAATCTAACCTAGGGTTCTTTGTCCTCCTTTTGATTGACCTATCCGGCGATATTTATTTCATTCGTAGAACAGTTTGTTGCATGTATGAAGCCTGTTCGAAGTTCGAACATTCCATTAAAAAATCTGAACGTCTTAACCCAACCTGGAGTACAAAATCGTTTCTGGGACCCCTGCCACAAAAGGGGTCGTAATTTTGAAGCCAGAAAACCGCTTAGGCGATATTAGAGCTATCATTGACCCACTGAGGGTTTATCCTCCTTCAACTAGAGAAAACAGGGTCTACTCGTAGTCCTGAAAATCCGTATTGCCCACAGTTCCGAATACATTGAAGTAGCCCATATAATGTACTCGTCCCTGCCATGATGACAGTTGTCGCAGAAACTGATTCAATCGCACGTACTGATCCCTCGTATGTCCTTCTTTTGAGGGTTAGTCATTTCCGATAGAGTATTATACACTGTGTTGTTAATTTCTCCTTTTCAATACTCGTACTTACAAATTTAGCAAGTTAAATTCAGATGGGCAAGACTAGTACCCAGTGTTTACTTCGAGGAAGTAAAATAAGCACATTGAATTGCAGTCAGAGTTACAGCACTGGACATCGCCAGGTTAACACCGTTCGTATAACACTCAAACACCGTCTACAACAGACGATATTATTTCTCCATCTTCCCACCGTAGTTATTATACACAGAAACACATTCGAATATTTCAATTGAGTTTCTAAGAATGGTTTTTACTGCAGTGTACGAGTATCCTTTACCAATTGCTGGGAAGTGAAATTGATGAAGCACTTATGAACACGCACTAATGTACACATGTTTCCATAGGGATCCCCTAAGCATTCAGCAGTAAAAAGGACTACCCTCACCACATAACTGTACAATGACTGCTGTCTACCCTCCTTTGTATAATCAATACGCCTTCTGCTTAAATATCAAATAGTGATTTATTTTTTCTAGGAATCAGTTTTTGGTCTAGAGATTTCTTGTCACAAAAATCCTTAAACTTGATCGTAATGGCTTTTCATTCAGTAATAACACTAGAGAAGCCACTTCAGCATCTAGGTCTTGCCGATTGGCATTCGCGGGTGAACCAGTTAAGAAACGTTGCTGATGCACGACGTCAAGATGCTTTCGATGTGCGTCATTCTTCTCGTACCCTTCGCAATGAGACTCGCATCGAGTCCGATTGGAGTAATTATGAGACCAATGAAGCACTTTCGGAAAGGTAAGTCGAATTTTTGCTTGCAATCCTAAATCCTATTGATGGGGAGTCTTTATTTTTTCTGGAAGAATTGAAGAGTTGAGTCGCTGGCGTATTACAATCCAAAAGACCTACGAGCGGATTGAACAAGAAGTACGTTTATTACGAGAAGAAACTGCATCGACAGAACGAGAACTTGAGGCGATGGTTACTCCATTGACAGTAATTTCCGAGTGCCTGACAATGCGTGATTGTCGTCTAGGTTCGGAGCTAACTTACGATGATGCTGACACTGAACTTAAGAAGGAACTAGCTGTCGTAGAGAATAACCAGCACCAGCTGCAGGAGCAGTGCCACTTTGCTTGGGAGAAACTAACACGTCTGGAGGAAGTACAATTTAAGATCGGGTTAGAGCTAGACAACAAATCCGAAGCAGAACTCATCGATGTTAGCCAGTTGGATTTGAATAAGTTCTCGGCAAATATCACCTTTAAGACTGATCCGACAAGGCATCCGAAAAAGTATCAGACCTAAACCAATTGATCATCAGTTTTGATTTAATTGTTTGTCTTTAAAGCTCCTGTACGTACCAAGCTTGGCTGGAATCCACAAAAAATCTCAAACAAATGGCTGAAAATGAACTATCTGATACGTATTCCATTCGAGAATCTTTATTCGTATGCCGGATGAAAGCCAGAAATGTGCTGTACGCTCAGCAGGACAGAGTTGAACATACCATTCGAAAACGAATTTTCGAAACCCAACGTGCTCGCAACGAGCTTGAGTGGCAGAAACTAAAGGTACTTTCCTGCGGACTCCTATTTATTTTATTTTCATTCATTTACGATTTCAGATGAAAGAAGAGATGGAAAGAGCGGTTTGTGAGATAAAGTCTTTGGAACAAGCCCTTCGAGATAAGACAGATGCCTTGAAGTTGGCCGAAACACGACTAGAAAATAGGGCCCAACGTTCTGGAGCAGAATTATGCTTAGACGGGGCATACGAAAAACTTTGTTTAGAAGTTGCAAAGATGGAACATATTCGAAGGGAACTTCAGGATAAGATAAATGATGCAAAGACTAATTACAATCTGTTGGAGGATCATGCCCAGAAGATTGACGTTGACTTGGAGAATAAGCAACACTCGCTTATGACTGATATTCGGGCTTTGGACCTGAGAGCTCGTTTGAAAGTTGGCGAGTTTTCACAAGCTTCAAGCAGCACTTCTGCGCAGACGGAACGTAATATTAAATTGACAAAAATGGAAGATGAAATACCGAAAATTTAAATCGAATTGGAAAACTTTTCTTTTATTGTAAAATTAAGAGTGTGTGCTTAGAAAAAACAATATAAATGCTTTGGGTTGTGTATAAATCGTCTCTTATTTGGTTTTAATTCGTTTCGATTCGAATAAGTTCAATCATATGTACGAGTATATCATAGAAGCTTTCACAGCTGAGCGCCTTGTATCACTGTTAGTTTAAACTTCAAGCCTTGATCATAAACTGAGAGCAAAATCGCAGCTCTTTGGGTCTCGTAAGCCCATACGAGAGCTTTATATTGATTTTCTTTGCAATGAAGCAAAAATTAGTCCTGGATGTGATTCACCTAATTGAAAAATCCTGGTAAACAAAACAAGAACGGCAATTTTCGGATTCACTGACGATGAATATGAATCTGAAAGCATCTCGCGGGGTCTGACAGTAAAGAAACTAAAAAGAAGAACCCCAGTTTTCCCACAAAAAAAGTACAGGAGGGCCGCGATCGAAGATGAAACGTGCTATGATATCCAGAAGTTTTGTCGTGCCGAAAATCAGCAGAACAGAAGTCTGCTGAAACAGAAAGAAAAGTAGTAATCTTAGGGTTACTAAAGACTGCTTTGTTTCGAAAACACAAGAAGGAGGCTTATATGTGATATGACCATACATAGGTACATAGAATTCCGATTAGACGCGACGGCTGTTGAAGAGTATGAATCTGAGAAACTTAACTTGACTTGGTTTAGAAAGGAGCTCGACAAATCCATCAATGCTCGGTCTTAACTTAGAATGAAACAGTGCCTTGTCTTGAACTGATGGTCCGGCCTGGAGCACTTCTGAAGACCGGCCATTTCATGGTGAAACGAAGATTTGCAGCGAGTATATACGGGCTCTCGAAAACTTCTAAACAGGTCGATTACGACAAATTTGAAGTAAGACTTGAGTCATAACAGATCGAAGCAATTATGATATAAGAAGCTAATTCGGATTTAGAAGAGAGCTTCTTATAAAAGATCGAAACACTCTGTGAAGCAGTAGGGTGGACAAAGTCCTGAAAACTGGAAAATCAACCAGGCTCAGAAGATCTGGTGGCAGCAGGTGCAGAGACTCTCTGCTTCATGTTTTAGATTCACTTCAAAAGTAACCTGATCTGTAACTTACGATCTGCGTAACACAGTCCGGCTTAGCGGACGGATGGGGCCATAAAAAACGCTGCTGCTACTTCCCTTCTTTGGGTGGCTCCAGGTCATCTTCACCAATGGCATATATGTATCCAGTTTTGCTACAAAAAGTTTTAGAACAATTGCTGGAAAATCTCAAAAGAGTCTTCACTGTTAGTCTGGCATTCATACTGAATCAAAAATTGGGAAACATGACTTCACGCTCGTCAAAAGCTTCAGACAAAATAGTATGATTTACTTTACGTTATACAGCATGCGCAAAACTGCTTGCGAATCCACCTGATGTGAAAGACGCAACATGCGCACCAACGAGGTTTAAAATCTGGCAGGCAGAATTGTCAGTGTTAGGTATTGTAATCTAAAATATGTTATGGCGTTTTCGACAACCCAACTTTTGACGGTATGTATAATTCGGCTAGACAACACGGCCTAAAAAATCAATAATTTGGTGGATGAGAGCAATACTGGTGAATGGGGCTCTGACTGTGGATGCTGACCGTGGCCAATAAGTGATGATGGAAGCAAACAATTTTTGCCCTCAGGGCTACGTCCTGTCTCCACTGTTATGTTGCATATTGGTTGACTCACTTTTTAATGCATACATGAGTATGAAGAAGATAATAGCTTGATGTATTCTCTGCCGGATCTCGCATAACAACTGTTTACTCTAAAGCGCAGGCAGCTGTGTACACTAAAAATGGGCGATTCCTTCAAAACTGAGGTTGTTCTCCTCACAAGAAGAAAGAAGCTGTCTGTCCTGACTCATCTAGTGCATACGAGGATTACAATGAGTTTTTCCAACAAATCTAAATATTGCGCGCCAACTATCTTTTAAGATCTATCTACCGTCTATCAATGACACTAGAACTTCTTTTACTGAAAAATATGAATTGGACTTTCCCTGGGCAGAATCTGTGCCAGGAAAGAAATATCGGGTTGCTCAAGGATGGCTTAACAATTTTCAATGCGCCGCTGGCGACAATGTTAGATTTCACTCCTAGTGTCCATCTGTCTTCTAAGGGAAGGTGAAGGCAATGAATTGTATTGTAACAAATCGCTGGAAAGCACAAAGTTTGTACATATGACTTGGGCAACCAAACTAAGCTAAATGTGTTCCTGAACCCTCTCACCATTTCTAAGTTAGTTTTGATTGAATTAACTGAATCTTGTTTGGTATTTCAAGCAATAATTAGATCGCTGATGAACTTGCTAGGCAAGGGTCAGAAAAGTATATCACAGAGTTCGATTCTGCGTTAGGACTACCTGGGTCCCTGATTAGGACTTTCATTGGTAGCTGGGTTCCGTGTGAGCACAATTGGAGATGGCATTACTCCCCAGGTTGCTGGCAGACCAAACGAATTTTTCGCAACGCTTCTGGGAATTCAGCCACTTCTCTGTTGTCCTTCAGTAGAAAAGACTGTAGACTAGTTATTAGCGTCGTAATAGGCCACTGGGGATATAACGTAGCTTGGTGCAGAACACTTTCCCTGCGAATGTCCAGCCCACGGTCACATCAAGCCACAGATATTCTGCACTTCAATACAGTTCCCTATTTTCATGTGATGTGACTTCTATGCCTATTTCTCCCATACATACTCGAACATCGCTCACCAGTTACTTACTTATTTAGGTGGCGCTACAGTTCGGGGTGACCCTGGGCCTCAACTAGGAAGCCTCTCTAACTGCCTCCACATGCACACTTCAAGTCGGTTGAGGTCACCTTCTAATTGTAAACGTTGTGTCTTCGGGTTATACTCGAAGGCTCTGCGGGCCGGAGCGCTTGTGTCCATTCGCTTTACATTCCTTAGTAATATTAGGCTGCTGATGCGCAGTTTTCTGACCAGGGCGATATCGCTGTACAGGATTTTTCTCTCAAAATGACTGAGGATATTTTCGTGCGCTTTCGATAGGGTCCATGCTTCTGCGCCATAAAATAGGACTGGGATGATCAAGGTATTATACCATATAGAGTTTTCTTACATTTTCGAGATAGGGCCTTAGTACTAAATTGCCTTCTTAGCCCAAAGAAACAGCGATTGGCAAGCGTTGTTCTTCATTTTATTTCTGCGGAAGTCTTGTTAGCAGAATTTATGGTATAGCAGAGCCAAGGTAAACAAAATACCTTACGAGTACTATCTCGAAATTATAGCTGTCGACTGTGGCGTTCTGTCCAGTGCGAACGCACTGGTGATCGCCCGCTCTGTTCTGCCTATTACGTCAATATTATCGGCGTACGCTCGTAGTTCTACAGGCTTTTGAAAGACTGTGCCTCCAGTGTTCGCTTATAAGTTTCGAACAATTCTTTCAAGTATGATCAAGACATCAAAGGTCTTGGTTAAGTCGTTACCAACCCTGACGGAGCAGCAAGCGTTCTCAAACCTCATTCTGCATAGACGGACGAGTTTGGCACGGATCAAGTTGTTGGCGAAGGGTTTCAGACGTTCAGATAAGATCTCTATTGTTTGCGCAGTTGAGGGAGTTTCCATTTTTTGTGGATTGAGTAAACGATGCAGAAATTCCATTCATCAAGCATACACTCTTCTGACCAGATCTGAGAAATGAGCTGGTGCATGCTCTCCACAAATTCATCCAAAAACTTTGAATACCTCTGCCGATAAGCCCTCAGGTCCAGTTAATTTATTGGATATTAGCTTAGATATTGCTATCCTTACTTCGTTCTGGTTAGGTGGACCTAAGTTTTGGCTATCGTCGTCTAAGTTGAATGGTCTATTCTGTCTGACGGCGGGGTGTTGGGCTTCTTCGCTGTTATACGCCGACTGTGACTCTAATACAAGGTTCCCTTCTTCATCTCTACAGGCTTCTGTATGGGAGCATCGTGCCTTGACACGTTCTTTTTACTTGTTGGTAAAACATCAGTACGTTATTCCTGGAGTACAAACTCTCAATATCTTCGATCGCGCACTTCTTGTGCCCTTTTTTCTTCTTCTGGAGAAGCCGATGTTCTTCCCGCCTCTTCTGCGCAAAGAGAACAAGTCCTTCATTGCAGGGCGCTTGTTTAGCTGCATATACTTGTCGGCATTTTTCATCAAACCAGGGATTTATTGGTGGTGGTCCGGAGAAACTCAGAACATCATTTGCTGACGGCATATTGGCAACGATGACTCTAGGAATGTTGACAGATTTCGGGATACGCATCCAGTGAAGATTCTGGCGATCTCTTGCGATTGCAGGTTTCCACTTTATAACTTTTCACAGTAGTTATTCTTTGTTGTGGAGCTTGGGAAATCCGTATTCGCACCTTAGCTACAAGACGGTGCCTGCCCAGAACGTTCGGACGTCCGGAATACTGGACGCATGCCTTACGTCCATCTCAAAATGATCCGGAGACCGCCTTGTCCCCTTGTGTATATTGAGATAATGAGCCTAAGTCTGTTACCAGACGAGGTGTCGTGTAGGCTATGCCTCCCAACTGTTCTACCAAAGATGTCCTCTATTCATATCCTCTCCCTCAAATAACCTAGCACGATTTTAAGGTCATACCTCAGACATTGTTCATATGGTATGTCCTGTCGAGGAGCTCGTAGAAAGATTCTTTGGTGGCGGCGTCAATTTTTCCGTAGGGGCGTGGGCGCATATTAGGCTTATGTTAGCGAATGTAGTCTTGATGCGGATTGTCATAAGGCGTTTGCTCACGTCTCTTGCCTTAGTCTACCGCATATGACAAATCCGCATCCGAATAAGTGCTAATTGTTTTCCCTATAACAATCACCATCGTTTATATAGCAATTGTTCATCCTTTTTTTGGGCGGTCGATTCCATTCCACTTTCTAGATGGCAGAGGTATCTGCGTGATAGCACTTAAGGGCTTCTGCAAATTGTTAGGCTGCACGTGGTTTGTTAGGGATTCGAACATTCCACGTACATTAAACGTTTGCAAGGGTCGTTAACAATGAATCCGTTTTTATTCGATGCCATTAGTTGGTTCGTCACATCTTTTTAATCTCTTCCGAGCATGCCCTTGCCATTTTAGCCTGAATGAATAAGGGATTACTCATACAGCTACCGGGGACCACCATTGGGAAGTAAGGCAAGCACTATCCTACGAACCTAATTCTTGCGCTGCTGGCCAAATCCAAGTCATAGGACAGTCAACAATTTCCCGATCAATCTCCGCGCAAGTCTCATAGGGGTTCGTTTCCCCACTTATTATAAAACACAACTAAATGGGGAAAAGACATATTCAGACACATCTACACCTACGATGAAACGGAGCTGCATCACCATACTCATATGACTACCTGAGGCTACCCGAAACCTGTTGCATGGAGAGCTGTACGCAAGTACGGTGAACGTATATGAATACACTATCCCGCCGGGCACTTCATCTACACAGCGGTGTAGCCGAACTCGACGGTTTCCAGGAGCGAGCAATATATTGCTTTTAAAAAATAAATTACGTATTGCAAGCTGGAACGTTGGCATAATAACGAACAAGTTTCGAACTAAAAAACGGTTAGTCTTTATACATATAATTATAAAATGCGTTCAAGAACCCAAGTAGCGAAATTTTGGAAACAGGGCCCGCTACTTAAAAGCATACAAAAAGCATTATTGTGGAAAGGAACAAAATGAAAACGGATTTTCCACAAAAAAAACTTACATTTTTAGGATTGCGACAGAACGAAGGAAAAAGCTCACAAAACAAATATATTGAAGACATGAAGTAACATCTGCTTACGGAGAAGAGCGAAATTTGCAATAGATTGCAAGAGTACTTAAAGGCGTTACTTACAGAAGGATTTCGAGGAGCAAACGGTCAATCTTATCAGTAAAAAGAACGAACCGGAGGCGGGCAGTTAGATCAGGTCACATATCTTCCGAAGTATGGGGATCAGATGCCCAACCAGTGAAGGGAGAGTTTGCTTGTATAGCTGTATAAAGGCAAAGGCGACATGAGAAATTGTAACAACTTCCGATCGGTGAAATTAATGTCGCAAGCTATGACAATATATGAGAAAATTCTAGACAAGTTCACAGCGCAATATTATTAAATTCCAATTTTTTTATTTTTTTTTAAAAAAGAGCTTAACACTCAAGAGGGTATTACTACTTTTAAAATGCCGGAGCACGTGCTAAGTTTTTTCGGAAAATTGGATAGAGAGAGAGAAAGATATTTGGGCTAAGTGGTTATTTCGCCCCATTTAATGGAGAGACCAAATTATTAGTATAAATTGACTTGATGTAGTTAGGCAACCATTCATTTCACGAGATTTTAGTTGGCTGAAAAAAAGTTTTTAGGTCATGGCTGGTATTGAACCCCAAACCGTCCGATTGGACGGTTGGTTTGAGCCACAGCCACCCTCAATGAGATGATTTAAAGTTTACGGAAGAAACATCGCGACGCTGGGTATGGTCTGCATATCATCTTCATCGATATGGAAAAAGCGTTTGATAGAATTCATAAAGCTCTAAAATTTATGGCAATTAGATCTCAAAAATTACCCAAGGATTATATAAAAAAGATGTGCGATATATACAAAGACGTAAAAACGAAAGTTAAATTCACAGCGGGAGTAAAAGAAGAATTCAAAGTTAAACTAGAAATACACCAAAGCTGTGTACGAAGTTCATTGCTCTTTAATGTGCTATTGACCAGAACGACTTCTTTTTTTTTCGTACCATAACAAACGACGCGAGAGCTCTTCATGAAACATTTAATAATTTAATAAAGGCGCTGGATCACTCGTACTAAGACGGAATGTATGCACTGTCATTTTTCCGAACTTGCAAAGCCAACTCCTGACATCTTAGACTTCGATTAAGATGAAACTATCACTCGTGCGAAAAATGAAATATGCAAGCTCGGTCGCTAACCTCAACGAAATTGAGATTTGGCGTGGGACAGCTTGTGACAGATAAAAGGCGCTTACATTTGAAAGTTTGTTATACGCGACAGTCGTTCGTCCAGCCTTAACATACTCGTCACAATGTTGGCCTATGCACGAGAAGCATGATGGAAAAATGACAACAACAGAGATGAAATTGCTAGACCGTCCGCGGGAGCAACGAAACGTTATCTAATAAGTAGGGTATTCGCGGAAGCAGGAAACTAACTAAATGGAAATCTCTGCAAATAAGCTGGTTATGATATTCTCAATAAAGGTGGTCAGAAAGGCACGTCTAAAGGCTCAAGTTCGGAAAACGGGCCGAAAGAAAAATAATTGGATCACTCAGCCAACTCTTGGTCTAAGTAACGAGGTGATTCAAAATAGAGTTTCCTATAGAATGGATTTAAGATCCGCAAATGTAGTTAATGCCACAAGCAGGGCATAGGCAATGCAGATACAATGTGAACGAGTTATATGATCTAAAGGGTGACCAGATAAGAACGATAAGAAAAAAATTTTATGCTGGCCTTATTTTGAAGCTGCGTTCATGGGTGGAATTGCAAATCATTCAAATGGTCGCCTCGTCTTTGCTGGCAGTACCTCAAACGGTCGGTCCAATTTTTGATGATTCGGTCCAATTCGGCAATAGCGTGTCGAATGTTGGCCTCGACTTCGTCCAAAGTGGTTGACCTATTAGCGTAGACTAAGACCTGACGTGCCCGAGAGAAAATAATCGAGTAGTGTCAAACGGCATGATCGTGGCGACCAATTATGAGCGCTCGTCGTGAGATCATTCAGTCGCCAAATTTCTCCTTCACAACTTCGAGCGTTGTGCCGCTGTATAGCATGTAGCGCCGTCTTGTTGGAATCACTGATCGGATATTCGATATTGTCGAGCTCTGGCCACAGAAAGTCGGCTAACATCGCTCTATACCTGAGACCATTAACGGTGACGGTGTCTCCTTCCTCATTTCGAAAGAAATAAGATCCGATGATGCCACCATGCCATCAACCACACCATACAGTCAATCTTTGTGCATGCATTGATGCCTGGCCGAACACTTGTGGATTGTGTTCGCTCCAATAACAATTTTGCTTGTTGACATAGCCGCTGAGCCAAAAATGGGCCTTGTCCAAGGAGATGATTTTTTGGCGAAAATCCGGACCTCCGGCCAACATTTTCAGCACCCAATTGTAGCACGGCATTGTCTACGTTCGTCCGGTTTCAACTCTTGTGTCAGCACAATCTCAAACGGATGTAGGCCCAAATCCAACCGCAAAATAAGCCGGGTTGACTCTCTGGCGATGCCCGATTCAGCTGAACCGCGCCGAATCGACATTTCTGGGTCTTCTTCGATGCTGCCCGCTACGGCGGCTATGTTTTCTTCATTTCGCACCAGTCTCTATCTTGTTGGTGGCTCAAACACACGGTGCGACGGATTTACTGCGTACTGATGATGACGACTGCGACCGACCTCACGAAGAAATTCACGTTGCCTATTTACAACTGAACCGAAATCTCGATAACATTTTTTAATAATTTCCACGCGTTCGGCAAGCATAAAACGATGCGTGATGAAAGGGCGAACCTTACTGAACATTTTGACAGCTGGATGTCATTGGTAACTTTGACAGCTGCTGAAACATAACAATTGGAAAAACTATCATTGCCCTCTGGTCACCCTATATTTTAACGGTTGGGAACAAGTAGAAGAATAAACATATAAAACCAACCGATTTTAAAAAATACTTCTTCTAAACAACATCCGGTTGTCATTCTTTCCACGGTACAACCAACTGCACTCAACTTCACTAAATGCGAAAAATTTGCAAACAAATCCAGCGAATTCACAGAATTCCTCTTCCAGTTGCGAAAATTCTGAGACAATTCACCAACAAAAAATAAAAAGTAACACACTCACACATCTACGCTTTCTAAACTCCAAGCCAGAGCACTGTTTGCCTGCCGTTCGGGAAGTTTTCATTTTTTTTCCTCCGTCAAGAGCGTAGCTGATACGCCTTCTCCAAAGTAAAATACTCTTAAAACTAATCTCTAGATAAAATAAAACTCCATTTAGAAATCTTTTAAAATTGTGTACATTTCCCGTTGAGTATTTCTAACGTGTCAAAAGTGAAATTTCATTTATAGAAAATCGAAGTTGTCGCACACGGCGAATTTGCATCCATATAAGAGCGACGAAGAAGGCTAATACGACACAACGACGGCGAACGAGGCGAATTATTATTGAAGGGCCACCAACATTGGCGTAGTCTGCATGCTAGAAAGAGACTTGTCATATCGGCGAGTGGAACAAAAATAGGAAAACCACAATGGCGAACCAACCTAGCACCGGTGTTGGTAAGAATTTAATTTTATTTTTTTATAATTTATCGTTAATTTGATTCAATTAATTTACAAGCAGCACCTTGATTAAAGTGTAGACAATTTAATTTAATATTAATTCATCGGTGAAATTGAGAAATTTCCTCACAAAACTTGTTTCAAAAATTGCCCAAAAAGGAAAAGAAAAAAAAATTTAAAGTCCCAACCAATCATCATCATCATGGAGTTGAACAAAACCCTGCCTCAAAGTGCAAATGTCAATTTTTCGTTTCGGCAAGAGAAGAAAAAAAATTTTCATCTTTTTTTTTTCTTGTCTATTTTAAATTTATTCGTGCATGAGTGCATTGTGGTGAATAAGAGTTTCCGCATGCCCTTTGGAAGACCATTTTGTCCATTTAATTCTAGGGATGGATTTTTCTTCAAGTGCTTATTGTTTTATTTTTTTTTTTTTACTTATCTTTTGTCCCCCCGAAGGGATATCTAAATATGAAAACGGGTACGGATGCGAGTACTCCCGGAGAAAGATGTGCTTTCGTGTGATCCAGTGAAGTTGGTTAAATGACTGCAAATAATCGTTCTATAGGTACATATGTATATCATCATCGTCATTATTTTGTTCTCGTTTCGTTGTCTAATTAAATTAACATCACCGCAAGTCGAAAACCAATCAGGTTAGATTGGTTTTCATGTTGAGGCTACAGATCAGTATGTATTTTAAGGAGAGCTAAAGCTGTTTGATCCTTTAAGGATTGCCTAATCAATTAATTGTCAATCACGTTGAGAAGTTCATTTAAAAGTCAAAGTGAATGTGTCTTCTGAGGTCGTCTTGTTCCATTTTAGGGGCTTTATGTCATAGGAACTGATTGGGAGTAGAAAATCTAGAAAAAAGAACTTCTGTTATGATGAACTTGTTTGCTCATTATCTTTTCTGCAAAGGCAAACAAATTTGTAAGGTCAGAGGGCTGGTTGGTAGCCGATGAATAAATCAAGTGCGTTCCATGACGAGGCATGCAATTGAACTGAGATTAAACTTTCCCCAATAAACTTCATGAGCCCGATAAGTGTACAATGACATGAATCACCTCTTGGCCCTGAATATGTGTTGACTTCTCTGATTCCTAGCAACATTTAACACATCTAACGTCATAGATTACCAATGATCAAAGTTTCAAGTTAATGACCATGGTGATGTTCGATGATTTAAATCAATTTGGATTACAGTTGATTAGTCGGTGACATAACTTACTGCCTCATGCACACTGCAGGCCAAAAGTTTGAGGCCGCCCTCAGTGTTCGAAAAAAAGTCTAACATCGAAAAAGAAAACTTGAGGGGAATATAGGTACACACGAGTACATATATGAAACTGAAATAAGAAGAAAAATATTTTCAACCACGCGCTGTTGGCAACGCAACATGGACATAGTACCCCGGCGTAAGATACCGGACTTTACAAATTTATTTGTATTGTGTCCTTGAAGATAAAATAAAGTAAAGGAATTTATTAAAAAAGAGAAAAAAATATTCCCCAAAAAAAGTCACGTTTACATTCGATTACTTTTTTGCAATTCTTGACAATTGCTCCAGGAATCCAATAGTATATTCCACAACGCAGATTGTGATGATGGGCAATGATCCTGGTCCCTTCTATCCAGCTCTTCCCACGACAGCTCTATAGGATTTAAATCTGGTGATTGCGGCGTCATGATTTGTAAAATTTTTCCATCTTTTCTGTGGGTCAGCAAGTATTGACAAAGTCTTGACGTGTGATTAACTTCGTTGTGCTGTTGAAATACGAATCCTTCGCCAAATAATTTTAATCCAGAGATTACACAGTTTTCCTCCAATATTTTTTTATTCATTTTTCCAATCACTCGAACCAGATCTTCCACTTCACTTGAAGAGAAACTACCAAAAACCAAAACAGAATCGCCTCCATTTTTGACGTTAGAAACCACACAGTCTGGTAGCATCTTTTGCTCAGCGCTGCGTTGAACTCGGCATTTTGTGGCATATACCTCGAACTTGGATTCATCGCTCCATAAATCTTGAAATGTTGAAATTTTCTTCCCATTTTAACCTTTTATGCTTGCTTTGGGTCGCAGCAGTAGTTTTCGAACAGCAACTCGCCCAATTATGTAGTCCGGCATGTCTTAATGTTCGTTTGATCGTGTCAAAGACAGCGGTATATTCCGTGTTTAATTTATTTCGGTGCGTATTTCGGTTGCTATTTTTCGTCTGCTTCGTTTGCTTGTGATTATTAGCCGATACTCGTGTTTAGTTGTAGGCCTAGGCCGTCCTAAGCGTGATTTACCCTCAAGAATTACGGTTTGAGCTCCTTGATACCATGAACTGCGAAGGATCTTCCATTCAAGAAGGGTGATAATTGCAGTTCGTTTCTCGATTGTGATTTCCGCGACTTTATCCATTTTTACGAGTTGTTTACTCAAGACGTGAAGAATCGCAAATAAAATCGTATGACTTGAAAGTGTGACTTTTATGGAAGGCCCTTGCAATCCAGGTAGACAAATTTTGGCATTTGACATCCCTTTTGATGTATAAGGAGTCATAAACAAGTGCTGAATCTGGAACCAAAGGTCATAAAATTTCATAATTATCGAAAAGCCGTTTTCCCCACATTTGTAAACAAAACAGTAAACACTGTTCGAAAATGTGGGTGTAAAATCAGACTTTTATTGTTATCTGAACGTGTTGTTTATCGTTCAAGTAGAAATTTTGGGTAAAAAAACCGAATGCAATTCATAAAATTAAATCTCCATGCATGAATGAAGTCAGTTGTCTAGGTAGGCCTCAAATTTTTGGTCTGCAGTGTAATTGTGTTGATTATGGTTTAGTCATAATGAAGTGGAGTTCGGAAAGCGTCATTGCCATTATTCTGCGCGCGATCGAATTCACATGAAAATGTACGAGTATTTCTCATATTTAAATGGTTTACAACACAATTAAGATCAAAGTCGGCGCACAAACTTTCGAAAATAAATTGTGAGCCAATTTTCATTTTGGTCCAATTTAGATGCGCAATCATAGGTAGCCCTGTAACTAATGAGCCGCCCTCCAGCTAAATGAATATTTGAGTATAATCTTATTTTTGGTTTTACCCTCTAAACTGCTTTAGAGTCATCCAGATATCGATATGAATTTCAGAAGGTTCTTCAGATCAATTCTGCTTAAGCGCGCCAAGTCGTCAAAAAACTAACTAGTAAAGTTTTTATTATTCAGTCAGCAAGGGCAGGACGAATAGCTCCAGTTGCATCTCCATCAGTGCAGCTTTGCAGGAATCGTTGTGTAAAATGTTGAGTCATTACGAATCAATGCGATTGGCACAGTGTCCCGTTATAAGCTTTTACAAGTGAGCTTTATGAATGACATCGATTTTTGCAAAACTGCCATAGGGTCCTAACCATTGTGCATGTGTCCGTATTGGTACAAGGTATCATATGGGCCTAATTCTTACATAAATGCATTTTTGCATACACCCTAGAGAAATATTCACGATCGAAAGAGCACGTAAGATGGAGAGGATTGACCCATTGCGAGTTCGTCCGCTTTTTCACTGTATCCCAGGCATGTACGTAAGACCTAATGCTTAGTATAGGATCTGCGTAGATATCTTATTTAGATGTCTCCTAAATTTATTAAATAATCTTGATATTACAATATCACTGCGAAGTTCATTGTTCATGGCTGCCTTTGCTATGAATCTTGCCGATAATATTGTTCTTTGTAGCCGGGTTAATGACTTTGATTTCAGCTTTGAAAACACTACCGCCGTTAAAGATTCTATTCATTTTACCCAAAGATTTCCCAGTATCTTTTTTGGAACAGGAATGAAAGGCGCATTGAGACCATTAAGCTCAAACTTGTTTTAATCGGAGCAAAATTAAGTTCTGGTGGGTACCTGGGGAGAAGGGTATTGAAGGAAATGAAAAGCTCGATGAAGAGGTTCAGCTGATTCAGCTCAACAACAATTTTGATGATCAAAAATTGGAAGAAGAGAGTGTGGCTATACAATTGCGAGAATATACCGGGTCTTTGATAGGCTAAAAGAGCAATGAAACACTTCCAAAACAAATCCAAATTATCTTACAGCAAAAAAGATGATATTGGTAGGCTTTCTAATGTCACTTACACAAACTAATTCTTAGTCAGGAAATTGACTTTCGCCTTTGTAGAACACATCCTGTGTAAATGCGTGTCTCTGCGCAAAGAGAATACATTACATTCGCATAGAAATGTTAGGGACTAAGGAACTGTAAGGTGTCTCCATCAGAATGATCCTCAAGTTTAATAACAAAGTTGAGGTTCTCTGGTAACTTAAACT
Source organism: Volucella zonaria (assembly GCA_963966105.1). NCBI lineage: Eukaryota > Metazoa > Arthropoda > Insecta > Diptera > Syrphidae > Volucella > Volucella zonaria. The sequence goes on along the minus strand of OZ014534.1, from coordinate 78,551,498 downwards.
GAACTTGCCAGAAGTATCGTACAATAGATCTCTTGATCGCAGGTCACACCGCAATTGGCTGGTCGATACCCAGAAAAAAAAAAAAAACAAACTCCTTGGACTGATTTGTAGGTAGTACATATTGGACTCCTGGATCTTAGTTATAGAAATCTAAATTCCTTCTCACGGGCAACCCTTCCATTCAGCTCTGTTGGGAATTTTGACAGTGAATCGAAGGCAGATAATCACTTTTTATCGTTGATATATCTGTACTCCATCTGTTGAGAATGGAGGCATGTTCTTACGACGCTGATCACCCCGTCAACCCAGTCCTGCTTTTCTCAGTCTTAAGTGGCAAACCACGATACAACTTGTTGTGTTATATTGTGTGTATTCGCTCAACCGACGATGCTGTTGGATATACGACATATGTATGTTGTATATGACGCATTGTATACTGCGTATTCGTGCTTACAATCGTTGTATCAATTTTAGTTAGTTTTTAGCTGTTTTGATAGGAAAACTGGAGAAACAAATAAAAAAAAAAATTCTGGAAAACGACTGAAAAAAATGCCTTGTATGTAAATAAGACACAAAGGATTATATAAGACGATTTGGCCGATGAGGCTACTACAAACGTGCTGTTTTACTCGTACACATTTAGAGGAATAAAACGCAACATGGTCTCCATCGCCGTTGTGGGTGTTGTTCTCAGTTAGCATAAGATCACGATACGGCTATTCTGTGCAGTTTGAGGAGTTTGGGGGGAAGGAATTTCGTATCGAGTGAAACTTCGGATCACCAGGTTGATTTAAACCCTCACGTGGTCTTTTTGATGAGATAGGTGATTTCATTTCAACATACGTAGCTACTAATACTTCTAAGTAGTATGCCGAACTTGAGCTTATACAGCTTTCCGTATCCCTTGTAAGTAGAAGGTATGGATTGGTCTATGTTACTGAAAGAAAAAACAAGATCTGTTTATGAAGATATTGAACACTTAGCTGATTGGATGTTTTGCATAGTGCTGAAAGAAAATTTCCCAAAAGCAGAAATCATTATAGCGCTACCTTAGCATTTGGCCGTTTCAATCACACCTGCTGGTACAGAGTTAAGTTCCATGCACTGAATGGATCAGAACTTACGTAGTTAAAGGTTCCTTCAATATCAAGAAGCGCCTCCAAAGTAAATTCTTTGAAGTGCAGGAATTTTTTTGTTTGGATGCTTCATGGCAACAAGGTGGCGGAAAAGTTATCATCCGATGTACTTTGGTTGTAATTTTTTTTATGAATGAAAAATTTTGGTTCTGCTTTTGGGTTAGGTTTATTTGATGTTTTACTTTTTTTCCATTAAATCGAGAAAATGATAACGGCTAAATGGCCGCCGCCAGAATTGAAGACCATCCCATCACTCTTGAAAGAAGTTCCGGCGATAGGTCCTCGCATTCTTGACGGATATTCTCTTTGAGAGCTTCAAGAGTCTCTGGATTGTCGACATAGACTCGTGACTTCAAAAAAACCCACAAAAAAGAAATGTTTAAATCAGGCGATCTTGCCGGCCAATGCAAATCGGCAAAACGAGAGATTATGCCACCCGGAAATGCAGCCCTTTGAATTTCGATTGTGGTTCGTGCAGTATGCGCCGTTGCTTCATCCTGTTGGAACCACATATTCTCCAGTCCTAATTCATCCAATTGGGAAGAGAACGTCGTTGAGCATGGCTCTGTAGCGCTGGCCGTCCAGAGTAGTTGTTGGTCCACGGCTTTTCATCTTCAACCACAGCTGCGATATTCTCAGTAGAACGACTGCTCTGGGGCCGGCCAGACCTGGGAGCATCTCGTATTGTCCCATACTCTTCTAAGCGAGCGGCTAAACGTCGTAGTGTTTGCCCAGTTGGTGTCGGACGACCCGGCGCCGAAATTCACGCTGCGCCAACACCACCGACGATTTATTCCGCAAAAGAATCATAACAATTATTCCGAGTTCTTTAGGAGTATAGCGATTCATGTGTTGTTGACGTGTATCTTGTATCTGTTTACTTCACAAATGTCAAAGTAAAATTGACAAATCCAGCCATTTATAAAAATTATAGCATCTTCCGATAGGGTGATGACTTTTGCGCCGCCTTTTATATTTCTAATTATCAGCAGTAAAGACTACATGCTGTTAGGTCTGCAATTATTTGGAAATATATGCCAAAATGTACCACCTTTGGGAACGACAATAACACAGACTTCTTCCGAACCTCTAGGAATGTATACTAACTTCAGACAGCCTGTAAAGAGGATCTTCATGAGCTATGCAATAATAGTTTTAGCTGACTTTTGCAGAATCAGCAATGCTACCTATTTCCATTGCCATATAATGCTGTGAGAAAGAGGACTACTAGTAGCATCTAGTTCTATCGTAAATTCCCTAGAATTTACACTGACTTCAAAGAAGTCATTGCAATAAGGGAAGTGTGTACTTACTTTATCGTCGAAGCTTTACTTTGAACCTTTCTAAAAAAAAAGAAAGTTCAGGAAATCCGTGCGGGCTGACTTCCTAAAATTCAGTGCAACAAGAAAATGGTGTTTGTTAATATACCCAACTCTATTTATTGTACATAGGTGTAGGCTGACCTATTTAAATAAATGACATCGCTTCTCTAAATAGAGAACGTTGACGGTGTTCCTCTAGTAGAGCCTTTCCTGAGAAAAAAAGAAGTGTGTGTTTTTTGAGATATTTGAGAGGACATAGTCGCGTTAGTGGTGTATAAGAACTTTCCTCAAACACTACTTATAGGTTTACCATTTGATGGGCCCATTCCTAGCGATGTTACAGCTTAAATGTCAGCACCGGGAAAGCCCTGACTTTTTGGCGAGATTTCTACCGCTATTAATACTGACTAGGCAAGACTTTTCAAATGCTTTCGTGAAAGCACTTTGAGGAGTAGCACACTTCGTTCATAGCCTGTGGCAAATCATAATTAGTTGCAATGAGTGAAAGTTACAAAATTACAAATTCGATTCTTGTATTCTTTCTGCGTTGTGGAACGGCTTCTATACATTTATTTGGTCGTGGAAGTGTGGAACATTGTTTTTTAACCAATCTTGGTTGACGCGCGCTTTGTGAGACGGTGCCGAGTCTTGTTGAAATGTCCACGGTCTCCGACCGAAATGATTGTTTGCCCAAGGCTTCAATACTGCCTCTAAGACAGTTTCACGATATACAATCGCAATAATTTTGACGCCACGGTCCAAAAATACGGGCGGAGAACGACCATTGGCGGTTATGGCGGCCCAAACCATCGGTGCTGCCTGCTTTCTGGTAACCTTCCGAAGGTGTAAATTTTCGAAGGACCTCTCTGGCAAGTAAACTCGGTCATTTTGTTTGTTGACATATTGCTCGACAACAAATGCAGACTCATCGGAAAAAACCAAATTCGGCAACTCAACACTTTCGTGCAAGCGTAGCAACTCCTTCGCTCTTTCGACTCTAATTATTTTCTTTTACGGTGTAAGATCGTGTGCTTTTTGGAAATTCAATGGCTTGAGCCCAAGCTCATTTTTCAGTATGTGTTGCATCCGTTCTAACAATATTTAGAACTCACAAGCCATTTTTCTTCCACTTCTACTCGGATTTCGCTCAATTCGAGCCTTCACATTCCGAACGATTTCTGCCGATTTTTCTTTTTTTTATGACGACCTCCATGGCGTTTTGCAACACTGCCAGTATCATGGTAACGAACTATGGTTCGAGTCACAAATGATTTATTCACGTTGAGGTGCTAACGATAGCTACTTGTGGTTTTCCAGTCAAATATAAACCAATCACACTATCACGTTTGAATTCCATCGCGGATAAAAATTTTTCAACACAACTGAGACGCAAATCGTTTAAAAGTCTTGTAAATAATAAAATTATCTGTCATGTGTCAAAATTTGAGCACACTGTCATGAACGGTTTGGAAATTATAGCAGTCTGAAGTTGGTGTAGAGCTGTTTAAACAAGCCCAAACAGTTTAAACAAATAGTAACAACATCCATCTCAAAGGTGTGAAAATTTGAAGTGACTATACAGGGTGTCCCGTAATTTGTCAAAGATAATTTGGGAAAACATTGTTGGGTATATTAAAAGAAAAAAGAGAACCCATGTTAACAGAAATTGCTCTGTTAATACTAATCAGTTTTCAGTTTTCACTGAACTGAACTGACTAATGGTAGAAACTTCGTCTAGGACTTCATTTTTACAAGGAATACTAGCCTTTGTAAATGCGTTTAAATAAAGTTGATATCTTGTTTAAGTCTTTAGATATCCAATCTCTAAGCCTGTTCCATTTTTCTTGCGCGTGCTAATTTTTGACTTTGAGGTCACTTTTCTCCAGAAAATGCGTAATAGACGTAACGTTTTACTATTTTTTTTTTCTATGAACGTAACAATAAGAATAATAAAAAAAAAATTAAGTTTGCAGAAAAACTCATAGATTTTATGACATTTGGGAAAACCTTCAACAATTGACAACAAAAGTGATTTTCCATGAATTAATAATTTCCGAATCATTTTTTAAAATTGCTTAGTTATAGAAAAGTTTATTTGACAGACATTATTTACGTTTATGGGCTGTGCAACGGAAGTTCCACTAGCGCGACAAAGATACCATGAACTTTATGCTAACCGGCGACTTCCTAGTGAAGAAGTATTTGGAGATACGTATCTAAGGCTTCGAGAAACAGGATCAGTTTCAAATACCCTTAGCTATTAAATGTTTCTAGACATGAAATTTCTAATGTACTCCATGGAGAAAATCTTTATCCATAACACCATACACTTGTGCTTCCCGATGATTTGGAAAAGAGACATGAGTTTTCTAATTGGTTGCTGGAGAGGAGCTTAGATGCCAACGACTTTATTAGCAGAATTTTTTGGACGGACGAATCTCAATTTATAAGAAATGGAATGACAAATTTTCATAATCTTCATACGTGGGCTGAGGACAATCCACATACAAGGAGGCATAAATCATTTCAACACTAATTAAGCGTCAATATGTTGTCAGGTGTAATTGGAAACAAGTTAATAGGCCCCTTCAAACTACCACCAAGGCTGAATTCTACAGACTATCTAGAGTTTTTGCGAAATGAATTACCAGAACTATTGGAGGACATTCCACTGATTCAACTAGCTTCATCATATTTTCACCAGGACGGTGCTCCAGCCCAATATAGTCGTGAATTTTAGAATTAGCTAGATGAAGAGTACGGTAACCGTTGGATAGGAAGAAATGGACTAGTTCACTGTCCTGCAAGATCTCCCGACCTTACAGTATTGGATTTTTTTTGTAACGGGAATACTTCCCGTTTTTTTATTCAACCGAAATAGCTGCTTTAAGTGTTATCAAAGTCTGGCAGCAGTTAGCAGTGAAATCTAAAAACAGGCTCTAGGATGCATACAAAACCAAGGAGGACACTATGAGCAAATGCTATACCTGTTTTAGTACACACACAAAATAAAAATAATCTAAAACCACAGAAAATCATTTTTTATTCATAGGCTTTGGAGCTTAAAGCAAAAACATCCCTTTTTAAATTTTACCTGCTGCATGGGTTTTTCTGTAAACTTGTTGATGATTTTTATTTTTTATTATTATTACATTCGTAAGATGGAAATAGTAAAACGGTATGTTGATTACGCATTCCCTGGAGAAAAGTGAATTGCATAGCTATTAAAAAGTTTTAAAGCGTATTTGTCGCTTTAGCTTAAACGGCATCACTTAGTGAAACAATTTCAATCTTTTAGCAATCGCAATCATTTATTGTTGATATTTTGCCAACCAATTTTATATCATCTATATACATTAAGCAAAAAAGTGTGAATAGAGAAGAACCTAGATGGCTGCCTTCTGGAGCACCAGAGGAAACACTGATTTCTTTCGAAAAATAGTCTCCCCAGAAATAGTCTCCACAAGAAATTTTTTTCTGCCCTGTAAATAAGAGGATGTAATGGCTCCTGGTGCATTTCATGTGGATTCTCCGTGCCAGAGAAACGCAAATTTTGTTTATTCACATAACCACTTAAGTGGAAATGGGCTTTATCGCTCATTACCATTACGCTTTTACACCTGGTTTAATAGAGGAGTAAATTAACCTCACTTAACAGTCAGCAGGCAGCAATTGGTGATGGGTTTGCACTTTATAAAGGAAAATCTTCTGGTTTTTCACCAAAATTCGACGCAACGTCTGCTGGTGGCAAATTGTGTGCATGTTTGTGTACTCTCGGACGTCCTCGGCCGCAGCAGTGATATTCTCGGTCGAACGAGCAATACGGGGCCAGCCACTTCTTGCGACATCTCCAGTGGACCCAGTTTGCGCGAGACGCTCAGCAAAACGCTTAATTGTTCGCGCAAATGGTGCTGGTCGACGGGGAAAACGACGACAAAATTCACGCTGCGTTACAACAACAGACCGGAGATTGATCAAATAAGTACTCGTAGCAACAATAATTCCGTGTTCTTTAGGTGTATATCGCTCCATTGCTTCTTGACAACTAATTCTCTATCTGTCTACAATATAAATATCAAAGCACAATGAAACCTGACGCCATTTGCAAAAATTAAGGCACATTAACATTATGACATTACTTTTGCCCCACCTTGTATATTTCTCCGAAGTACATATTGAAAAGTAATGGTAATAAAATGCATCCTTGTCTCACTCCTCTACTTCATCTGATTCTTCTTTTTTTTCATTGTTTTCTGTCCCCAATATAGATTTCTGGTCGTTCATATTGTATCTACATATAAAGGGTGAGCCACACATTTATTGATTTCACACAATGTAGAATTTTATTGATTAATAAAAATAAAGTTTGGTCTATGGCAATTATGAATGGAACACAACATTGTTCATGTGAACCCCACGGCTTCTATTGCAAGCGACGATCCGAAGGTCAACATTTTCGATGACTTTTTGAAGAAAGAGTGGTCACACTCGTACCACTAGCAACAGAGTCAATGTTAAATTATTTTATTAAGCACAAAATGGCCGCAATTTCAGTTTGTATGTTATGTTTGGAATCCTGAATTGTCGCTGGGCTATTGGCATAGATCTTACTCTTAAAATAACCTCACAGAAAGGAGTCTAAAGGTGTCAAATTGTATGACTTTGGAGGCCAATCAACTTCTCTAATCGAAATAATGCGATCTTCAAATTTCGTACGCAATAAATTGATTTATTGATGGCTTGTGTGGGCGATAGCATCATCCTGTTGAAACCAGAGATCGTCAAGACTCAATTCATTCAATTTTGGAAAAAATATCCTGTCAAGATGTTGCGGTAACGTCCATTCAATGTAACTGTCTCTCAAGCCTCATCTTTGAAAAAGTACGGGCCAGTGCTGCCGCCAACCCATAATCCGCACAGTGACTTTTTTTTAAGATGTATTGATTTTTCGTGAATCTCGTATGGGTTTTCCGGTCCCCAGAAACGACAATTTTGTTTATTTACGTACCCAACCATCCAAAAATGTTCTTCATCGGAGAAATTGAAATTCGATGACAAATTGTCCTGGCGACCCAACATCCAGTTAACAAATCGGCGACATCGTAGATGCTCCAAAGGCTTCAATTGTTGTGTAATTTGGATTTTATAGGCGTGTAAATGAAGATCAACTTTTAAAATTCGCTTTAAAGTGCTATAAGTGAGGCCCAATTGTTGTCTTCGGCGACGAATTGAGATGCCTGACTGATTTTGAATACTTTCGCTCACATTGGTGATGTTTTGGCGTGTACGTGTTGGCCGAGCATGCTGATATGGAATCGCCCGCTAGGGCGATTATATTGACTGAAAAATTCACGAATTTTACGAAATGTTACTTTTACAGTCCGCCCATTTTTATAATAAGATTGAATGACAAAAATATGTTGTTGCGTGGTAAGCGAGCTGTCATGTGTTTAGTCGTAAAGAACTGTCCATGTACAACGCATAGAAATTATGAAAACTCACAATGATGAGATTGAGCCGACACTATGCTAAAATGTCATCGAAAATTTCGGGAAAAACGGCCAACGTGTGCCACCAGTCACGAGGCGGCGATTTATCGAATATTGTGTTCCATACATTCAAACTCCATGTCTGTACTCTTTATTAAAATATCAGAAGCTTTAATGCCCGAAGTATCGTTTAAGATGATTTGAACACAAGAAATGTCCAATTCTCGCTCAGATGGAAATAAGAAGTTCTCGAGTGAATATCTGCGCCAGAACGTTGAATTTTACCATGACTAAACTGGCCAAAGATTGTATTACATCTGCCAAAAAGATCAACCACATTGAATTCAGTAAATGACAGTAATTGACAGCCAACATCCACACCATCTGTTGTGGCTCACTCTTTATGTTTACTTTTATGAATTCCTATCACTTTGTTGTGCTATACTCTCTCTGTCAGCACACTTCGTAATCTACGACCTACACAAACATGTATTTCTTCATCTCCAATCTTCATTCAACTAGTATGTTTCTAAATCCAAATTAAGAGGAACTGATATCATTTTCAAGTTTACAATATATTCTCCTGTGTATTATTTTTAGGAAGGTCTTTAGGGTATACCATACCTCATTAGGCTAATTGTTCTGTAATCCAAACACTGTACGGCTTTACTTTACTTCGGTAGTGTTATGAAGAGAGTTTGTAACCAGTCTCTTGGGATCTTGCCATAACTATAAATTGCGTTGAATAGATTGACTAGTACAGTTCATTTGGTAATCCACCTGGGTCTATTTTTTTTTTGGACTCTTTTAGCACTTTCTTTATTTCCGGTCCCTATTTGGTCTCTCTCATCAATAAAAAGCTCTTAAATGTATTCTTTCCATCGTCTTAGTTTGTCTTTCGTGGCCACTATGGTTTTGCCTACCTTGTCTCTTAGCACTCCGAATTGCTTTTTTGTTCCAGTACCAGTAATTTCTATTTCTATCTAATTCCTCACATAGCTGTTGTAAGTGTGTATTCTTTGCCTTTCTAATCTTTTTTCTTATCAATCTTTGAATTCCTTTGTATCTTTTTCATCTGCCTTCTTTTTACTTCGTACCTGAATTAGTGCTAGTATTTCACTTATCATCCGCACCAGGCTTAGCCGTTGATATCTGTTGGTAATGGTGATCGTAATTAGACCTCATATCACCGCATCGGAGATTTGAAGCACACTGTAATGTGGGCATGCCTCCACAAAAGAATTAGACGATGCTATCAAAGACTGTTTCTGTCGTAGAGCTCGACAAAACCTAAAACCAGTATCCTAAGTTTGACATTAGAATCGTTCTAGGAAAAGTGGACATCTTTGATAGTACAATCGGAAATCATTAGTATACTCGTACACAATGTCACGTCTCAAAACAGACATATGGTATGCAGTCCACACACACCATAACAATATACAGTGCGGGGTTTTAATGTTGAGATGATGCAATCGGAAGAAGCCACCAGAACATTTTCAAATGGCGACCGTAGTTTTACGAACGCTAAGGCGTTCAGCAGCATTTTCTGCAAATGCCCAATGTATTCTAACTCCCTTTTTACTGAAATCCTTGATAATAAAAACTGTAAAACGAAAAAAATATATACCCTGGACGTCCAGTATAACGAATGCCGATATAACGAATGTCCAGTATAACGAATCACCATTTGAATTCCATTGATATCTCTAAATAAAGAAAAATGAAAAATTTTACAACTCTATAGGTATAACGAATGTTGTTCAATTTCAAGGAAAAGAAAAAAAACAGGTCTCAGTAGTTTTTTCTGCGTTTGAAGTTGTCTGCTCAACAAAACGGTAATGAAACAAATTGGAGTGTTTTTTTTTTTTTGCTTCCACGTCTTTTGAATTTTTTCGCAATTGTTTCTTTATTGCGTAGATGCAGTTCGAATTTGCTTCTCGATAAGTTTTTTTTAGTTATGATAATCAATATTTTGTTGGAAAGTGAGTGTTTTCTTTAAACGTTGCGTTGACTAAATGTGCAAGATGAAGGTAGTTCCCCTTAAAACAATTTTTAAGAAATATAAAATTCCGAAGTCCAGCATCTGTACAATAAGGACCCAAAAAAGGTTGCTTTTGAGGAGTTTCAATGCAACCAAAAGTGGAAATTGTGAAAGGCGGCCACTAAGAGAAGGTGAGTATCCTCCAACAGCGCGAAAATCATATTATTATAAGTGGCTCCAAACCAAATGTTAAAGCCCAAGCCATGCACAAAATGTATTCGACCGAAAATTTCTTCGCAAGCGATGGATGGCTTACTAAATTTAAAAAGAGATTTGAAGTTCGTTTGTTCAAGGCAACGGCAGAAAAGTTATCCTCACAAGCTGGACTTGTGGAACCCTTTAAAAAGTCATTGGCAGAAATAATTGAGCGACATCAACTTTATTTGGACACGATTTTTAATGCTGACGAAACACCGCTGTACTGGAAAATGCTGCCTGATTCCACCTACGTACACTCTAAAGAAGATACAGCTCCAGGACGAAAAAATTTATAAGGAACGGATAACGTTTTCATTATTGGCAGTTGCCAGTCAACTATGGGCATACTAAATCTACTTGGATGATGGGCGCCCTTTTTAAGTATTGATTTTTTATGCATTTTGTGTCAGAGGTTGAAACATTTTTGGATTCAATGAACTCACCTAGAAAAGGTCTTCTTTTGCTGGGCAATGCACCAAGCCATCCATCAGCAGAAGACTTAATAAAAGAAACAGAAGACGGGCAAATTTAGGTTTTTTACATGCGACCAACGTTACAGCCCTGATTCAACCAATGGATCAGAATGCGATCCGCTTGGTAAAATTATTTTACAGGAGCAGTTTGCTCACTAAGATTGTTTGCTCGAGGATTACAGATGTTATACAATCAATGAAGGACCTCAACTTATTCGAAGCTGTATCACTTATCGCACTTTCTTGGAAAAATTTTTCACTAGTGTCTCTCAAAAAGTATTGGAGAAAAGAAGAAGATAACATCCCACAACAGAAGAGCAGTGATCTGAGAGACGAAGAAATGGTTTCTACATCTCAAACAGTCAGACTAATAAATGAAATATTTCCAGAGGTAGTTTTTGATAGTCTTTTTTTAACGAAAATTTATCTCATTGAAGTTTTTTCTCTTTAAAGTCCATCTTTTACCGTTGATGACGTGGATGTTTGGAATAGAGCCGAAGAAGGTGAAGGCCCAAGAGTTCAAGAAGACGAGGATGCGACAGTCATCAGCATCAACGAAGAGGAAGATGAAGACAGAGATGCTGATGGGCATGTTCAAATGACCAAACACCAAGACGCAATTGATAGCTTTAAAACATGTATCAAATGGGCGGAAGAAAACCAACAAGATTGCTCCAAAATATTGATTCTGCGACAGTTGCAGGAAGAAGCTGTCCACAGGTGTTATGAACAAACAAAAACCTTCAGTCAAACCACATAAATGTCTTTTTTTCTTCTCAAAATTGATTTAATTTGTGCAATTTTAAAATGTTGATATAATAAAAACTTTTTAAATGTTTTTTCTTTAAGATCGAAAAAACCGGTTTCGATATAACGAATTGGCTGAACATTATATATTTTGCTATACTGGACGTCCAGTGTACTTATATAATAAATATAGAAAATATATACATACATACATATATAGAAATATACTCGTATACTTTCAGTGGTTCCAAGAAATTTCCGTTTACTTGAAGAACTAGAACAAGGACAAAAAGGTGTTGGCGATGGAACAATTTCCTGGGGTCTTGAAAACGACGATGATATGACATTAACACACTGGACAGGCATGATCATTGGGCCGCCCAGAGTAAGTACAACACATTCACTAACGACGTAATAATAAAACTAACAGTAAAATTAAAAACAAATTATTATTTTTGTGGATTTTTTCCGCTCAGACACCTTTTGAAAACCGAATATATTCTTTAAAAATTGAGTGCGGCGAACGCTATCCAGATGATCCTCCATCTCTTAGATTTTTATCAAAAATTAATATTAATTGTATTAATCAAAGTAATGGAGTGGTAAGTGCACATATAACGCCCAATTCTAACTTCAACAAGTGTACTCAAGTGTTTTATCTGTTGTTTCATAGGTTGACCATAGATTAGTTCCCATGCTAGCCAGATGGAATCGTGAATACACTATAAAATCAATGCTTCAGGAAATTCGTAGGATTATGACTTGCAAAGAAAATCTAAAATTGGCGCAACCACCAGAAGGCAGCTGTTTTTAGTTGAGCGTGTTTTCTCTTAAATAAAAAAAAAATAAAATAAAATTAAAAAAAAAAAAAATTAAAACAAACCTTCATTTATCCCCAAAACAACAAAACAAAAAGTCTAAATAAAACAAGAAAAATAAATTTAAACAAACAAAACAAATGTTTAAAAAGTAAAGTAAAGTAAAAAAAAGAAAACAAAACAAATGAAACCATTGTATTTGTGTAAAGGAAAAGTCGAAAGAAGAGAAGCAGTTACAAAACGCAAAAGCTCACAGTAACGATACCAATTTAAAGTAAATAAAATGAAATGATTTATTTCAAAAACACAACCAAACTATTGTTCTCTCTTCTTCGTCTTTCTTTCTCTCTTATTTATTCTTTTTCTTTTTTTTGTTCGTTCAATCCAATAAAAGAAAAAAGAACCAAACAACCAACCAGCAAGCAACGCAAATTAACTGCAACTGTAACGAGCAAGTGCAACTGCAAATGCAACTGCAACACCTATGCAAAGTTAATGCAAAACATTTAAATTAAAACAAAAAAAAAAAAAAAAAAAACCAATCAAGAAGTAAAGTAAAAAGAAAGAAAAAAAACAAAACAAATCAGCTGATTTTATTTCATTATTATTATTGCTATTATAATTATTATATATAAATTCTCCAATTAATAAGCAAATTAAACAATAACAACAACAAAATGGTTTAAATGACAACATAATGAGAAAAAAAATGCATTAAACTTATAAAATATATATTTATTAAAAAAAAAAACCAAACAAAATGCGTATGAAGGAATGAAAAACAAAGCATAAACAAAAATAAAAATACAAATAAAAATAATGAATAGCATTACATCATTATAAATGATTAAAAATAATTAATTATAAATTTATTTAACACAGTAAACTATTATAAACAAACAAAAACAAAACAAAGAAAACTGAGAAGAAATTGTGTAAATTGATTCTGTGTATTTCTCCTTTTATTTTTATTTTTAATTTTTTTTTTCTTCTGTTTTCAATTTTATGTAAACTCTTTTATATATATTTGTGTAAAACTTTTGTTTGTTTCATTTTATGAGAAGTGGCACGCCTTGTTGCTGCACATTTTTGAGTTTTTCCAACTTGTAAAACTCTATTTATCTCCTGATACAACATGCATTTCTCTCTTTCTCCTCATTCTATATAGTTCTCTCAATACAATTACATATATAAATGTTTAATTTTTATTTTTATTTGTTTTTCAATTTTTAAATGATGATGAGATTAAAAAAATATATAAAAATAAAATAAAAATTAAAGTGATAAAACGCTTGAAAACGAATAATAAAATCCAAATTACCTAACAAATATTGTCAAGGCTATGCGTGTGGTCACTTTTTTTTCTGTTCTTTCCGATTAACGCTTGAGGAGATGGAAAATAATTTAGGTTTGCGCAGTGATGGGGTAAGGGACCTTTGTACCCTATCGCACTTAGGTCTGTGTGTAGATCTGGAGATCCGCGTTACCAACACCGCAACAATTAAGTTCGTAGCTTACAGATTTAGTCCTCGGTAACAGCATGAGTAAGGATTTACTCACGCAGACTAAGTGGGAAGTGCGTGGTCGACCATTACAATAATACTGGCCTACGGAAGAGATTAAAAAGATTTTTTTTTATAATTTGCGTGCGTTTAAGGCATTTGAGGACCCTGACAATGCTTGCACACAGCGCGGGCGAAGGAAAATCAGGGAGGATAAAAAGAGGTGCCGGTGAACGTTGGTTTTAAATGTTTGGAGGTTATAATTACTAGGAAATAAGGAGCTAGGCAGGGCATTCCATAAGCGAGTTGTGCGGCTTAGGAACGAATCACGATATTTTAGAGTACGTCCGAAAGTGGGCTTGAGGGTATACTGTTGACCGATGAGCATTCATAGCGAGACGGGTGTTACGGTTAAAAGTTTGAAAGGCGGAATGGAAAACTGGTGGTGGAAATAGATAAAACAGAGTGAGACACGAGATCTTGAGTTTTATCGCACGGTTTTGAATCCTATCTAGCAGGTGCAGAGATCTTTTAGGAGCACCTGACCAGATTTGGGCATTGTACTCCAAGTTAGGGCGGATAAATGCCTTATATATTGGGGCCCGATCGAGGGAGGGGTGAAGTATTTCTTACATCGCTTGAGGAGACCTAGACGTTTCGCAGGAGTTTTGACGACATCGAATACGTGGTCATTCCAACGTAAGTTGTCACCGACACACATATCGAGAATGGAAAGCTTATCAGTTTCGACGATGCAAGTGCCATTCATGGGTAATGGCTGGTTGTTTAAATTTCGCTTTAATGACAGCAGACAGCATTGTGTTTTGGAAGTATTAAATTCTACTCTGTTAGTGGTTTCCCAATTAGTTATGCTGTTAACATCAGAATTTAATGAGCTTAACATATACTGGCATTCCCGTTTTACACCCGAAGAGAAAGGACGTGAGTTCGGGAACGAATATGAAAAACAGAGAGTACTGTCGTCACTACAGGAATAGAGTTGAACCTCCATAAGTTGAATAGTCACGGCAACAAATATTGTGTTCGATTTATGGAATGTTCGTGTTATGGAGCATCTGAAAAAAACAGACTACACATGTTTAGTTAAATTAAAGCACTTTTTAATTTTTTTAAAAATTAAGTATAAAATTGTTCCTTGACTTTGAAAAGATGGTTATTGTTTTTTGAATTTTACGTTTTGTTGTTATATCATCGAAATGATCTTCGATGATGTTAAAATTTTTGTATATTAGTGAAGAAGTCCTTTGACTGATATCCAGAAAGCACTTTATAGTATTAAATGCTGCTCCTACTTCATCATTGGAAGGAGGGTGTATAGTTGGGCCATCATCGTCATCATTTCCATAATCTATATTGTCTTCTTCATCGTTATCGTCATTGATAAGAATTTCGTCAGTAGGAAAATGAGTAATGGTGACATCATTATTGAAGGTAATGAATTTCTCCAAACTTAGATTTTCTTCACCAACGCGCTGAGCATAAGTGTTAAAAATCAAATTCATAACATCTTTACATACAGTATCAGATAGTGATGTGAGAAGTTGCGCCAAAGGAATGTTATCTTCATCGTCCAATAGGTTGTCACCGAAGCCAGCGTGCCTAAAACAATTCCTGATTGTGTCCTTCTTCACATCGAGTGTCCAAGATTTATGAAGGAACCGTATTACTTCAAGAAAAGATACAGAAACACTATCTTGGTGTTCTACCAACTTTATGTAATGTGCCAGCAAACGACGATGTTAATGTAATTTCAAATTTTGAATCACACCCTGATCCATCGGTTACAGTTTTGACGTCATATTTAGTGGTAAGAATACAAGCTCAATAGATTTCGGCCGGATGTTTTTAGGATGTGCAGGGCAATTATCAAGAAATAAAACAATTTTCTGACCTTGTTTCGTGACTTCATGGTCAAGTTTCAATATCCACTCCTCAAAAATAGAAGACGTCATCCAGGAGTTTTTGTTACAGGAGTATTTAACATAAATAGATTTTATCCCTTTGAAGCACCTCGGGTTCTCACTTTTTCCAATAACAAAAAGCAGCAACTTTTCAGTTCCGCTCATATTAGCAGTACTAAGGCATGTAACCAGTTTTTGAAAGCGAGGGTCTTATTTAGTAAACACTTATAAAAAATCCTCTCACATCTGTATTAAAAACAGCCTTTTTTGGATAACGCTTCAATATCGATGGCAAAACTGTCTGTTTCTAAAATCCAGCGGACTGACGTCAGCGTTCTCTCCACACAGCTTTTTTTTGGTCAATTCCCCACCTTGATTTAACATTACCGATTTCAATAGTGAATTCAAATTCAAAAATGCATAATTTACCTATTTTTAAATTTTTCCAGCCAGCCTTCGCTAGCAGAAAAGTCTTGTATTCTTTCTGATTTTGCAAAAAAATAGAACCTTTTCTGTAATCATAGGACCCGTTGCTGGAATATTTTTGTCCCTCATTAATTGTATCTATTTTCGTAAAGCCGAATCAAGCTCCGCACATTTTAAAGGCTTTGATCGAAACGAATTTAAATTTAAGTTCTGAAATATTTTTTCGACTTATAGAAAATTCGAGTTAAGGATGTTCGACTTACAGAGGTTTGACTGTATATTGGATTCGAAGTAACAGACAAGAGATCATTGATGAAAATTGAAAAGATTGCCGGAGACACAACGGAGCCCTGGAGCACACCAGCATTTATTTTTTGAATATCAGACTGAAACCATCCAAGACAACTTGAATTGAATGTTCCGAAAGGTGAAGAGAATCATCGATCCCAACAGCACGCATTTTCGACAACAGAGCCTCATACCAAACTCTGTCAAATGCCTTAGAAATATCAAGTGTAACTATCTTGCTTTCGCCACTTTTCGGTGAGACATGTCATCAGATCACCAGCGGAGCTGTTGCTACGAAAATCGTACTGTCGGTCAATGAGAAATTTTCGTTTTTCGAGATATGTGAGATGCGACGAACCAACTAATGACCTTGGATAAAAACGGATTCACTGTTGACGATCCTTGCAAACGTTTAAAGAACAACGACCGTCGGATCTGGAAGTGGAATGTTCGGACATGGGCACCAGAGCCCTTGACTGCTATCACGTAGATATCACCACCACCCAGAAACTGCGATGGGATGGGTCGGACATAAGGTGGATGAAAAACTGTGATATATACTATGCTGGTTGCTATAGAGAACAGAAGCAACTTTTATTCTCGTGTGGATTTGTCATGCGCGCCGACTTATACGATTCGCATCAAGGTTAAATCCGCTAACGCCATTTAACGCATTTAACGACAGGCTGGGTATAAGTGCAAATGGTGCCGGTCTGATGACAGGACGTACTTTGGTTTGGTCTCATTTAACGCCAAACCCAAGTTAACTGCTTCCGGCGCAATATTCACGAAAGCTTCATCGACGGGCATCACACCAATATCATCCGCGAATTTATTTTATTGGTGAGTTTTGCACGATTCTTTCTTTTTAGGGCGATGTTAAAAAAAAATTACATGACAGCACGTCGCTTTGTGTAAAACCTTTCCTGACACTGAAGGTGTTGGATAATTTATTACCGACCTTGATAGAATAGCGAGAATTTTCGATAGTCATCTTGCACGACCTGATGGGTTTGGCAGGAATGTCAAATAGACATGGCTGTTCTCTATGTAAGCTATCATATAAGGCTTTGAAATTGACAAAAGAAGGTGAGTGTTAATCTGATTTTACCAGGTCTTTTTCAAGATCTGCAGTAGTGTGAATATGTGATCGATGGTAAAATTTCCTGCCCTGAAACTGCACTCGTATGGATCAACCACAGATGCTCACATAATACGACAGAAATGGTCTCATAGACGATGTTTAGAAGACTTATTCTTCAAATAGTCAAAATTGTCTCCTTTCTTGTGGATCGATTACGTTATGCGGATTTTCCATGCTCCGGACATAGTTTCCTCTGACCATATCTTATGGTAGAGCTGATGCATGTTCCCAATCAGGTCATTTCCAGCTGCATTCCCTCAGCAGGGAGTCGGTCTCCCCCAATTGCGCGAGGCGAATTTCTCCTTCGTCTTTGTCCAGGTGGATGATTCATTCTGCTTGACAGCGGTGTTTTGACCGTCATCGCCGTTATACAGTTTGCAGAAGTAGTCTTTTCAGATTCTCAGCACGCACTGCGATTCTATTATAAGTTGTCCATGCTCATCATTGCAGGTTTCCATTCTGGCCTTGTAACCTTGGCATATTTGCTGCATTCCCTGATAAAACTTTAGAATGCCTTTCTAGCAGTAACGTCTTTTTAGTTCCTAATAATATCACAGCAAAAGAAATTAAACAGAATTAATCAGAAGAGTAATTCGATTATGACCGAGCGTTTCTCGTGTGTTCTTGTGATCTTCCCTTCTTTTCTGCTTGTAGAGCTCACGAGCAGCTTCCATCCTTGAATGCAGAGATCTGAAGCAGGTTCTCTGATAACTCGTTGACAATATTCCCATTGGTGTTTTATGGTTTGTGTATGGGGCAAGGATTTTGAGAGAGCTTCAGCAAAACGCGATCGACAAAGATCCTTGGGGTCTCTTGCGATTTCAAATTTTCACAGTCGAATTTTGGTGTCCTTATTTGACACCGTTGTGCCTGTGATACCCGCATTCGTATCCTGGCTGCAACAAGTTTATGATCGAATTCCACTCCTCAGACATTCCGACATCCAGAATACTTGAGGAGAATTGACGTCAATCGAAATATGACGTTGAGATGTGCGAACCGCGTGAAGGCCACAAAAAGGGTACGCCCCGTAACATGTTCTATAAACCTGAATCTATTGTCGGACATGGTGTGTTATTTAATAAAAGCGCTAGAAGATAATTGGTTATGAATCCTTACATTAAAATCGAATATTAGTATCGTCGTTTTTCCGAACCCGCAAACCCAACTCCTGAGTCGTGACATCTACGTAGACGGAATCATTGTGCCGAAGTTCGAAAGAGTTAAATACGTACTCGTAGGCTCTGTCATTAATGTCCAAGGAAATTGGTTAAATGGTGCGAAAATTCCGCAATGTTTCAGGGCAGGAAAATGCGGTTTAAACGTTATACACGACAATCGTTTGTCCAGCTTTAATATATGTACCTACGCATCGCAATGTTAGACGACCTTCGAAAAACATAAAGGAAAACTGACAGCGACAGAAATCAAAATGATACGCATGTTAGCGGGTATAATAAGACGTGATCTAATAAGAAGTACGCGCATTTGGAGGGAGTCTTCCAGATAACGAAGCCGATAGTGAACAAATTTCAAACTGAGCGAATCAGGGCGTTTTGAAATGTTCAACGCAGATGCCGAGAGATCATATCCAAAGAGCAATAGAGACTCAAGTTCCAGCCGAGGTTCGGAGAACAGAACGAAAGAAAAGTTATTAGATGATTCAAAAGCAAAATCATCAGAAAACTCTGGGCCTTCCCAACGAGGTGGCAAAGAGCGGCCTGTAGAACCCCCACTAGTACCAACGCAGATTTTTGTGAGAAATATTGTATACTACTGGATATAATTATACGTGTTACATGTTTCAACGGTTAATAAAAGAAAAAGAATACGATCCCTGGAAATAAAAAACCAACAACTGCTTTTTCTCGTCGGATGAAAGCATACCGTGTGTACGTTATTTTAGTTTGCGTACTCCCATTTCTTCAGTGACAGTCAGATCCGCTTTAACATAATGATGCGTCTGCCTGTGGCTTATTCATGTATTTAACAAAGACTCCATGTGCGATCTCCAAATCTTTCAACTGGTGCGTTGATTCGGATTGTTATTGCTTTTCTAAGCCTTTTCCGCGACATTTAATTGATTCGGAGTCAACGATTTTTTTTTTTTACAAAATTTCGCAGTAGTGGGTAAAGCATTATCATTGTATTCTTAACTAGAGCATTTAGAAAAAGGGCTTTGGTGTTTTCGAAACAGTCATATGATACTAACAAAGAACTGCATTAGTTGTGTTCGACAATGCAGATTTTCTGCAGAACTAACTTAGTCAAACTGTGTTACCCTTGTGTTCATTATATCAATATATCGTCATACTTGTGCAGATTGTGGCTGCAGAAAAAGTTAGAAGATTTTGGTGCGGAATAATTTTGTGTTCTTTGAAAGGAAATATGTTAGAACATTGAAATAGTATGTATAGTACATAAAGAGAAAAGATCTGCGATTGTACTAAGGTAGAAATGCTGTCATTTATGAACTCACCCCTTGTCTATATTGAAGTGAATAGCAGTAGGATAACAATACTAGATAAGATATTAATCTTCCGTGTTATTTGTTCAGCGACGCTGAGTTTTTAAAGATTTCAGTAATAATCCAGAGAACTTGCATTCCTGTTTGGAAATGATTGTATTTGGAGTCATGCGTAAGGAATCGACCATATTCCTTTCCTTACACAGATTATGGTCTAAACCAGACCTGAATACAACGAAAGCCGGTATTATGCAATATGTAGTTTTGCAGCAGCCAGATTTCTAGTATCACTGAGTCGTATGGACAAAGTATTTACTAGAAGTAAGAAGTTCAAGTACAAATGTACTTGATGTACTATATGTACATACATAGTATTTCACATAAAGTCTCGGAAAATTTAACGTTCCCTATTTTGTCACTTATGCTTGTATGATAATAAGTGGGGCATCGTTAAATTCGTATTTATTAATACACAATTTTGAATCCAAACACCCATAGGAAAACAAAGAAGGACAACGTAAGGATTTGACTAAAACCGTTGTATTTGTGTGGGCATGCATTTCTGACTCCCCACTCATAATTTTAAATTGTTTTTAAATATATCATAGAATAACCTTCAAACGTTTCCGAGACTTTATCCGAAACAACCTCGAGGAAGTGACAGATGACTTGGGACTTGCCAAATTGTCCGCTGGATGGGTTTCACATTTGTTATCGGAGGATCACAAGTGACATCGATTGGAGGTTTCGCAGCGGCTCTTCAATCAATTCGAGCAAGGTGAGGCCTTTTTGGATCGCATCGTCACGTTTCGCGAAGAAACTACGATGCAAAATTGGAAACACTACTGACCTACTGATACTACTACAGATCCATCACCTTGTGACTATCATCTTTTTGGACCCCTCAAGGAAGCGCTTGGAGGACAACGTTTCGATGACAACGAAGCGGTAGAAGTATTTGTGTTCAAATGATTACAATAACGTGCGAAGAGTTTTTACGATGAAATAAAAAAGTATTTAAAATTTTTTTACATATTTGTAAGCTTAGTTAAGTAAAATTTGGTTATGTTTTTAAATAATTTTTTAAAAAAAACTGTTCTGTTTATATTTCATACACCCTCGTATATACTTAATCAGGAATGGACAAGGCCACTCTACATTGTTTTGAGAGAAAAATGCTGCTGGTGATCTGGACAGCGTCTGCATAGAATTGAGGAGATGATAAAATGGCGAATTGTGAAATCTAAAGAGTCCTAATACAACAACTACAATGGCTGCGTAATGACAAATAGGACTAGCCTATCCCACAAGGTATTTGTCGCCAATACTTAACTTCTCTGTAGTTAAAATTAAATTAACCGTTGAAATACTCGTATGTATATATCTAATGCTACATATTTCTCTTACGTATCTTATGGGGTTGGCCTAATTTGTGGGCCTTGGAACAACTCTACAGGCTACTATTCTTGGGATATCCTTGTTAGTAGGAGCTTCCTGATGTTTTTGCATTCGAGCGATCCATGTGCTTTTGCGATTTTTCGAGCCCCTGAACATGACAAAACCAGTTGATTTGCTCAATTTGAAATTTGTCCACTATTGGTTTCTTAATATGGAGACTCCCCCAAGTCCGCATACTTCTTATTAGATTGAATATTATTTCACCCGTTAACCTGAGTAACATATTTATTTCCGTCGCTATCATTTTTGCTTTATATTTTTCGAACTTCTACCGATACAGCGATGGGTGTATTAGTACTGGACGAGCGATGCTCTGGCTACCACTTCACCGCCACGTTTCTTTATTTATTTGAAACCAGGCTCTTGAAACACCGAACGGTTTTTTGCACTACTCCTGCATTTTAATCCTTCTTATGGTTGGCTTGTGGCATTTGGGTGTCATTCTCACAAACTTAGTGCACAAAGCCACTTTCCTTATTGAAGCCGTGCTAGTTTATTTTCTCGGTTGATGCCGGTTTTCGTCGGTTTTCTTTTAGTTCCTTCATGAAAAATTCTGAAAGCAAAAGTCGGTGTAAACTTGCTAATGGTTCCCCCATGATCATCCCCAAAAAGTTGCGGATGACCTCGCTGCTTTCCGCAACTATGCACACTCTAAAAGAGTTTCTCACCTTCAGCGTAGCCGAGCTGGCCATAATAAATTTTTTCGTTCTCAACTTGCCTTCTCTGCCTGCATCTCATCTGCGCTCCCCTACTCCTCCAGCAACAAACTACCACTTACATTTTACTATCAAAACGTAAGAAGCTTGCGCTCTAAAACTTGTGCTGTTTTGTCTAAATCTCATGGGATCTCTTTCAACGTCTATGCTCTTACAGAAACCAATCTGATCCCCGCCATAAAGAGCCACGAGCTGTTCCCATATTCTTATAATGTTTTCCGAGATGAGGATCACTTTCTCCCCATGGTAAATGATCCTGCCCTTCCTATAGTTGATTCTCCATGCCGAGGTGTCCTACGTACTATTCACAATAGCCTCAACCCTTCTCTCATCGCAATCTCTTCTTGTGTTAAACTTGAATTTGTTTCAATTAAAATAACACTTCCCAATAGGTCCCTGTACGTTATGTGTTGCTCCATTCTCCCAGCTCAACCTATCGAATCCTACATCCTTGTTATTAAAGCAATTGACTAACTAATTAACCTAAATGATTCCATCGACGATGTCCTTATCTTTGGTGACTTTAATCTGCCCCTGCTGAAGAGGATTCCATCGGATGATCACTTATTTTTTACCGTGTCAAACGTTAGTTCATCCATGGAATCATAACTGACTCAAGCCTATGCCAAGTAAGTGCGTCCCTAACTCCATTGGCAGGCAACTAGACCTTATTTTCACTAGCGATACCATTAACTCCACAGTAGCGTTTTGTCCCTTTATCCTATCAACTGTCGACAACTTTCATCCCCCTCTTCTTCTCTCATTTTTCCATAGCTCTCCACCCCATAGAGCTAATTTTCACAAAATCGATATCTATCTTAGAAAATCTTCTTTTGACTTTACCAATATATCCTTATCTGATGCTGACTCCATTTTTTACAGTGAAATATTTAATTCCATTTCTCTTTACGTCCCCTTTTATCGGCATAAAACATCATCTACTTCCCCTCCCTCGTATAACAGATGACTTCGCTCTTTACGAAACAAAAGAAATAAATTAGTTTTTCTTTGCACCATGTCTTATTATGACTACTCTAACTTTCTTAGAACCTACCCCCAATTCACCCAGCTCTATAACTGCCTCTATCACCGCTTTCTCGCCACAGCCCAGACCAACCTTATCAACGATCCTAATACATTTTATCAATTCGTCAACTACAAAAAAAAAATGAGACAGTTATACCCCCATCTCTCGTTCAATAATATATCATCGACCGACTCACATACTATTGCCAACTATTTTGCAAACTTTTTCAAAAAATCATTTGCTGACAACTTCTTCTTATCCAACCCCATATATTTCAAGTACCTTCCCAATTTCTCCATTGGCCCCTCTCTCTCTCAATCTTTTGATCCCTCCCTTATCGAAGCAAAGTTACAAAATCTCAATGATGAATTTTTACCCGGGCCAGACGGGCTCCCAGTAATATTTCTCAAAAAGTGTGCTTCCAATCTTTCGCACCCACTTTTCTTCTTTTTTCATCTGTCCCTCTCCAGAGTCTGGAATACCTCTTTCATAATCCCGGTTCACAAAACAGATCAAAGAATGAAGTAACCAACTACCCACTACTAAGCTTTCTCACATACCTAAAATGTTCGAAAGTTTTTTATATGAAGTTCTAAGCTTTCAGTGCAAGTCACTTATATCACCCAGTCAGCATGGATTGCTGAAAGGTAGATCAACTACTACAAATTTAGTTTAACTCGTATCCTTTACACTTTCAGCCCTAGAAAATAGCATCGAAATCGATGTTATTACTACAGATTCCGCTAAGGTCTGCGATAGAATATCACATCAATTGATCCTTTTCAAATTGTTTTTAGCCTCTTCTGGTGTCACACAAGGCAGTCACCTAGCTCCCCTCTTTTTTATTTTAACATCGTTTCTCCAAGACTATTTCTTCAGCCCAAGACTCTATTCTCCTTCAAGAACACCTCGATAGGTTTTCCACTGGTGTTTAAAAAATTGCTTTGAGCTTAATGCCTCCAAATGTCAAACTATGACTTTGTCTCGTGAGTCCAATCAATCTCCCCTCGACTTTATTTTCTGTATGACCAACTTGTACTTCAGGTTCAATCCCTTGGCGACCTTGGATTATTATACAAAAGAGAATTAAACTTCCGTTCGAATATTGATGAGATAATCCTTAAAGCCAACTCATCGCTCCGTTTTATCAAACAATGGTTAAAGAATTTTGCAACCCTTATGTGACAAGATCACTCTACATTACCCTTCTTGAATACCTCAGCCAAGTGTGGTTGCCCTTTCAGCGAGTTCATATATCCCGAATCGAGAACATTCAACGTAGTTTT
Organism: Volucella zonaria; assembly: GCA_963966105.1. Lineage (NCBI taxonomy): Eukaryota > Metazoa > Arthropoda > Insecta > Diptera > Syrphidae > Volucella > Volucella zonaria. The sequence goes on along the minus strand of OZ014534.1, from coordinate 78,527,035 downwards.
CTTCGATTTGCCCTTCGTGGTCTACCGTGGGATGACCCCTTTATCTTACCTCCCTATCGTGACCGCTTCAAACTTCTTAACCTGAATACCCTCGAAAAACGCAGGGACGTAGCAGACATTCTCTTTATTCGTCGACTGCTCTCTGGTTCTGTGGATTGTGCTGCCCTTTACAATTCTATTTCCTTCAACACTAACCCTCGTAATTTCCAATCCACTGCACCTCTTATGGTTCTAACGAACCAATCTCCCGCATGCTCCGTATGGTCAACTCAAACCTCCCCCTTTTTGATTTCAACCTGAGCACTTCTCGTCTTAAACTTGATCTCCTTCACCATTCCCTTACTTCCTAACCTTTAACAAACTGTTGTTAGTTTTTAAGTTAGTCTAAGCGTGTATTAAGGGAAATAAATTGGGGGCGTCAGCCCTCACCAAATTAAAAAAAAAATCTTTAATTCTTCAAATCTACGTTTCGCGTAACTCCAGGAATTAGCAATATCTATCTGGATTTGGTGTCCCCCGTTACAATATGTAATCCGCTCTTGCTAGCTTATTGAATATATTGGTTTTGCAAGAAAGTAATTTCGATTTTTTACAAGTAGATTGCGTTATGCTTGTTGGTTATCGCTGAAACTCACAAAGAGATATGTGAAGTTTATGGTGTTAGTTGCTTAACAGTACGCATATGTCAGAAATGGTTTGGAAATTCCGTTCTGTAGACTTTTTACTCAAAGATGACCAACATTCAGGTAGACCAACTGAAATATATGTGATCAAATCAAAGTCATAGTTGAGACAGATCGTTATGCTATGCGAGAGACAATTAAAAATCACTTCCAACATCTTGGACTCGTAAGGAAGCTCGATATTTGGGTTTCACATGAATTGAAAGATATTCGTTTGCAACGACGAAACAATTTTTATGATGTGCTGTAATATTTTTATGAAACGAATCATCACTCTTGATGAAAAATGGATCGTCTACAGGAATATCCATCGAAAACCATCATGGTTTAAGTGTTATGACTGATACACCAGCATAAACCACATCGAAAGCTGAACAAGAAGGTATTTTGAGCTGCTTTTAAGGAATCAAACGATCAATGCAGATGTTTACTGCCAATCACTAATGAAACTGGAGGAAGCAATCACCGAAGGACGACTAGAGTTGGTAAATCGTAAGGGAATCGTGTTCCACCATGACAACACTAGACAACCTTGGTTGAGAAATGATGTCATATCCATCATACAGCCCCGACCTAGCACCACCTGATTTTCACTTGCTACGATGTTTGCCATGGTGAAATTTTTCATCAATGATAATGACCTGAAATCGCTAGGGGTCAAAAGTTTTATGAGAATCATGAAGTTGCCTAAAATATAGCAAATGGTTATCAGACAAAATGAAAAATATATAATTGATTGATGTTAATTCTCTATATAAAAACAAAAGAAGTTTTATTCCACACTAAAAAACCGAAATTACTTTCTTGCCAACCCGGTAGTTAGACCGTATGATTTGCCCGTTTTTTACATGGTAGTCTTCGTATTAACGAACCGATTCCTTGATGTTGGTTTAAATCTGCACCAATGTGTTATCTAATTGCTTAGTTCCTACCTGCGGCGGCTAGATGCTTACAATATTCCAAATTTTCTTGTTCAGTTGTATTAGCATTAATCGGTCGCTAATTTCTGATTCGCTACGATCCATGAGTTCAGCTGTTCAGATATTATGTTTCATATTAACACATTTTGTACGCTTTGGTTTGCAAGTAAGGCCCTGTTTCTAACATTTCTCCACTTCGTTTCTTGAACTCATGTTGAATTGATTTTACATTGCAATGCATTTTGTTCGTCACTGTGCCGACGTTCCAGCTTGCTATAGGAATTTAATTTCTTGAAATACATCACATTGGTCGCCCCAAAAACCGTTGAGCTCTGACACGAATATTTGGATTTGTCCGGAGATTACTCCATTACTGTGCAGAAGAATGGCTAGGCAGGGTAATGTATTCATATGCAGGCGCTTCCATCATGCCGTACTTTCGTAATATTCCCCGTTTAACTGTGTGGCGGTGTTATTTGTGAGCGCATGAATGTATATCCGAATTTTTTTCCGACCCAACCCACATCCTAAGATGTGAGGATCTGATATCACATACAGAGTTCGGGTAGTCTCATTAGATGTTAATAAGATGAACATTGTATAATGTACAAATGTCGAAATACAAAATCAATAAATTGTAAATCTAAATGGAATAGAATTCAGCACGCACCCGACAACATAAACCAGCTGTACAATAAACAACAAACAATTCACAGAATTGAATGAATCCTTTATTGCGCTAACGATTCCGCCAAATCCTTTTTTTTTCAACTTTTCGCACCATTATTTTATTAATTTACAATTTTTCTTTTCGTTTCTCTAATTAATTTTAGTTAACAACATTATAGCGCACAAACATTTAAAAGTATAAATTAAGTTAATTCTGACCAGATAGTCTGTATGCTGTATGTCCTGTTGTATGTGGCAAAGGACTTATTAGATATAAGATATTCCTAATTAGAGGGCAGGCATTTACGAATATTAAAACGCAACGGTAAAGGCAGTAACATTATCGTTTCCCCATTTACGAGTATAAATTATAAAACAAAAATAAAAATAGATTTTCACTAGTGCAGTTTCGGTATTTGTTGCTTTGTAAAACAATTACAAACTTCCATTTTTTTTTTAAGACGAAGATAACTTTTATTGATACCTATCTTAGATAGTATTTGGTAGATGTTCTCTTTTGTTAAGATTGTAACAAATTTGCTTCTATTTAGATTTTGAAATGTCTGGTAGTTTGCTGCTTTTGCTGTTGTTGCTACTGTTGTGGTTTTTTTTTTCTAATTTGTTTTTTTTTTACAAAGCTGGCAATCGATAATGTTTACTTCTTCTTTGGAACAAAAGCCAATTTTCTCGATTTCAATGAAGACCATTGATGCCTCTTGATGTAGTAGGAAATGGCAATCAAGAAGGCGAATATACCAAAGGCTTTGACGACCATTTGTTTACGTTGGTCATGTTCTGGCTCTGATGTCCATTTTAAGAATGTTGCGACATCCTTGGCCAATTGGCTGGCAGTTGGTGGTGTTCCATCTTCGTATTCAATGACCTACGATAAATCAAACAAATTAGAGTTAGGAATATTGTGTAGTGTGCGACGAGTCCCTACTTCATTGTATAAAACTTGAGCCATTGAAATAGCACCGCCTGCAAAGTAGGGGTTGAAGTATTGTCCTTCACGAAGAATAACTCCAGCTGGAGCATCTTGATAGCCAGTGAGTAAAGCGAAGATATAATCTTCACCACCCTTACGGGCAGCTACAATGTAACTCAAATCTGGTGGATAAGCTCCATTGTTGGCAGCACGAGCAGCCTCCTCATTTGGATAAGGGCTTGGGAAGTAGTCAGACAATTTACCTGGCCTGTCAAAGTAGTTACCGGTCTCATCGGGGCCATCCCTAACCTGTGAGATAAAGAAAAAACAACATCAAGGGGCTTTGCGTAAGAAAAAATCGCAAAATGGACTATTTTAATGTGACGTACCATAACTTGCTCAGCTTCAGCCTTAGCTTCAGATTCGGTATGGGTAACACCGACTAAGTTACGATAGGCAATGTAGCGCAGCGAATGACAGGCAGAGCAAACTTGTTTGTACACTTCGTAGCCGCGACGAATGCTGTAGGAGAATTGTTCCATAAGATCAGTAATTTAAAATCGATTTGGGTGTCTACATCACGATTTGAAATCAATGACAACTAAAAGAAACGTCCTTAACTATACCTAGAATGATCCAACGATGCAAGGGCACCATTGTGACTCCATGGTTGGGCTGGTGGATGAACCTCTGTACCGGAGGCTTCGATCGATCTCTCGAGGGCAAATACAAGAGCTCCAGCACCCCCAGTGAGTGCTCCCACAGTAGCTAATAGCTGCGAATTACAAAAAATAAATTTCCCATAAAAAATCGTCCAAATTCACATCATCCAAATGATGGGATTTTTTTTTTTAGGTTAAGTGAAGACATCTCTCATGCATTACACAAGCTGACGTATGATTTACCTTCTTTTGGCCATTGGTCCATGCTTTGCTAGTCGCATAGTTATTCACCTGTAAGGGCAAATTTTTAATTCATCTCTTAAAATTGTTAAAAAATTTAACTCTTCAATATGAGGTAACAGGGTGTAATTTCCACCAACTGACAAGTGTCATACAAAAAAAAAAGTTTTAGGAAAAAATTCTTCCTACACTATGGTAGGTTACATAATAAAACATTTAATCGAAATTTTTACACGACGATATCGGAATGAAAATTTGCCTTATCGGCTAAAGTGAAAATGGCTACACAATTGTTTATTGATGGAAAATCATTTAGTTGGATGAAATTTTGATTTTGATAAAATATTCGGCGAGAAATTTTAATTTTTTTCTCTTCGGTTGCCGAGTTTTTCGAAAATGTTATGCACACAAGGGTAAAGCAAAAAAAGCTGCCAGTCGATGGAAATTTGCACGTTTCTTAATTTGTAGATGATGATTATTGGTTGTGGATAGAAAATACCTGCTGCCAGGATAGACAGGAATTAGTTTTTAATAAATTAGAGCCACAAATTCTGCCTATTGTTGCCGCCATGGTGGCTAGAGAAGGTACACGACTTTTTGAAGGATGAAGAAAATTCGAAACTGAGTAGATGCAATTTTTGACTTTTCGAAGATGTATAAGTTCTTTTTGGGAAGGGGGCAGGGTTTTTTTTATTTGTTCGAATGACATTTCAGGCTGTCACTTGTCAGACATTTGAATGCGGACAGTGACAGACCATGAGTGTGTTTGAAGAAATTTGTAGAAATCAGTTTTCGAACAACTATTTTAAATAACCATTTATTTTATTTTATATATCGTATTTACGAGGGTGGATCAATAATGCCTAAAACACAGTAGCACTTCGGCTTTGGTGACGTTACGTTATATTCGCTTTGAAATGACATTCCTGAAATTCTGTAGAATTGTTCTACAATTAAAAAGAACAATTTTTTTGCGAGTTAAAAATTTGATTGTGTTTAACTTTTTTCAATTGAAGGCATGTCTTCATCCAAAATTAATTAATTCCAATTTTCAGAATTGCTCCGAGGCTATTGCACGATACGTTTTTGTTTGTTTACAAGTTTTTCTTTTATTTGCACAGCTGTTGACTGTCAAAAACAGACATATGTTCAGCCTGTCCTATCTTTTGCTTCGCTTGGAAGTCACTTTGCGCAGCTTTACGTTCTTCCTTAAGAATGTAAAACGTAAATCCGATGCTCAAAGCGACATATTGATGGAAAGCATTGCAACCCAGACAAAATAGGCGAAAAAAGTGCTAAGTTTGCATTAACTCCCAATAAGATGGATTTTTGTATAGGTCTTGAATACATCATTACAAATGCTACGAGTATGTCAAAAGTACCCATCGATCCCGCTTGTGCGTTGTTTTTTATCCGATGTCAAAGGTCGCAAATTTTCGTTTTTTGCTTTTGTCTCTGAAACGGTGAGGGCTAACGGTAATATGGATGAGAGAAAGTTAGTAGATTGTGAAATTCCCTACGAAGCACCGTTCTCGAGTTATCGCGATTTCAAACCTAGAAAATACGAATATTCACTCATATGTGGCCAGTATGCATCATCGGGTTCTCCATTTGAAGAAAAAAATATTGGGATATTGGTTTTTGTAATTCATGCACGCAAATACAATTTTTTCTTTATAATGAGCGCGCGCTCAAGGGGTTTCTGTACCCTTAAAATGTTTGTACACAGCGCGGGCGAAGGAAATTTAGGGAGGAAGAAAAGACAGGTACCGAGGTACATTGTTTTTAAATGTTTGTAAGTTATAACGACCAGGAAATACAGAGATCAGCAGGGCACTTCAGAAGCGAGTTGTACGGCTTAGGAACGAATCACGATATTTTAGAGTACGTCCAAAAGTGGGCTCGAGGATATACTGATGAGCATTCATAGCGAGACGGGTGTTACGGTTGAAAGTTTGAATGGGCCGAATGTAATGGAGCACTGGTGGTGGAAATAGCGATAAAACAAAGAGACATTACGTCGGTGTTCGAGGGTGTCAATTGATTGACTGATATATGGGCACTGTACTCCAATTTTTGGGCGTATGAATGTCTTATATATTGAGGCCACCGCAGAGGGGGTAAAATATTTCTTACATCGCTTGAGGACACCTAGACATTTTGCAGCATTTTTGACGACACCGAATGTGTGGTCATTCCAACGTAAGTTGTCACTAACACACATACCGAGAATGGAAAGTTGTTCGGTTTCGACGATGTAAGTGCCATTCATGGATAATGGCTGGGTGTTTAAATTTCGCTTTAATGACAGCAGACAACATTGAGTTTTGGAAGCATTAGATTCTACTCTGTTGATAGTTCCCCAATTTGATATGCTGTTAATATCGGAATTTGATGAGCTTAATATACGCTGCCATTCTCGCTCTATTGCCGAAGAGCAGGGGCGTGAGTCCGGGAAGGAATATGAAAAGCAGAGAGTACTGTCATCAGCAAAATTAAAAAGAGTGTAGGAGACAGAACGGAGCCCTGGGGCACACCAGCATTTATTTTGTGAATATCAGACTTGAAACCGTCCAAGACAACTTGAATTGAACGTTCCGAAGGGTAATTTCTAATCCATTGAAGAAGAGAGTCTTCGATCTCAAATCCACGCATTTTCAACAAAAGAGTCTGATGCCAAACTCTGTCGAATGCCTCAAAAATATCAAGTGCAATTATCTTGCTTTCGCCAGATTGATATACGCTTTGGTTTCACTTTTCGATGAGACATGCCATCAAATCACCGGTGTGTTGCTGCGAAAACCGTACTGCCGGTCATTAGGAAGTTTTCGTGTTTCGAAATATTTCATGAGCTAACGGTTTATCAGCGTTTCCATGACCCTGGAAAGAAGGGACGTAAGTGCAATGGATCTATAGGAGGGAAGTAGATTAGCCTTTTTTAGAGACGGGCTGGGCAAATGCTGTCTTCCATCTGCTCGGAAACAGTCCTTAAATGCTATACGTGGAAAATATACGATTCTGAGTGAGTCAACTTCTGCCCCTAATTCCATTAGTCGGTTGGTCTTGAGTAACATCTGCGTGCGACATTCCATTGTTCGGGTATAAACCGGCGTATACCTGCTCTTTTCGAGGGACATAACTCTATTAAATCCAATCAGTTTTGAACGGTTTTTCGTAGTGAATAGACGTGTTTGTAGATATATTTTCATTTTAAACTGTGCCGTTACAAAATTTTATAAAAATGTCAGAAGTTTGCTTCATTTGCAGTGAATCTTTAGCTGAAGCTGAAATTGTGTTTGTTGATTGTGGGATAAAAACTTTAATCAATTCAAGTAATGAAAGGAGTGATGGATTTGATAAATATTTAAACGACAAACAATCTGTAACTATCCATAAGCAGTGTCGTAAAATGTACACACGGAAGAGCAGCATTGCTGTAGCTAAAAAGGAAGGCGAGATGGAAACAGCTAGCACATCTTGGATTAGTCTAGAGGACTAGAGTGCGAGAGAATGATTCTTCGTTTTGTTTTGAACTGTTTGTTTTACGGAAATGAAGCAGATATAGCGGCTGAAATGAAAAAAGCGCAGCATCTTCGGCATAGAGTGTCCCAAGTTTCAACACTTGCATTTAAAGACGCCATCTTGAAGGTAGCTCGGACTCGTTCTAATGAGCTAGCAAGAAGAAGGATACGATTTAGTTGCTGCTGATCTAAGTACCACAGTGTTTGTTGCAATTCCTTTGTGAAACCTAGAATTGGAGGTGAATCAGTGATTCTATTACTTTAAAGATGGAAAAAATAATGATGATTGCCAGTTTTCAATACAAGAATTGAAAGATATTTGCGAAGAACCATCTATCGATAACAGAACAATCAAGTCAAAACTGAAGTTGAAGTATGGTAATAGTCAAATGTTTGAAGATATCAATTGCGATATTCCGATTGAATTGGTAAACGACTATGTACTTCGCCTTCGCTATCCACTCCGGAAACGACACCAGCGGAGATCATGTGAAGAATCACTTTTGCTAATCGTTACTTTTTCGATTTAGAAGGCAATTGAGTGGAAAAGGCCTCTCCCAAGCAACCAAAAAGACTTTATACATGACACTGATCATTTCAGTTTGCTTTAGGGTGCAGCAGCTTGGACTGATAAAAGTGGATGAAGATGCTCTCTTCGCTTCGCGCTTTGGGAGAAAAATTCTTCGGATAGTTTTCGTCCCATTTGAGGAAGACCTCATCTAACCTCATCTAACTGCATGTGTACAACTGGAGGCTGCTGGCAAAAAACTGCACCAGTTTAAGAGGCATGTTAGCTGAGGTCCTGGTCCACCCTGGACTGTAACGCAATCTAAATAAGTTCCACTTTCTTAAGTACTTCCATTAAAAATGGTTACTCGTATATTGAAAGTCCGGTTTTGGCTTGCTACGAATCCTTATACTTTGGTGCATACCAACTCTATCGTGTCCTTTATGTCCAACTAACTAATCCAGTTCATCTACCATATTTGTATTTGTGGTGTTTGACAATATCCAGTAATTCGGCTTAGACAACTTAGGCAGTGTAGGGTTCATCGAAAGGTGTGTTATTTTTATTAACCCACATTTGGATCTCCTTTTTTCTGGTAGATTCAATTCTCCTTGATTTTTCCCCTTGAATGATAACTAACGCTATCCATTACTATGACGGAATTGGGTTCATATCCTCATATACTCGTGGCTCTTTTGCTTAAAAAAAAGTTTAAAAACCTTTCCTCAACGAATCTTGTCGAATTTAAATACCCAGAAAACTGGACTCGACATTGAAAAGTGGAAAATCTATTCTCATAAGAAGAGTAAGGATCGGGAAACCAAGACCGGCTCTTCTCTCGTTGTGGGCTAAGACAAAGCTTCCGTCCAAACCATTAAATCTAGGTATGATTCACTTCCCTATCTTCACCTTGGAAGGTTGAAATTCCACTTTATTTCCAGATCAGCCTTCTATGTTTACGTGTTGAATACAAATCCTGACATAACATCCATACAGGACCCACGGTTGTGGAATAAACGCTTCAGTGGTCTACGATCTTTAAGGGGTTTCACGCCACGACCGATCGAAAAAAACCAGAACTTGATTTTTTTGTGCCACTTTAACTCACTATCTAAATTTTTGCAATTTTGCACCCAAGACTTATCTGCTGCAGACATGAGCTTTACAGATTACGTAGTCTTCTTCTGCTTTAAAGCGCAGGCCGTCCTTTATGTTACCGATGATTGGTGCACAAGAAACAGGCTTTCAGACAATCTTTTTAAAACTGAGGTTTTTCTCTTTACGAGAAACAGGAAACTGACTGGTTTCACTCATCAAGTGTTGAAAGGAACCAAAGGAATGTGATCAGGTCTTCACGGACAGCTCCGAAACTGATTTAGGATTGTGTTTTTCCGGAAGAGGACAACGTTAGATTTCACTCCTCGTTAACAAAACTTACGCCTGTGTTCCAAACAGAAATATACGCAATCCTGATGGCAACAAACAACATACATACATTGTGAAGAATTGATGGAGGTGGCGAAGCATTTCCATCTGTAGCGACAGTCAATCTTCGATTTAAGCCTTGTTGGCCCCTCTCACGATTTACTAGCCAGTTTGAATATAAAAGTCTTTATTGAGTTGAATGTCTGTGTTCACTGAGTTTCATGTGAATATACATAATTGCAGAGAGGATGAGACTCCAAGTTACGGTTAGAGCAAACGAATGCTTCCTGACGCCTTTAAAGGGTTTTCGATTTAACAGATAAAAAATACAAGATACAAGTTCGGAACTATCAATGCAAGAAATTTCAAAGGCGATTAATACAGGACTCTTATCACGCAATGGTGCTACATTTGAATCAGAAATGGGGGTGCTACTTAGTAAAATTTTATTTAAAACGTTTGACTGGATTTTGGCTGTTTTTTCAGGTTCCAATGCTTTGGAGATTCCGTAAAATTTGACGCAGGAGCGGATAAAGTCTTTTTGGTTGCTAGAGGGAGGGTTCTACTCAAATGCCTTCTAGGCCCAAAGACGCAGCGTTTAGCAAGAGTGATTGTGAAATTGTTAGCGGAGCCGATGTAGATAAAGCTGACGTTTTGTTCTCGTCGTCAATGTTATGTGTCCCCCTTTGCTGATAGCATATACGAGTACTCTGTTTTTGCTTTGTTGAGCGCTAAACCAATCTTCGGAGCTTTTGCTTAATAGCCGCAGACGCTCCATTGAAAACTCGCTCTGTTGTTCCCATTATTTCAGTGTAGCCTGCGTATTCGAGTTAATGAACAGACTTTCGAAAGATGGTGTCTCTGGAGTTTCAGGCTTCAAGTGTCAGGAACGATGTTCAACAAGTCCCTTATTTCCACACCAAATTGTTTAAGTAATTTTCATTACCGAGCATGACGGAGCAGCGTCATCCTGTATTGTCGAATGAGCTTAGCAGGTATGCTAAAAGGAAAAATGACTCTATAAATTTCGTCTCTGTAGATGCTGTCATATGCTGTTTTAAATCGATGAAGAGGTGATAGTGGTGTATCGATTTGGAGCTTGGTTCTTTTGTAAGATTTGCGGAGTAATGTGAAATTTGTTTTCCCTCCTGGCTTATAACTACACTGATAAGAACGGTCATACGGTTTATGTATAATCTTAGGCGTCCACATAATACGGCAGACAGGATTTTTTATGCGATGTTATATGTATATTCATTTATATGTAATTGAAGCAGTTGAAGGGATCTCTCTTATTTAGGATCCGATAAACAATGTTGAGGTTCCCTTTGTTAGACTTAAACTTGGAAATTTCTGTCCCGTCGGGTGGACAGAGATGTTGTCTGACTACGTACAGGTTGAATGGTCAATTCTGCCTGACGGTGTGATGTTGTTCGTTTTCACCGTTTAACAGTATGCAGAAATAATCTTTCCAGCGCCAGTTTTCATGTTCTTTTTTTTTTCCTTTGAGGAGGCTATGTTTTTATTTTCTTTTATGCTCATAGAGCTTGCGAGCCTAAATTTGCCTGTCTGAATTCTTCATTGAATCAGGGGTGTCTTTGTTATTGGTGGTGGGGGGGGGGGGGGGGGGGGGTTAAACCCGGCATAGCAGAGACGACCTCGACCTCTGGTCTTTGACAGCGATGCCGTTCGTCTTGTACGTTCAATGCTTGCGGAGACGATCGGAAGAGGGCCGGGTATCCGCACCCTTAACATGGCTGCAATAAGATGATGATCCGAGTCCATGTTAGCTGCTCAGATGCTGTGCGTCGATTGAAATATGATCGATTTGTTTGGCGGTTTGTTGATCAGAAGTCAGCCAGGCCCCTATAAAAATATCAAGCTGTGGAAATCGGTACTGGCTTAAATTATGTGCCACTGCAAAATCAATAAGTCTGTGTCTGTTTCTAGAGATGATGGCATGAAAGCTGTGCTTCTCAACTGTGAAACCAAACGTGCCCTAGCTTGGCATAATAATTGCCAATAAAAATTTCGCGTGATATTTACGGCACTGCTTGAGGGTTTTTTCCTTTGTGGTTATTTTGGCTTTGTAGCAGTCGACGATCTACCCTAGTTACTCGGCTGCACGCGGTCTGTCAGAGTTCGAACATTCAATGTGCAGATCCGAAGATTGTTGTATTGAAATCGTTTGTTAGTGTCGTAATCAGTGAATCCGTTATTATCCGAGGCCATTGGATAGTTCGTCTCTTTTTTCTATCACTTCCGTATATATTTGTGTAGCGTTGTGAGCATACTGGAGTATGCCAGTATTATGCTTAAAGTCAAGCAAGCACTTGCCATTTTAACCTGCAGGAATAAGGATTCATGGTCTTACCGGGGACCACCACTGGGTGGCAAGGCAAGCGCTACGATACTAACTTGATTATTTCGCTATTGGACCAATGTAAGTTATAGGACAGTCATCAGTTTCCCGATTAATCGCCGCACATATACCCAGTGAACTTATTGCCTTAGTAATACCATATTTGTTCCGACAAAAAGGTTACTATGATATTTAAGTCACCGCCTACAATTGTAAGTATTTTGCCTAATTTCACTTTAAAATTGAGTAGATGGGATTACGATCAATATAATTCTTGTGCCTAGATCTAACAAGTAAATTTCCACAAAAACGGAACCAGTTTCACATCCAGCCGTTGACTTGCACTTTTAATATGATTATAACCCAATTTCTAACGAATACTGATGCTTTATTTTACTTCTCTAAATCTAATAAGGTTGAAAATTCTCTCTACTCAGCTAAGTAATTGAAGTTTTTCTGGTCAATTCTATCTGACATATCCATACAAAATTGACTGTACTTATAATGTGTTTAAATCAAACAAACCTTGATTTAATTGCCGTTGCTGCTGCACAAAGTCTCATTCCAACTTGTGGAACTAAGAATTTCCCCTTTCACAAGACGTTTCAATTTATCATAATTCATTGGCATAGTAAGTCGCTTGATATGCAAAATTGATTTATTTCGAGGCAAAAAACTACTCAATCACCTTTCCCATTATCAGTTTCATTGAAATCATAAAACCCAATTAGAAAATTCAAATCTCCCGCCTCAATATATCCCGCGGCCATCTTTTTTAATTACCAAAAAAATATCCCCTTTTGTACATTTCAACGATGACATCGCGCTCACCCTGTCAGCTGTTTCCCCATACAAAACCAACCAACAAAAAAAACACAAAAAAATATCCCTGGCGAAAGTACAATTCGTGAACGCCATCATCATTCTTCATTTTTTTTCTTCGCTGTTGGATCGTACGAAAAGTGTGAACGTCGGACGAGACGACAAAAACCTCACAAAAAAGGTACGCCATTATTGTGTGCGACGAACAAAGTTACAATTTCATAAATTTAAATCGAAAAAACCTCCAAATCCACTCGGGTTCGCTGTAAATTCTATTAAAATTCCATCTCCCTCCAAATGGTGGATGGATTTTTCACGATTTTCTGTAACAAAAAAGAAAAAAAAACGGATTTACGACCAAATCTAGCTTCGATCGAGTTCTCTTTCTAATTTTCGTTTTTCTTTTCGTTTTTTCCGCAATTTTTTTTTGTCTTTTTTGATTTCTTTTTTTTTCGCATTTTACATCATACGTAGTGAATTGAAAAGTTTTTAATTTGTTTCATTTTAATTTTGGGTTTTTTTGTTTTCTGTTTTTGTTGGTGAAGTGGAAAAAGCAGCAGCATTCGGGAAATAGAAAAGGAAAACGAAAGATAAAGACAATTTGGCCAATATGACCAGTGGCGGAATGCCCGAATTGGGCTCAAAAATAAGCCTCATCTCGAAGGCGGACATAAGGTACGAGGGCCGATTGTATACGGTCGACCCCAACGAATGTACAATTGCGTTATCGAGCGGTAAGTTTCCTGATTTTGTTTAATTCTTTCTTTCTAATATTCCTTGCAATTGCTTTGTGTCGTTCTTATTATTATTTTTTTTTTTATTACATATATACATATGTATCGGGTATATCTGTATGCATATACAACTATGTTTTATTTTCTGTTTATTTTTTTGTCCATTTACACGCATTTCGCAAAAGTGAACAAGAGGAAATGGAAAAATGGGAGAAAAAACGAAATGGAAATGCCCAACGTTGCATGGGAGGGAGTTCTTGTCTTTTAGCGAAAAATGTAAAACACATAAAAAAAAAGAAGAAAAATGGAATACGAGGACCAAGAAGAAACTTTTGTGCGGTTAGGTGCTCTCGAAAAGTCTTTGCTCGTGGCGCTGTGGTTAACTTACAAGACTATACAACAAGTGGCCCACTTTTGGTGAGGTGGCGCGGGTTTTTTTTTTTACGAGCAACTCACATTGTCGTCGTACCCAAACATCTCTCATCGTGTTGCCATGGTTTGTTCTTTTCTGTCTCATTGTCGTGTAAAATGTCCCACAATGCATGGAGTTGATGGAGTTGGTAGCCTACCACTTGCTGTAAAACGAAGCGGTTTCTCTTAGAGAATCCCGTTACGAAAAGATTATCCACAGCGATGACGATTGACGAATAGGAAGCAAATGAGTAATCAGCCTGCACCGTTGTCATTGTGCTTTGCTTTGCTGTGCTTTACTAGCGCCGTTTCGTACAAAAGTCCATGTGATTGAACTCAAACTTTCTACTGATACCGGAATTTTTGTAACAAGTCCCAGCCATTTGTTGTAACAGAACCAACGATACCAAACGCTGTGTTGTTGTTTAGTTAGCAGAGTAAATTTATGGAGGGCACTCCCCCTAATTTGAAGTTTGCGATAGCGATTTTCTGGTGTTTGTGCATTACTTGCGCACATCGTCGATTTGAACCTGAAACGTAATCAATTTAGTTTTGTTTTCAACAATTTTGTTTTGCTCATCTCATCTGCCGACAATGATGAGTGGTGTAGAATTGATACGAAGGGAAGCACCAATGAGGGTGATGGTGTTTATGTAGTATTTACTACGCAGTTGCTCATTGGGATGACCGTGATTTTGGTAGTTTACCTATTCATATTGTGATAAGAAATATGTAATGGAAAGGTGAAGAAACAAATCAGGATTAACATTTAGCATTTATTACTTTCGAGTACAGTGGGAGATGGAAGTAGTGGAACACATTCATCTTCTACTGTGCGAACAGTTTCTACTCACATAGTTGTTTTATGTACAATTTGCTACTGCGAACACTGTTTACGATTTCCATTTCTAACTCTCTGATCACTAACAGATGTTTCGTTTGTTTCAAGGTTCATTTGCTTTCATTTCCTATTTGCATTTGTATCAAAACTTAACTCAATATCAATAAGACTCTTGCAAAGTGGGTCAGTGTTATTTTCTTTTCGAAATTAACACTGTTTTAGATCTAGTGTTTGGTGTCTTGTTCATTCAAAGGAAAACTATTTCAACCTGAGACAGAGGAGACTTGAATTTGTTTTCTCAAAATTCATCGAATCGTGATTGAGTTGTATTTCGGGGGACGGTCCCAACTAATAAGCTTCTTCAGTTGTGAATTCCAATATTGGGGGACTAAAATCACACTGATAGGGACTAAAATCACATTGATAGGGACTAATTTGATCGTTGACAAATGGTAACAGGTGTTCCGACGGCATAATAATAGAGACTCATGCTTCTAAAAGCAAGTATAAATCTATGAGATTCGGTTCATCAGCCTTGTTGGCTTAAATACAGCAGTAGTAGACCCTCTATTATATGAACTAATTAAGGTCAGGCAAGTTCATATGAGTATAACCAAATATAACGAGTACGTTATAAGTGTGCACGTTTTAGATTTTTATGTAAGTAACACAATTAAAAATAAAAACGAAACTATTAAATAAGTTGTCGATTCCGTGCAAAACAATTGGACATTCTTGTCGTGCTTTTTTTGAATCCTTCTTGATTGGTTTTTTTTTGTAGCATTAAAGATTGCTTAAACTGAAAATCATTTTCAGACGCCCAATCTAACGAGTGTTCCAAAAAGAGGTGTAGGATTTCAAAAGCCTATTATTTTAGAGCCAATGCACGCATGTTGGCGACAGCTGTCATCTGTGTTGGGCTGTATCGTATCAGCTTATAACTCATGTATATATTGCACAATTTTTGAATGTCTGTTTAATGTTA
The DNA here is from genome assembly GCA_963966105.1 of Volucella zonaria. Lineage (NCBI taxonomy): Eukaryota > Metazoa > Arthropoda > Insecta > Diptera > Syrphidae > Volucella > Volucella zonaria. The sequence continues at coordinate 78,511,324 of OZ014534.1, read as the reverse complement.
ATTAATAAACAAAATCAGAGACTTGATTATAAAGTCGCCCAATAAGATAAAACTGATGTGGACACCTAGTCATATAGGGATAAAAGGTCATAAATTTGGTGACGCCAGTGTCAATCTTTCTCACCACTCTCCAATGTATGAATTTGTGCGACCTGGTACGAGTTATCAACAATAAACTTAAGTCAAAGCTACTTTTGGATTGGAGCAGATACTATCACCATTACTCGACCATCAACATCAACAGATTGTATCTGACCTAACCTGCCTCTTCCTCTAAATCGATAATCTCCACCTTCGTCAAATTAAGGTTAGGTCATACGAGCCTTATCCACCAACATCTCCTGAAAGGTGAAAACTCCTCTTCGTGTCAACACTGCATGGACATTAAACATATTCTAGGCATAGGAAGCAAGAAGAAGGAGAAAAACCGAAAAAAGTTTAAATGAGTTAGGACTGACTGCAACGTCCTTCTTAAGCGTGTAAAATTCCAATACGACCAAAAACTGAGGCACTGGTGATCTGATGGCATGTCTCACCGAAAAGTGGAACCAAAGCGTACATCAATCTGGCGAAAGCAAGACAGTTGCACTTGATATTTAAGGCATTTGACAGAGTTTGGCATCAGGCTCCTTTGTCGAAAATGCGTGTTTTTGGGATCGACGACTTTCTTCTTCAATGGATTAGAAATTACCTTTTGGTACGTTCAATTCAAGTTGTCCTGGATGGTTTCAAGTCTGATATTCACAAAATAAATGCTGGTGTGCCCCAGGGCTCCGTTCTGTCTTCGACACTCTTTTTAATTTTCATCAACGATCTCTTGTCTGGTACTTCTAATCCAATATATTCCTTTGCTGATGACAATATTCTCTGCTTTTCATACTCGTTTCCGAACTCACGTCCCTGCCCTTCGGCTGTAGAACGGGAACAGCAGCGTATGTTAAGCTCATTAAATTCTGATGTTAACAGCATAACTAATTGGGGAACCACTAACAGAGTAGAATTTAATTCTTCCAAAACACAATGCTGCCTTCTGTTATTAAAGCGAAATTTAAACACCCAGCCATCATCCATGAATGGCACTTGTATCGTCGAAACCGATAAACTTTCCATTCTCGGTATGACAATGACAATGACAACTTACGTTGGAATGACCATATATTCGGTGTCGTCAAAAATGCTGCGAAATGTCTAGGTTTCCTCAAACGATGTGAACAATACTTTACCCCCTCTGATCTAGCCTCAATATATAAGAAATTTATCCGCTTGAACACCGACGTAATGTCTTGTGTCTCACTCTGTTTTATCGCTATTTCCACCAGTGCTCCGTAGAAATCACCAGTAGCATTCCGCCGCTTCAAACATTTAACCGTAACACCCGTCTCGTTATGAATGCTCATCAGTCATCAGTATAACCTCAAGGCCACTTTCGGACGTACTCTTAGATATCGTGATTCGTTCCTAGGCCGCACAACTTGCTTATGGAATGCACTGCCTAGCTCTTTATTTCCTAGTAATTATAACCTTCAAACACTTAAACCCAACGTTCAACCGTACCTTTATTTCTATCCTCCCTGATTTTCCTTCACCCGCGGTGTGTGCAAACATTTTACGGGTACTTAAGTCGCTTGAGCACGCTCAAATTATATAAAACAAAAAAACACACACATATATAAGCCAGCTATTAAATCATTCCCACTCATCTGTCTACGATCTGTCACGGAGCCCTACAAAATCTAAACAAAGATCTATTATCTAGTTCTAAATACTACCGTACGAGGTGTGTTCAGAAAAACGGGAATTTTTAAATTTTGCGGGTTTGGAGAGCCTGATTGTCAATTTTTTTTTTATTATTATGTCGGTATATATACTCCCGATGTATGATACAATTTCCAGCTGTATTCATTGTTTACTTTGTCTATGGCAGTCCCTAAGGTTAGACGTGTTTTTATTACATCGGCGATTTTCGTTTGTTAAAAGAAATGGATCAAATTTTGCGTAACAACTTAAATAAAGTGTAATAAAGGCTACGGTGAGTCTGCTGTGGTTAAAACAAGAAACTCTTGTTGTGGTATAAACGTTTGTAAGATGGCACACGAGTATCTAATTTTAATCAATGTATGATAATTTCGTTCATTAGAAAATATTTCTGCCCACTTCTCAGGCAACTTCTTAATGCCATCACTAAAAAATTTGTTGGCTTTAACGAAAAAAATACCCCAAGAGCCGCTTGGACATCATCTCGACATCTAAAATTTTTTCCATAAATCTGGAAAATAAGGCGGATGCACCATTTTTTCCCAATCGAACTCATGTACTCGTAATTGTGTGCAGGTTGTCCTACCAGTATGAGGGCGAGAGTTATCCTAATCGAATAGAACATGCCTTTAATTAACAAGGCCTGGCTAGGCTAATAAGAAAAATTGACGCATCCGGGGCACTGAAAATCCACGAGTGATCCAGCAGATGCCAATGCACCCAAAACTAGTAACTGTTAAGTACGGTTTATGGATCGGAGGTGTCATAAGGCGCACTTTTTCGAAAATGAGGCCGGAAAAGCCATTACGATCTTTGGAGTGCGCTATCGAGATGTGATAAATAGTTTTTTGTGGTCGGAGGTTGAGGATATGGATACGGATGACCTTTACTTTCAACAGGATGGTGCTACATGACATACAAGTCGTGAAACAATCAAGTTATTGCGCACGAAGTTTCCTGACCGCGTAGTTTGGTCTTTCGTCTTTCGTCCATTGGCCGCCAAAATCGTGCGACTTAACACGGTTACACTTTTTTCTTTGAGGCTATTTTAAAAGCAAGCAAGTCTACTGCAACCATCCGCAAACAATTCCAACTCTGAAAGCGAACATTGAAAATTTCAAGATACGAAAGAGGGTTTGCAAGCAGAGCTGAGACGGTCATGTGTACGATAAATAATCCCCATGTGTCTACTTTATAAAGATTTCAGGGATATCTCAACAATTGTTCATTTTATTCAAAAAACAAATCCTATACCTCTTGATGAGACATACTTTATAAATGTATTTATCGCCGACATTGAATCGTATAGATCTTATCTTTTATCTTCATTCTTGGCAAGATCTATTCGAAACAGTGCCATCAGTGATAGCAGTCCTTATGAAAGAGACTGGTTTTTGCTGCAACTGCTAATTCTGGATGGAGTGGTGTCTAGGCAAGAGCACATCATCATCTTCTGTATAATCATCGTCTACAAATATGGTCTGCCAGCTTTTTGCAAATTGTATCGGCTATAATTTTCTCCCACACACCTGCTAGATATGTTGTTGCTTTGCTCAAATATGTAGTCTTTAATAGTTCGCTTACAGTCTCATTACTGCGGGCTAATATATTATATGTAATGTGTGTTAAGGATGTGACATCTTCTGGTAGATGACTCAGTATATTGTTAGGACCATATCCACTTTCTATTGTAGCATTCACCCATGCGGAATTTTAGTAATCATACTTAACAGGTAGCTCAAAGTTTTCATTTCACTGCCATTTATTCAAATATTTAGCATACTTAAAGTACTAAGCTATTATATTATATAATCTCTTGAAAATTCCTTTTTACCAATTCCTTAGCGTTGTGCTTATACAGCGTGGTCCAAATACAATGAACAGAAATCAATGGTAATGTAACCATTAGTCATGGAATACGATTTCATAATGTGGCTGCCCTCGTCTGGCTTCGCAGTAGCGCATCCTGTCCACCTAATTTTCCAAGACCTTGTTGACAGTTACTGGCTCTATCTAACGAATGGCTCGGACAATATTCACTTTAAGCGTTGGAATCGTTTCTGTATTGTCCGCACAACAATCTTTATCTTTAAGGGCACCCTATAAAAAAAAAAGAAGTTTAATAGAGTCAAATTCTCATCGGGCTGCTCCGTGAAATGTTGAGATCGACGGCAAGTCGTTGTTCGGTGTTTGGGCAACACCGCACTCACTTTTGAAATAACTTTGCAATATTTCCCAATGTTTGTTCAAAGGTAAAGCATTCCATTTCATGCTGTGGAGGTATGATACAGACTGACAGTTAAGATTTCGAGCGGGAAAGAGCTGCTAGTGTCAAATTAACATATGTTTCAAAAAGACACTTGTATTTCGACCACATGTTATACTTTAAAATTTGCTTCTAATTTAAGTTTTTCAGGCAAGGAATTAACGATTTGAAAACTTTTATATGTATATGTGTAATGCTATTTTGTGATATTGTACAATATTTCTATAATTAGCCAGGCGAAAGTTATAAACATTTCTTAATTCATACGGCAGAACAACATATCTAATTAAATTATTAAAATAAGTAGGAAAATCACCCATTCTTATCTTGTGAATAAACACAAGAACATCTAATTCCAATTGTTGTTTAACACTTAACCAATTAAGACGGTTGCGTAACGACTGCAATTTATGACTATTCGCAATTCGTTCGAAAGTTTGTCCAATATTGTTTGTTATTATTAGTTAACAAAAAAAGGACTGGAACAATATACAAAAAGCGGCTTAATAATAATATTGTACACTTTCACTGATGCGTTAGAATCTAATTTACTTTTTTAAGTAAATAGTCCACGTGTTTATAAAATTTTAATATGGTAGTCCCAGAAGTACCCGAAAAGAAAACCCAAACAAATTGGGGAAATATGTTTATTTCTCTACGTAGTCTCCTGTTAGTTCAGTACACTTTTTCCAGTGATATTTAATAGCTTATAGTGAGAATCCTCGAGCCCATTAAAATAGCCATCAACCGCAGACTCCACCTCTTTACTGTTGGCAAATCTTTTACCACCGAGCCATTTTTTCAAATTCGGAAATAGAAAATAATCCGAGGGGGTAAATCTGGGGAATTGGGTGCATTGGATTGATGAAACAAAATTTTTTCGTCGCCAAATGCGGCCGTTTTTTCCTGATTTCATCTTTTAAACCCCGTAATAAGTTCGCATAATATGTTACACGCCGTTGATTGGTTTTCCTTTCTGAAGATAATCAATGAAAATTATCAAACGCGCATCTTAAAAAACTGACGCCATGACCTTACCTGCAGATGGAACTGTCTTCGCCTTCTTTGGAGCCGATTCTCCCCTTTAAGTCTATTGTTTTGACTGTTCCTTCGTCTCGGGTGTGAAGTGATGGACCCATGTTTCATCCATCGCTATGAATCGACGCAAAAACTCGGCTTTTATTGCTGTGAAACTCCGCCAAACGCTCGATTGAAACATCCTCACAACGCTGTTTTTGTTCTATTGTGAGTAATCGCGGAACCCATCTTGCGCACAGCTTTCTCATGTGCAATTTTTCAGTCAACATGCGATGTACAGCGCTACCATATTTGCTAGTTCACGCACTTTCAATCGACTGCCATCCAATACCATTTTGTGGATTTTTTCAACGTTTCTGGTGAACTCACCTCATTTGGTCGACCACTGTCTTGGCAACTGGTACGGCCTCGCTTAAACTCTGCCACCCAATATTTTATTGTTGTAAAGGAAGGAGCAGACTCCCCCAGAGAAGAATCTAGTTCCGTTTTGATGTACTTTCAAATGAAAGCATTGTCTCAACTAACGATGACCAATTTTTTCCATATTTAAAAATTCATTGAGAGCCTTCACTATTGACGGCTGCCGAACAAATACTAAACAACGTAGCGTCGTCAAACTTAAAATTTAAGCTTTATAAGGTTGGTACTTTCTACGGTAGTTATTCATTTCAAACAACGGTACTTCTGGCACTACCCTCGTATCTATGGTCTCCTTGCTTAATATTTCTATAACTTAATTCGTTATAAAAATAACTTGTATTATTCCATTGTTATTACTCCATTGGAACATGCGTTGGAAAGCTACTGTCATTGTACGCCATTTCAGTGTATGTCATTCATTTTAAGCGTAAACAGCAATAATCTTTTTTCATTCAAATATGTCGAACTTTGTGCCTGAAAAAGTGTTTTTGCGGGGAGTTCTTCTTCATTACTTTAATATGAAGAAAACTGCTGCCGAAAGTCATCGTATTTTGGTGGAAGTTTATGGTGAACATGAAGATTGTTGCCAAGCACAAGAAGAGCTCGCAGAATCTTTGGGTGTCACTCAAGCAGCCATTTCATAACGTTTAAAAGCAGCTGGATATATTCAAAAGCAAGGAAATTGGGTTCCACATGAACTCAAGCCGAGAGACGTCGAAAGGCGGTTTTGCATGTCCGAAATGCTGCTGGAACGCCACAAAAGGAAGTCATTTTTGCATCGGATTGTTACTGGTGATGAAAAACGGATCTATTACGACAACCCCAAGTGCAAAAAAGTCATATGTGAATCCCGGCCAACCAGCCAAATCAACGGCAAAGCCGAATATCCATGGCGCGAAGGTAATGCTCTGTATTTGGTGGGATCAGATGGGTGTGCTGTATTATGAGCTGCTAAAACCGGGTGAAATCATCAATGGACAATGCTACCGAACACAATTAATCCGTTTGAAGAGAGCAGTGGCCGAAAAACGCCCCTAATATGCGACCAGACACGAGGCAATAATTTTCCATCATGACAACACTCGGCCCCACGTTGCTGTTCCGGTTAAGAACTATTTGGAAAACAGTGGATGGGAAGTCTTACTCCACCCGCTTTATAGCCCAGACTTTGCCCCTTCCGACTACCATTTGTTCCGGTCGATGCGGAACGCCCTCACTCAAATACGGTTCACATCAGAGCAGAATATCAAAAATTGGCTTGATTCATTCTTGGCTGCCAAGCCGGCGCAGTTCTTTTGCGATGGAATCCACAAATTGCCAGGAAGATGGGAAAAAGATATAGCTTCAGATGGGCAATACTTTGAATAATACTATTGTACATGTTTTCTTAAATAAACGTGAAAAAAAGCCGCGCGAATTAAGTTATATACCCAATATTTTTAAATTTAGATATCATTGTGTCTTAAGTACCATGGATTTCGTCTTTTGTGCATTCGTCTTGGTTTTTTTTTTTTTGTTTGCGTCCAAGGATGTGGTAATCTTCGAAAGATGCTAATAGCCCGGGCTATCAGCATGCACGATTCGCAAACCCAACTGTTGCCATCCACCGTCTAACTTTTCGAATACATTCATTGCCAATGTCTTCTATTTCTTCCAGGTGTTTCGCCGCCACAACGATTGCAACAGCATCTGTAAAGCCTATGATTCTCCCCTCAGCCGGGATTCCAAGTCTTAGAACTCTGTCGTACATAATGTTCCATAAGAGAAGTCTTAGTACCGATCCTTGGTACTGCCTTACTCCATCGTCGTTATCGTAGAGTAGGAACCGATTGTCGAAGTAACTTAGCATAATTTTTATTAAAAACCATGGCACTATCATTGACCTAAAAGAGTGTTCTATAAGCCCCCAGTTTGCAGAGTTGAAGTGAACGTTAATACGGCGCCGTAGTTTTTGGTACCTCCTCTCCATCTTCTACCCTGAATGGCTTTCTAAATCCATACTGCTGGTTTGAGAGTCCTCCGGTTTCATCAATTGACACCTTCAGTCGGTTGCATATTATTCGCTCCAGTATTTTACACATCGTGTCTAGTAAGCATATGGGACGGTATGACGGGGGCTCATCTGGTGGTTTATTCCCTTTGGGCAGCAGCACAGGACGTTGCTTTTTCCATTGGTCTTGAAAAACCCCTTCTGTTAAACACTTGTTATACATTTCCACGAATGCTGCTGTGTTTATTTTGACGGCTAGCTTAAGGACCTTATTTGGTAAGTCGTCCAATCCAGGTAATTTATTATTGCTAAATCGTTTGCATACATTCAGAAGTTCCGCTTGTAACTGGTGGGATCTCACCTACTTCCTGCGGTGGTTCTATATGCTCTGTTGGTGCTTGCGGTGGAAATAATCCCGACACTATTTTTTGCATCAGCAAAAGGAATGAGGGTGGGGGTGCCCAAGAACCCTTTAGTTTTGCCATGACCGTTCTGTAGACGGTACCCCAGGGATTAATATCTGCTTCCTCGCTTCTCCGAATGGCTAATTTAAGGTTCCTACACCTATCTTTGTATTGGACCTGTAAATCCTGGTGGGAGGGCTGACCTCTGGATCGCTGGCATAGTCTTCTAGCCTTGGCACTTGCTGCGTATCTTGTGCTATATCTTGGTTCCACCAGTATACTGGTGGCCGGCGGTTTGTTGATGTTTTCCGTACCATAGATGCGTCGCAAGCCCGAGATACTGTTTTAGTAACCTCCGTAGCCATCGGGTTTGCTGCTCGTGGGTTTATTGTGGATTCTGCAAAAGTCAGGGAAAAGGTGTTTTCGTCCAGTGTGCTTGTCTTCCACCTCGTTGTGCCTTCTTTAGAAGGCGCTTCCGGGTTGCTCTCCTTGCTTGCACTTCAAAGTGGATGGCCTGGTGGTCACTGTGGGTGTAGTCTTACTGACTTTTGATCTTGATCCTCTCACTAGGGAACTTGTTACAAAAGTTACATCAACTCTGGAGCCTACACCGTTTCTGGTGAATGTGTGCTCGTTGCCCGTATTAAGAAGTACTGCGTCAAGTGATGAAACTGCTTCTAGCAGAGCCTCTCCTTTCCTATTGGTCCGTATGCTGCCCCAATCAGTGGCCCATGCGTTGAAGTCGCCACCTATGATTGATGGAGTATGACCTCTAGCATCATCCACGAGCCTATTTAGCATTCTCTGGAATTCTTCCAGCATTACGTTGGAGATACGTAACAACTGTATATATATTCCCCATTGACCTTCGCTCGGACGAACTCTATTCCAGGTGCCATGATTCTTTCTTCAAATGCGTGGTCTCCGCAGGTCCATATAGCAGCTCTCTTTGAGGCGTCCGCTGCCCAAACTTTATCATCGATGTTCCTATACCGCTCGCTTACTACGGCCACATCAATCTTCAACTCTCGAACAGCTTGTGTCATAAGGTCCTGTGCCGATTCGCAGTGATTTAGGTTAAGTTGCAGCACTTTCATATTCTTCTGGTGGCCTTTGCAGCTTCTTGGTATGCAGGGCATATTGAACATCCGTCCGTGTGTTTGGTATTGCTACTTCTTCTTTCTCCGCAAAGGACGCATCTTGGGTCGTTGTTGCAGTTCTTGGACACATGACCTTTCTGCCCGCACTTGGCGCAATTTTCGCTTCTGTCCATAGTATTTTTACACACCTTTGGTGAACATTATTATTCCCTTTGATAAATTCCACCAGCGCCGTGATGTTTTTAGCCCAGACATAAAAGTCTTCACGCTTTTCTCTTTCTTCGTTGGTTTGGGACGTCAAACCGCTAGTTGGTATTTCACCGCGCTGCTCGCTTTCGTGTTGCTGCTCACTTAATAGTGGTGTAGATAGCGTCTGTGTGTCCATGCTCTCTTCTTGCGTTGCTCCGACCGTTATTTTTAACGGCGGTGAACGCATCAGTACACTACTTCTTCTGAACGGACTTTCTTCTGTTCTTTCGACTCCTGTGTTTTGTTCTTTTTTTCCTGTTTTATTTGTTTGTAAAAAGTTCATAGTTGGATTCCATGAGTATGGGGGAAAGGAGGTTCACCACATCAGAGACCCCTGTAATGTGGTAAGGCTAAGTTACAGCCAGAGGGCTCCAGGTATCTGGAGGGCTCCGTTAGCGATGCTGTATGGATTTTATGTATCCAGCACCATTCTAATTTACTTGAGTTTGTTTGCCTTGAACTAAATGCTTATGCTGTCTACAATAGATCCTCTTGTAGATCTTTAGCCATCGGTGCGATATCTCTGCCCACTAGGGATATTAGGGAATAATTTTGCAAAACCTTAGAACTCTCCGTATATCTTTTATATACAGAAGAAACGAGATAGGTCATTTTATAGATCCCTGAGGAGGTTCCTATGTCCGAAACATCTTTGGGCACATAAAATTTGAGCATCTAAAATCTTCCCAAAAATATCACACTGATTCACAATACTAAAAAAAAATGCAGTGCTGGAAAAAATAAAACGTGTGAACGGAATATGAATGAGAATTAAATGTTAACACAATTTTATTGTAACTTTTTGTATACTAGATGGAGTGAAAAGTGACCTCCTTTACTGCCAGAATGCCTTGAAGTCCGTTCATATTTAGGCAGACATGCTAAATATCAGTGCGATACTGTCTTTAGTTTTGTTTTGACAGCTGATTGTTGTTGACGTTTTTGGCATCATGTTGAGTATGCACAAAAAGGATTTTCGTTCTCTCATAAAACATTATTTTTTGAGAGGCAAAACGGCGAAGGAAACAAAAGAAAAGTTGGATAAATATTATGGGGCTAATGCTCCGTCAGATTACACCGTCAAATATTGGTTTCGAGAGTTTCGTGGTGGCCGCAACTCCACTACCGATCAAGTCCGCAGCGGCTACAGAGGACAATGTCAAAAAAATACATGAAATGGTGTTGGCTGACCGGAAAGTGAAGGTGCGCCAGCTAGCAGATACCACAAAGATTAGTATTGAGCGCACACGCCATATTTTTGGGCAATATTCTGCATATGAAAAAGTTATCCTGCCGCTCACGCGAGGAAATCATCGACGCCACGGAGGAGTATTTTGCAGACCTTCCGAAAAATTACTTTTCGGACGGGATCAAGAAGTTGGAAAATCGCTGGAATAAGTGTATCAAACTAAAAGAGGACTATATTGAATAATATAAAAAGAAATTAAAAAAAAATTTTTTTAATTCCCAAGGAGGTCACTTTTCACTCCATCTAGTATTTTTCCTGAGACATTATTTCTTTACATAGTGCCTACTATTCGAACCAAACTAATTGACTTTTGTTTCGTTTCCCCGGAGAATATTTTTAAAGCTCTTTATGTGCTGTTCGTTAAATTGCTATAGCTGGTTTTTTGCAAATGCTTTTTCTTTTTTTCTGATTTTTTTCTGACACAAATGGTGTCTACGTAGCGCATTGAGAACGCAGATTAGCTGGTAATAATCTGTCTGTAACAGTTCTTGTCGGCACAATTAGATTTAGTCTCTTCTTAATTTCTGAAGGAGCAAGGAAAGGTTAATTTTTAGGTATTCGCACTATTGGTCGGCCTGTGGTATCAAACGTTTTCTTCTTTCTTCCTCCAGTTTGAAGGACTGTTTTTGGTTTAGTACATTCGTTATCATATTCTTTGAGCAGGACAACGCTTCCGCAAGGAATTTATTTACTTTTCCCTTGGATAAAACTTCTCCATTCATCGATACAACTATCTATATTTTAAGGTTTTAGTGGTATAGCGGGGGTTTAGCTGGCCTCCTTACACATCGTTTACCAATCATGCTTACTCGTATTTGTGATTCATCAGACCACAGGATTTTACGCCACTTCTTCCCATATACTGGGCCAAACCAATTTAGGTGCGATTTCGTGAGTAATATTCGATTTTCTGCCCTTTGTTATCATTGTTTCGCAATTTTCTACCAAAGAGATTTTTTTTGCACCAATCGTCTTCTTATCGTCCGAGATGAAATTGGCACTCATAATTTGCATTGAATTGTCGCAGAAGTTTCAGCGGTGATCGTCCTCCCTTGGAGTCGTTTTGAGCAGCTACCTTTTTTGAGATGTGGTTTTTGGGGCAGCAAAGCATTATAAACTATGTTTTGAGATGTGGTGATGGTTTTGGTTTTTGGAGTTGCCTTTGTCCATCGTCTCTTCACTTGTGAATAATGTTGGGTCCCCCGTCAGAACAATGTTTTGCTCGGCCCAATTTTTTGTATTTTCTTCGTGAATTCAAGCTAAATTTTATATTCTATTTAAATATGTTAAACTTAAAACAAAATACTTACAAATATATGAAAACTATTTCGACTTTTTTTTTTCTAAATATTGTATTTCAAATACTGACTGTATTTTTTTGTCTCTTGTTCAAGGCGAATGAGAAAGGTTTTTTGAGATCATTCTAATTTATATATTCTTAGAGCAGCATCATGACTACAAATATATTGTTTTCAACAAGATGTCGTTGTAGTCAATAAGGGGCGAACGACAAAATGATTGAAAACATTTCTAAGAAAAGCGTGACCATTTTTTATTACTCATAACTATGTTAAGATCGCTTTAGGTAGAATTGGTGTAAGTGACATTTTAAGCTGACGATTCATTTACACCTATTATTTTTGCCACCACTGTATGCGCACCTGTATCATATGTGCAATGTAAGAACATCACAGACCTGGCGTATTTTTGTCAGCGGTAGCGCCGAAGGTTTTAACAGGGAGCATTTTTTAGTGGGGTCCAGACTGCGTTGTAAACCTGTTCTCTATGTAAGTCTACAATTTAGTTCTCTGATTTTGCAGGTTTAGTTAAATTTTAAACTCGGGGCCGAGTTCTGATTGAGCTGATAATTGCTCTCCACAAATAGCTATGGAACGGAGACCAAAACTCGTTTTGAAATAAATCTGGACTTGAGTCTTCAGTATTTCACTCGATATGGGCACACCGCTTTTTTTTTGATTAACAACAACTTAAATAAATTTGACTCCATTCTTGGAAACTCTTCTTAAAGTAACTTTTTTTTTCTGGCAAATCTGCAGTATGTCCGTGATGCCTGACTTGGCTGGGCCAACACTATTTTTCTTTTTTATTATTTTATGTACAGGTATTTAGATATTTTCAGATTTTCCTTTTTCTCACATTATCAATCACTTTTTTAAATTCAACTTAACAAACACAAAACAAATCGAAAATGTTTCCAATCTATGTAATTCGCCTTGAACACGTGTAAACAAAGTGCAGGTACATCTGCAACGGTAACTGCAAACAATTTGAAGTTGATATATTCGTAGAGTTGTTATAATCGAGAACCTATTCTATTGCTACCATTTTTGAAAAGGGGGCTTGTCTTGGCTTGCGCCGTCCAGTTTGAATCATTTGCTCTGCTTGACAGTGGAATCTGGTTTACTGTTTAACACTTTGCAGAATTGTTGTTTTTCTACCCTTGGCACTGAACCTTATTCTGCTACTAGGGTCCCTTATCCTACAAGTCTTTGTTCGGGTCTAATTGCCTTGGCACGTTCTTTGTACCATTCAGTGGCACCTCTCTATTCCTTTTTATTACTCTGAGAGGCTTATGTTTTATCCTTTTTTTTCTCTACATCGGCGCATTAAAGGTGAAGTGTTTTGCTTCATATGCTGGTCTGTCTGCCAAGCTATGGGTTAGATGTATGAAACGCAGCAAATACATGTGTAAATTGCTACATTTCTGGGCAGAAGATAGGTGCTATCTCTGTTCTCCGTAACACTTACCACAGTATATACATACACACCACAGTTTTTCATTCTTATCTTGTTCTAACGCACTTTCGGGTGGTGTTGATACCGGCTTACTGAGAGTGTGGGGCCTCCACCAGTTATTCTGCTGTTAAACATTCCTTGCGTAGATCTGAATGTTTCGCTGGATTATGGCAGTCAATCTGTCCCTTACTCTTTGTCGTTGGTTGCCTCACAAGAGTGTTTTTTTTACATAGCCGAGCATTAGCTCTATGCATAATCCCCAACCTAAAGGGTCGTGTTTTATCAGAAACCTATTGGGCGAAAGAGCCCTGGTATTTCGCAGTCAGTAGTCTACTTCAGGGATAAAATGGTTTTTACTACAAAATCTGTTGATCGTACGTAAAAAAGTTTCTAAACGTAATTTTTAGGAAATTTTGCAAGGATAAAAATTTCATAAAATATCAGAAAATTTATTAAGTAAAAATTTTAAGGAAAATGCATTTTGAGTAAAAAATGGAACAGCAAATTTTCATAATTTTGAGTTTAACGAGCCATAACTTTTTTTTGTTGCTGCACAGATGTACCCAAAGCATTTAAAAACTTGCACTACTAAATTATCTTTAAAAAATGTCCAAAACTATTTTTGCACCTGTATTAGTTTAGAAATTATAGCGTTTAAAGTGATTACACCTCCAATTTAGAGGTCACCCACTTTGATGGGCTGTAACTTGAAGTGGAATGAGAATAGACCCCCCCCCCCCACACCATACAATTTCTTGTTCGGTGGAACTTCGGGAATACGCCCTTAAAGGATTATACTGCTAAACTGGGACACCCTGTATAAATACATACTTACAAGTCTGCCCAACTAAGAAATTAAGAAATTAAGAGCCAGGTCGATCAATCGAGAAGTGTCTCCGGTTTGGCATAAAATTGGTTAATAGCTTGATTTCTACTTGATGAGAGCTTCTCTGCTACGTCTTCTTTGATTCTGGAACTGGAGCAGTTCATGTTCAACTTTTCTTAATTGTTGCATTCAACACAGCCTGAATTGCTTACAATTGAACGGAGGAGAGACTTCATGCACTATCAATGTAGATGGAACCAAAAATCATTCGATTTATGATTTTACTTCACTTTGCGTAAAGAGACAGCAGTTGTTCGCTGATCGTTTGGTCTCCATGCCTGTGGAAATAATGGAGCCTAGGTAGACAAAATTTAAAACTGTATCGAAGTTGTACATTAAAACGAACTTGCAAACGCACGATGATTTTTTGCAATTATTGTATGTCCATCTCGTCAAAGAAGGCATGCAATAGTAGCAGGGACTTCTACGCGATTATGCATTCTGTGTTGTTGACTTCTTCTAAATAAATGTCAGTAGTTGGGTTTGCCGCTAGGAAAAAAGGCTAAGCAGATATTCGATCTTAGTGTGACTGAATCGTAATCTATTAACTTCTAGTACCTTCCTCCAAATATTAAGAGTTGCTTGAAGGACTGCCATGTCGTTACCTATTATAGTGCTATCACCTTCGAAGAGAAGGGAAGTTGTTTTGGACTTATTTAGGTACTGCTTCAATAGAAAATCTTGGACAATATTAAAGAGCAACTGACCTTGTACACTGCCTTGGTGTTCTCCAAGTTTTAGTTAAAATTTTCCGGTTATTCCCTCTGTGCACTTAACTTACGTTTTAACATTCGCATTCGCGTATCATTCTTACATACGTCTGGGGTAGATTTTGAGATCTTAGTGCTGTAAATAAGATCTCTGAGAACTCTGTCGAAGAATTTTTCCAAGTGGATGAAGACGATATGCAGATCCATTGAAGCTTCGCGATGTTTTTCTGGCTCACACAAAGTAGCGTTGACTGCCATGGAGCTTGTCCTTGCCATTCTTGCAAATCTAGCTCCTAGAGCTGGCCTGTTTAAATTGTGGTACTTTATTTTGTCTACTGAGATCGGTTTTCGATGGTTGTTACCGCGTTTCTTCACGAAAAATTCTGTCAGCAAAAATCGGTGCTGACTTACTATTTGTTCGTCTAAGATCACTTTAAAATCTTTTACTCACCGTTTCGTGTTATTCCAGCATAGTAAGCCCGTGTGATTTGGATTAGCTTAGTACTCGTATATCTTCTCCCGCGGGTTTCACGTTCCGAAGCAATTTCCTCCATGACAGTCATCTTGTTCGTGGTTCGATTTTCCGACGTGTCCATTTAAATCTCCCTGATCTCCTGATATTCCATTTAATAGGTCAAGATGTTCTTTATTTTGTTCTGTTCCGTAATACACTTTATACGGTTTCGTTCCAGTGTATTCAAGTCAGGAAGTTGCCCTGTTTTCGAGATTTCGCGACTTGGTTTCTTGAACACAATATGCGTTTTACGTTGCTGCAAATGATTTTTTTAGTTTTTTTTCTATCCGTTATTGTACCGACGTTCCAGCTTGAAATAGGTAATCCGAAAATTGTCGGACTCTAGCATGAATATCTCTATTCGCCCCGGGTCACTCCTCCACCGTGCAGAAGGAGTCCCGACAGGGTAGTGCATTCACATTTCTCCATGTGACTCTGGAATGCTTGAATGTATTGTATTAATGTACATATATCCTACTTTTGTTTTGCCCCACCGTTAGTCTCCACACGTGGGAACCCCAATCACGCATATATTGTAGAATTTGGGAAGTCTTATAAGATGTTAATGCGCCTAAGGGTCATAATTTTTCCCCATTTAGTCGCCTTTTACGAAAAGCAGGGGAACGAACTGCCGCAATATTCTATAATTCATTGGCTGTTGATCAGGTCATTACAATAACAACTTGTGTGATTATAGTAAAAAAGAAAGCAACGTCTTGAGCTGATTAACTGCGTTGATGTATGCACGTTTCGATATCGTATCCTCGTTCACTAGACGAAATATTGAACACGGAGTCCAATTTTGGCAGTTGACAGCTGCAATAAGTGTACCAATGGCCTGCCTCAATTCACACCGAACGTAAAAATTATCGGACTCAACGCAAATCGCACCTACGAAAGATTCTAAAAATTTATCAATTCATTCTTCCTTCTTCTCCTTCTAGGTTCCTTGGTCCACTGTGTCATATCACCTAATTTCTCGTACACCGACCGACCCGAACATACAGTTAAAGAAAAAAATCCTAAGACAATTTGAAGACACCTTATTTATGAATTTTAACTGGTCGTCGTGTTCCCTCGATAACAACCTGAATGCTGATATAATCACAAATACTATTCTTTTTGGAATGCGATCCTTTATCCCTCATTGGGCAAAGAGTACCAAACCAAAGGGAAACACGTGTAAAGAGACAGTCAGGGAGACAGTAAAATTGACAAAAGTTTAAACACACAAGGAATGACTGCAAAGCGTGCTCACTTTTAATACAGAGTCTCAAAGGTAGTAAAAGCTTGACATTTGCGATCTGTCAAAGTAGAAGTGGAAAACAAAAGGTCTCCTTCTAAAAGAGTAAACAAAATAAAGAAAGAGTGTAGTTACTTATAAAAGTGTGTTTGAAATTGCCTACTTTGCATACACCATACACCGATCACAAAAAATAGTATCCCCTGAGTGAGCAATAGTCTTAAGACGTATTTTGGCTAAAAGCTAAAAAGCTAACCTAAAAAATTGGGCAAAGAGTTCTTGCGCAAACATCCCCAGAGCCGTCCAAACCCGATAAACGTCGCACAAGCCTTTGGAAAAACTCCAGCAAACCCGCAATGGATAATATCACAATAGAACAGTTGAAAGCAATTCTGGATGAAAAAAAAATAGAGACTTGGCCAAAGCATTAGCCTCCAAACCAGATTTTCAATTGCTTTGCACTGAACTTGCAGGCTTGAAAGCACACCACGAAGAAATTTCGGAAAGAGTAATTCAATTGGAAAAACGTAACAAGCTGCTTGAGACTAAGCTTGACAAAACTAATTTAGTGGTTCACCTTCCAGTAGAATCAAACACAGATATGAACGAAAAAGCGAAAGCTGTTTGTGCTGGCTTGCTGCGCACAAAAGAAACAAACACCGACATCGAGTCTGCATACAGTGTTTAAAATCGTAACACACGAACTGCAACAATTATTATAAAGATGCGGACAGGAACTGCGGCATGAAACGTATTGCATAATGCTAAAAAATTAAAAGGTTCGAAGGTCAGCATTCATAAGGACATGCCTTTTAATATGCGTCAAAGAAGAGCCAAACTGATTCCGATAATGAAGGCAATCAACTGATTCCGATAATGAAGGCAATCCGCGCAAAAGACCCAATAACCTTCATATTGCTGATAAAGTTTTTACTTGGGATATCTCAGAAGGCTTAAAACATGGCGAAGGGAATGGATTAACTGCATTAAAAGATATCTTTGGAGACATTTCACAATTGCAACATTTGTTAAACGAATACTCAAATGTAAACAAACTTTCAACAAGTGTCATTGCTGCCGATAGTATGACAGCTGCTGCAAACAATTTGACTGGACACACATGGTCTCGTTTACATGAAGCATGAGGAACGTCCGTCTACCAGGCTGAAAACACTAGTAATTTAAGAATTTTAAGTTATAATATCGCTGGCTTAAAAAATAATTTAATGTTTGTGAATTTCTTTAATTATGTTACGAATTTTGATATACTCGTATTTCTGCTTTTTGAAACGCATGTACTTGAAAATGAAGAGGAAATCTGTAAAAAAAATGTTTCTGAATTTTGTACTAAAATGGATAGCTGCAATCAAATCGGGAAATTTTGGTAGAGGAAGTGGAGGAGATCTATTCGGCTATCGTAAGGATCTTAATGGTGTCATAGACGTTAAAATTAACAAGAGCGCCCTCACCATAATACCTGTTTACATTAATAGCGGTCATTGGCAACGCGATTACGACAAGCTTGATGAAACGTTACACAATATAGGCATAGTAAATCTTATACTTATAGGGGATTACAATGGACGGATAGGTGTAATCATGCATTTGAGTCGTAGATCAAAAGACGGAGTATGTGACAATAAGGGTACGAAATTACTTCAGCTGGCTGATACCTTCGATTGTAACGTTTTGAATGGATGCTATGAAGGTGACTATGATGGCAAATTTACTTTTATTCGAGGAACAGCCTCCTCTGTAATTGACTACTGTTTTATCTCCGGAACATGGAAACAATTTGTGGCCGATTTTCGAGTAGGAGTGGAACACTTTTCGGATCACATGCCCCTCGAAATTGGGTGCATCGCAACCAGTTCATCAAATGAAACCATCACCACCCAGCTGAGATTATTACCAAAACTGATTTGGAACGAAAAAATGCGTAGTAGCTTCCAGAATAACATAAATATCCCCCTAGAGCGTTTATACGATTCAAACACTTCGCTAAATGTTGAGGCTTTGACGAATCTTATTAAAACTGCAGTCCCATGGTTCAAACCACAAGATATTAAAAGCCCCTGTAAGCAAAGATGGTTCGACATAGAGTGTAATAATGCCAGATGCAGGTCTTTTACCTTTTTAAAATTGTACCGAGAACACAACACTGACATTTTTAGATCTATGTACAGCGAAGCAGACAAGTACTTTAAGCACTTGTGTTACTCAAAAAAAGGTAGCCTACGAACAACAAAAGATTGCTGTTGTCAATAACTTAAGATCATCCGCTGAGTACGTAAATGAACAAACAAATACAATCGCTACCACGTTAAAAGCCCCATTTTTGAGAGAACACTTTGGCAGCCTACTCAACACCACACTTAGTTCCGCCTTATTCCAGTATGCAGCTCCTCTTTTTACAAACGATTTTCTGGATGCACCATTTTCAATTCAAGAAGTATAGAAAGTAATCGATTATTCAAAAAGTAGAAAAGCGCCAGTAGAAGACCGTATTCCCTATGAATTTTATCAATACTGTACTCCTGAATTCGTATATGCGCTCACGGCGGAATACAATCGAATATATAAGTCGACAAATATACCGGAAAGTTTTAAAAAAGCAATAATATATCTACTACATAAAAAAGGAGACTTTAATGATCCAAATAATTATAAGGGAATATCTTTTTTGAACACGTCAGCTAAGCTTTTTGGCTCTTTTGCCGAAAATGCGTGCCCCTGGATTCAACGAATCTCTTCTTAAGTGGATTAGAAATTATATTTCGGAACGTTCGATTCAAGTTGTTATGGACGGTTTCAGGTCTGATATATGTACACAAAATAAATGCTGGTGTGCCCAAAGGCTCCGTTCTGTCTCCGACATTATTTTGAATTTTCATTTATGATCTCTTGTATGTGATTCTTTTATTCCTTATTTCCTAGTCACGTTAAATATTACAGTCTCCCCTTGCAAAGGTTAGTCAAGTTTGGTCACCCTACTGCAACACCCATACATTGCTCGTGGAACCTGTACAGCAAAATGTAGCTACAACCTACCACTCAATCTCGATCGTCTAAAACTGATCGACTTACAGCCGCTTGCAACGCATCATGAACAGATCCGTTGTGTGCAAACATTTCAAAGATGAAAGCAAACTCATATATCATAGTTTAAGTTTAAAATATTTGTTTGTACATAACATATACCATATATTTGTTTTTTAATAATACACAAACGATTTTGATTAATTTTATTTTTCTCTTTTACTCTTTTCAGTGCGATCCTTTGGTACCGAAGACCGTGAAACTCAATTTCAAATTGCACCACAAAGTCAGATCTATGATTACATTCTATTCCGTGGTTCCGATATTAAGGATATACGTGTAGTTAACAATGGTATGCCACATCCAAATGATCCGGCTATTATGCAAGTGCAATTACCAAATGGACAACACTTGATGCCGCATTTTCCAATGCAACCAATGAATCCACCAATTGGTAATTATGCTAATCCATTTGGAGCTATGGGCGGTATTGGTGGAATGGGTTCAACATCGGCAACGGCGACAGGATTGGCACCCGGTTCGTTTATGCTCAACAAGCCGAAACAACCAAGTGAGTTAAACGACGCCATTCCTCAAGAATTTAGTTTAAATTCGATAAACAATTCATCAACGGCTGCTCCTTCTAATGCCCCCTCGACCTCCGCGGCTGAACACAAAGACCAAGGTGTGATGGTAATTCTTTGGCGTATTTTAGCACCCACACGAAACAATACACATTACTTTTCCTTCAAATTATTTCTAAATATATATACATATAATTTTTTTTTCTCCTAAAGAAATGTAACACACATCCGCACTCACATATATATATATATGTATATATATTTATACTATATGCATACTTACATCATAAATTTTTTCAACTGCTGCGTTTTTGATTTCTTTTTTTTTTATATTTAAATTTGTACAAGTTCAATTTATTTATTTTTGCATGTGTTTCCAATTACCTTTATAAAAGTTAATTTTTGCTGCTTATAAATTATGCGAGAGATATGATAAATTAAATACTTAAGCTTATAGGCGGTAAATTTGCAGTTGAATGTGGGCAGAGAGAATGAAATCGGAACAGCTGTTAAAATCCCAGGCCTCCAAACTATGCTAAAGGATTAAGAATCCTTGGTCTACCGTGTTTGAAATAATACACAAATGTGTCGTCCCATCCTATTGTTCTGTTTGTTGTGGTTGTCTCTTAAGTAGAAGTGCAGTAGGTACGGGTTTTGGTTTTTTTTTTTTTTTTTTTTTTTGTGTTCGTTTAAGTGTTTATAAAACAAACTTTTTACTTGAGAGTTCAGTTTGAATTGATGTCAGTTGATATTGATGATTCAGATGTGATGATCCCTTAGCATTCTTGTCGATTTTCAAAGATTTCGTGTTCGTCCTTTCTGTTCAATTCTGTTCAAAAGTCTATCCTTCTTACGATTAGTTTTATATTTACGTTCACTCTTCAGATCTTACATTAAATTTTACGACTTCTCCTTGGATAGTCGTAAAAAGCCTTGACTGGCTGTTACCATACTAGACAAATTATAAAGCGAAGGTTTATTTATTCCACGTTTTACGAGGGTTGTCTGAAAAGTTTCCGACCAAACAAAGAAACAAGATATTTTCTTCTACAGAATCTCCTTGTAAATCTACAGTGTTGTGCAAAATATACCGGATTTTTATCGAACATTTTTCTTTGGTGAATTTTAGGGAACAGAAAGAACCTAAGTAAAATTTGTTGTTTTTACGATAATATGTTTTATTATAAAAAAAAAAAAACCTAACTCAACTCGGTAACGGTCTGTGCAAAACATATCGGATTTTCTTTATACTTAATATTTTGTTCAGTAACCGCTGTTTTTTAAGACCTCCTTGCATATTCTAGGCACGGACGACATTAGATTCTCAAAAATTTCTTTTAGAATGTTCTTCCATTCATTCTTTAGTGGCGTTTTTGGATGTGTGCGTCTTTGGCCCTACTCGTCTTTTTTTTTGAAAAGAACCTAACACTCAATGCGTCAGCATGTGTTAAGTTTTTTGGAAAATGGGATAGAGAGAGAAAGAAAGGGATCAGTGGTTATTTCGCTCCATGGGTGGCATCCGACATTTAATGGGGAGACTACATTCTTAGTGGAAGTTGGCTTGATGTTGATTTCTAGTCAACTACTCA
The DNA here is from genome assembly GCA_963966105.1 of Volucella zonaria. NCBI lineage: Eukaryota > Metazoa > Arthropoda > Insecta > Diptera > Syrphidae > Volucella > Volucella zonaria. Next base: position 78,489,531 of record OZ014534.1, on the reverse strand, counting down.
TCTTGATTTTCATAAACTGAAAAAATGACATATGTCTTTCGGGCGAGGCTGGGATTCGAACGCCGAACCTACCGATTTGGAAGCCAGTCCACTAGCTCTTGAGCTACTACCACCCACCGTCTTTTCAAAATGACCCACAAGTTCTCGATAGGGTTTAGATCGAACGATTGAGAGAGCAACATAATTTTTCGCAAATCACTCCTTAACGAACTTTGATGAATGTTTTGGGTCATTATCATGTTGATAAACCCAACGCAGTGGCATCTCCTCCTCAGTGTATGGTAGCATTACGTATTCCAGTATATTCATATACAGAAAACTATCCATAATACAACTAATCTCATGTATTGGTCCACATTCTTCACGAAAAAAATATCCCCACACCATAATTGAGCCTCCTCCATGCTTTACGGATGGACGAAAATGTCTTGGCTGAAGACGTGTCCACTTCTTTTGTCTAACATGAATACTTCCATGGGAAGCAATCAAGTTGAACTTGCTCTCATTGCTAAAGAGTACAGTATTCTACTTCTTTGCTGACCAACTCAAATGGTTTCTTGCGAACTGCAGTCTAGCAAACGATTGGCGTTAGCAAAATAATCAAAGACTTACTATAGGAATAAAATGGTAACCTTTTTGCCTATGCTTAGCAGTAAGTAGAGGCTTTTTCGCTGGTCGAAAAGAACAAAAACCAGCTTTTCTTAAACGCTTGCGTACGGTGCTTGCTTCAATTGGAAGATTGAGCTCACTAACAATCTTTCTTGAAGACAAGAAAGTATCGTTAATAATCATTTTCTTAATTTGCCGAACGGGTCGGAGTGTAGTTTTTCTGGGACGTCAACCACAGTGAATGGTCACGACCGGTTTTCCATTCCGAAACTTTTTTTTTATAATGTCACACATTGTCGACGATGGCATTTTATACTTTTTGGCTATGGATTTTTGTTTTAGCCCTGCCCTGAAATCCGCTAGCACCTGATTTTTAACCACACCACTGTATTTATTTTTATCCATTTTATTAGTGAACAAATTGGAGAAACTTGACCTTTTAAGTTTTGTTAAGTCTATAACTCACTTCAAATGACAGCCAAAACCACTATCAGCAGGTTAAAGAGTAAGAAAATACGGTACTTATAAAAATCCGGTATGTTTTGCATAGGCATAAGATTGAGTTGAGCTACGGTTTTTGGCAAAACTCTAAAAATAATGATAAAGGTTTTCTTAAATTGCCAAACAAGTGTACCTACTGTATTCGTCCCCTAGAATTCTTCAATGAAAAATGTTCAGAAAAATCCGGTATGTTTTGCACAACACTGTATACACTTCTCCCAGTGATGACCCTATCTGCTCAACCCGCCCAAATACTACTTGACGTGATAGCCTCCTCATTCGAAGAAAATCTCTGTTCTCCGAGCGCAAGTTTTAGCCTAGGATAAAAAAAAAAAAACTTCCTTTGTTCTTACCTGGTAAGTAAGGCTGATGGGCAAGCAGATCAAAGCTTAATTTGTAGAATTTCGTCATGGCCACCGTTGACTGACGTATGAGACTGCGTATTGCCTTGTTGAAAGAAATTTTTTTTTCTGCAAATGTGGTCGTTTTTCCGCAATTCCTTTTTTCAGCTTATCAAGTAATGGTGTATAGTTTGCTCCTGTCGTGTTCCTTTTTCAAGAACATTGATTAAGACAACTTCATGACTATCGCAGAAAACAATCTCTATTCCTTTCCCAGCCAAAGGAACAGCCTTTGCTTTTTTTTTTTTTGAAGACAACTCCTCTTTTTCAGTCCACTGTTTTTACTATGTTTTTGTTTCTGAAGTGTAATGGTATATCAAGTTTCATATACAGTAAGAACGGATTACTGACCGCGCGTTGAGTGCTGCGTTTGCTCACTCCGGGCCAGAAACACGTGTAGAGGCACCGGAGTGAGCAAACGCAGCACTCAACGCGCGGTCAGCTTTCTCATGCCTAAATCTTCAATATGTGACAAACAAATTTTTTGGACATGTTGACGATGTTGACGGACTCTTCTATCTGTATAATCTTAGTTCGATCCATTTGGTGAACTTGCAGTTCGTCGTCACCCATGTACAGCGTCCAACTGTGCTTTAATTCAACAATAAATATTTAATGACGGCTCGATACTCGAGTTTTTCCATTTTTACAAAAAGCACTCAATCAAATGATTCTTAAACGACAACTGCGCACCATAAATGGCTAAATTTTGGTGAGTATCTTCCAAAGCATGCGCAAACACATTCCCCAACTTAATCCTTCTGGAAACATTCATTTTTCTGCTCTTTTGCAACTATTTCGTTGAACTTGAAGTCCGTTTGTCTCTTCTTTATTAATCCCCCACACTTTATATACCTCACATCAACAAAATTTGTTTCGTAAAAATTTATTTGGCATACAATTCTTGCCCCGGGGCACAACATACAGTTTATTTGCGTTCTATTTCATCTGACTGAGGTTAAATTTATTTTATCCGAAGTGCCGCCGAAGTCTGGAAAGAATCACAGCTCCATGAGAAAAAGTACTCGGGTTTTTACCGATCATTTAACACAAGATATTGTGTCGATTACTGGCTGGTTAAGAAATACCTCGAGTTACAGGCCTGCTATCAGTGAATTGTACATGCGCCGTCAGTCAATTTATTAGTCATTAAATTGGCAGACATACTTTGTGATTACACCTTATCTCCCACTAGTTGGCGTCAATCCAAAAAGGATTGACAATCAAGTAATTTTTTTCATTTTCGAAGACAGAAATCAAGAATACGCTAACACAATTTTGACGATATGTTTAGCTCTCTATCAAAAAGCCCAATAAAGATTATAAATGCTTCGTTTTACGTCCGTTGCGTATTTCAGAAGAAAAAAAATGGGAAGTAGCTATCTTGGCTAACTCGTATTCTTATTCTTAATTTCCATTCGTGTTACTCTCCGTAATTTTGTCTAGATAAACAAAGTACTGGCCAAGATATCATTAAGTTGTGTTTGCCTATTGAGACTTTCTGTCCATGTCCATGTTTTATGCGAACGCATAACAGGTTCCACATCAGTATACCTGACTGCCTTTCCAAAGTTTGCAGTTTGGTAAATATTTGATCACTGAAAGTGCATAACCAACCAAAGTGAATAACTGACTTTGGTTAGTGAACCTGAGCAGGATCATCCCTTCATCTGCTTTAATTTAAAATTGTGTTTTTATTGCTACTATAACAAAGCTCGAAAAATAAGCGCTCATTTCTTGCGTTCCGGTTTGACTTAGACAAGATATTGCTGTTTAGCCTTTAAATAATCTGGATTGATTGTTGCTTACTGTATTACACTATACGTTTGTTGTCTGGACATCTTTTAATTTCATATTGCGTTGTGCTTTCTTCCTTGTTCGTCTTTGTTGACTTCAGTTTGTGTATTTTGCTTTAATCAACATTCGTTTATTTTAGATTGCTAATACAGGGTTTTCCAATAAAAGGTTTCATTTTGAATAGTCCACTATTCATGCTATTAACACAATTGGAATGATTACGTTTCAACAACACATTTAAATTGTCAAAATTCTTTACAAGAACGGTGCAAGTTTCGAAAAGTTAAAAGTTTTCCCAGTCAACGCGAACCACCTTCTCGCCCAGCAATATTTAAATTGTTTTAGTAATTTGAGCTGTTGGAACAAGTTAGGGATGGGATGTGAGGAAACGAAATCATACATGTCGCACAAGAATAACTGAAAATATTGCTCCTTACCTCTAAGTGTAGTCGGAAACCCAGATTTGTCCATTCTACGTCTACTCAGGAATTGGACATATCACAAACAACACTCCATAAAGCATATAAGGTTCAATTGACGCAAGAACTTGAGCTCGCCAACCATCAATTGATGAAAATTGTGTGCGGTGAAACATATCTCCATTTTTCAGGCTTTCCTCTCATAGGCAGAATTGCTGCATTTGGGACTTGGAAATTCTAAGAATGATTGACAAGCCTCTATTTACAACGCCAGAGGGTCTCGTTTGACCTTATTTCTCCGAAAATAAAGCGGGTGTGGCTGTTAGTGTAAAAGACTCCGTTGTCGAACCAGCATTAAGTGTTCAACTAACGATCTTGATGAAGAGGAAGCTATCGAACATGTAATGCAAGTATTGGCAATGGGATTTAATTCAACCTCGAATTTTAGCGAAAACGTTTTCCGGCACCCCTAAGGAACCTTTTGTGCATATTTCGGTGGTAATATAATAAATTGATATTCTCGGTCACTTCATTACATAAACGATAAGGAATTTAGCTTTCTGATTCTACGCTGAGCTTCGTAAAACAATGGTCCAAAAAATTCTCAAACCTTACATCGTAAAACTCTTTACCTAATAACCGTTGAGCGCGCGCTCATTAAAAAAAAAAAAAAGTTACCCTGCGCTAATTGAAGCATTATGCGGTCTCCTTTGGAGAGGTAGATATGTACTTATAGCTAGCTTGCCTCCCATGTAAATTTCTTAATCTCTTCAAACTAATAAATCTTTGATCCCGTTTCAACGTCTTCTTTGTTCGTCAGATGCTAACTATGTATGTGTATTGACTGCTCTGAACTGTTCCAAATAATGTCTAGTAACACTAACGTGGCTGTAGATCTGCATCCTCGTTAAATCTCAATTTTAACCTGACTGATTATGGATGTAGAACAGAAAAGAATGGTATGAACGGCATGTTCAAAATCTTCAAAACGCCCGTTTTTTCCCAAGACTTCTCTCTAAGTTGAATAACCTTACGAAGTTAATTTTCAATCTTCTTTGTTCGTACCGAATCTAGGAATTACGTTTTTGTCCTTGCTTTAAGCATCTATCCACCGAGAACTCGTGCCTCAATTGTATACAAAGTACTAATTTTTAAATATATAAATTCGTCGGCTGATTTTTTTAGCCGCCTTAACATAGGGAGAAACTTTATTACATCTTTTTGTTACTTAGTTTGCTTCGGAACTCTTTCGTATTCTGTTGCTGCTGCTGAGAAAACGATTCAAATTAAGGTGTTAAAGTTCTTCAACACTTTATCTGCCACCGGGAGGTAAGGCAAGCACTACGCTACAAATTTCATCGTTGCGCTGCTGGGCCCATACAAGTTATAGGACAACCAGCAATTCTCCGATCAATCGTCACGCAGCTCATAATTCTATCTGTGTATCCTCTGCCAATTTGCTTGGGCAATTTCCAACAATATTCCTTTGTCTCTCTATTGGACTGGGCGCCTTTTCGAGGGTCACTTCAAAAATCATGCACATATTAGCAACACAGATTAATGGATGATGCAATCTTAATACAAACTGCCTCAGTTGCAGTTGAACACTTTAAGAGTGAGCGCCTTTCAATCTGATTGTATAGTCGTAGAAGTTTTTGTTGGGGGATAGCTAGAAATCGCGTCTGCAGGTGTCTCGGGTACTATGACAGTTGAAGATCAAAAGAGTTTTCATTAAAATTTAAACCTTACTCGGCAAAATCCTTCAGAAATTCATTTGGCTTTTAGTGGTGAGCAGACAATAAACCCTAGTTCAGTGTTCCGCTGGGCTAGCCGCTTCCGTGAAAGCATAAGAATGTCCCACGAGAAGTGTGAAGCTGTGTCGGATTTTCTTAATGCAGGTCGTTGAGCAAGGGTGACAGCAGTTTATCACCGCATCTTTTTACATAAATTGAACAGGATAAAGCACGAAAAACAACCTGACTTGATCCCTCGTTAGCCACTGATTTTGCACGAAAATGCAGGGCCTCATATTGGAAATATTGTGGTCGATTAACTGCGCTAGTACAAGTACAAGTGTTTTCCACTTATTTACCAAATAAACTCTACTCCAAGCTACGGAAGAGGCGATAGTCCATTGTGCAGCGTATCCTGCCTGGCGAAGAATTTCAAATCCCAACCGAAATAATTTTCACACCTTTCCGCATGCCTTTGGACGTACCAGCCTGGTTTTTTCATCCAATTTTGCCTATAATATGACGATTTTGTCACTCATTTACTTGACGTCGTTTATCCTGATCACAGAAATCAAAAGATAATTCGTCCTTTCGATGTCCAACAGGCTATCGTCATAACATTTTCTGAGTGGAGATCGTATTTGCAGTGTGCTGTGGTTTGACGTCTGCTTAAAATTACAACCAGATTACAAACAGATTCCCCTTTTCAGATTTCCTACTTGTCTCGTTTTTGTTTAGTCTCCTGGATCACACTTTCAACCCTAAGGCCAGATAGTGATATCGTTTATGGCTACACCCTGAAATGTGTTACATCATAAATGTTCTCTCTACCAGAAATGCATTATGTCCCAGTTTAATTCCAAAGGAGGTTAAGTCCAAAATTGTACTGCTGACAGGAGTTTTTTTTAAATACCTACTGTACATACGTACCACTTTATCACATAATTACAACTACATTTTTTTGTTTATTCATGTCCAATAGCTTCTTATTTCGTCTTTAATGAAAATTAGATAATTCATGTGGCAGAGTGTGATAAGTGATGTGCTTTGGATGATTTATAAATGAGCGATTTGGGGTGATAGCCACTAAAATCATTGCTCCTTAATATACTTTGTTCGCTTTCAAGGATGTGGACTAACACAGATATGAGTTTTTGGGTTCCAAATCATTTCAGCCAGCTTCCAGTTAGAGACGCTGGAAGAAGATACAATTTCCTTAGCAAAGTTATGTTGAGCGAAACCTTGAGTTTTTTAGCAACTGTAAGATCTTCTCACCTTCTTGATACCACCCTCTTTTTTATCAATATTTTCTATATTTAGAAACAAGAAGAACAACAAATTGAGCAATGTTTTTATCCGCAAGCTTAACACATTACCGACGCTCGCTCTAAAGTCTCAGTCAAACAGAACGCGTTTTTAACACCGCGACGTTGAAAACGCGTTCTGTGTGACAGTTTATATGATTTCAATATATTACAACGCAGCGTTGTAACGTAGCGGTGAAACGTGGCGTTAAAACGCTCTCTATTTCATGGAGAATTTAAATTCGGGGTTGATCTAAAATGACTTTAATGTCATTCATTGCCGAGGTCCATTGGAATTGTTTGCCCTTATCATCTATCCTAATTAAAAAGGGATAATAACAAATGGTTCGAAAAGTCCCGTGACTAACACGCAATACATATAAAAACAAATTTTTTTTGGGGAATAGTCGACTTTATTCATCAACATCGTTTCCTTCTAGAGTGATAGAATCATTCCAGCGCCGCTCTAACATTTTTATGCTTTTCTATAGAGCAATTTGTCCAACACTTTAGTTTCGTCGATCACCACTTCATTGGAGCTATATACTCATATCTTTCTGGGGGGCATTTTTTTTAGGTTTGCGAACATTCATCCAATGTCACATACTGCATGAAAAAATTCTTTTTATTTCGCCTAAACAGCTCCAAACAGCGCTGTTAACCATTAACACGTTGTTGTTTTTGGTCCAAACACGTTACCCACTTCGAATAGAGCTTTCGCACATGCAAATACTACTCGAAAATATGATGTGAACGGTCTATTGATATCTTTACGATGCCCAGCTATCTCACGCACTTTCAGTTTACGGTTGTTCAAAACGATTTTTTTTTGTTTTCCGGCGTAACAGCTTCATTTGCGCACCCAGAGCGTTCAGCATCATTTATGTCTGTACGACCGCGTTTGAATTCACCAATTCCTTTTTGAAGAATTGAGTTTTAATGGTATTTTTCCTGATCAAATAACAGTGTTTTATTAACGTTAAGAAACACGTTTTTTTCTATGTTTTTGAAAATACCAAAAGGTACGTCACTAAAATTTCAATATCTCGTTGACTAAAGTTCGAAATGTCGTCAAATTTTAGCACGTATCATTTGATGGTTGGTACTAACTAAATCGTATGGATATTAAAGTCACCTATGTGTCAGTTCGGGACTCTTCGAACCACCTGGTATGCACCCAATGTTCGTCATTAGTTTACTTTCTGTCTTGTAACTGGAAGTCTGTGTAATATGATTTAACATATCCTGAAATCGTCGGCTTGTTCTCTTCCTTCTTCCTATCTATTGACAGCTGAAATAGTAATTACAGTAGACTCTCGATAGCGTGAACAATTAAAAACCAATACAGTTCATGTTTGCGAGAGAGTTCACGTTTACGAAGTTTGAATTTTTACAAACGAATAAAGCAACTCCTCAGTAGAAATACACTTACAAAAGTTTTTATTTATGTATTTTGATTGTATTGCGTATATAACTTAATTCGTGCGTTTTTTTTTTAAATTTGAACGTTTGTTTCAGAAAGACATGTACAATAGTATTATTCAAAGTATTACCCATCTGAAGCTATGACTTTTTCCCATCTTCCTGGCAATTTGTGGATCCCATCCCAAAAGAACTGCGCCTTCTTGGCAGCCAAGAATGAATCAAGCCAATTTTTGATATTCTGCTCTGATGTGAACCGTATTTGAGTGAGGGCGTTCCGCATCGACCGAAACAAATGGTAGTCAGAAGGGGCAAAGTCTGGGCTATAAAGCGAGTGGAGTAAGACTTCCCATCCACTGTTTTCCAAATAGTTCTTAACCGGAATAGCAACGTGGGGCCGAGCGTTGTCATGATGGAAAATTATTGCCTCGTGGCTGGTCGCATATTAGGGGCGTTTTTCGGCCACTGCTCTCTTCAAACGGATTAATTGTGTTCGGTAGCGTTGTCCATTGATGGTTTCACCCGGTTTTAGCAGCTCATAATACAGCCCACCCATTACCTTCGCGCCATGGATATTCGGCTTTGCCGTTGATTTGGCTGGTTGGCCGGGATTCACATATGACTTTTTTGCGCTTGGGGTTGTCGTAATAAATCCATTTTTCATCACCAGTAACAATCCGATGCAAAAATGACTTCCTTTTGTGGCGTTCCAGCAGCATTTCGGACATGCAAAACCGCCTTTCGACGTCTCTCGGCTTGAGTTCATGTGGAACCCAATTTCCTTGCTTTTGAATATATCCAGCTGCTTTTAAACGTTATGAAATGGCTGCTTGAGTGACACCCAAAGATTCTGCTAGCTCTTCTTGTGTTTGGTAACAATCTTCATAGAGTAATGCTTCCAGTTCTTCATCATCAAACTCTTTTGGCTGCCCAGGACGTTCATCGTCTTCCAAGCCAAAATCACCACTTTTAAATCGTGCAAACCACTTTTGGCACGTTCGCTCAGCTAGCGCATGTTCACCATAAACTTCCACCAAAATACGATGACTTTCGGCAGCAGTTTTCTTCATATTAAAGTAATGAAGAAGACCTCCCGCAAAAACACTTTTTTAGGTACAAAGTTCGACATATTTGAATGAAAAAAGATTATTGCTGTTTACACTTAAAATGAATGACATATACTGAAATGACGTACAACGACAGTAGCTTTCCAACGCATGTTCCAATGGAATAATACAAGTTATAGACCCAATATTACTACATAACTGTTTTCTTTTTCATCATTTTCAAGAAAAAATTGTTACAAAGTAACATATGTATAGTAAAGGATTAAATTAAACTATGGAATTTAGTGGACAAAGTCGTTCATCTGTTTTTGTGTCTTTTTTGCTTAAGGCGTCTTAAGACATTTAAGTCATTTTGGCAAACAAGCTCATCTTCATCCATTCCAAAGCTTTGTTGAAAATTGAAATGGCTTCACTAGGCTTGATTTTGTCTTTTGACAACTGATGTACATCTCCATCGTCATTCTTCACATTACTTATGATGTTGCCACTTTGAGCGACATTAGAGTCTCCTATATCTTCGTTCCATTCCTTGATGCTTCAATTGTATAGCTCACCTACACAAACGATTTTACTAAAAACCAAAATTTCAAAAATCATAGGAATCAAACCTCAGGGTATAGGTAAAACATCGAGGAGTTTCCTTGAATTCTCCACTTCGGATTTGATTTCCAGACACTATTTATTTTTCAAAACACTTAGTGGTATATCATCTTCCGGATCATGTTCATTATCTACGAAATTTAAAATATTTTTCCAGCCCTTGGCGATCGTGTTCATTTCCAATCGATCCCAAGCAGACTTTAAAAATGAAATGGCGTCTCATAATGTTAGTTTTTTCAGTGATTCTGATATGTATGGGTTGGATTAATGTAGTAACAGTTGGGGGCATAAACATTACAGTAATACAGTGATCATCTGTCGTTAGGTCATTTTCCGGAGAGCCTTCATATATATAACCACAAAAACCAAGCAGACAAGACAATAATTAACAATTAATGGAAGGACAACTAGTAACACACCAAAGAAGATACGAAGTTACTTGTAACTACAATAACTGAAAAGTGTATAAGACGAGATGTTGCATAAAATTTCAAATTGCAACTGGCTCCAATTTTACAGTTATTTGGAGCGGAAATTTTTGTTCACGTTTTAGAGTGTTCCTGATTTGTTCACGTTTTAGGGATGTCAATGTTAAAAAAGATCTGTTCACGTTATCCAGATTTCACAGTAACAGGTGTTCACGCTAACGAGTGTCTACTGTATATGTATATTTTTCCCAATTTTCAATTAATTGCAAACTTGGCTATTTTGTTTCTATTTGATTGGTCTAATTCATTTTCCATTATGTTGAATTTCAGTTTCTTTCCTGAACAGATGACCTTTTCTGCATACTTGCATGGAAATTTGAAATATGCGTACACATCTTCACCGCTATCCTACTGCTCGTACTTATGCACGCTACATTTTGATGCTTCTTCCGGAGCATTTACCATTTTCATCTCTGATGCTGCTCTGCTTTCTTTTTTTATTTTGTAAAATGTTGATGACTATGAAGTGGTATAACACGTGATTGTCGTTTGATAAAAGTCCTTGAGTTGAGGTCAACATTTTTCTTAATAAAAAAGCTGCATTATTAGAACTACCACACCAGCACCGCAATTTACTGAGCATTTATCATTTAGTACCAGTACGCAAAACGTTCGCACTTAAAGATGATCGCTCTTTTAACCGAGAGATGTATCTGGAGTTGCACTTCCGAGTTTAAGAGAAGAGCGATGAATATGTTTTACCTGATATTCTTTACAATTTTATTAGTGTATTTGTATGAGTACATTATATGTAATAGTAGTACTATCGGTTAGAGAGGAGAAGTCTGTCTTTTTGGCTTCTTTTTTTAAAAAAAATCATGAACAAATTGAAAATGATCATGAAAGGCGGCAGAGGAAAACCTTCGCTTAATTGCTCGTTTTACCGATTACCGAACCGAATTTGTTGGTTGGAAGGCTGAACTTTTGCGCTCTTTTCCTTTACTACACATGCAATACGTAGAATGGAAGTTGAATCATTAGTCATTAGTCATTATCTTGAAATTTGTTTAGCTGTAGAACCGACCGACGACGTCGTAATGTGATTGAAGTGTACCAATGTAAGACTAGATTTTTGCTATGATGCTTTCAAAATATATGCATTATCTGCTTGAAGGTGAACATGGGTTTTAAGGTGATATCAACCAACCTTGTAATTCGATTGAGAGATTATGTGGAATTCAAATTAATAGTTTTCATTTAAGCTTTATGGGCCTTTGGGATATTGGGAATTCGATATACTCGTATGTTCTCTTATCGTGGTACACCAAAACCTGAGTTTTAGAGAGTGTCTTGTGGATTAATTTTTGTCTACTATACGCGTAAATTCTACTATGTATTCACAAAAAATAATAGAATATGTAATGTTATGTTTTACGCACACAGTACGCACATGCTCGAAAAAACACCACCCTTCAACACAAACGGGAGCGACGATTACAGGCAGAATCTTTTGCTCGAGGCGACCAAGATCTACGCGATCGCGGAACTCGCTTCTTCAGAAGGGCCTCCCAAGGTCGGCAGGTCGATGTTGAGCGGTAACTAACACCAAATACACTACTGGTCCTCCAGATTGGGGGTTGCGCTTTAAAAATGTTTGTTCAGAAAAAAAAAAAAACCAAAAAGCCACAGATATGGATGGATATATTGTTGGCGATCGTTTAGTTACGTTAAATATGTCGTTTGTTTTGCCTCCCTCTTGGATAATTCATCGTCCACGTTCATCAGACATTGGCTGGTGAGATCAAAAAATAGCATTGCCTCTAATCAATGCAGTGTCTCACAATCGTTCGATGTTCCATATCATTTCCTTGAATGACAATGGCTCGTGTGATTGTGATTGCGATTCGGATTGCTCAGTTTCGGCATCACTATCACTGTCATTATTCCCTTGAGCAATCGTATCAATATTTTCACATTCGGTGCTCACATGATCGTCGATAGAAACGAATTCATGTGCCGTCATGTCGGCATTCGCTTGGCTTAAAAAAGGATCCAATTCATGAAAATTTTGGGCGAATTCTTTTGTACCAAATTCGTATTCATCGGAAAATATGAATCCAGCTGGTCTAAATGCATCGATAACACAGTTCGATGAAACAGCATTAACAGCATTGATCGATTTACATAGTTGCAATGATCTAGCGGCTGCAAAACACTGGTGATATTCGCCGGGAAAAAAAATCAATTGAATGTTCTAGAGTTCCATTTTCGGGTGAGAATTTGCGTTGTCCATAAACAACAATATTTTTCTCTATTAATTTTTCATTATTTTTCCGGTCATCCATGCCTTCGTGTTTGCATGATATCCAACAGGCAACATATTCGGATCGATGTTTTTGAAGCACCGTGTTTTGGCTGTTTTGTTGCGTACAATCTTATAAATTGTCGATTTTCTTGCGTTGAAATGAGACATCAGTTGTTCCGTTGTGAACGTCATTTATTCAAAATATCAATTTTCTCCTTTAAACTTAATCTGTTTCGCAATTCTTTTTTATTCGACGATATTGTGAACACGGGATAATTGGATTGAACTTTACACGAAATGGTCTTTAAACCCAGAAAGTCATACTCATACTTTGGGAAAACTGTCAAACTGACAAGTCTTGTTTGTCAAATCGCTGTTCGTGTACGTTTTGTTCTTTGCACTCCTTGCCTTGTCTGTGAGAATTTTTAATAAACAGACCTATGGATTGTGTAATCACGTAACTCGAGGTAACGGTTAATATGATTCCATTTGTTGAATAATGAAACATATGTACTCTTATAAATTCGATTTTACATTAAAAAATTGAAATTAATCTGGGCTCTAATTCGCAGGCTTCCTATTGGTCTCTTATTCACTTCATATTTCAACTGAAAGAAAGAGAAAGGGACCGAAAAATGTCTTTCTTATTCACGTTTGGCAGGTTCCTCCTAAATACAGTGTCTCTAAAACTCCGGTTTTGGTGTATTAGAAACGCTGATCTGGCATGCTTCTTCATTACCTAAATATATTTTATTTGTCTAAATATAGGGTTTAATCATAATCTATATATGCATAAGTGCTTGAGTTAAATTTAAGGCATCTTGCTTTATGTTGTTTTGTGCTGTATTCTGTCGTTAGATTCTGATCAAGCTTGAATACATAAACGCTATACAAAGAGAGAGATGCTCTCCTTTTTTTTAAGTTTTAAATTGTTTTTTTTTTTTTTTTTGTATAATTTTTGTGTTCATAGCGTTTTCGTACCTATTATAATTGTCTGTTCTGTTATAAATTAATGTTCATATTGTTTCTTTTATTATTTTCAAACAGTAGTCTGTGTACATTTCTTGTTTGATGTTTTGTTTATGCCCTAGCCTCAAATCCAAACCCAACAAATTAAAACCTTCTATTCATGTATAGTTTTGTGTAATTAGTTTCATATTTCCCCCGGTCCTCTACTTTTGATTAAAATTTTGGAACACACAATTTCAATGTTACATAGTTTCCGTCTTAGATTTGCTTGCTGGTGCATCGCGGTCAACAACGCCAGTTAGTTTAATATCGAGGAAGAGCCCATCTGCCGACATGGCCGTCCAGGTTAATCAACAACAACAGAATAATAATGGTAATCGTGATGCTGGACATAAGCGACAGAACCATCAGCAAAGAGGCGGTGGTGGTGGTGGTGGTGGCGGCGGTGGCAACAATAATGCTGGCGGTGGTAGTGGTAATGGCGGTGGAGTCGGCGGTGGTGGCAGTGGCGGCGGAGGTGGCGGTGGAGGTTATTTCCAAAGAGATCGCCGCGACTCTGGTAGGCTAGATAACCAACACAATAACTACAATAATCACGACAACCGGAACCATTACAATAACCAACGAAATCAAAATCAGAATAACCGCGGCTGGACAATGAATCGTGGAAACAACAACAATAACAATATGCGAAATCGTGGCCGTGGACGCGCGCCGAATCAGGTAAGTTCCACAAATGAAAACATGATCTAATGAAACAATTCTACTTCTTTGTTTTTTTTTTTTTTTTTTTTTTAGGGATTTAGGCAAATGAGTGGAAATCGAATGAAAAACGGTCCTCCTAAGAGCAAAATCAACTTTTTGCAAGACTTTGACTTTGAACAGGCCAACAATAAGTTCGAAGAACTACGTTCACAACTGTCAAAACTTAAGGTGGGCGACGAACCCAAAACTGAGCAGGTATTTTGTTTTGTTTTATTTTTCTTTGTTTTCTTGTTTATTTTGTCTTTTGCGCCCTTCCAACTGAACCACACACAACTCTGTATTCATAATATGTATCACTAAACTCTTGTTCTTTTTTCTCTCCGTTATCTAAACTGATTCCATTTGAGTGTGTAAATGAAATACATTTATTAAAAAAAAAAAAAAAAAAAAAAAAAAAAAAAAACAATCATAAACCATAGAGAAACAGAGGGTAAAAGTGTTGAATTGAAAGCCGTTTATCGTAAGTAGAAGTAATAGCTTTTGCATTTTTAATTAACTATTTTGCTTTAATGATAGTTTTGTGCATTTTGTTCTGCCCACAAAAACTGTTTAACAATACAAAATACCAAATTCAGTTCTTAAGATCGCAATTAGACGTACTTTTCGCGAAAAATGTAATACGACTGGCACAATGAGTGTTTTTTTTTTCTTCTTGATCTTCTTGAGATTGGTGATCTCTGTAGTTATTGCTCGCCTTTGAAATGATTTCTTCCCTTACCTGATACTCTTATCAAGGAATTCGTACAAGCAACCTTTGGGTGGGTATCTCGTCTTTCTGGAATAATTTTTATAATGCGCCTATTTTTTTATTTGCTAACATTTTGGTCTTTATTTGAATGCGAAACTTAAGTCAGACCCTTCTTACACTACAAGTTTCATAAATATTTTTGGTGTGTTTTGAGTTAAAAGTCTCTGTTCTTGCATTGAAAAAACTAAAACTGATAAAACGGCGGCGGTTGGCAGGTCGGTGGCTTTTCTTTTGCCTTATTTCTCAACATTTCTCCTTTTAATCCGATTTATTGTACTTTATGCAGCGATATTTCAACTTCATTAAGGCATCCAATAAATCCAATAAATATTTTCTTTTGAAGCTCATAGAAAAAGGCATTTACTTGAGTTATATTTCTTCATTTGGGGCAAATTTTTGTCTAGCAAACCATTTTTTCATGTTTGAGAAAAAGATAAAAGCATCGCAAGGGGCTGGGGCAGCAATTCTACTAATTAGCGAATGCAATGGCAGAAGCGGGTGCATTACCTTAATGAAAGAGAATATTTTTTTCATCGATAGATGTACTCGTGTATACAATAATGAGCATAATAAAGCCCACTTATTGACTTTTCCTTTTCTAAATAATCGATATACAGTGTGTACGAGAACAAAAGGATATGTAAAAATGATGTAAGTTAAAGCTTTAAAACATAAAGATACTTCAAATATTCTTTCTTCAAAAATATTATTTTTTATTTATTTTAAAGTAACATATAACAAGAAATTCAATGGAGAACAAAACCATCTTTTGGTAAGGCATTGACAAAACTAAGGCAACTTAACAACTAGTCTTAATTCGAAATAAATATTGGCTGTTAATTAATATTTCGTTGGATATCCGTTATTTTGAACGACTGCATGGGTATGGATTCAATTAAATTATTTATTGTACCCATGGGTATTTTCCACCATTCTTCTTTTATAGCTGCAAAAAGAGAGGAGTAATCTTGAGTCCGAATTTTGCGATCTACAATTTCCCATATGTTCTCTATGGGATTAAGATTAGGTAATTGCGCTGTCTATTCCAGAACACACACTCCGGCCATAGTTAACCAGACTTGTGTTTAGAGTCGCTGTCATGTTGGAATATCCATCGCAAGGGCATGTCTTCTTCCGCGTATGGATAAAAAATGTCCTCCATTATATTTTTGTACCCTTGACCATTTAAAATGTCTGTAATTTGGTGGATAGGCCCCATTCCCTAGCTGGAGGAACAACCCCACACCATGACATTGCCCCCACCGTGTTTAACTGTGCCGTGGCAATATTTTGGGTCTAAGCGTTTTACTTTTGGTCGTCTAACGTGCGCACTTCCATCTGATCCCTTGATGTTATATTTGGATTCATCTGACCATAGCACTGTTCTCCATTTCTGTATCGTCCAGTTAATATGTTCTTTCGCAAACTTTATCCGCGTTATCCTGTTTTTCTTTGGCACGAATGGTTTCTTTGTAGGCCTATAACACTTAATACCCACCTCGTCACACCTTCTGCTTGCGGTTCTTGGATGAATGTGGAGTCTCAAGTCATTGACAACTTTTCGTGAAGATGTTCTAGGATTTTTTGTGAACTCCCGTATTATGATATGATCCTGCCTTGGAGTTGTTCTTAAATACATTTTAAACATTTTAAAATAAATAGAAATTTGATATTTTTTTTAATAAATAATATTTGAAGTGTTATAAAGACGAAAAGTTGTGTATAGAAATAACTTTTCATCGTATTTCTTTTAATAAGCAATGGTAGGGGGTAGAATATTAAAATTTGCTTTAGTTTTGTCACACACTGTATAACACCTTGACCAAAAACTCCGGAATTTATTCAGAAAATTAAAAATACAAGTTTATTCATCTAAATCTATATTGCCCCCTTCAAAGTAATCCCCATCGACTGCAACACACTTATGCCAGCGCTTGATCCAATCCTCGGAACATTTTTTATATTCGGTTTTCGGAATGTCTCCTCGGCTGCTGAAACGCGTTCCCCGTAGTGGTTTTTTTTAACTCGATTGAACAGAAAGAAGTCACAGGGAGCCAAATCAGGTGAATTCGGTGGCTGCTGGATGGTATTTGTTGCATTTAATAATAAATATTTTCTTTTGAAGCTCATAGAAAAAGACATTTACTTGAGTTATACTTCTTCATTTGGGGCAAATTTTTGTCTAGCGGACCATTTTTTCATGTTTGAGAAAAAGGAAAAAGCATCGCAAGTGGGCACTGTGCCACGGTGCGTTATCATGGTGCAAAATCCACGAGTTTTCTGCCCACAATTCTGGTCTCTTTCGGCGAATTGCTTCACGCAAACGTCTCATAACGCCCAAATAATACTCTTTGTTTACTGTCTGGCCTTCTGGCAGAAATTCATGATGCACTACACCGTTGTAATCCATGAAAACCGTGAGCATTGCCATCTTTTTTGACTGAAAACGACGTGGTTTTTTTGGTCTCGGCTCATTTGGTGAACGCCATTCACTTGCCTGATGTCTGGATTGCGTGTCGTACTCATAAACCTACGTCTCGTCACTAGTAGAGATCCTTTTGATGAATGTGTGATCGGATTAAGCCTCGCAAATCATCTCTTTTGCGAGACGGTTTCTTTTTTGCATGAAATTGAGGTCTTTTGGCACCAACTTTGTTGCTACACGACGGAAACCTAAATCATTAACCAAAATGTCTTGAACGGATCCATAGACAATGTTTAAGTCCTCCGCTATCACTCTGATGGTTAGTTTGCGGTTATCGACCAACATTTTCTTTAACTCATCAATGTTTTCGTCGGTTTTCGATGTCGATGGTCTGCCACTGCGTTTATCATCTTCGATTGACTCACGACCACTTTTGAACCGTTCGCGCTCGTGCCACTGGTAAACGACCGTTTTCTTTAGAGAAACGTTGCCGAAACACTTTTCCAACATTTCCAACGTTCGCGCACCATTTAATCCGTTTTTTACGCAAAATTTAATACGAGTACAAGTTCGTTGTTGCAAATTTAAATGCATTTCTAAAATTGAAAAAAATCGCCAACACAACACAGATCGATGTACTCTTGGCTACGTAACTTTTGCAAATGTCAAGCTATGACGGTTTAGAGGGAATGTCAACAACAGATTTACCAACTTAACAAAAAAAACAGAACTCAAATCGGAACAATGGGAGCGGTCCACGGTGTGTGTGGCCAGGAACTTTTTGATCAAGGTGGTACATACGTATTGCGTATCATTCTTCTTATCGCCTCGGGCGCATTTTGAAATCGTAGCGCCGTTCATATAAGATCACTGCGATCTCAATCGAATACTCCGTATCGATAAAGACGTCCATCATTATCCGTAGATTTTGGATCGCCTCATTTGTATATCGAACTGCCTCCCATATATCCCCATTGACTGTCATAGAATTGTGTTGTCGACAGTCTAGAACTTCACCATAATTTAAAAGTTCTTGTCATATCATGCCGTACCATCGGTCGGCGGTTGTTGCAATTTCTCGTGTCGCCTTTGCCTTTATAGGGAGAGAAAAGAAAGCATCGATCCATTTCATTAAACAATTAAATCCACAACCTATTCTTCTTTTTTAATTTTTTGGTCCATTATTTGGATTTTATACTTATAAATTGTTAGAAATCCGTTGCCAATGTTGTCAACAAACTAATTGCTTTAAGTTCTTTCAGATTCTCATCCAGTCGTATTACATTTTAACGTATCACGTTTTCGCAAATTGGCTAAATACACAATTGAACTCATTCATGTTATCGATCAATTACAAACGGCAGAAGCACATTTGTTATTTTCAGTTTAATTTTTGCAAGTAATCAAATAAATTACCTTATATCCATTGCTTATAGTATTTATATTTTTAAAAATGCTTTGAACTCTGAGACCTCTCGCAATAAACGACCATCATATACTTCTTAACCGATACAAAAATCTCTACACAATAAAATGGAAAGCGCCTGTCCTGTCGTTCTTTCTTTCACAAAACAGAGGAAAGAAATTTTCTGAACGACATCTTTTAATTCTCTTCGGAAAATGTATGTGGGAAAAATTATCTCAAATGATGGAACAATTTTGTGCCCACTTGGTTGTTTTAAAATATCTCGAATGGAGAACAGTAGATTTCACAGATCTTCGGCACTTTTGAAAGTTAATAAACACATGACCTGGTCAACATTTTTAAAGTGACTGTTGTTGCGTTTATTTATTAGTTACTTCATCTCTGTAGATGTTCTTACGAGCATGTGTGCAGTGTCAAGAAATATACTGCCATTTTCTGGGGAATACACGAATTAAAAACGGATTGAAATTTTTAAAACTCAGTAGAAAAATAGTGAGGACTTTGCTTATTAGACATTTCGAAAAGTTACAAAAAGTTTTCATTTTCAACGTGAAGCACCTACTCTATCGTGGTGTGAAAAACCGAAATTGTGTCCGTCGCCATGGAACAACTATTGCTTCATATTGCCTATAAGGTTCACCGTTGCTACTTTGTTAATTACGAGTAGGTGCTGGAAATGCATGAAATTCATCAGAAATCTCACTGAAAAATAATGATGATGATGAGATGAGAAAGCATATCCATTTTCAAGGCTTTGTTAATAACCAGAATTGCCGCATTTGGGGTCTAGAGAATCCAAGAATACTGTTTCATGCAGTTTTTGAACTGGATGCATCATTCAACCTATTGCATGTAAAGAGCCCGGAACAACTAATTGTTGCTAATTTTGCTTTCTATTTCGCATTCATATTTTTCTTGATGCAGTAGTGTTAAAGAAACTACTGTTACGTTACACTGTTAAGTCAATGAAATGAATGTGGCATGTGTTTCTATTTTTTTTATCATATCACATCATACATATGTATGAATGTGTGTGTATAACAAACAAAAAAAAAAAAAAAAAAAACACGTGCAATAATGTCAACGTGATTTTAACAATTTTTTTGTTATGATGTCCTTAAATATTGCCTGTTACAATGAAACCGTGAGCATTATCGAAGAGTAATAGCTCAATCACATTGTGCCGACTAAAAGTCCGCCCGAAACAAAGATATCTTGTAGATTGTATGACTCCAATTTTGCTTTCATTCAGTTATTCTGTTTTTTAAAGATGATTTCCCAAAAACTCGGTGGTTCTTACAGTTAAGTTTATCTTCGACTACTGTTTATGGGCGTGCTTGTGCATATATCAAAATATTTAAGTGTACTGAGTCTACCTGAAATGAAGAATAGAGGTTAACACATAAGTTCTGCTTTTGCGTCCCCCTTTTGTATTGTGTTCGTTTGAATTTGTTAAAAAGAATTCTTTATTCTTTGTAAATAGAATGTAAATACATTCTTGAAGCTCTTCGACCTAATGTTGCGGTGTTCTTGTAACCTATAGAGACTGTCGGATACTTTGTGCGGAAATGCGAGTGTCTGCCAGAGGTACATTTCTTATTGTTATAAGGCGACATTTCATCTCATATTTCAGGGCGTATTTTGAGCACTACTGTGTTGAGCTTCGTATGAAGCCTAATCGCTTAATCAAGTTCCTTTTCCATGGAAATCTCCTATGGAATTATGCTTCACATCCTTGCCCAACGCATTGCTAACAAGTCGTATGGACACCCTCACAAATTTAAATACTCATTTCCTTTAAAGAAGTTTGTAGAGATCGGAATACAATATATTACATATCCGATAGTCCACTATCAAAAGAATGCGGTGTGTGGCCTAAAATATCCCAACTCAACTTGGGCGTTTGTGTTGAATTTCTCACGATCAGCATTTACCGTTTCCTTTCGATTGAATAGGTCACAATACGCCTGACACTTTTGGTCACATGCATTGCCCTTTGATGTACACCAGATTTTGATGTTGATAGCGGAGTGTTTATTATGTTAACACTGGCTCTTTTTTTTTAAATCATTTCCTTAAGCTATACAATTTTCATCTTCAGTAACGAAACGGTTCAAAAACGGGTAAATTTTCTGATGAGCAAGATTTGAGGCACATGTGGGAGTTCGGTCTATTAACTTTTTTTCGCTTAGTTCGTGTGGTATACCTACAGAGAGTTTTAACACAAAGCTAAGCTTTTTGATGCGATCCTCCACCCCAGTCTGATGTCCACATCTACGAAAATTAATGTAAAATAGGTTCGAATCCTATTGCGTAGCACTCCATCATTAATATTTTATGGTCCACCTGATTGAGGTTCATCTTTCAAAGAATAAAAACCCTGAACGGAATCTTGAAAACCACTTTTGGCATGTTCGAGCTGTTACTGAGACGATCCCAAACACTCCGTACAATATTGCGTTTTCTACAAGCATGGCTTTCCTTTGTTGAAAGTCTTGAGAGTATACAATATCTCGAGCCTACTTTCTCTTCAAACCTAACAACCTAAACATTTATTGATTAAATTGATTGATTAAACATTTACCACGTGCAAGTCTACTTACTCAAACTGATTTTATTCACGTCAAATTATTTGCTATCCGTGGACAATCCAAAGAATTTTATGTGATTAAAAACGACACACCATTCCCCTACACATAATACATAGTGTTCGAAGTTGTATTTCTTCATTCCTCTCTTTTGTCGTACCTCGTTGCTATAGAACTTCTTTACTTTTTCTTATCCACGGCTCTAACAGTATACGTATTTACTTGAATGGCACTACAGTCCAAGTTAGACTAGTCTCTTGTCAGTTATATGAAGTTTCGCACACGAAGTACGTTGAGCTGTGTCCCAGCTAAGATGAGGTCATTCTCTACCGCATTATGTCTTTTCAATAAATAACAAATAAGACCATACATCACCCGGAAGATTTTCCTTTACAACAAACATTTAAATCTGTCAATTTTCTTACGGTTGGATAAATCATTCACTAATCCCTATCGTCGAACCTCCTATCCAAACTTTAAAGATGAATTGGCCACGCATCAGTGGATGTACTCATAGTTTGCCGTTCAAAACACTCGGAGATATCTTCACAGGTTACTTTTTTATTTTTACTTAATAACTTGACCAGCACTGCACGGTTCTTTCAGAATTGTATAACAGCTATATCTGCTAAACCACTGAGTTAATTTTTCTATGCAAAAACGCACCCATATCTGTAATATTTGCATCCTATGCCTTCCCATACGCAATACTTATACTCGTACTCCTATTTGTGAAATTTTATTTACCTTAAGTTTGTCAAATTTTTTTTTATGTCTGAATTACTTTAAATTTTCTTTGATTACACACTTAAGTTTTGTCTCGACTGAGCCATTAATTTTGCTTTTGTTTTGTTGTTTTGTTTTTTGTTTGTGTCCGTTATTAAACGACGAAATTTATTTTTTTATCCAATCAATCGAAAAACGCCGTACGTTGATCACTTGTTACTTGTTTCAAGTGTTCTTCTCCAACTTCGCAGATCAACGGTGAAACAGACAAAAAAGACGATTCCGGCAATGAGACTGGTGCTGGTGAACACGAGCCCGAAGATGAAGAAATTGTCGTTGGTTATGATAAAACAAAATCCTTCTTCGATAACATCTCATGTGAGGCTGCGCAAGATCGTACGAAAAATAAGAAAAGCGATTGGCGTCAAGAACGCAAATTAAATACTGAGACATTTGGTGTATCGTCAACAAGACGTGGAAGGTATTACAGGTGATTGATTTTTTGGGAAAACTCCATTTTAATATGAACAATTTTCGTTGTTTTATTTGCAGCTATCGCGGACGAGGTAGTTATTATAATCGTAATATAAATAACTACGGTGGATACAGTCGAGGCTATAGGGGAGGTAATTATAATAATCGAAATCGCAACAATAACAATAGAATGGGACAACAACAACAACAACAAAACAGCCAAAATCTTCCACAAAAGAACCAAAATGTGCAACAGCCACAAAGCCAACCTCAAACTGAAACTCAAACTCCAACTCCGAAAACCCAGGAAAACAATACACAACCGCAAGTGACGGCTGTAGCTGCAGGTGAATAATTACTATGATATTTGCTTTACATAAATTAGTTGCATAAGTGGATTTGTTTGTTGCTATTTTAAGAAAAACCCATATTTCTTTGCTTTGCTCTTATTCGATTAATTTGTTCTCCTAGACGAGGATACTCGCATGTACGGAATAAATATTTTATTTTTCTGTGTCTAACATAATTGCTCTCGTTATAAAAGCATAATTGTAATATGTCATTTAGGGCAGTCTTTTAAACTCAAAAAAAAAAAAAAAACTAATAGTTTCGAACGTCAATACAAAAAATCACGTACTCGCATTGATCTGATCAATGGAATTCGTCTGTCAATTTAACATGCTCGTGTTGATAGCGTTGAGACCTTTGTCCACCTATTTGATGAAGTCGTTTCAATGTTGAATCGCCTCGGTAGTTAGTTGAGCTTGAATAATTCTCGTCCACAGTTGCGTCCAGTCCAGTCCAGATTTTGGCAAAAAAAAAAAAAAAAAAAAAAAAATGCTTGAGTTAGGGCAATTAACCTTTAGTGCACGTTCCTCTGAATATCCGCATCCGCCCGCGACTAACAATGAATGTTATGGAACGCGTTGTATATACTCGACAATGGATAACTGTTGCACACCTTTGATGTAGACATTTTTATTGAATTTTCTTTCGGAAAAGTAAAGTGACTGCCATGTTAATAATTTTAGTGGACGCTAGCGAAGGCAAAATAGAAAAAAGTCGTATATGGTATTTATTCGTCTTCACCATAACGAATTTATTTAGATGGCGCTACAGTCCGGAATGAATCAGAGCCTCAACTAACATGCCTCTCCAGCTATCGCGGTCTTTTGCGAACTGCCTCCATTTGCTTGAAGTCCCCTTCAATTTACATACGAGAGTAGTTCCAGAAGCACCCGACCTGACGTATAGATGGCGCTTGTTGTTTAAAAAAGAATAACTATTGTAGAAAGTACCAACCTTACCAAGCTCTGCGCAAGATGGGTGCCGCGACTACTCACAATGGAACAAAAACAGCATCGTGAGGATGTTTCAATCGAGTGTTTGACGAAGTTTCACAGCAATAAAGTCGAGGTCTTGCGTCAGCTGATAACCATGGAGGAAACATGGGCCCATTACTTCACAGCCGAGACGAAGGAACAATCCAAACAATGGACTCAAAGGGGAGAAACGCCTCCAAAGAGAGCCAGGCAAGGACATGGGGTCAGTTTTTTGGGATGCGCGTGTGACAATTTTTATTGGTTATCTTCAGAAAGGAAAACCAATCAACGGCGTGTATTATGCGAACTTATTGCAGCGATTAAAAGACGAAATTAGGAAAAAACGGCCCCATTTGGCGAAGAAAAAAGTTTTTGATAATGCACCGGTTCACCCATCCGTCATCGCGATGGCCAAAAGCACCCTCGGATTATTGATTATTTTCTATTTCCGAACTTGAGAAATTCCTCGGTGGTAAAAGATTTTAAGGGACTCGACAATTCTTACTATAAACAGGGTCTCGAAGCTATTGAACATCACTGGAAAAAGTGTACTGAACTAAAAGGGGACTACGTACAGAAATAAACATATTTTTTCCCGATTTTTTTATGTTTACTTTGTTAGGTCACGTACTTCTGGAACTACCCTTGTAATATGCATGCGCGACTCCTCAGAAAAGGTCATTATCTTAAGCGTTGCCTCTCTGAGTTGGATTCGAAAACTTTCTTGTCCAGGGCGCTACGTTCAAGGTAACCTACCCATATACATAAGCCTGCCTTTCTGACGGCATCGCTGTACAGCCCGTACTGCTGTTGAAACGCGTCCTCCATTCTTGATTGATGCAAACGGGACTAAAAATTTCTTGAACTTTTCTTTTAAAGTATCCGAGCGCGCATTTTCGTTAGTGTCTAAGCTTCTCCGCTGTAAAACGGGACTTGAATGATCAGTGTCTTATATAGTTTTAGATTTCCGCACTTCGGGACATTCTGTCCTACGCGTCGATGTTGAGTGTTCTCCTTTGTTGGCAGCATATACTTTGTTTTTCCTTCATTGGCCGCTAAACCCATCTGCTTCTGCTTCAAAAATCGCAAACGCTCCATTGACAGCTCGCTGTGTTCTTCCCATCAGGTCAATGTCGCTTGCATATGCGAGTAACTGAACAGACTTTTGAAAGATGCCTCTAGAGTTGATTTGGGAGTTTCGCACAAGTTTTCCAAAAATGATGTAGAAATATCACATGACAACACATGGCCTTGCTTAAGTCCTTGTATAACCTTGAAAGTCTCGATTTTTTCAGTACCGACCTTGACAGAGTATTATCATCCTGCATAGTCGAACAAACTTGGCAGGGATGCCAAAACTATACACGGCTCTGTATAGTTCGTCTCTATAGATGCTGTCACATACGGCTTTGCAATCGGTTTTAGGTTATGCCAGTGTGAAGACCACCTGATATGCCACACTTTTCTAATTGAGTCTCATGACTCCCTTCATGATTTGCCGCACTCCAGAGAGAACAATGTAGCTTGTTGTCTTTGTACCCATTAAGCTGAAACTGAACCTTGTCACTATAACTTTTTTCAATAGAAACAAGTGTCGACTTGAAGTTGCTCGTCTATGGTCTTGTTGCTTTAGCGCCTACAACAGCTGGATCTTTATGGGTTTAGGTCGAGATCATTTTGTAAAATCTTCCACATGGTATACGGACGAAGGCCAAACTGTTACGATCGACGCCGAATTATCGATTTTCGAATTTTTTTTCTTATGTGTGATGCTGCATTAAATTAAAAAGATCCTATTTCGTCATATTCGACGATTTGGAAAAATTAAATCATTTGGTGCTTTATTCGTTTTCACATCAACATAATTGCGCTGACTTGCTTATATGATGACAAATTTCTGATCTCAGCCTTTTGTGAAATTCATCCCCCATTCGCTATTTTTGCACACAAAGAATTCGTACAAGTTGTTTTAAAAATGACACATCGAGAGCGACTGATGTTGTAGAGATCCTTCTGCTTCTCTCATTGATTTTTATTTTTTGAAAAGAACTTAACACCCAAGTGGGGATAACTACAGGAAAATGGGACACAGAGAGAAAGATTTTTGGGCTGAGTGGTTATTTAGCTCCTTGGGTGGCATCCAACATTTAATGGGGAGACTAAATTATTAGTGTAATCTTACGTGATTTTAGTTGACTGCAAAAAACTATGTTTTTCGGGCGCAGCTGGTATTGAATTCCGATTTGGAAGCCAATACACTACCACTTGAGCTACGGACACCCACGGCTGAACGGACTTATTGAGGATTAGCACATGCTTACATTTTGCGGAATTTCGAATTCGGCCATCGCTGATAAAACATCAGACGGCCCTTTTGTTCTTCGCCTGCGATAACCACTTGTAAACTGGTAGAATGTATTATTTCCTCGTTTATTTGAAGTGGGCACTCTTCTTGCATTATCACTTATTCAATTATTTTAATCAATAGAAGAAGGGCTTCCATCAGTACTAATAATCAATATCAGCCAAATGACCTCCGTTGCTCATCCAGGCTTTTTTAATAAAATTTTTCACCGTCTTTTCGTATATTTGCGGCTTTATTTTATCTATAACAGTACGGATATATGCTTTGGGTGGTTTAACTGATTGGGGACCGTACGCATAAACCTTATCTTTCACATGGACCCAAAGAAAGAAGTTGCAGGTGTTAAGTCGCCCAGGAAACTTCTGGGAAAAGAGAAATGGTTTCGCCACTTGTGTCGCATGTGGCACCGTCTTGTTGGAAACGAAGACCGTCCACACACATACTTTAAGGTTGCCCCCATAAAAATTATCAAAAATTGATCATTAATTTAATTCTCAAGCTGAATTGGTGCCAAGAAACTGCACCAAAGAGTAAGAGGTAGTGGTCTTCTTGAAAACCATTCTTTGATTTTCTAGGCCCTAAATATGGCAAAATGGAATGTACCTCATCACACAAAAAGATTCTTCGGTTAAATTGTTGATGAAGTTCATGTATTTCCTACACTTAAATAGCAAACACTGTTTACGGTCGGCGGGCTTAAGTTATTGTATCAATCAAATCATGTGTTGTGTAGTGTTGTTTGTGATATGCCCAATATGGAATTGACGAACCTGGGTTTCCGCCCACACTTCAAGCTACGGAATTGACTTTCCCAGTTGTTCTTGTGCGACGTGCACGATTTCTGTTCTCCACATCACTAATTGTTCCTGTCGCTCAAATTTTTGAACCAATTTCATAGCTGCTGGATAAGTAGGTGCCTAACGTCGACCTCGACCGAAAAAAAAACTTTTATTTTCAGTGAAATTTTCACCGTTTTCAATGCGCTGTTAAAGCATTTACCATTCCATTAATAGCGTAGTGACAACACTGCTTTTTTTTTGGGAAAACTTTGTATTCTTCCTTCATAATAAACACTCCAGATCTAAATCTATGTATTCTTTGTATTCGAGATAAGTGTCTTTCTGATAATTGTGTTTTCAGGTAGTTATCCTGATGGAATAGACTTCGAGGATTAGTTCCCTTGTCTGACAAAGTTTTCTTAGAGAAGGGGTCAGTTGAAATCGATATAGGCTTAGTAGGAGCTTATCCTCCATCATCTCTTTTCCAAGTCCTTGGGAAATAATTCACAAAAGTGAACTGCTACTAATCCACAATATGGTTATTATTAATGGCTGGTCTGGGGCAGTGACCGTGGGTTTAAATTAAGGGGAGATACACTGGCGATCACTAGGATGAGGCCATACATTTTGCTATCGATTTTCACTCTTTATACCTGTTTGAAATTTTGTACCCGCAAACTTTTACTACCTGAGAGCAGGTACATATGGTATTTTCTCAACAGGAAGTCATAAAATTAAAGGGTAAATAAGAAACGACCGTTGGAATTTCCCTAGATCAAAAGCGTATAAAAAGATGCGCCACTAGGATAAGGCCACATGCAAAATCTTCGAAAAAAATGTATAAAATTTTTAATAATGAGTATGCCCGCCATTTTTCGATATGACCTCTATAAGACGGTTTGGAATAGAATCATACAGTTTTTTTTTAAATAGTCAGGAGAAATTTGGCCCCAGGTATCACGAATAGCTTCGATTAAAGTGTGCTTGTCTTCAAATTGTCTGCCGCCTTCATACACTTTACGAGATAACCATGCCCAAACATTTCCGATTATGTTTAAGCCCGGCGAATAGGTCGGCCATGCCAAAAGTTCCACGTCTTCTAATAACCCTTGAAATATCTAAGGCAGGGGTCCGAAAATGTTTTTCACTTTTTGAAATGACCATTTCAGCAAACATTTGTAGTTGTTTCCGTTCATTGTTGTGGACAAAAACTCCAACTCGATTGTGCCATAGTAGGTAATAGCTCCTCACACCATTACACCTGAGGTACGGCTGTGGTGTCTTGCCAAAATAAGCTCCTCCTTTCTTAGATCATGGAAATAAAAGTTGTAACCATCGGGGCCGTCAAGATTAAACTTTTTTTTTTCATCCGAAAAGACAACGCGTTTCCATTCATTGGTCCAAGCGACATGTTCTCCTGCAAAATTCATTCGATGCTCCGTGTGTTCTTGCCTTAAAACAGGTTTCTTTTTAAGTTTTTTTCTCTGTATAGTACCACTTTTTCGTATTTATCCTTAGGACCGTTGCTATGCTGGTTGATACTCCGCTGTTGGCCCTTATTTTAGTCGCTGGTAGAGTAGAATTTGAGGCGCGTCGTAGAATTAACCGCTTTTCTCGCAATGTTGTTGCTTCCGCCGTGTGTCCTTTTTGATTTTTCCTACAGTTTTTTGGATCCGCAAGATAACTGTTTACAACAGTCTTACTTCTTTTAAGTCTCCTTGCAATTTCTCGGCCTGAGAGTCCTAACTCATTGAAAGCATCTATTTTTCCTCTATCTGTCCCTGTCAAAGTCTTTCCGGAACCCATTTTTTTTTTAAGTGAATAAAAACAGTTCTTTTCAACGCTTTTTTAAATTCTTAAGAAAACTTTGAAAAAAAAAATCGCTGATGTGAACTCCTGCAACGAAATATTCGCAATGGGCTCAACCTAGTGGCGCATCTTTTTATACGCTTTTCAAGTAGTTCATTGTTTGATCTTGGGAAATTTCAACAGTCGTTTCTTATTTACCCTTAAATTTTATGACTTCCTGTTGAGAAAATATGCACCCGCTCTCAGGTAGTAAAAGTTTTCGGGTACAAAATTTCAAAAATGTATAAAGAGTGAAAGTCGATTGCAAAAGGTATGGTCTCCTCCTAGTGATCGCCAGTGTATACACCTAGGAGCTGGAAAAAGGTCATTTTTGTGTTTTTTTTAAAGGAAAACTCTGGGTCTACAAGTAAGTTTCCAGCGTTTTTTTTTTCCAAAATTTGAAGTTTTATTATGAAAACATAGTTACAATGCTTTATTCAAAGTATCGTCCATCGGAAGCTACAACTTTCCCCCATCTTTCTGGCAATTTATGAATTCCGGACCAAACAAATTTCTCGTCTTTCGAGCCCAAGAACGTATCGAGCCAATTTTTGATTTCCTCTACTGAGCTGAAGCGTATTCCCGTAAGAGCGTTCTGCATCGAACGAAACAAGTGGTAGTCAGATGGTGCCAAGTCTGGACTGTAAGGCGGGTGAGACAGAATTTCCCATCCACTATTTTCCAAATAGTTTTTCACCGAAACCGCTACATGTGGCCGAGCGTTGTCGTGATGAAAAATGACGGACTCATGCCTGGTCTCGTATTCTGGCCGTTTTTCTTTTAATGCCCGCTTCAAACGAATTAGTTGGGTTCGATATAGTGGTCCTTTGATGGTTTCACCACTCGGAAGCAGTTCGTAGTATACGACACCCTTTTGATCCCACCATATGCAGAGCATGACCTTATTCACGTGAATATTTCGTTTCGGCGTCGATTGGGCGGGCTCGCCGGGCTTTGTATACGATTTTCTGCGTTTAGGATTATCATAATAAATCCATTTCTCATCACCAATGACAATACGATGCAAAAATGATTTATTTTTATACCGCTGCAGTAACATTTCGGACATGCAAAATCGCCGTTCGACATCTCTTGGCTTCAATTCGTACGGCATCCAGTTTCCAACCTTTTGAATGAATCCCAGTGCTTTTAGGCGCAGGGAAACGGCTTGTTGCGTGACGCCTAATGATGCAGCAAGTTCTTCTTGAATCTGACACGGATCCTCATCCAGTAAAGCGTCCAATTCCTCGTCTTCAAAACTTTTTGGCTTTCCGGGGCGATCTTTGTCTTCAACTTCAAAATCACCACTTTTGAACCGTTTGAACCACTCGCGGCACGACGATTCACCAATACATTCCGTCCCATAAGTTTCCGAAAGCAAACGATAGGCCTCAGCCGCACTTTTCTTCATATCAAAGAATAAAAGCAGCGCTTCCCGCAAATGACGTTTATTTGGCTGGAAACTTGCCATGATTTTGCTCGATAAAATGTACGACACCGATAGAACTGCTCAAATATAACGCTGCAGAGTTGTTGACAGATACAAAACCTATAAATAAAACACATGGGGTCTGACATTTCTGCCCGGGATCCACTGGTGGCGGCATCTCTGACAAACGCTGGAAACTTACTTGTTGACCCAATATTTGAAATTTCGGATTGGGAGTTTAACTATCTAATAGTATAATTTTTTTTATTTAAAAATATCAAAAATATTCAAGGATATTGTATGATTCTTGGAGCGGATTCAAAAATCATCTGAGAAAAAAAACCAACAAGATTATTAAATTAGATGCTATAATCTAGTACTTGTCATAGCCGATTTTGAAAATATTGATTTATCACAAAATGGCAGATCACAGAAATAGTGATTTTTGCACCAAAAAGTTATAAAACAAAAACTAAGCAAAGAAAAAAAAAAAAACAATCCTATGACAAGTACTATTGTAGATAATGGTGTACAGATTCACCACAAAGTTGTGGGTAACGATTTGAAAAACGTGGTTTTGAGGAAAACGCGTTTGGAAATTTGGGAATGAATAAATGAATGGCAAGCTACTGACAAAACGTGCCTATTTCTGGCAAATAACAGTCGTAAGATAATTCCGTTATACCTGGAGCCGAGCACGCCCAAAAACACAGCGTGGGCGGGGGATAGAAAGAGAGGTACCGGTGAAGGTTGGTTTTAAATGTTTGAAGATTATAATGAATAGGAAATAAGGAGCTATATAGGGCATTTTATAAGCGAGTTGTACGGATTAGGAACGAATCACGATATTTTAGAGTACGTCCGAAAGTGGGCTTGAGGGTATACTGATGAGCATTCATATCGAGACGAGTGTTACGGTTAACAGTTTGAATTGCGGAATGCTACTGACGATATCTATGGAACACTGATGGTGGAAATAGCGATAAAACAGAGTGAGGCACGAGACACTGCGTCGGCGTTCAAGCAAATAAATGCCTTACATATTGTGGCCAGATCAGAGGGGGTGAAATATTACCTACAACGCTTGCGGAAACCTAGACATTTCGCAATATTTTTGACGACACCGGATATGTGGTCATTCCAACGTAAGTTTTCATTGATACATATACCGAGAATGGAAAGCTTATCAGTTTCGACGATGCAAGTGCCATTCATGGATAATGGCTGGGTGTTTAAATTTCACTTTAATGACAGAAGGCAGCACTGTGTTTTGGAAGCATTAAATTCTATTCTGTTAGTGTTTCCCTAATTAGTTATGCTGTTAATATCAGAATTTAATGAGCTTAACATATGCTGGCGTTCCCGTTTTACACCCGAAGAGAAGGGACGTGAGTTCGGGAACGAATATGAAAAGCAGGGAGTACAGAATTTATTTGTGAATATCAGACTTGAAACCATTCAAGGCAATTTGAATTGAAAGTTCCGAAAGGTAATTTCTAATCCTTTGAAGAAGAGAGTCATCGATCGAAAAAACACACACTTTCGACAAAAGAGCCTGATGCCAAACTCTGTCCAATGCCTTAGAAATTTCAAGTGTAAATATCTTGCTTTTGCCAGATTGATGTACGCTTTGGTTCCACTTTTCAGTGCGACACGATATCAATTCACCAGTGGACCTGTTGCTATGAAAACCATACTGCCGATCATTAAGAAGTTTTCGTGTTTCGAGATATTTCATGAGCTGACGGTATATCAGCGTTTCCATGACCTTGGAAGGAAGGGACGTAAGTGCAATGGGTCTGTAGGAGGAGAGGGAAGAAGATTCGCTTTTTCTAGGGACGGGCTGGACAAATGCTGTTTTCCATCTGCTCGGAAAGAGCCTTAAAGAGTCGGATTGATGAAAAAGCTTACGCAGTGGTTTTGCCAGCGAGGAAGGGGAGATATACCATCTGGACCAGCGGATTTACGCATGTTGAGATCTTTTAGTACTCTTGCTACTACACGATTGCGAAAGTGGATTCGACGCACTCAAGTGTAGGCGGAAACAAAGCACAATCTGGGAGTCTTGAGCTGGTCGCAAAGTGTGCAGCGAGCAGATTGGCCTTGTCCAAGGAGCTGACAGCTGGAATGTCATTGTAAATGACCGTTGGGATGGAGGATGAGGCAGAATTTCTAATGTTTTTGACGAAAAAACATTTCTCTAACCCTGACAGCCTCTTTACAGCTCGAGTCGTACCTCGTTATCGAGGAAACATAACGACCAGTTAAAATTCCTAAAGAAGCTGTTAAGACCGCTGCAGTTGGCTTTCTCGTATAGCCATACGGTTCTTTTAGGAATCCTTTCCTAACTGTGTGGTGGGTATACGAGAAATTAGCTGATGTAAGATAATGATCTGACGAGCCTAGAGGGGAGAGCATATCACCGGAGTACTTATCAGGGTGAGCAGTTAAAAACAAGTCCAGGGTGTTGGCGGTATGACTATCAACGTCTGGTATTCGTGTGGGCTTATTTACAAGCTGCGTTAAGTTATTTTCCGCAGCGAAGATCTCAACGCACCGTCCTTCGGGTGTTGTCTGTCTAGAATGTCGAAGCCAACCAGAATTGTGTATATTGAAATCGCCCGTAATTACGATTTCAGTATGAGGATACAGGGATACAATTTTTTGAATGAAGTCAGACAGCGCATCAAACTCGTTAAAGGCCGAATTGCTGTCCAGTTTGGCGTTTCTGTAAATAAAGCAGTAGTGGATAATTTGCTTTGGTGTGGGCGGGGATCTACATGTGTTTCACTAAGTGCCAAAACAGCTGGTCTGTATTTACAGACGTGGACGTACGCAGAAAAGTGATTACTTTTTCGCCCGCGTATATTCGCAATATCCACTCTAAATTCCCGGTTCATTATAAAGAAAGACAAACACAAAAAACACAAACACCGACGTTACTAAGCGCAGATGTGAAGTACAAATTCAGAGTTGGTTTACCGAATCAAATTGTTGTAGGTGTTATGCCCTTACAACAATAGGAAACAGCACACCAACAGAATTCATACCCACAGCCCGCTATCCATCGGTTGTTACATACAGTAAGTTGTTTTTGTGTTTTTTTTCTTTGCCCACAGTGACCTTTTTTTTTGGTTGATGATGGTTTTTTTTTTCACCCGCGTGCGGTTATTTTTTTTGCCACGTTTTTCTTTTTCATCTCCACGCGAAGAGTGAATTTCACAGCACAGTGCACTTGTCGATGGTCAACTCGGTACTCGGCCTCTCGGTTCGACGGCGCAAAGCTCGTTTCACTCTCCCGTAACTGGTTTATTTATCAAAATATTGACTTGACGTTTTCACCTGATATTCTTGAGGCCTCAAGCTTCAAGAAAATGCAAAAAAAAACAACATTTTTTTCGACCATGCTAGGTGTATATCCCCCCTTGAGGAAGTACATCTGACCCCATCAACTTTTTCGGCCGGCAATGGAAAATATGCAAAAATCAAAAATCTGACTACAAAGATTCTCTCGGAGTTCCAGAAAACCGTTTCACCTGTGCTAGAATGGCTAGGACTGTCAGAATTCTATTTTTTTTTATTGTTTTTAACTTAAATGTCTTCAAATGGTAATTTGAGAGTTAACAAATTATATTTAAACATTCAACAAATGCACTAATACTAACCTATCTTTACCCTCATCTACAATTTCTAAATAAAAAAAATAAATGCCCAATGACATTTATTATTAATTTAAAAAATAATTGGCATGCAAATCTTAAAAACTTTACAGTTAATAGAAGTTATTAAATTTTTGTCAATAAATATATTTCAAATGCAGCTAAAAAGGCCGACGGTGATAGACGGAAGTTGTCGGATACCTTCTTCGACCATTAACACTAGCAATAAGAATAATAAAAAAAAAAGTTATTCACAAAGTAAATATTGTACAACAATTTTTTTTTTAAATGTGTTTCCTATCTAACTCTTACCCCATTGGAACTTTGTCCTACCTAACGTCATATGTTTTCTTTTTCCAGGCCAATAATACAAAGTGAATCAACACACAACAAAACTGTATAAAAAAATTTAATAATTTTTTATCTGCTGACGTCGTCCTTCCCTCCCCCACATACACACTCGAACTGATTTGAACATTAAAAAGAGATATATTTAATAAACAAATGGTAAAAAGTAAAATGCAACGCGTGCATGTTCACAGAAAATTGTAAGAAACAAAACTAGATAAAGATTTATTTATAATTTTGTTTCCTTTAGATAATATTCAGTCTCAAAATATATTTCATATAACAAAACAAACAAAATGTGGGGATAAACAAAATAATTACAATAAAGAAATTTATATGTAAAATTATATTTAAAAGAAAATACAAAAAACAAAAAAACAAACAAAGAGAAAAATTCAAATTAGTAAGCAGCAGATTCTATTAAGAAATACAGAAAACAAAACAAACCATTCGAGAGGAGGAACAGATACAATAAAAACATATATTTTTTAATAATTAAAAAGAAAACAAAAT
Organism: Volucella zonaria; assembly: GCA_963966105.1. Lineage (NCBI taxonomy): Eukaryota > Metazoa > Arthropoda > Insecta > Diptera > Syrphidae > Volucella > Volucella zonaria. Next base: position 78,454,561 of record OZ014534.1, on the reverse strand, counting down.
AAAAACCATAAAAAAGATCGATTGTAAGATTAAAACAAGGTTCTCGCCCCAAGCAGAGAACCAACAACAATTTGTTGAAACACGCACGCAAGAAATTTACAATTAGTCATGAATATTATCTATAAATTAAATAATTGCGCGATGAAAACATACATTTAAAATAAAACAAAACTAACAAATTAACAAGTTATCAAAAAAAAAAAAACAACAACAAATGTTTAGATTTAATTACAACAAAAAAGGAAGAAAATAAATAGAAAATAATAAACTTTTTACCACGAATTATATTAAAAAAAAAAAAAACAACAAAAAAAAAACAAAAACAATACAATTAACTAGAGCGAGAGAGAGAAATTTACATATATTATGCATAAGAAATAATTACTTATTAAGGAGAATCAAATTTAATAATAAAACAAAACAAAAAAGAAAAGGAAAACAAATAACAGAACGAAACAAGTGAAAAAAGCTCAAGAGAAAAGGAATTTTAATCGAAATATAATAAATTAAAAACCAAAATTAAGTACACTATATAATATAAATATGTAAATTCGAAACAAGAAAACAAATTAAATAGAACGTTTTTTTTTTTTTTCTTAATAAAAAGGAAGAAAGCCAAGTCCATTCATCAGTCACACAAATAATTTCCCCCTTCCTCCATATATATAGAAATTTAAAACAAAGTACGAGAACATGTTTTCGAAAGGAAAGGAACACGCGCAGCCACACAGAAACAAAAACAAAGAATGCGAGATTTATAAAATAAAGAAACAGCGAACAAGTTGATTTCATCGACAAAGAAACAAGAATACAAAAATAAAATAGACTGTGCGTGTGAAATAGGAAATAGTATTTCTTCGTTCTCCAAATTTGTTCTTTTTATCTTTAAAAATTTTTTTTTTGTTTTAATCACAAAGCCACAATCGTTTTGCTTATCATTATTAAAATTTGTTTTGTTTTTGTTTTTTTTTTTTTTTAAGAAAACTATATCAATCAACACTTGTTATTATTTAAATTCAGCGCGCGCGAGAGAGAGAGAGAGTGCAAATGAAAACTTACTCAAATCAATTATTATTATTAAATTTCTTTTTCTTTATAAAAATCAATATATATTTCATTATCTACAATATAATTATATTTGAAATTAAACAGAATCGAAATGAAGCATGTAAACAAATAAGAGAACAAAAAGGAAAAAAAAAAATTCAAATCTATAATAAAAGTGGTCAAAAAACTCGCAGTATATTTTGTTTGTTTTTCTCTTTCCAAATTTTATTTTAGATTCTTTTCTCTTTGCCTTTGGATGCATGAAATGTGTACACATTTTAAATGAAAAAATATAATAACCCTTCTTTGCATGATTTTTGTTTTTTTTTTGTGAAATAAATCTCAGTGCTCCAGATTAAGGGCGGGCTAAGGTTAATTCGTACAAAAAAATGCATGTTTTTCTGAATTTTTTATGACTACACAGTTAAAATCTCTTTATTAAAACCAATAGTACATTAAAGTATGACATTCGAAGAATATTGTATAAAATTTTCACGAAGAAATATTAAAAAAAAGCCAACAACAATGGCAGCAATTATTCGGACGTGTCTCGGAAAAAAGTAGAATTGCGGTGCCCCAGCACTAAGTAGTGCTGGATCATCTGAAATCAAAAAATCAAAGTTCATTCGTTAGATAATAGTTTTCTCCAGGTAATGCTGGGAGGGTTTTTCGAAATTGCAATTTTTTCACTTTTTTGGAACACTTTGAAGGGAAAAACGCGATTTTTTTGCGAAAAAAATCGGCTTATTTGTTATTGTAAAAAAAAAATTAAATAAAAATTATTAACAAATTTGAAAAAACTCTCCAGCGTTACCTCGTAAATTATGTACAGAAATAGTGTTCAAAATTTCAAAAGGATCGGTGCAGTAATTTTGAAGTTATAAGGGGCATCGACTTTGAAAACGTGAGTTGTGGGGAAAACGCTTTAAGGTTTTGAACACTAAAAAATCTGGTATAAAACGTTCATAAGCGAATTTTATCGGCTTACCTCACACTGAATCATTAATGCCAGGTCCATAAAAAAGCATCTTTTTGCTACTGTCTACGACAAATCCTACCTTCTTTAGTTTGTATTTCAGCTTCCGGCTCTGCTCGGCTTATACGTATGGAGTCAGTTTATCACGCACAGTCATGAGCACTTGATCCACTACTGACTCCCATGTCTTGCATGAAGGTTAGTAAAGCAAAAGAACCTTCATTGAAGACACTGGCTGCCACATAATTTCAAAGATGACAGAGGTTCCACTCAAGTGCTTCGGTGAGTGAGTGAGTGAGAAATCAATTATCCTATAATGTTTTTCAAGATCCTCCGTAACTTGATCTTCAACGGTCACTTTTATTTTTTTTAATTAACTTCGTCAATTTTGCTCCAATCGACTTGAAATTTTTACACAATATTCTTCAGATATTATGCATTCAATTAAAAAACTAAGAAAATGCAAAAAATGTTAATACCAGTTGCTGATATCTGCTTGTTGTACGCGAGTTTCTTTTTCGGATACGATTTGTGGTTGCTCCAAACCTGAAATATTTGTTGGTACCTGGTACCGTGTGTTATGTGATGTTAGAATTTCTTACCTTCTTCCATTCGCTTACTTCTTTTACTGGTGGCCTATATTTATTCAGCTCTAGCCGAAGATCTTCCCAAAACTTTTTCACCCATTCACTCAATCGAATGAGAAATGTCATTTTGTTCGGGAAAAATTCGATTCGATAGTTTTCTATGATATAGTGGAACTTATTCACATTACCGACACGGGGAACTGTTCACTTTGCGGATTTGACGATGCCGAACTCTTTTTTTCGGTGAATAATTACCCCCGGCGGATTCCACGATAAGGGTGTACATAGCACAATGACCAACTCATTTCTGAATTTGCTTAATGTAAGCAGACTCTTTTTTGTTTGATTTCTTTCCCGAGCATTTTTTTGGTAGATAATCCAAGAATTTATAACTGCTAAATAAAACAAATGAAAAAAAAAAATACGCAAGTACCACTTTTTAGACTTCATTATTATGTGGTTTCTTCCCAAAAAACTATCCATCAGGTCTACTCCCCCCCATGTGTTTATTGTATTCTTGGACAATAAGTGGACAAGTAACAAATTTTTTCTTTTCTTGATTTGTCATAGACTAGATAACATAGTTACTACCTTATTCTCCCTCCAAGCTACGCAACTCACATCTATACCATCATGCGTAGAAACTCTCTCTTCGTAACTTCCCCTGGGTACCGATTTCTGCATGAACTCTTTTTTTTTTTTTTATTTATTTATTTATTATTTGGAATTCCAGTGTGAACCCTTTGTTTAGCCAAAAATATACTAATTGTAAGGAAGTATAAAAATTACCAAAATATATGATATGGTTCTGCATTTTTGGTACTTCACGAAGCAAGCGAACTACAACATTCCCTGTCACACCAAGATCTGGTTCATCTTGCCCAGAGTAAATCTCAAATTTATGGGCATATCCCATCAAACAGCACAGAACATATAACTTAAATCCCCATTTGTGGGACTTATTGGGCAGATATTGCTTAAGAAAGTGCCCTATCTTTGTGGAGCACATCTGCTCATCTACGGAAATCCTGTGGCAAACCTCTCATTCAGGTACTGAATTACAGGTCGGATTTTATGAAGCCTGTCACGTTTTGGGTGGCCTAAAGGCTTATGAACTTCATTGTTGTTGAAATGCAATGATAAATTTATTTTTTTCAAATTTATTTAGTGGCATTGTAGATGAAATCGGTTCATATCCAAACATTGGCGATCTGTACGATCTAGTGTTGGGAAATTTCTATACTGACGTATAACAGGATTCCGTGAAACTTGTAGATAAATTGGTTTGTTCTACTATTTTGTTAATAAAATCTTTTGTAAAAGTGAGCGAAACACTGAAATGGGGTTTCCAGTTTTAATATCTCATCTGAAGCCGTAGAATTCCCCAAGAAGCCAATTTTATCTTCATCATACATCATATTCCTCTTTTTCCATATCAATTTTGTTTTTTCAAAAAACAATTGAGTTAGATATCTATTTTTCGATGCTTGCATAAGAGATGAAATGTTCCTCAGGAAGTGGTGCGTGTGCCATCAATCGAAACAAGTGGTGAATAAGCCGCATGAGGTAGCATTTCCCAGTGAAGTGATTCCAACGTTTTTCCTTGACAGTCTTAGTGACATGAGGTCGTGCTTGTCATGAAGCAATATCACTTTATGCTGTTTTGTCTCATATTCTGGTCGTTTGTTATTGGTAGAGATTCCATGTGAGTGTTTACTAGTATCTCATAATATATCACAGCCTTCCGGTCCCACCAAATACAAAGCATACACGATTCGATCATCATTCATTTAGTCGAAATGACTAAGTTTGATCGTCGAAATCATTCCCTGAAAGCTGTTTCGGATAGAGCATGTTTCCCATAAGCTTCAAAAAGCATTCGATAAGATTCAGCAGTAGTGTATAAATTGATACATACTCGTAAAAAGCAAAGCTTCGCACAAGTCACGCTAATTTGGTTGAAATCCAGGCATTCTCTCCGCAGTTTTTTTTTTTTTTGTAATTAGCGTGCGTTCGTATTATACTCTTAAAATGTTTTCACATAGCGCCGGCGAAGGACATATTTAATGAAGGAAGAACAGAGAGGTACCGATGTATATTGGTCTTAAATGTGTGCAAGTTATAACGACTAGGAAATAGAGAGCTCGGCAGCGTATTCCGTAAGCGAGTTGTCACACGGGCAAACTTTTCACTGGATATTATTTATAGAGGTCAAAACTAAAGATGATGCCTTGTTCAGTCATTACAGTTGATTCAATATAATTGTACGCGAAACAAAACTTCGGTCATGTGTTCACTCACATACCTGTTCTACACCAAATCAAGCTATGATTAGTAATCAGACGAATATCGTTCCGAATATTGTTTCTAATGCTTTTGTAGTTCGGGAAGCATTGATATAAACTCGATTCTTTAGAAAACGTTAGGTCTTGGGATCTTGCAGGGCAACACGCGGGTCCATTTCGCGAAATTATGGGATTCCCGAATTTTTTGTTCAAAACATTGATATGATAGTTTGGTGCGATGTATAACATGTAGCGCCGTCTTGTTGGAAAATGTTACTCAAACTTATTCCAACCAATTCGGTCCATAAAAAGTTTTCCTTCATCATCAAAAAATTATGGCCCAAATATTCCACTCCACCCCACCAAAAACGGTAGCAAACTGTGACTGTTTTAGTAAAGACGCTTGTTGCATTTCCATATAATATGCGTTAATTCAGTATTTGCAGTCTTATTTGCCAAAGTTGCCTTCAAGTTAGAAATGCGCTTCACCGCAAAAAATCAAAGACGTAGAAAACCAAAACGACGACAATGTTCGCAATCCGTTGACTTTAGATGTTGAGTTAATTTCATACGCATGAAGCTTCGAATCAATTGTTCAGATTCCTTGTGAATTGGCTTAGACAACTACAGCTGCCATGAACTTTGGCGAATAGACACATTTGAATTTTTTCAGGAATACGCATTTTACGTAGATACAGACACTTCTCGGTATCCAAAGGAGTATGGTTCTCACCAAACCTCTGCCAAATTCGTATAATTGTTCGCTTATTTGGTCCCAATTGATACCGAAAATTTAAGGAAATATTGACGCTGGTGCCTCGATATTTTTGTGAAAGGTTTTTTTTTTACAAACGTTCAGTTAATGTGTACCTACGATGCTATGGTTGAAATTGTATTGAATTAAACAGAATCAAAAAAATACAGGAAACAAATCTGAACTTTTATCAACATATAAAATTAAAACTCATCCACATGTGTACATATTTCATGACCACGCGTTGTTACAAAAGTTGTTTGTTATTTATCCATTTATTTTCATATACAGTGTGTGACAAAACAATAGAAACTTTTAGTAGTCTCTCTACTTTGCATAGAACGAAGTTCAGTCCAAACGTAAAATATTATAGTTGGCGCAGTAACATTTCTTCTTACGAAATTCAAACAAATGGTTGGCACACCAAAGTAAAGAAAGAAATTGCAAATTTATTTCCACGAATGTTAGATATAAACATTCAAAAGCAATACGTACTTCATAAAATAGTTCGGTTTAGTGAGTAAAGAACAAATTTATTCCAACGTATATTATGCAACATAAGAGTAGTTGGCCCGTTTTAATCGACGGAAAATTCCATTTAGGACCAAGTATTCGCCTGCTCAACACCTAACACACGGGAGTATGCATAAAACAAGTACAAGACATGCAACGCAGAAACAGGCTAAATTTCCAAATTGTTAAGTAGAGGTTAATGTAGATACACATAGTTAATCCTTTAAGAGTATTAAATAACGTTTAGGTGCATTGCTTACAAATAATAATGTTGATCTCAAACGGACGTCGTTTGTCACATATAAAACAATTGCTTTGTGTTTGATCCTTCCTGATTCATCGCGTTTGGGACCAGAAAAATCTCTTTCATACACAAAAGATAAACGTAAGGAATAACCTAACATAGCCTCCAAAATCTGATGATTTGCTTTCCATGCAGTGATAGCAGTTTGTCCTAATTGGTTACTTAGTTCCTGGAGATATTTTCGGCGTCTGTTTGTAGTCTTTTTGAGATGTGGATTGTTTTTGTAATTTGTTAACTTAAGCGGCCAACGCAACTACGTTCAACATGTTGTAGAAGATTGTCAACGACCGTCGCTAAGTACTACATGCGCAGCTCATATGTATATTCATCCAGCATTTTACGAGTATTCATATTGTCGATCCCACCTTTGGCAGGGTTATAGTCAAATATAATAAGCGGGCTTTTCCGATTAGCCACATTCTTTGTTAGGTACATATAGTGGGTCGTTCACAACAACCCTTATTCTTTTCATTTCTTATCCACCGTCACTATAACCGACAATCCTCATCGCTCGCCTGTGCTCAGTCAAAACTAGTAAAGAAGTTGACACACCGATGTTTTGCCTGCTTCCTTTGTAGTACATGCAAATTTCTTTAACCGTTCACTTTGCTATTTAGCACCCACCAAATTTTTATGCCGCATTTGAAGGGTTTGGACGATATAAAGTGAGTAAATCAATTCAGAATTATTGCTCATTGATTGTTATATTTTTGCCAGGTACATACCATTTACGCGGGTTTGCGTTGAACATTAACCAAAGGTCTTTGATGGAAGCTCTCTTATCTACTGAAAATACCTTTCAATGGCCCAAAAGCGATGAAGTGCCATGGTATCGCGAAACAATCGGTGAACAATATTTCTCCAAAGGTCTGTTGCAAGTTCATAGTTTGAGCGGTTAAGACCTGCAAAAAGTAGGATTCTCACGTAAGCATCTAATTATTCTTCTGGGGTAACACGATAGTCCGTATTCCATTCGCTGTAAACCTGTTTTGCTCTGCGATTCGTTTTCCATTTGATGACATCACACACTTCCTGTGTAATAAAAAAATTCAAGAAACACTTTATGCTCAATGACTTTGGGGTGTCAGTTGGACCGACTTTAGATAGTAGAAGCGGCTTTGTAGGTGATATGTTGTAGAGAACCACGTGGGGATTGGGGTGCATTTAAATAATCAGTTTCCGCATGGAGACATCTACCAATCTCAGTAACTACTTTTGTTTCGGTGGTGTCATCTTCTTCATTTTAAACGCATTTTTCTTAATTTAAACTCAATAATAAATTAATGATAGACAAAAAATGCTTAAAAATTAGCTTAATTAACTTAACAACTTTCATTTAACTTGCTGGCCTTATGCGGGCACTCTAAGATATGCCAATTACTAATCTAAGTCTTTCAACGAACGTTTGTTCTTTCTCAATGTTAGACTCAGGCTCGCATTCTTCATCTCCACGTCCTCTTGTCTCGTGTTGTATGCGTCAGGATCATAAATAGGACCGGTATAATGGAATGAAATCTACACATTTACGCGCATACCCGGTGGTGTCAACACAAGGGTTAATTTATTCCAAATTCTAAGCCGGATTTGTTCTCTATAGTTTTTTTCATTTGTCCCATAAAGCCGATTGGCCAGGCTAAACCTGGAGTGTTCTGTTCTGTAAGCTGTATGATATGATGCTCCATTATGCTGAAATGTAAAACTGCTATCTTATTTTTGCAGCATTGAAATTGAGGGTATTCTAATATGTACCAAATGTCTGGTTACCTACTGGTATTTACAGTGCCGTGAAGCAAAGGTTGTCCACTTCTTGAGCTGACATTCCTAGACCTAGACTGAAAGTAATCTGGGTGAAATAATTGAGCTGTCATGTTTCTGACTCTTAATCGTGAGTCTCCAACATAAAAAGTTGGATCACGACTCATCCCTCTATATTACACTCCTCCATTGCCTCCAAAGTCAAGTTTTGATAATTTGCATCTAAGAGACTTCTCTATTCATTGTGGACTATAGGGTCCTTCAGCATAAGGAGCTCTTGGTCAAATAGAACGCGTTGTTGTATTGTAGGAATCTGGAGTGTGTGCTTTTTTATACAGTGTTGTGCAATGTATCTCTGATATGAAAGTAAATCATCTTGAGAACCATCAGTGACTGTACAACTTTCAAGCATTCATTAGTGTAGAACTTAGTACTGGTGTAAAAAGCGTCTGCTATTACTTATTTCGGTCATGTAGGTTGGCGCATCAAAGTTTGTGCATATAGTTACGATACTATTATCGTTGCATTTCCGAAAGAAAGAATTTCATTATTGACGTCGTAAGTATACTGAGTGTCCTCTTTTCTCTTTCTTGAAGTCTTTCTTCACCTTCAATCGACATTTTGTTTGTACAGTTCTCCCTTGCCCATGAGATGTAAAAAAGGTGTCAAAGTAAGTGATATGATCCGTAGCAAATCTAACGATCTCAAGTGGCATGTCAAATCTTTTAGGGTCAACATTTTTTGCACCGCAATTTGGAGATTTTCTTTCTTAAATTCAAAAGACTGGTGATTGTGTTGGTGAAGCATTAGAATTTGATCCAAAGTGAATTATAAACATCATTCCGACAGGATATTCATGGTCATATCACTCTTCGACCAGCCTTATTGTGATTGAGACTGCTAAGGAATTAAAGTTTTAATCAGCTCGCTATCGTATTTCTTATATGTAAAAAAGTTCTATGTTATGTTGCCTGCGACGTCATTTGAGATCTGCTCATTGTCCAAATTCTCGATGTCTGTCTCCTGTCATCAATATTGCGGCTACACTCTGAGCTGAATTGAATAAAGGTTTTAGGTGTGCTTTGAAGCTTAAGATATTTTGGGATACACCGGTCCATGTTTGAGAGAAAGTTTTTAGAAACTGAGGAAGATTTTGCGACATTGATAAGAGTTGTTTTGCATTGTTCTGTTGTTCTGTTGTTTTGCATTGCTGCTATTGCTTCCTTCATATGCGCAATTCAACGACTTTTTGTCGAACTTTGCATCCTCGTTCTCTACCTGGCCTTGAGTAAATAAGGAATACCGTCAAGTGAATAGTTATTCCTATCTATCACAAATCCACCAAATCTTGAAACCATAACTATCCTGCTTCGATGGTATAGATTACCGAAATGGAGCACAGTCTCGGAGATGGACCAATTGTTCACCAATAGTCACCATACATTTTTTTCAAGTTCTTGTTGTTGATGTTTCAAAATTCTCAAATGGTTGCAAATTTTTCCTTGACACACCTGGTGCTTCTAGTTGTGCGACCGAAATGGATAAATACTTTCAATGTCGCAAAACGATTTTTTCCCATTGTAGCCCTGAATACCGGGTTTCCCATCAGTGGATCCCAAAACCCAGTGAAGCCTGTCTTGTCTACATACACGTATTCCGGCGGTAATTACCAATCCCCTCCGTTACTCTTCTTTTCTCACATGTACAGCAGGCTATGTGAAATGTATTCTACTATCATTTCAATTGCTTCTTTATCGGATTAGAAATGCTTCCACATACGGTTCGACGATTGGACCAGGTGAGAAAATGCCGCGATAAATTGAGGATGGTATTATATTTTGCCGACGAGTTTTACTAGCCAGAGGAACGAATACTTGAGCGCATTGTTCCATCTTACTCATTAGCTGCGTCGATTGTTCTTTATTTGTTCGTCTTTATAATGACTGCTTTCTTCGTCAACACTATCTTAATCTAGCATCGTAATCAGGATCACCGCTACGAGTTTTGTAATTTTTTTTTCTTCAGTTAGCAATCTTCTTGAATTCATTTTACTTTCAACACTTTAACTCACATACTGAGCTCAAGTGTCCCATTTCTTAAATATTTCTGGACTTACTTATTTAAGATTTCGTGTACGAGGAATACTTACAATATATTATACATATATGAATTTTTTTTGTAATTCGAAAATTTTTGGTGACCCAAGAACACCGCTTGAACGATTTACAGGTTAAATAAGAAAAAGTAGAGGAGTGAAATAATAAGAGTTGCTTAAGTTTTGTCACACACTGTATATCATATTTTTTTTTAACTCCGCACCCCTAACATTTAAATAGATTCGTTCAAGAAAAGTATCAACGTAAAAACCGAGTTCAAATTATTAAACAAGAAATAATAAATAATTAAAATAGAAATAAAAAATAAGAATACTTTTGTGAAATGTACTACATACATATATTTTTTATTTAATAAAATACATATAGACATAGTTGTCTTTATTTAAGAGTGATTTTTAATTATTTTTCCTCATCATTTTGCTTCACTAGTAAGGTTTTTTTCTTTCTTCATATTTTGATGGTAATTTAAATTTACAATTCATTTAGTTTTTAAAATTATTACCATTATAAAAAAAAATAAATGCATGCAGAGATATGTACAGAGAGAGCAATCGAATTGAAAATTTAAACAATAAACAGATATTTAATAAAAATGCAAATTAATCACATCAAATAAATAATATAAGAATTATTTTTAACATTAAGTAAAATAAAAAAAAAAACTTAAAAACTATGTTGCTAAGATCTAAACATCTTTTGCTTCCTATTAAGAGTGAATCAAAGTTTCGCGATTCATTTCTGTGGCACTGTTTTTCTTCTGCATATTCAATTTACAATACTAAATATTCATGGAGGGGTTTGAGAATTGTTAACAAGAAAATTAGTTATAACTGTACTCTTGAGCAGTGTCCTTTCAATATCTAATCATTATCATTCGAGAGTTTTTTCTATTTCATTTAGATGTGCACATATTGAACACATCAGTTTCATAATGATTTCTTGTACAAATGTTTACGAGTACTTAAAGTGATAGTTTACACTCTGTCAGGCAGCATCTTTCATAAATTAGGCTACACTTGAGGAGAAACATTTCAACCAGAAGGTGTCATTGTGATCTACGATCTCGGATATACAGTTCCAGAACCTTTTATTTAGTAAAATCTTTCCATCAGAACTCATTTTTAATTTTTGGTAATTTTAAATTACAAACGTTGGAATTGGAATTTGTTGTTCAATCGTAAATTGTATGTAGTATCGGTTCCCACTAGATCACCGAAATCAAGCGGTAAGTACCCAGATGGAGAACCGCATGGGAATTCGGTACAAATAGGGCGTGCTGTTGGCAACGCCACATGGGCATCGTACCCCGGCATAAGATACCGGACTTTACAAATTTATTTGTATTGTATCCTTTGAAAATAAAATAAAATAAAAATAAAGGAATTCATTAAAAGGAAGGAAAAATTAGGTACTTAAACCGATTTTTCGGTTTTTGCCGTTCTTGGCATTCTAGAACCCTTCGGGACCCTTCTATCCAACTCATGCCATAAAAGCTCTATAGGGTTTAAATCTGGTGATTGCGGTGATTGCCACATCATGATTTGTAAGATTTTTTCATCTTCCCTCTATTTCGGGTAGTCTTGACAAAGTCTTGACGTGTGGTTGGGGTCGTTGTCCTGAAATACGCATTCTTTGCCAATTAATCTTAGTCCAGAAGTCACAGCGTTTTCTTCCAATATTGTTTTATGTGCCTCCTTATTCAGTTTCCCAATCACCCGTACCAGATCTTCCACTCAACTATAAGAGACACATCCACAGACCATAACAGAACAGCCTCCAGGCTTAACAGTAGGAACCATAGATAAACTAACTTAGATGACAAATTTTCCAGATATTGGAAAATCAAAACTAGTTTTCTACTAATCGCCCCTATCCGTGTGACTCTGTCTGTGAATACGTGTGAATTGTCTCCAATACCAATTTTACACAAATCACGCCCATTCTACTCAAAAAACATCATCGGCACTACACACATCATTCTAGAAACTTTACTTGTAAATTGTTCTCATTCTAGCAAATTTTGACAAGTTATATGTAGAAATGGTAAAAATGTTAGTAATTCACTTACAGTGTGACTGTGCGAAAGTTAAGGGTTTGCAAAAGTATTAGTAGAGTTTGCCATCTAGGTTAGTTCATTTATGGTAGGAACCACACAGCCCGGTAGCATCTCTTGTTCAGCGCTGGATCGAACAAAAACTCTGCATTTTGTGACAAATACCTCGAACTTGGATTCGTCGTTCCATGAAACTCTGTTGAAATCAGCTCCCCATTCTGACCCTTTCTGCTTGTCGCAGGTGGTGTTTTCAAACAGCAACTCGTCCAAATAGTTCAGCATGTCTTAATCTTCGTCAAGGACAGCGGTTTATTCCGTATTTGATTTATTTCGGCGCAGATTTCATGTGCTGTTTTTCATCTAAAGGAATACCTCGACTTATGTCGCTAATTCGTTCCGAAAAAAAGCGTCGTAAGTCAAAATCGACTTAGGTGGAAACAAGAAAAGCAAAATAGATTGGAGATTGAATACATTCTGGCCAAATTTGTCGCCACACTTTATTCATGTTAGAAGCTGTTACATCTTTCCAGGAGTCTGCTATGGTTTTAAAAGCCTGCTGAATATTATAATTCTGCCAAATTTCCTTTATGTATGTCTGCTTTTCTTCATTTTCGGGGGACATATCCAGAGCATGAATTATCTGTTGAAAAGTTCAACGCAAATAATACGCCTTAAAAGAAGCAATTACTCCTTGGTCCATGGGTTGAAGTATCGATGTAGTATTTGGAGGAAGAAAAAGTACTTTAACATTTTCATCAATATTGTCAAGATAGTGAGGATGACCGGGAGCATTGTCCAAGATTGGAAAAACCCTTTCTGAGAGATTATTTTTAAAGTAGTATTTCTTAGCCGCTGGGCAAAATCCCTTCTTAAACCAATCAGTAAACATTGATGAAGTTACCCAGGATTTTTTATTTGATCTCCAAAATACCGGTAGACTATTTTTGTCTATGTTTTTTAAAGTCCTTGGGTTAAGATAATTGTATGTTAACAGCGGCTTAAATCTAAAGTCACCGAATGAAAAGAGTCAACCTATCTTTTGACGTCTTATAGCCAGGAACTGGGCTTACATCTCTGGAAACAAAAGTTCTTCTCGTTTCCAGTACAAACCTGTTTCGTCCACAATAAAATCTTGCCTAGGACTATATTGACCTTCTTCAATTAATGCTTTTAGTTTATTTGAAAACAAAGTTGCTGCTCCAATGTGTGCACTTGCTGATTCCCCAGTTAACTTAATATTATGAAGTTCATACCTATTTTTAAATTTGTCAAACCATCCTCAACTAGCTTTAAAAGTAGAATGTTCATCCGGAATCAACTATACTCTGCGCTTTTGTCTGAATAACAAGAATCTTTCTTCGGTTCAAGTCCTGTATCCACATAAATAAAAGCTTTTCCATTTTAATTCGTACGTTAGGAGGTCCACTCGTATTTTTAGTGATGATGGTATCCGATAGAGAAGTTACTGCTGAAGCGCTTTCTCGCAATTTACTGGCATTTACTTTTATATTGCGCTCAGTTGAGTGCGGAAGTTCTAGGGAACGTGCGATGTCGACGGCTTTTTCGGGTTTATCCAAGCGGTCCAAAAGCGGTTTTGATTGGAATTACCTTCCGCTGCTTTTTGCGCAAATTTCCCGAAGCAGAGGAAGATGATCTTTTTCCATCCATGATATTAAGGTTTCACTTCAACCTAAAGCAATCAAGCAATCAATACGTGCTTTTGTGCTAATTAAAATAAATTAAACATGCAATTTACCAGAATTACTTATCAAATTAAAAAAAGCAAAATAAAATACGACCCAATCTTACAATAACACACTTCTTACTTTGTTTTGCAAAATATCAATAGAAAAATTGCTTAGACGGCTTTTACACAGCCCATGTTTAGAGAGATTCAAATAAGTGCAAAAGAGAGGTATAAGAGGGAAAATGAAACAAAAAAAAAATTTTTCTCGATACACGGCGGGCAAAATTTCCTTTGCATGCTTTTGACATTTCTTTTTCTCCTTCTCCTTTCTTCTTCGCGTTTGCTTTATTACCTCTTTGGCTGTTGTTACGAGCGGGCCCCCGCCAAATTATCAAGGCTTCGCCCATCAATGACGTTGTCTAATAAAAAGCGGGGGCAGAGCATATTACTGGTCTTATCGTAAACATCTTCAGATGACGCCTCTGAATGTTGCTACGATTTGACCAGTTACAAGTTGCCGGTCATAGGTCTTGTTGGCGGCAGGACCACCGGTAGTCCCTACCAGGACATAAATCACGGTACTATGGAAGTCAGGAGCCCCCCGGATTTCGGTCCGGGCCTGACTTGTTGTGATAGGCCCCCTTGTGGGAGCATCATGGTGGCTGTGGTTTAAACCCAAATCGCGGGAAAGGGGCTATTGACCCATTGTAGAGTTGCAAATAAGTACTGGGTGCTGTGACCCTAAGAACAGCAAGAGGTTTTAGGTCGGCCTCGACTCATACCAAGGGTGGAACTTGTGCCTCCAACACAGTTCCGAATTGGTATCAAAGGATTGACGGAGAGCGATGGCAAGGCGTATCCTTGCTCCCATGGATGTATGGGCATCCCGTAAACATAAGTCTACATGACAGGTGGTTTACGTTAAAAACCAGAGACTAATGTTGTTACCATCACAATATCTCAGTATGTCGGATGAATTTAAATGGACCAAAGAATTAACAAACGAGCTGATTTTCAAATATGAAATGTACCCGTCCGAACTGCATTTGGTATCCATGCAATCAATAATCATTTCCGCAGAGTCCAATAAATTGTTTAGCTCTGCAAATGCCATTTTTGCTTTTATAATTTATTTTACTTTCAACTTTCAACACTGCGCACCAAAGATGAAATGAAAGAGAGCTGTCAAATAACATGAAAAATCAAAAAATGAGAAAATAACCAAAACATTCGCATCAAACTCATGCGCTGTGTAAAAGCCGTCTTAGTAAAGTAAAAAAAAGAACAGTTTTTTCGAATGTCAAATTTCAAATTTGCACGGCCTACTAACGCGTTTACTGTCGTAACTCGAAGCATAAATGACGTATGTCGAGGAAAGTTTCCTTAATTTTGCCGACGTCGTAAGTCGAAATGACTTAAGTCGAAGCGTCGTAATTCGACTATTAGCCGATCCTCGTGTATAGTTATAGCTCTAGGACGTTCTGACCGCGGTTTATCCTCAAGACCTCCGGTTTGAGGTTGATACCTGCAACCTGTGCGAAGCAACTTCCCACAGCGATTACCCTTTTTTAAGCAGATCGTTTCTCGATTGTGGTCTCCGCGACTTTTCCGATTTTTAAAGAGTTGTTTCCTCGCGACGGAAAGTATCTCAAATAAATTCCTGTGAATTAAAAGCGTGGTTGACAAATTTTGAGATTTGACAACCCTTTCGATGTAAGGAGTCTTAGACAAGTGCTGTGCTGAATCAACAACCAAAAGTCATAAAATTTATTAAAAAACCTAAACACTTCTCGAATTCCGACATTTGTAAACAAAACGCCCACTGTTCAAAAAGGGGAGTGTAAAATCCAACTTTTATTATCTGAACGTATTGAATATTGTTCAGGTAGAAAATTTCTGTAAAAAAAACATAAAATTTAACCTCTATGCATGAATGAAGTCAGTCGTCTAGGGTGGCCTTAAACTTTTGGCGTGCAGTGTAAATATGATTTGAAGGCAAGATTATGAACATGTATGTTAGCTTGATGTTTCTATACAATTATGCATGATAAATCAAAGAATTTATATTAGCGTTTATTGCTGAATGTAAGCAACAAAATAGGAAAAATTCTTGTGTATCGAATCTGTTTTGAAGTCGACTTTTTGTCATGAATAGTATACGCACCACCATGAATAGTATACGAAACCTGCTGGTTTCCTGCGTTAACCGAATTCGAATGGTTTTCTTTCTATTGGCAAAGATTTTTCACAACTCAATATCCTCTACAATCATTTAATTCATCCGGTCATGTACATATCTATGTTACAATTGTGGGTCTTGCAGAATGTGTAACATTTAGCGAGATACTCGTAAAACGTGGTTCGTGGTTTTATTCCCACCGAATTTTGATGTTCAGCCTCGCTCATTTGCATTTTGTTTTTTTATTTTTGTTTAAAGCTATTGATTACATAATCGAATTTATGAACTATAGTGTATCAAGTGCCACAGAAAGCGTACATTTCCCACTCCACTACTTTTATCTGTGGTAGATAATATAGAAAATATTTTTATTTTTTGTCTTTTTAAATTTACACTTTTCGGTAACTATAGACAGACAGGCAGACAGACAGACAGTGCACAAATGCTTTCAATATTAATGTCAAAAAGCTTAATTACAAGATGAGTCTCAATACTACCACCCATTTGCTTCGGAACTTTTACATTTTGACAAAATATTTTTAATTCTAACTAGACAAACTTAAAGTTATCTACCATATCGAGTATGGTTTTTAATTTATTTAAAACTTGTAAATTTTTAGTAGTTCAATAAGAATACCGCAAACAATTTGCAAATTATTGTAAACGATTTTTTAAAAAAATAAAACACATCCTACATATAACCGGAAAATAAATAATTGATTTAAAAACAAAAAAAAAAAAACAATATTTATAATAAGTTTGTATCAGTTAAAAACAAAAAAAAAAAACACACACAACAAAAAGATATTACTAACTGTAAGGATGATTGTTACGAAATCATCAGTGATTTTTATTAACAAGTATTTACATATAAAAATATAAAAGCAAAAATAAAATTAAAGAAAGAAAAAACAAACAAATATATATAAAACAGAATCATATTACAAATTTATAATAACTTTAATAGTATATAAAGATGTTTGCATTGGAAAAAAATACATATATACATTATTTGCGTTGCGTTTTTAATTTATTTTCAATAGATATTGTATTTAATTTTTTTGTTTAAAGCTGTTTTTTTCTATTATAAGTTTGTGATTCGTTTTACCCTTACCCTTATTTGTCATCCTTCTCATATGCTGCACATTAAGATGCATTACAATAACAATATTCGCATAAAGCGCAAAGACAGCGAACCGGTGGTCAACATTCTATTAGGAGAGTATTATATTATATCTCCCATGTATCTGCATTGCTACTGCTTTACATGAGAAGTTGGCTAAACTTGCCAGCTTAGTTCGACTGAAACGTAACCTGCATCCTTTAGCGCTTTTATCCAATTAATAAGAGTTGCACGATAGTCGTTGCTTATAATAGCGAAGACCTTCCGGACTTATTACTGTGCTTTAATAGGAAATCTTGTTCAGACTTTTTTACACGCCTTAATGTACTCCAACCGTAACTTCGAATTCTCCGGTTATTCCCACTGCGCACCTTACTTTGGTTTTACCATCATCCAACACATCGCATGCCATCCTTATAAACATCTAGCAGACATTTTGAGATCTTAGCGCCGTCCATATAAGATCTTTGGGAACATCCAATGGTTTTCCCAAATCGATGAAAATATGCACATGCTTTGAAAAGCGTTGACCTGTGTCCCACAAAGCTACATTCTCTGCTATGGAGTTTAAAACTGCTAAGTTATCGAATACTCGTACCAGAACTCTATCCACTGGCTTAGGATTTGATCGCTTCTCATCTTACGAACCGTACTGCGTGGGTATTCTTCGATAAATAACATCCGCCTGTTGCAAATTTCGTGGATCTTCGTTAGCAAGTTGTTTGTCTTGTATGTATTTCGGCGATATATTAAATTATAAGCTTGTTTGTCCATGCCTCGACGTAGCATTTTTTCTATTGCTTATCGCCTGCTTATAGGCTGTGAGGGTACCATTTCTAGTGTTATTGCTTATCTCGCATTTTGCGCTACGTTCGTAGTCTAACTCAAGACGCACTTTATCGGTTTCGCTATTACCGATATACTCAGTTCATACTTGAAAAGCTTGCCTTTTGATCCGTACCGTCATTTTCGTCTCATCATTCCACCATCACGTTTAATTTTGCATGCGGAGCCGGTCTTTTGGGATATTGGGACATTCTCTTACATCGAAGTTGTACCACATATTGTGCTCCTCCTTTTGGATCTTAAATCCATTTTGAAACCTTTCTCGCAAATTTAGCGCTCAGACCTAGCCTCTTTCATTATTTAAGTTATGCTCGTTTACAAGAGTGAATAAGTACCCATATTAGCAATCAAAGTTTAAGTTTTTCAGAATTAATTTTTTTATTTTTCAACTTAATCTGTGAGCCACGTTTTCATGCTCGAGAGAAAAATGCTGCAAGGAACCAGGCCGAGAAAGTAGGTACAGTGGATGTGGCAGCAATTCACACCGTATTTCATAGAATTTGGCGAATCTGGATGAGTGAGCTGCTGCGTTGTTCTGGTGGAACCGCATTTTTTTCCTTACCAAATGAGGACGTGTCCCTGTCAGTTTCTTATAATATAAAATGGATACAGTAATTCAATGTACGAGTAGTACTGCTCTTTGATAGTACTTTCTTTCTAAAAAAAAAAGTTAATCCATAAGAATTATTCCCTTGGAGTTCCAAAAAAATTGTAGCCATGAGCTTTCCAGGGGATAGAACTTGGCCTTCTTCGGAGCAGCTTCGCTGGAAATGGATCCAGGTTTCATCAACGATGACGACTCGACGCCTGAACTCCTGCAGATTTCGCTTAAAGAGCTCCAACCAGTGCTTCGAAATTGAGAGCCATATCCGCTTGTGTCCAATGTGAGCAGTCACGAACCCAACCAGCCGACAGCTTTCTAATGCTTAACTTATCATGTAAAATGTTGAGTATCGTTCCATACGATACGCCTATGGTCTGTACTACCTTGCGCACTTTCGTTCGAAGATCAGCAAGAATCATGTGACAGACTGTTTCAACGCAAAACAATGTAAAAACAGTATTTTTATGTCACTTTGTACCATCCTTGTTGTTGAAAAAAGTTTCATTAGAGATGCCTACATGTTACAATATCCGAATTCTTATCTTCCCTATTAAACAAATCGTCTTCATTGCTATGAGCGCTTTCATATGTGTCAGGCCCGGCTTCATCGGAATCAGATTCGACAGCCAACACATTCCAGAAACACTCTTGCTTCATGAGGCAGCCTGATCAGATAGGGAATAGGGAATAATTTTTCGGTGAGTTTAGGATTGATAATTGAGTTATATGGTTGTCTTAAAAGATTTTGTGACTTGGAGGTACTACCCACTGAGTTCTCAATAAAAAGATCTGCACTGCTCTAAACAGTCTTCAGGCTAAAAAAATGTCAAGTCGTGAGTTTTTACACGCCCATTTTAGCGTCTATCAAGTTGAGTATTTAAGAAACTCATCATTTAATTTTAATATTTGCATATGCAACATTGTAATTTTTTCCTTAAATTCAAGTTGAACATATTTTGTTTTTGATATTTATTTAAAACCGTAGCTTTTTATAAACAAATTTATGCAATAAAACAATTGTTAACGAAAAACTCTCCAAGATATCATTGAAAACTGAATCAAAATTGAAAGTTAATAAACAAAGAAACATAACTATTCAAAGAAATCACACTATTGTATTAGATGCCTTCAATCAGAGGCATTTTTTAATGTTAAACCAAAAAAAAAAAAAAATAATAGAAAAAAAAAACATACAATGTCTAAGTTATTAAAAGGAAAGAAAAAATTAATAAATTTGTATAAAACGAAAGAAAAAAAAAACAGCAAAAAAAGTGTTTAATAACAAAACTAAAAATATCTATATTAAATACAAATAAAAAGATTTTTAATTAAAAAAACAAATAGTATTTATTATTCTCTTTTTTTTATAATTAGCGCGCGGGATTATGAACACCCTTTAAATGTGTGCACACAGTGCAAAGGAAGGTTAGATACCCATTTCCATTGGTTTTGAGTGGTTGCAAGTTATGACTGGGAAATGAAATAGAAAATTCAACAGGGCATTCTGTAAGCGAGTTGGAACGGCTTAGGAAGAACACCTGAAGGTGGTCTTAAAGATAAGCGGATGAGCATTCATAGTGAGACGGGTGCTCGAGTTCACGGTTTGGATTGAAAGGGCGGAATACTACTGGTAATTTTCAATTGGAATTAGTGAATGGATAAGGTGAGGAGTGAGGAGTTTTCCTGCGCGGTTTTGAATTCTATCTAGCAGGTGCAGAGTGGTTATAAGAGTACATCGACCAGGTATCGGAATTGTAGTCCAATTTTAAACAAATAATTTCTGATATGATAACGGCAGACCCAAAGTTGTAAAGTATTTCTTGCATCACTTGCGGAAACCTAGACATACCGCAGCCTCTTTTGCGACATTAAATATCTGGTTAACTGACACATAAACCACACATACGAAGAATGGGAAGTTTGTCGGTTTCACCGAATCAAGCATGAAACGTACCGCTGTTGTTGTCAACACAACCAACATGCCTGTCGCTGCTCTTAAAGCTTCTATTTTCACTGGTATCACTTTGCCCAAATACTTCCGTGATTTGGGTTATAACGTAGCCATGATGGCTGATTCTACCTCTCGTTGAGCTGAGGCTCTTCGCGAAATTTCAGGTCGTCTCGCTAAAATGCCTGCCAATTGTAATTACCCAGCCTACTTGAGTGCCCATTTGGATTGCTTCTATGAACGTGCCGGTCATGTCAAGTGTTTGGGTAACCCAGAATGTCAGGGTTCCGTTTCTATTCTCGGATCCTGTCTCTTCTGCTACACTCGGTATTCTACAGGTGTTCTGGGGTTTGGTTAAGAAACTTGCCCAACGCAAACATTTTTCCTCCATCAACTGGCTCAATTCGTACAGTAAATACGAGTACATGCGTGCCCTTGATGATTTCTATGACAAGAACTTTGTGGAATTCGTGCCACTTAGGACCAAGCTCAAGGAAATCCTACAAGAGGAAGAAGATTTTCTAGAATAGAACTCTTACTCTTCATATGATCGTTTCTGGCCATTCTACAAGAAAGTCAGGATGTTGAGGAACATTATTGCCTTCTCCGATATAGCCGACTTCGATAAACTATACTAGGACTTACAACAAGCCTTCATGAATCTAAAAGACTAAACCACCTCAAGCCTTTGTTGTTTATATTGTTAAATAGCAGGTAACCTTTTAAAAAAGGAAAAAAAAAAATGTTTACATTGTAAATAAAATGCCCAAAATGTCCTTTTTCTTACCCAATCCGTTTATTTGCACTTAAGCAGCGACAATAACTTATTTTCTTCTTTTATGTGCTTACACACTTCATTCTCGTCCGTCGCAAAAATGTCCTTCCAAATGAAGAGAGCATAAGAAATCTTAAAATGTACAATACGTTGCTCACCCAGATATCAACACACTGTCCTTCGGGTGTTGTCTGTCCAGAATGCCGAATCCACCCATACTTGTGTATATTGAAACGGCCCGTAATAACGGTCTCAGTATGAGGATACAGGGATACAATTCTTTGTAAGGAGCGTTAAAGGTCGAATCACTGTCCATTTTGGGGATTTTTTAAATAAAGCAGTAGTTGCGTAGAAATTAAAATTGAACTTCGAATTGGAACACTACGCACGTACATGGCGAGACTGCGGTGAAGAAAGAACAATTGCACTAGTTCATAGACAGGTAGCTTCAGACCTGAGGGATCTAAGAGGCATGAGCGGGGGTCTACCTGTTTTTCACTACGTGCCAAAATAGCTGGCCTGTACGAGAATTTACAGGAGTTGATGTACAAATATATTTGCTACAATACATCTACTCTGAACTCCCGAGCCCTGTGAGGTATCTATGCCTGCTGAGATAGTAAATTTAAGCCTTAGGTTCTACTTATCCTTGTAACTACTTAAAAACTAACTCCAGCATTTAAAGCTTTCCCAAACGGAAGGAGGCTGAATTCCCTAGGCCTCATTTGGATTCTAAGTAACGATGTTCTTACCTTGCTGGAAATAGAAGGTATATATTTTATTACAACTACGCACCCAAATACTTTTCTCTATCGACTTGTGCACCAACTAGTAAGTGTCCTTAGATACAATCTTGCTCATAGTTTTTTTCCACAAGAAGTTCTCCATACTTCAAAATCAAATAAAATTCTCTTGGAATTTAGCGATAGCACTTTTTGTTGAAAACATAAATACCAATATTTATAGGTCTCACATTTATATTTGTGCGCAAAATAATAAAATTAAAGTCTTTTACCATAAACCAGTACAAATTAAATAAAAATAAAAGTAAAGAGTTCTTAAAACAGATACACAGAAGGATATAACATAAAACTTAGAGATAAAACATTGAGTATTACAGGTACGTATACATATATAAATGAGTCCGTATAAGGCAGAGAGAAGCTTAATTGATAAGTTGAGAGAATATGCGAAAGTATTGAAGTAAAGTTTAACAAGTATGAAGTCCTTATGTCTAGGCATTTTCACAATTCCTTTCCATCACTGGTCGTTTGTTTTCTTTGCTGTTGTTTTTCACAATAGAGGGCGCTCATCAATTGATCATCACTGGGATTTAGTGTAGTCCTTGTGTTAGAAATGCGGAACTCAATGAAATAGGCAACGTGCGACTAATGGTTTGGCTTGATGTTGCGCGGAGTGTTGGCACAGCTGTTAGGACTGTTGGTGAGACAATACTGTATCCGTGGGTCGGTGTAGAGACACGAAGATATGAGGTTGCTGGCAGTTGAACAGCTGCTTGTAATGAGACTGGATGCAATTGAGATGTGGTAGCTGGAGTTATATCGGAGTAACGCATAGCAGCATTGTTTGCATCTAAATTTCGTCGAAGTTCTTCGTTAAGTTGGAGGTTACTCAGGGCATTCAAGGTGGATGACGTTAACTGAGTATTGCCATTTAAGGAGCCCAATGTAAGGCCGTTGCTGATAAGACCACTGCTTAGGAAACCATTCAAACTTAGGTCGGCATTGAGAGTATTTATTAGGCTACCACCTCCTCCATTGCCTCCATTTCCGTTCCCATTTCCATTTCCGTTTCCATTGGCATTTCCATTTTCGTTGCCATTTCCATTTGTAGACTGGTGAGCAGAACCTCCGATTTCTTCGCTTCGTTCATTGGAAGTATCTACTCCGTTTGGACTCTCTGTCTCAACAGAGGTAGGTTCTCGAGAAATTCCTCCAGTTCGCTCTTGCGATCCATTGGATTGCTGTTCGTCCTGACCTTCATTGCCATTTTCTTCACCATTAGATGGTTGTTCGGCAGCTCTCAATTCAGCTTCTCTATAAGCAGCAAAGTGCTCAACTTTGGCCATTGCTACCTCAGGAGTATCCTCAACTGGCTTTGGTGCGGTCTTATCATCAATTGGAGCCTTTGGTAGATTAGTAGCTGAAGCTTGGAATCCATTTGCACTATCTGCTGTGTATTCTACTGTTTGTAATTCTCCATCAGCATCCACATAACTATAAGATCCACGGGTAACGCCATCTAGTGACTTGTATTCAGCTTTTGCAGAGGGTCCTCCACTATATCCATACGAGTACTGACCTAAACCATCTTGGGCATGGTATTGAGTGGTAATTGGAATAGCAGCGCTATACAAAGCCGGAGAAAACTGCAACACAGTGGCACCGGCTACAGCCAAAGTCACAACGAAAACTAAGAATGTCTGCATCTTCAAAGTAATCCAGGAGCAACGAATGTAATCCAAATGTTTGCTGATTCTAAGATGAGATCACAAAGTGAACTGATGCTTTTGCGTCAAGTGCAGTCGACTTTTTATACCCATTATCTAACTGTCTGTTGGTTAAGTAGACTGGACAATTGCATCAGTTTTCATCCCTTGCTTTGTGGACGCTGTCAGTCAGTTGGGACTGACCTCGAAATTACCTGCTAATACTCTGCTGGGATCCAATTTCCATTTCATCCGATGGAACTGCAAAACATACGCAGACTCATGTACACGACTATTGCACCGCACATATGACATGGAGATCGGATGACAATGTGTGTTGATGAAATCTTGAAGTCTTGAAATTTTGAAATCTCTATATCCAGTGCAATTTAGGTGTCTGGTGGGCCTGTTATGATTGCATCCGAAATTGATAGGTGATTGCTTGGTGGCTAAGTAACATATGTATAGGCACCTATTTTCATGATTCCTCTTTATTAGTGGCACAAAAGTGAAGCCACATTCAGCAGGTAAATTGTGCTCGTGATCCAATTGTAAACTGATCCGAACTAGGAGCTGCTACGAGCACATAGCTTTGACCTGGGTACGGTTAAACGCTGCGGCAGAATTTCAAAGCAATTAAGTGAGTCTTAGATCAATGTACAATACTTGTGCTCTGTGGTAGCTCCGAAGTAAGTTGTCCCTTGTGTTAAAGTGATGTTCTTGTGGCAGAATGGAATTCTTTACAAATTCAAATTCTTTTACCTGCCAGCTGATGTGCTCTAGTTACCTTTTTTTCACATATCAACTTACTTGTACACTCTGTATCATGAACATTTCTATGGAGAAGGTCGTTGTTTTTGAAGTGTTCTGTGGGTTGCATCATTTGCGGTAGGTAGCCGAGTTGAGGTATTCTAAGCACTCTGGTAAACTGGTTCATTTAAAGAAGGTTTCGATTCTAAAGCCACTGTGGTTTTTCAACTTTGCAACTGGTAATGGCTGTGCCGGTGATATATTTAATTACAGCGATGAGAAACAATATTGAAAGCGAACGAAAATGATGGTTAAAGTGCTGCTGAGCTATCGACTACCTAGAATTTTATAATTGTTGAGTCGTAAGGTTTGCAGTTAGTCCCATTATAGTTAATTAGGGTCTCGTTTTTGTTTGCTTTAGATACTTAGTCACTTGGCAACTACGAAGAGATGGGAAGTGTTGAAAATTCTGGGCGAGTACGTTAATTGCTAATTCTTTCTTTGGCGAAAATCCTGTCCAAATCCAGACTCTAGCTTTGAAGATGCGGTCACTCCTATATTTATTTGCGTTCGATATATAGGCCAATGCAGGGTAACACATTTAAAAGCTTTTTCCGTCACCAAAACCGATAGCAGATAAGAACCATGGACACATGTATGATTCAGTTCATTTGCAATTCTATTTAGGCGCGATAGTATTGACAGAATCTTTGTTGAAGCCCTCAATTAAGCGAAACTCTTCTTTCTTTGGGTGGTTCTTTCTAGTCTAGTGAGAGCAGCTTTTCCCTTGTCGCGTCGTATCGAGACCAAGGGTCTGAGTAAGGAAAAGGATACTAGATGGAGTTAAAAGCGACCTCCTTGACTGCCAGATTCGCTGCTACTGCAAAAAAGGTTATGGTGCCTTGAAGTCCGTTCATATTTAGGCAGACATGGCAAATTTCAGTGCGATACTGTCTTTAGTTTTGTTTTGACTGCTGATTGTTGTTGACGTGTTTAGCATCATATTGAGTATGTTCTCTCATAAAGCATTATTTTTTGAGAGGCAAAACGGCGAAGGAAACAAAAGAAAAGTTAGATAAATATTATGGGGCTAATGCTCCGTCAGACTACAAATATCAAATATTGGTTTCGAGAGTTTCGTGATGGCCGCAACTCCACTGAAGCCAGCACGAGTGCTTCGAAGCGGCCGAGGGAGGCTCGATGGGTCGGAAAGGTTATAGCGCCGGTTTTCTGCGGTTGTCATGGCATACTCTTCGTGGCCTACCTCGAAAATGGAAAAACCATCAACAGCGAGTATTACTGTGCATTAATGGAGCGATTGAAGGCCGAAATCGCTGCAAAACGGCCTCACATGAAGCGAAAAAAAATTTTGTTTTTGCGCCGGCGCACAAGAGCATCGCAACCACGGCGAAAAGCAATTACTTACGGCTCCAATTGCTGTCGCATCCACCGTATTCGCCCGATTTGGCTCCCTCGGACTATTATCTCTTCCCAAACCGCTAAAGATGGCTCATCAATAATAAATTCAGCTCACACGAGGAAATCATCGACGCCACGCAGGAGTATTTTGCAGACCTTCCGGAAAATTACTTTTCGGACGGGATCAAGACGTTGGAAAATCGCTGGAATAAGTGTATCAAACTAAAAGAGGACTATATTGAGTAATATAAAAAAACATTTAAAAAAAATTTTTTTTAATTCCCAAGGAGGTCACTTTTCACTCCATCTAGTACGAACATAAGGAATAATTCTGAGTTATTCCGAGATGTAGCAAGTTGTTTTTCCAAGCGTCGATTTTTTTTTTAGAATAATATTGGTTACCTGCGTTTTCAGGGGTTTCCTGCGTAATATTTTCTACGCACTGTTAGGGTGATTCTAAAACAACTTTGTAAAAACATAAAACCAGTTACGTTATTTGTAATCCACAGGGATTGAGGCGGGCCCGTTTTGGTGCTTAGTGTTTGTGTGATGGCATATCTATCAGACCCGTGTTTTAACCTAACCTTAAACTAACCTACGTTATTTGTAACACTTATTTATTTGAAATTTATTAGATATCTATTAGTCAGTTCGTCTTAAGGTTTGGGTTGCTAAATGTATTTGACGTGCGTTCTCGTCTACTACTACTACTACTACTCGTTGAATGTCAAATCCTTTTCATTGCTCTGTTCTTGTATATACGTGTGTCTCTCTCTAACAGCCACAGCTTTAAGCTTGAACACAAACGGATTCTAGTTCGGACATTAACATTCTGGTTCGTTTAAACTGTTCTTATTGTCGGACTTTAAAAAGAAGATGACAACACCTTTATAGCCGGACCCGTTGGACGCAGTAGGTTAGGTTAGGTTAAACCTATTAGCCCCTTGTGATGCCACGTGGATCTGTGATTTTCCTACTTTTGGAACCAATCTGAGCTTCTGACGAAGCGTTGGAGACTGTTAACGTCTATATTGTTTAAATTGTTTAAGTCATTGTAGAAGAAAGCTCCTAAATGGAGTTTTGAGAGAGAGCTGTGCATGTACAGAGTAGGTGGAGAACTATCTCCTCCTCCTCCTCCTCATCCATCCAGTTCCTTTTTGCGTGCTTGCCTATAAGGCAGTGTCCAGTGATGACACCCATGATAGCGCTGAGATGTTTTCTAATTAGGAAGATCAAACTCTTAGAGCGGTTCAAGTCCAGTTTTGGCCAGATTTGTTTGGTTGCTGGACGTATTGACACAACAGTCCACCTGTGGTTTATTCTACTATGTAGTAGCATCCAGTTCTAGTTTGCACGTTGTATGTCTGGGTGTCTGTGCCTAATGATCTCCAGGATGTCATCTGGCGAGGAGGGGTCAATTGCGATCCAGGTGCGGGTTCTATTTCTGTTAGGGATATCCTCCTTAGCCACAACCTTGAGACTTGCATCCGACCAGATTTCTCCTAATCCAAACACGGTTTGATCGGCACAGTCAGCATCGCTTGTGATGGGAGGTGGTCGGGACTTTTCCCGCAAGATGGCCAAGAAGCTGTCCGAAGGCTTTAACTTGACCATCTGCCACCGTTCAGATGAAATTGATTGCTTTTATCGATCAGCGTGATCGTTATTGCGCCTTTTAGGACTTTGTTAAAAGACCTTAGAAATATGACGCCGGAAGGCCCGGAGGGTGATTTTGGCGCTTTTAATTTTGGGCCGTTACGGTTTCTTCCAGCGATCTCTGGCGCTTAGAGGAGTCTTTTTGGTAACAGTGGGTAATCTGTCTATTAGGATGTTGTTGGCCCACTTTATTTTGTTCGGAATAAATCCGAGGGTTTTGATTATGTGTGCGGTATTTCGGTGTCTGATATTGAGCTCCTTGGAATGGGGCTTGCCGACGCGGCTGAGCCTCTGATTTGTCTTTTGGGGGAGGAGTTTTGGTAGCTGCCATGTCCATGGCTGCCACAGTCTTGCCACTCCTTGAAAGTTTTACGGGGTTTAGCTCAGTGCTCTTGCCTTTAGAAGGTGCACCATGGCCTGGCACAATTTTGGTTTTGATCATCATTGCAGGAGCCTTGACGGTGGTCGGTGTGGGTAGGTGTTGCATTACCGTCCGGTATTGAAGAAGTACTTACGTCGAGTTTTGATTTTGATTTCATATGGAATTCCAGAGTGGCGGATAAGCTGAGTCCATCTGTACAGAGATCCGCTGTATACAGATAAGGCTATTGAATCCGGTGGTCGCCAGATATCTGGATATTCCATTTGCGTCTGAACTTTTTTTAAAATACTGGATCATCAGCCATCCTGATCCTCGCCGCGGGTCATATGACTCCTTGATCCATAGGTGGAAGAAGGACCTACGGAAGGGCGAATGGGAATCGGGGTAAGGGTCCTTTAGTTTCAGGGCTCATCTGGAGAACTTCTAAAACTCATTCAAACGTAGCCCCGGATCAAGCCGTCTAAGACATTTCTATGAACAACATCTGAACAACCATGTTGAATACAAAAGGTCTCATAATATCCATACATGAATCATGAAGAGCCCCTCCAGCCGACATTTGTTACAAATGTAAGACAGCAAATAATCGACCTAACGACCATGTCAGACCATAGAAACATCGAATCGGGAATCGGATGCGAGTTCTTTTAAAGAAATCCGAGAAGAACCAACTGGACACGTTTTAAAGAGGAGTCCAGCATATCCGTCAATGCTTTGTCTAAGCTCAGAGCAAGACATAAATAGAAGAAGCTGTTTAGAATTTATGTACCCTTAAGATGTTTGCACATGGTGTGGGCGAAAGGGAGTTAGGGAGGGAAAAAAAGAGAGATACCAATGTGCGCTGGTTTTAAATGTTTGCAAGTTCGCAAGACTGGGCTACAAAATCTAGAAGGAGTACACGCTGGGCATTTGTATCCACATTTAGGGTCATTTCGACAACATAATCTGGACAACATGTGTAAATTGGACGGATCACTAGCTTTGCGGATAAGGACAATACTATTGAATAGGATCTTGATGGTGGATGCAAAGAACGCCCAATATGCGATGGCCGTTGTAAAAAGATGTTTCCCGCAAGGCCTCGTTCTGTCACCACTGGTACATATTGGTCGCCTCACTGCTTAACGCTCTCAGTAGTTTTGACGCGGATGGCCAAGTATATACAGATGATTTAGCTGTGCTATCTCTTGGATTTTGTCTAGCGACTGTTTGTTTTAAAGCGCAGGATCTAAACGTGATCGACGATTGGTGCACTAGAAATGGGCTTTCAGTCAATTCTCTCAAAACTGAGATTGTCCTTCTTACGAGAAGGATGAAGCTGACTGATCAAACTTATCTAGTACTTAATGGCATTACCATCCAATTTCCCAACGAAGCTAAGTATTTGGGTGTCATCTTGAATAACAAACTTCTTTGGACTAAACATGTTACGGTGAAAACCTTCAAGACACTGTTGGGTTTCTGGTGGATTAAAGTAGCTTTTGATAACGCACTCGGCTTGCCACTGACGAATGTCCTTTAGATATACACGACTGTGATAAGACCAACCATATCCTACTTGTCGGTGGTGAGGTGGAACGAGCTTTCACTGCGATTTTCGTCGGACTTCAATGAACGGCTGACGTGGCCGGTTTTCCCTAGCTCAGCTATCACTGCTCTGGACATACTGGTGAATGTCCTACCACTTGATATTCGAATTTTGTGCCATTTCCCATTAAAAGAGAAGTGCTCTTTGGTACAACACGCACTGGGGTCTTGATAACCCTCCCGACTGTCTTTTGACTGTGGTCTTATGGATATGCCGTCCGATGTAGACATCTAAACTCCTGTTCTTGTAAAAGTACATAGTCGACTTTCTTTGTGCTGAGGTATGGTGCCAGGAAAGAAATGTAGTTGGGTTTTCTCGGATGGCTCCAAAACCGATCTGGGACGTGGCACAGGTCTCTTTGTGAGGGATGACAGCGTTAGATTTCACTCGTCGTTAGGAGAACTTGCGTGTGGCTTCTGTTGCAATCCAGATGGCAATTAATTATATTGTGAAAAGTTGGTGGAAGGGGCGAAGTATGTAATTTTGTGGCAACCAAGCCACACTAAAAGCTTTGCTGAGTCTTCTCAATACTTCCAGTCTCGTGCGAAAATGCAATACATCTCTGAACGCGGTTGGAAGTCAAAAAGGGGTCATAGGTAATGAGATCACCTTGCTTGGGTCAGAGGAGACCTTCTTAGGACCCGAACCTGCGTTGGGACTGGCAGCGTGCATAGTTAGGACTTTCATTGGCAGTTGAGTTTCTAGTAAGGATATTTGGAGAAGTCATGACAGATAAGAAAGGCGGCAGATAAAACTAAAGTTTTCTACATTTCTAAAATCTATACGACGATGGTTGTTGAAAGGATTTTTCGCCTTCAGAGATGTAATATCGAACTCTAGAGGCTGTATTTGAAATATTTAGGACATGTAGAGCGATTGAATATGAATGGAGGAACAACATTATGGAGGAAGACCTTCGCTTAGATGACGCTCACAAGTAGAAGATGACTTTAATTATCTGACGGCAGTTGGTAGAGACCCTATATTCACCCTGAACTGAAGTGCCATCTAAGTAAGTAAATGAGTATACTGGTGTACGTTGGCCTCAGTTTAACGTTGTAATCGTTTCAGCAGTACACTCGTAGCACGAACTCCTTGCGTCCTCAGGGGACACACATTATAAATTGTTTAGGCGAGGCAGGTGTCACACATTATAAAGGATACTTCCTTCCTTCCTAATTCTTGAACCTTTGCTGGTGTTTTCGGTACTGGAGCGATCTTGGCTTCTGATCTCGAGGTTGGCACGCTGATGTCTATTTGTACATAAATCCAGGAATACATTTCCTCTTTCTGTCAGTGGCATCTTTTTCGAAGGCCGATTAAGGAGACACATCTATTGTCTACTTATTTGCAATGCGGTACACAAGTTCTTCTGTTTGGATAGGTTGTAATGAGAATTCAGTGACTGTTTACAAAAGTTTCATTCAGGGGCAAACTTCAATGAATTTGGCATGCTACGACGTGGAATCCAGGCGAAATTTTAAGTAGGAAGCAGTCTGCGTAACATGAGAAACGTGATTGACGTAGCTAATGCCGTAAAAGGTCTTTGACATTCATTGCCAGTGTAACAATGCCATGTCGAAAGGCCGGCTATACCACTCTTGAGATCATTAAGAAGTTCTTTGCTGATTCCATCGAGAATGGTTTACATAAATTTTTCCATTCGCTGTCATTAATCATTAAAAATGGATTTTTTTGCAATTGACATTTATTGCGGGAACAAGTTTTTGAATAACGGAAGACAGGCCGCCCATTAGAAAGTGATTAGCAAAGAGCATTCCGGTGACAGCTCGTTTTGTATATATACCATTTATAAGTTCAGAGTCGATATCAGTTTCAGTTTTCGTTTCAGTAGATACAGTTCAGCGCGCAACAATGAAATTTTTTACTAGTTGTTTAGTCCTTTGCATTATTGCCATTAGCCAGGCTCAGATTCAGGATACTCCAGAAACCGTCGCAGCTAAGGCAGCTCATTTTGAAGCGGTTCGCCGTGCAGAGGCACTTATTGCCAATAGCCCTCAACCAAATTACTTACCCCAACAGCCGAGACCAGCAGTCTTGAAAACATCACAGCACAAATTGGGTCTCAATGTAGACGATACACCTGAAGTTGCTGCCGCTAAAATTGCTCACTATGAAGCGGTTCGTGAAGCTGAACGTGCCACAGCTATTGCAAATGCCACTAATCGCGAACAAGGTCCAACACCAATTGGTGGCCATGTGTATTCTGCACCACCTGTGCCAATTCAAATACACCATCCAGCTCCCGTTCATCAAATGGCTTCAGTCCATCGTCCTTCGCCTGTTAAATATTCAACTCCAGCTCAATACAACAATGTAATTGTTCCTCACACTATGCAACATCAACTGGGAATGAATGTACGTGATACACCTGAAGTAGCTGCCGCCAAACTCGCTCATTACAATGCTGTGCGTCGTGCTGAACAAGCCGCCGCTTTATTATCTCCTGGGGACGATGGTTCATACAGAGTTGTTCCTATGTACCATGCACCAGCTCCAGTTGGGCCTGTTCAATTAGGTGATGCACCCGAAGTTGCTGCAGCCAAAGCAACCCATTTAGAGGCCATACGTCGTGCTGATATGTTTGCTGGTCAACGATATGTTGATAACATGCCGCTACGAGTACCGATGACAGTTCCAATTATGTACCAACCAATGCCAGTATCCTACCATCAGGTTCCAGTTGTTGCTGTGCCCCAAACCAACCAACATAAACTCGGCGTGAATGTTCATGACACTCCTGAAGTGGCTGCTGCTAAGGCAGCTCATTTGGATTCTGTACGTCGGGCTCAAAGGATTGCTTCTGAAAACGAAGAGATTTTCTCATCTGGTTCCTTGCCATCTAATAATTACTTCAGTCATCCCGCAAGGAACTATAGACAGATTAATTATTAATATATTCGATGCATCGAAAGTGATGCCAGTCTAGTGTTTTTTTCATTAAATAAAATTTGTTAAAAAATACGTAAACGTATATAAAAAGTGTTTTTGTTTGTAATAATAACGGTAGTACTAAGTAGGTTAAGTACCTATTCGAATACTATAAGAGCATTTAACGGTCTTCCATCAGCTTCTACACCGCTATCATTAAACGCTGGATACCAGTAACAGCATCTTCAAGATACAATTAAATGTGCTGCGTTTCGGTGAGGCAGCCTTGTCGTGGTAGAAAGGCTTAAGAATTTAAGATCCAAGAGATATTAAAATTCTCAAGTTTTGAAAAGATACCAGCTGTGATTTTGAACTAAACATCCTGTCTCGACTATTACGTATAAATAAGTATGGAGCACTCCGGGTGCCAATGCAGTGATGTTCTCAATTGTGATCATTGCCGCCATTTTAGATGCATCAATCACTGCACTTTCAAATTTCAGTGATTTCGGTGATGCCTTCTACTTATGCAGCAATTTTGTTAGATTGAACTGTAACGATAGACAGCCTGGTAGTGGTGAAGGGGCGCCTAAACCCAATTAAAAATGATAGGCGTCTAGTCAGAGCGCTGCCCCTTTTAATTTGAATCAACAGCAGAAGCGGTGCCTTTTAAATGAGTCGGATGCGAGAGAATAACAATTTGACATGTTATGGTGCAAAATAATTCAAGGAGAAGTCAAATCTGGCAAAGCTTCTATTGAACTCAGAGTAGGTAGAGGGTAGAGGAAATTGTTCAATAAATAGTGTCCTCACTTAATGTTTTGAACTGATGAACCCACTACCCCGCAAAATGTAGCGATTTCATAAAGCATTTACAAAATTTCTAAAGTGCCCGTCCCATAGAATCCGTAGCATCCGTTACTTTGCCGGATAGGTTAACGATTACGTATTTAACGGAAATAACGGTCCCATAGAATCCTCCACTTACGTGACAGTTTGTTATAGCTGAGAATGTTTTCTTTTGAAGCGTGACAGTTTCTCTACATTCTCTCAATGCTTCCACCAATTAAAATGATTACTCTCTGTGAACGTGTGAACTTCAATGCGTGAATGTGTGAACTGTCAATGGACTCAACGGATCTCCTTCCATAAGAAAGTGTATATTCTATGGGATGACCTGTTAAGCTGGCTACTTGTGAGTTATTTGAATGGAAACGGATGGTTTAGAGCCGTCAGAAAGGACACACATTCCTTC
Source organism: Volucella zonaria (assembly GCA_963966105.1). Taxonomy (NCBI): domain Eukaryota; kingdom Metazoa; phylum Arthropoda; class Insecta; order Diptera; family Syrphidae; genus Volucella; species Volucella zonaria. The sequence goes on along the minus strand of OZ014534.1, from coordinate 78,420,617 downwards.
TTTCCTTATGTTCCTTGATCTAGGAATCAAGGATCCCAAGATTCTGAAAATAACCCAGGTGAGCTAAGCGCAAAAGATGCCCAGATTATATGGTAATTTGTTGAACAGTATTGAAGTGGCCCTAATGCACTGCAGGTATTCGCAGTAGTGGGCAAAATCGTATCATCACCTGCACGTGGTACCTGCTGGATAGCTATGTATTCGTATCTAATAGCGATCAAGTGATGAACGTATGGTGAGTCTGAGTGTACTATATATGGTGAGCAAAGTCTAACCACCACAATGTCTGGCAAAGGACTTAGGCTTATTGACTTTGCGGCGGGACGAAATGTCTTCATAGCAAGCACACAAGAAGATGTCGGAAATTACAACAAACTACTCAAGGGGACATGGCAGTCTACGGATCATTGAACGCTTTAATTATTTTGAATTATTTTGCGATCGATGCGTCCAGTATTCTGGATGTCCGAAAGTTTCGGGAAGACAACATTAACGGATACCTTATTGCAGCCAAGATGTGAATGCGGATCTTCTAATTATCAAGAAAAAAGAAGACCTATTGTGAAAAGATCTAACATAGAAAAGCTGCAATCGTAAGAGATCCCCAAAATCGTTTAACAACTGCTATGTTGCCAGGATCAAGCGTCGAGGACAAGTGGCAACGTTTCCAACGTGCGATCAGTGACGCTGCAACTTATGTGTTGGGTTTCAAGCGACCACCACCAAGAAAACGCTGGTTTGATGAAGAATGCTGGCATACGCATACAGCTAAACAAGAAGCAAAACCAGGCGCCGCTTCAACGAAAGTCCCAAGCTGCTCATGGGCTTAACGAACAAGAGAGACTGGAAGAACATCGGCTTCTCCAGAAGAAAAAAAAATTCCACTAGAAACGCGAGATCGAAGTTATTGAGAGTTTGTTCTCCAGAAACAACGTACGGAAAATTTAACAACAGGTTAAAGGAAGAAGAAAAGAAGAGATGAAGAACGAAAACTTGCCATGTAATAGAATCATAGTCTGTGCTGAAAATATGAGAAAAAACTTCTTGTGTAGAATTTATAAGGCCGACGAGTACCAGCATACCTCCGCCGTAGGTAGAAAAGACTATTCAACTTATACAACGATAGCCAAAAACTTCCGTCCACCTGACCAAAATGAAGTGAGGAAAGCAATATCTAAGCTTAAATCCAACAAAGCTCTTGGATCTGACGGTTTGTCGGCAAAGGTATGCATACAAAGATGCTAGGATGTTACACGTTACACCAACTCAACTAAGAGCTGGTCAGAAGAGTGTATGCCTGATGAATGGAATCTCAGCATCCTTTGCTCGATCCACGAAAAGGATACCTCAACTGCGCACACTATATGTAGAAGAACGCTTGATGCTCCGTCAAGGTTGGTAACGAATTAAGCGAAACCTTTGGTGTCAAAAAGCTTTTAGACAAGGTGACGCGCGGTTATGGGACTTCTTCAACATCATACTTGAAAGTGCGCAACTCACAAGGTAACACCGGAGGCAGAATCCTTTAAAAGCCTGCGTAACTACTAGCGTATGCCGATGATATTAACAAAGTTGGTAGAACTCAGTGGGCTGTAGTAGGTGCGTTCGTTAGTATTTAAAGGGAAGCTGCCAAAATGGGTTTGGCGATAAATGATTGCAAAGATAAGTATAAGTATGCTATCAACAAGAAGGGACACAGAACATCGATGAATTGGGCAGAACGTCACTATCGACACTATAATTTCTGCCAATTGCTATGAATTCTTCCTCAGCAGATATTAAACAAAGAATCGCCAATCTCTGTTTCCTTGGGCTAGGAAGACCCTATTCCGAACAACTAAGCAGACTCTCATATGTATATGAGATGTTGATCATCCCAGTCCTACCTTATGGCACTGAGGTATGGACTCTATCGACAGTGGATGAAAATATCTCCGATCGTTTCGAGAGACAAATTCTTCTTAAGATATTTGGTCCCGTTTGCGGGTAAGGCTCAACGACAAACCATACGAGCTGTACGGCGATATCGACCTAATCAAAAAACTGCGCGTAAGATGGCTAGAATATGAACTGGACGCCATTATTCCTGCCTTCAGTGTCTTAGGATCTAACACGGAGAAGCAACGCAGTAGAGTAATACCTCGCCTTTGGTGGTGCATGCAAGTGGAAGAGGGCTTCAACCGACTTGAAGTGCGAAACCGGAGCGAGCTGACTAAGAATCGAGCTAACGGGAGAAGCCTGTTAGATGAGGCCCAGATTCCCTCCGTACTGTAGCGCTACTTGAGTTAGTAAGTATGTTGAGGTATTCGCAATAGCGACAATCTACCCGTGGTATTTTCGACCGGTGCACAAATTCTGAACGCTTCAAGGGCTAAATGGTAGATTAGGGCTAAAATCGATCAGAATATGCAGGTGATTCGTGTAAGTGCTCTTCGTACGCGCGGCTTTTCCTGGTTGATTGAAAGGGTCGAACCTCACTGACACCGTAAATTGGAAATGCTGCTAGTGGCAATAGTCTAAACGATGCGATGCCAACACTGTGTTCATGACTGTTTGCATTCAAGCGGGGGGAGGGATGTAGAAAGCGGACCTCAAAAAGTAAAGCGCTCCATACAGAACACTCTTGAACTCCTAAGTAAGTCTGTGCAGAAGGCTTTCCGTCTTGAATATAAAACCTCACATACGAGTAATACCCATAAAAGAACCACTACGTGGAAAATACGGATATGTGGTATTAGATGTTTGAAAGTTTTCACACGGCTACGTGACGACTCAACAGAAAGACCGAATACTCGTCTTTTTGTGAGTTCACTCTAACCAGCTAAACCTGCGCAACTATGCAACCATAAATTAGTTACTCCAGATATAATCTACGAAACGAACAGAGATTGGCTTAAATCCGCCATTGTGTCAGATTTTTTCCCCATGATTCGGAACTTCCACAAACGAATGGAATAGCCGAACTCAATAAGCACTTCGGTACAAAGGAAATGGGGCTTATAATATGTTGAGATTCTTTTGCTTAGAATACTTTTCGGAGTAGATGTAAATGTAATTGTAAGGCAACCATCTCTGGTCTGTGATAAACTTACGGCCTTGTTGAACCGTTCAATTACTTTTAAGGTAGTTCGAGAATACAAGCCTTCTCTAACCGTAAACAGAGGGCTGAATTCACTGAGTCTTCATCAAGAACTGAGCATTTGAATGTGCCACTTAAAACGCAGTTCGAAATAGAAGACGAAGCTGATAGATTAGAAGAAGCCATTCAGAGCGCTGCGTGGAACAACGCGTCTTTCCGAAAGAGAGAAGTACAGAAGACCAAACAACATACCCGCTTGAAATAGAAGAACTCCCATGAGAAAAAAAGGGGAGCGCGTAAGAGCTGATAACAATCGCACTTATTTGAACCATTTATCTAACAAGCTTAAACGTATGCTGCAAGATTTTAAAACTAGTGAGACTTCTGCTTGCCTTAAAGGTTTAACTCAGACCACTCGCTGAGGAAAGCCGTGAAAACCATAAAAAGAACCGTAATGCACTCAGGACCAAAAAGAACTGAACAAAAGGAGACAAATTGCACCGAGAAAAAATTTGCCGAATATTTAGAAAAAAACGTGCAATCCGTTCGACGGACGGCCATTGGCCGCAGATTCCAATGTAAATACCGGAAGTAACAACTTTAAAATAAAAACCGTATCACTGCCTGAGCTACGTCAGACATGGAGTCAGGGATTTATCGTGAACACCTGTCCTGTAGATTTAATTTCACGGGATGCCCATACATCCATGGAAACAAGGATACGCCTTGCCATCGTCTGTACCAATTCGGAACTGTGTTGGAGGCACAAGTTCCGCCCTTGGTATGAGGCCGACCTAAAACCTCTTACTCACAGAACTCAGTACTTATTTGCAACTCTACAATGGGTCAAACCAATAGGTCCGGTGGGTTTAAACCATAGGTCCGGTGGTCCTGCCGCCAACAAGGCCTATGACCGGCCGCTTGTAACTGGTCAAATCGTAGCAACCTCGGTGGCGTTATCTGAAAACCATTACAATAAAATCAGTACTTTGCTCTGTCACCGCTTTTTATTGGACAATCATTGATGTGCGAAGCATTGATAATTGGGCGGAGGCCCTCATCGGCGGACAATAAGAAAGCTGAAAAATAACAAGATTTAGGATATGATTTAATTACTGGCGAAATCTTGAAGGAGTTACCGAAAAAAGCGTTGACCATTATATCTCTCTGAGGTTTTTCTACCCTGAATGACTCGAACTGCAACCAACTTCAGACTGCTATAATTTCTAAACCGTTCATGACAGTGAGCTTAAATTTTGATACATGACAGATAATTTTATTGTTTACAAGCTTTTTAAACGATTTGCGTCTCAGTTGTGTTAAAAAATTTTTATCCGCGATGGAATTCAAACGTGATAGTGCGATTGCTTTATATTTGGCTGAAATAAATCATTTGTGTCTCGAACCATAGCTTGTTACCGTGATGCTCGTAAGCTCAACATATCGTTGGAACGAATGCAACACATACTGAAAAAAGAGCTTGGGCTCAAGCCATTGAAGTTCCAAAAACGATCTTACACCGCAACAGAAAAAAGCTAGAGTCGAAAGAGCGAAGGAGTTGCTACGCTTGCACGAAAGTGGTGAGTTGCCGAATTTGGTTTTTTCCGATGAGTCGCCATTTGTTATCGAGCAATATGTCAACATACAAAATGACCGAGCTTACTTGCTAGAGATGTCCTTCGATAATTTACACCTTCGGATGGCCATCAGAAAGCAGGCAGCATCGATGTTGATGGTTTGGGCCGCCATAACCGCCGATGGTCGCTCTCCGCTCGTATTTTTGGACCGTGGCGTCAAAATTAATGCGATCGTATACCGTGAAACTATCTTAGAGGCAGTATTGAAGCCTTGGGCAAACAATCATTTCGGTCGGATACCATGGACATTTCAACAAGACTCGGCACCGTCTCACAAAGCGCGCGTCAACCAAGATTGGTTAAAAAACAATGTTCCACACTTCATTTCTTCGACACAATGGATTGCAAATTCTCCGGATGCAAGTCCGTTGGATTTCTCTGTCTGGGGTATTTTGAAGGCGAAGGTTGGCACTAAAAAATACCAAAGTTTGGACCACCTCAAACAAGCACTTCGCCGGGAATGGGCCAAAATACCGCAGAGCCACTTGCGTGTACCGTGCGATGCTTTCTTCGGCCGTCTCAAGACCATTATTCGTGCCAAAGGTGGACATATTGAAAACTACTGATACAATTTGAAAATTGATGCATTTTCCAACATTTTTTGCTTTGGCACAATAAAATTTATCAAAAAATAAAAAAGTTATAGCATTTTACAAAATTGGAGTTCGAGTCATTCACCCTGTATGTTCCAAGGTAATGGACGTCATAGTGGTTCCGAAACCTGAGAAATGTCCAAATGATAAGAAATCATATAGGCCTCGTTTGTTCCTGCCGATCATATTTCGAGAAACTTCTGCTAAAGCGATTACAAAGAATAATTGCAGAAAGACGCTTGATCCAATAGATCAATACAATAGATCAGGTCTCTCGAATAACGAATGAAATAGAAAAACCCTGGAAGATATGAAAAAGATATGTTCAAGCGCTTTTCTCGACGTATCGCAAGCCTTCGACAAGATATGGGACCAAGGCCTGAAATATAAGCTACGACAAAGCTTACAGGAAAGCATGTATAGACTATTGGAATCTTACCTTGAAAACAGACTCTTTGGTGTTAGAAACGGGACTGAATACTCCGGAATTTAAAGAAATTCACGCAATATCGCTTTATTGCAAACATTTAAAAAAAAAAAAAAACGCTAAGAGCAATTGTTAATGCCCCATGGTATACTCGAAATTGTGATATTCACAGAGACCTAGGAATTACTACCGTGAGCGATGAAGTAACAAACTTTGCTCGTAAACTTAGTACTCGTCTTCATGATCATTGTAACCATTGCCTTTAAACGAGACAAACCCTGTGTCGATAAAACCGTACTAATACACTGGCGGTATTAGTATGTGCTTTCTCAGCAAAGTCGCCTATCTAACGCAATTAGCACTATAGAAGTGTAAACTACTTGTCAAGGCAGCTTAATCATAGTGAGAAATAATTAGAGGATTGAATCTCTTACTACTCGTACTGTGGGCACGCACGGCCGGTCTTCATAGTGTCTCTCGGGAAGGTGAGTTTTCGGACGTAGGCATATATAGGCTGACATTTTCAGGATCAGGTATGTATATGCATCCGGTATAATCACATAGCATGGGCTATTAGTACCTAGGTAAGCTCATTCACATCCTCTGGCGCAACCAAAAAAAGAGGGCTCTTTTGACCCATAAAAAAGACCTAGTTGCCTAATTCCCCGTTGCGATATCGAAAAATTATGAAAGAGTTTTCATGACACTCTTAGTCTCCTCCTCCCCGTGGATCTTCCAGCCCCTTATGACAGTTAAAGAGTTCTGAGTCTTAAGTAGGACAAAGAGGTCCCGTCCCAGATTTCGAAACCTTGTATTTGGGCCGGCAAGTTTCCTTAGTTGGTAAAAGCTGTGGAACCTGAAACGGCCGAAGATTGCATTGAACAAGACTGTCTCAATCAGCTGACCACACTCCGCGAAATATTAGCCAACAGATGTCCCAAAGTCTAGCAGCGCAAGTTATAGCGCAGTCCCGGGTTTCTTGTATAGCACAGGCCACAAGGCCTTATATAAAAGCCTCTAGTAGTTTTGCCTTCGACGAAGGCGATATTTCACAAATAGATCGTGCCTTGGCGACAGCAGATGTCGTGGTTGCCTTTCCTTTTCTAATAACCCCCTTCCTCTTCTTAATACAGCCTTCTTGGGCACTCTCTCAAGGCATCTCTGGCTTTCAATCGCACAGTATTGCGACCAGGGAGGGTAGTGTAGGTGAAACGGACATAATCAAGCAAATGCATGCCTAGTGCCTCGGATGATTGCAACATATTGAAATTATAAACACCAACAACTTGGCTTGACTAGCCTCTGAATCCTCATCATAGGAAAAATGTGGCAGAAGGATTTGACCGCAGAATTTGAAAAGCTTTGATTGTGTAGTAGAAGTACACAGCTATGAATTGAACTTGCAATAAAAATTTGTATGTTCAAAAATGACGGCAGCTCATGAGTCAAAATGCGTCTCCTATCATTTTTACTGATAAGGCATGATGCAATACTGACATTTGTTGCCATCACACCCTTGTCAGAACAAAAGAGATATTCAAAGTAACTCAAATAAAAAATAAACAAACATCTTCTGTTGCAATAAAAATATCTTATTGCATCGTATGGATTCATAGGCTTAAGCTTCAGTTAAGTAAAGTTTTTTACTGCTTATAATGCTGCTTAAAGCTAATGTAAAGTATTATTAAAACTAACATTCTAGTCGACAAAGAACATCGATTCGAAAATCGTTTAATGCGGTTAGTATACCCTGTTTTGATTTTGCTCCCTTTATTGTTGCTATGCGGTTCAGTTAAGATATTTGTTTATTGGTGTTTGATTTCGGGCTTGCAAGTTTCGCAAAAAAGAAGCATTTCTAATGTACACATACCCGCACGCCCAAGTTTATTTGCAAAATTGCGAACTGTCTTATTTTTTACAGTGAAACTTCTTATGGTAAGTTGGGCAGTAATTCCGAACTCCTTTGAAGCGAAAAAGCGACATGCAGTGATTCCGAACTTCGATGAAACAAACCTTTAGCCCTTTTTGCACCCACTAGATGGCAATATAATGACGCTAATATTATCCAACAAGGATGAAGTGTACCTTGCTTCACGATGCCGTATCGCTATTGGCACCAGTAGTGTTGCTACATAGCCAATAAAGTTCTTCCACTTCAAACTCCTCTTAACACCCATCTCGTTGTGACTGCTAAAATTCCGATGAAACGAAAAAGTGACAGGAAACGAGAAGGGGTAGCGCATGTAATGACCCAGCTCGGTCAGAATGAGACATGAGTAAGGAACGAAAAGGCGACAGACTCAGAGTAGGGAACAAAAAGACAGGGGATAATGCTCGTGATAGGGTGCTAACTCGGTTGGAATGAGACATGAGCGATAAAGGAGGCGTCGTGGGTGAGCGCACAATCTACGAGTTACGTGCATAAAAACACCATCGCCATCGTCATCAAAATACCTACCTACACCTAGACATTACTTGGTAGCAACATCAAAAGCATCCCGAATACGTAACGGAACACCTCAGCCTAACAACAAAATTTTGCTGGGCTGGGCTTTTGTTTGCCAACGCTAATATACTCGTAGAACATAGAACAGCACATCATGCTATTACGCTAAAAGTTAGTTTAAGATAACAAGTCAGTCGTGTGAAAGACATGGTAAGGGTTGGACAAATTCATTACCGCGCCCGGGATACCGATGCTTCATCTCCGGTCCATACTATAGACCCGAGTATAGGCACACAGAGTCATGGCTGGCTTCGTGTGAGTATGGCGAGCTCAAGAGAATCAGCTATCATGTAAAATATTCCTAGCACGTGTCATCAGTCCTGCAGTATTTGTTATCTATAGAGTTTATATAGTGTGTCGAAGTTATAGATGCAATAAAGAAGTGAGAAATGCTCCCTAAAAAATTCCTCAATAATGGAAAATAGCTTCTTTTATAAAATACTTGTGATGTAGAGTGAGGATTCTCAATTTAACTATTTAACGAGCTTCATGAAGTTACACTTCTATGGCCTAGTTTTCTAGACTGACGTAGACTCTAATTTTGTCCGTAGATCAAAAAGGAAGTAACCATTGAGGCCGAACCCTTTCAGATATGGTCGAAAGCAATATAGAGCAGAAGTAATCTACTTCTTCGTGGTATAAGTCTATGGGTCCATCTTTTCTTTGAAGACTGATTCCATCTCTCCGGCTTTACTCTTATGTTCCGTTGTCTTTCTTCCAGTTTTCTTGTTTGAAATTTCGGGTTCTTGGATTTTGGTATGGTGGGCCCTCTTTGTACTTCACTAATCGCTACATTGAAAGTATTTGATAATCTGACAACATCTCAAATGCACAGCACACCCTCAGTCCACATAGTCGATTGACGGAGTTAATCTTCCTCGAGTAAAACTTAGTTGTCGCTTTAACCCATACAGGTGCTGCGCAGATTAAGATGGGCTGCACTACTGTTAACTAAACTAGTCTTCCTTGTTGTATGAGTCATCCAATATTAGTAATCTAGCACTCTAGCATTCATCCATGTAGCTTTGTTGCACATTCGTTCAAGATATTTCTTGCGAGTGCATCCTAGCGTGGATCATTGAAGATCGCCTATCCTGATGGTGATCCCTTTTCCTGTAACTTGTTTCTGTTCCACAAAAATTACAGCACTGTCTACAAAGCCTATTGGTTTTGTTCATTTCGGGTTTCAAGCCATAGAAACCTATCACAGGTAATGTTCTGTAGGATAGGTCATACAACCGATCGTGGAAATCAGATATGATATGATACTGCCTTACCGCACCGGGTTAGACACATAGGCAGAAAGGAGACACTTTGGCGTAACACCCTTCTTGATTTTGTACGTCAACGCCTCATATGATATCAACGGTGACATCGAAACACCAGAACACCAAGGTCACATAGTTCCTGAGTGCCTTCGATATATTTGGATTCCAAACCAATAGATATTTAGGAATTAAACCAGGATTTTAGGAAAATGAATGTCGGTAGTCGAACTTTTTTTGACAGAGCACCTGCAGGCTAATATTATACGTGAAGAAGAGCAATATTCGTCTGGCTAACTTCCTGATCACTCTACAAAAAAAAGGAAAGGAACGTCGAAAGGCTTCAACAAGAACACCCTTTTGTTGATTAAATGACCCGGAATGTTAGACGATACTGATTGCGTAGCAGGTAAATGCGTTCATTGTACACGCAGAATTCCACCTTCAACCAGTATAAAGTAGGCGCGTCACACATTTTTTTTTTCTTTTCTGTCGGAACAAAGAACTCAGGCAAAAAACGAGTCCATTGTACTCCTTGTAGGTTCATGGTAATTAAATCTTTTGAAAAAGATTTCAGTGATTAAGTACGCACTGTAGGTGTCACGTCAATACCGAGTACCTACAGCGTGATGCGAGCGTAAACCGGAAATTCCCAGAGGTAGTGTTCCCCGGTGTCATCATCGCTTTCACAGCAAGCGTCGCAGGATGTTGTATCACTTTTGCTTAGTACTTAAATGTGCTGGGCACAAGTAAACTTGTCTGCAGTTTTTCCTACTGACGGACAGCAGCAAGACCGCTGACCCTTTAGCGACATCGGGAAGCATTTGTTTAGTCTACCGGCATTAGTCATGACATCTGCAGTTGTGCTCATATGAAACCCAACTGTCAATTGAAGCCCTAACCGAGGTCACAGGCGGACTGAACGAAGGTTCGAGTTCTGAAAAACTCTCCTTTGAGCCTCGCCTTGCAACGATTTCATTTCCCCTGATCCCCCATTGTGATCTTTGACCCAGACAAGACTGAGTAAATTTAGCCTACCGACTGCGTCTAGTGAGGTCTTCGATTCTCGAACTAGCTTCGAGTTAATGAGAGGGTTTAAATGGTTACGCCATTCTAGAGGCCGTAAAAATAGGTTTTTTTGTACTAACATATACTGGCGGCCTTGTACCATACTTTTAAAAATAAGTACTTCAAGATATTTCCCGACCATAATCTTTTGCGATATACGAGTAATTTTTGAGGTCCTAAGGGACCATTGAATGCAATAAAAAAAATAGATTTTTTTGAAAATCCTAGAGCGGGCTAAGCCCTTAAGCGCAACTCGCCTGTCACGCAGTGCTTCTAACGAGGAATGAAATCTAACATTGTCGGCGTCTAGACAGACACTATATTATATGGTGAAGATTCAACTATATTTTCTGCCTTAGATTTTGGTCGAAACCAGTCTTGCGCACAAAGAAAGTCGACTTCATGTTTTTTCCACAGAAGTTTTTTCCACCGGTGTCGCTCCATCAAACGGAATGTCCATAAGACCAGAGTCAAAACCCAGTCGGCGCGTAAGGTCATCAGCTCCAGTGCATGTTGTACCAAAGACCACCTCTTTTTAAATGGAAGATGGCTTAGAGAGTGCAGTTTATGATATGAATATCAAAGAAGATTCATTAATATGTCTAGAGTGGAGGCAGGCGAGTTACGGAAAGCCCCATTCTTTGGAGTCTAGTAAAAGCAGCAATGACGTATTTTAGTGAGAGCTTATTCCACCAGACAACCGACGCATAGAATATAATTAGCCTTATCATAGCCGTGTAGATCGAAAGGACCCTTCTCGGTGGCATGCCCCTTGTCTTGCCGACAACTCCTTTGCACTATCAGAAAGCCGACAGCACCTTAGAGGCTTTCGCCCTAACATGTTTAGCCCATAGAAGTTTGTTATCCAGAATGGCACTCAAATACGTAGCTTCTTTGGAAAGCCAGTTAGTTTATCCCTTCTCGTAAGGAGAACAACCTCAGTTTTGAGAGGATTGACTGAAAGCCCATTTCTAGTGCACTAATCGTCGATCACGCCTAGGCCGTTTGCGTGTTAGAGCAGGCAGACAGTCGCTAAACACGATTTAACAGACAGTGCAGCTATGTTACATCATCCGCATATGCTTGTGCATAGGCGTTAGAATTATTGAAATCGTGAAGCAGTGGGTTGCGCAATATGAACTACAGCAGTGGACATAGGACACCACCCTGCGGGCAACCCCTGTTTGCCTCCGCCATCAGCATCTGCAATCAGAGTGTAATTCACCAGCACATCCACAAAATTAGTGATTCGTTTAGGTTACCTGGGCAAGTTAAACATGCCGCCAAAAGTTGCGTTGCCGAAAGCACCCTCAATGCGGGCGAAAATGACCTTTTTGTCGAGCGCGCATTGAATGCTACCTACCAGATGTTGAAGCGAACTCTCGTAAGATCTTCTGCGTTGGTAAGCATGCTGCATCTCAGATAGAGGATGCATTCACAAAGCAGTTTTTCGCATATGAATTGCTCGACCATTCTCTTTAACATAAAGGAAGTCGAACTTATAGGTCTGAAGCGCTTGGCGAGCATGTAGTCCTCTTTTCCGATTTTCGGTATAAAGGCTAAGGTACGAGGGCGGGTCAAATATCCGTGCATTTTTGAATTTCTGACCTCTTTACTGAAACAGCAACACTGCTCCTGTCAACAGGCATCTGTCAGTTGACTCCTGTCAAAATTTAAACTTGCTGCGTCAGTTAGTTTGTGTTTGACAGCTATTTTTATCAGACTACTCACTAATTTGAGGAGAAAACGGAAAAAAGTGAATTTCGTGTGCTTATTAAGCATTATTTCTTGCGAAAAAAAACCATTACCGAGACCAAGGCTAAGCTTGATAAATACTATGGGGACTCTGCACCATCGATTTCAATGGTAAAAAAGTGGTTTACTGAATTTCGTTGTGGCCGTACAAGCACTGAAGATGCCGAACGTCCTGGACGCCCAGTTGAGGTCTCTACACCCGAAACAATCGAAAAAATTCACGATATGGTGTTGGCCGACCGAAGATTGAAAGTGCGAGAGATTGTGGAAGCCGTCTCGCATGGCTCAGTGGTTTCAATTTTGAATGATCACTTGGGCATGAGAAAGCTTTCCGCAAGATGGGTGTCGCGTTTGCTCACAGTCGACCACAAACGCAATCGTGTAACAACTTCACAGGAAGGTTTGGCGTTGTTTAATCGCAATATGGAGGAGTTTTTGCGCCGTTTTGTAACCGTGGACGAAACATGGATCCATCACAACACACCAGAGAACAAACAACAGTCAAAACAGTGGGTTTCTAAGGGTGAATCGGCGCCAAAGAAGGCCAAGGTGGGTTTGTCAGCCAATAAAGTTATGGCGACTGTTTTTTGGGATGCACGCGGGATAATCCACATTGACTACCTTCAAAAGGGAAGAACAATCAATGGGGAATATTATGCCAACTTATTGGACCGATTCAATGACGATTTGAAAAAAAAAAAACGACCTCATTTGGCCAAGAAAAAAGTTCTTTTCCACCAAGACAATGCAAGGGTGCACACATGTGCAGTTGCCATGGCAAAAATCCATGAATTGGGCTATGAATTGCTCCCTCATCCACCCTATTCTCCAGATTTGGCTCCGAGCGACTACTTCTTGTTCCCAAACCTGAAGAAATGGCTTGGTGGAAAAAGATTTGACTCCAATGATGAAGTCATCTCGTCATTTTGAGGACCTCGACAAATCATTTTTTTTGGAAGGGATAAAAAAATTGGAGAAGCGTTGGACAAAGTGTATAGAGCTCAACTGAGACTACGTTGAAAAATAAAATTATTTTTTTATCAAAAAATCTGTGTTTTAATCCAAAAGTCACGGACTTATTGACCCGCTCTCGTACATCGCGTGCCTGCGATGATTCTCTTCAGAGTTACTAGCAGCTGGTCTATACCTTTTTGTAAAGGTAGTCTTTTCGATGTCCACCGTAGCATTTTCTGGGTGAAGACCAGACTTGGGAGCTTGCTTTGGTTTGCCGCCTGTATCCAACCGCTGCCCAGTGCTTTGCCATACAGAGCCCACTTTTCACGGCAGGTGGTTATCCGGTGCAAAGACAGCTTAATTTTGTGACTTCAAGCTAGCTGATGCCCAAATATCTAGCCGCCGTGGTCGGGACTCCTTCGGTTTATGAAGTACCAACTGGTCCAGTTTCCTGACCTTCCCTATGAAAGATATCTTCTGTGCGATGTCCCGCGGAAACTGCGTTGGGTTTCCTACGTGGTTCGTTTTCGACATTAAAAAAGGAAACTTTTCAAACCAATGTCAAATGTTGCGTTCGTTGATACCAGATCACATACTCACCGAACTATTGAATAAGTGAGCTAATTTTGTTCAATAAAATGATTCTGGTGAACAAAGTACAAGATGAATAGCATAAACGGCTAGAAGATGATCTGAATCAGTTCGGCGTTAGTAACTGTAGGTACCTGGCTAAGAATTTAACTAGTTTATATTCTATCCACCTCACGAGCTAAACATACAAAAATACTTATTCAAATTACAAGAATACTGCATGTTTCATGGTTCCGCAAGCAAGAAATCAGGACAGAGTCTGCATTCAAAGTAAGAAAAAATGAAAAAGATTTAACCGCGAACTACGATAACCCTGAAATGCAATTGAAAAAGAGGTAACAACAATTTCGAGGTCGTTCGCACCCCCACTGACAACTTATCTCGGAAAAACAAAAATTGCCAATTAAATATTTACTCCACTTGGTGTTCCTTGATAAACGACAATCAGCAAGAGGTTACGACACGGCAATATTTTCGAAGCTTGCATTATCAGCACTGACAGTTTCGATCAGCTGGGTCCTTCGTAATCGACTGACCTGCAAAATATAAAAAAAAAAAATAAAAAAAATAATAAATCGAAAGAATTCTTTTTGAATAAATACCGCTCCGGAGATTTGCTAAAGTCAGTTGTAGTCCCACTTACAGCACTTCTTCTTCTTTGAGTCCTCTTAACTAACAATACTCCCAATTTTATCATCATGTTGGATCTGGCTGGAAAGAATGTTGTTCTCGTTGGAGGATTTGGTGGCATTGGCATGCCAACAGCCCGTCTGCTCTTAAAGAAGAAGATTGCGGTTAGTATTTTTACCTAGAACCAATCTTTTGAACTCTTAAGATACGAGTATGGCTGCGATTCCAGAATCTGGTGATTGTCAGCCGTTTGGAGAACAATGAGAACTTGCGCAAGCTACAAGCTGAAGCAGCTAACATTAATATCATGTGGGTGCGCATGGATATTATGAATCGCCAGAGCATTGAGAAGGGAATGCAAGAGATTGCTCAGCAGATCAAGAACATCGACCTGTTGATCAATGGAGCTGGAGTGCTTTTGGATCGTGACGTTGAAACAACAATTGCTGTCAATTTGGTAAGACATCCTCTAGTTTGAACTGATTCAGAGTTTAAAGGACGTTTTTTTTGTAGACCGGATTGATAAACACCAGCCTGTTGGCCCTTCCACTAATGGACAAGTCACAAATGGGTCGTGGTGGTCTTATTGTCAATATTGCTTCGGTCTGGGGCTTGGAACCTAATGGTGCTTTGGCCGTATACTCTGCTGCCAAGCATGGTGTCATTGGATTCACTCGTTCACTTGCCGTAAGTTACTCATTTCCAATCAATATCCTCTTCACATTGTAAAGAAAAACATATCAATTTACAGGATGAAACCATCCAAAAACGCACTGGGGTATCTGTGATTGGTGTGTTGCCAGGGTTGACTCAATCTGAGCTCATGCAAAATCTGCGTGACAATACTACTCTGAACAACTCTAAGGAATTGGTTGATCAAATGTTGGCCGCCAAACAACAAAAACCAGAAGATGTGGCCAATAACTTGATTAAGGCCATTGAAATGGACAAAAACGGTGCCTTGTATATTGCAAATTTGGGAAACATTAAGGAGGTCACATTGAGCACTCAATGGCAGATGTAGGCCAGCAACAACTGAACCAGCAACCGACTAGCAATGGTTCTCAATGGAATTGTTCAGCTCTTGGTTTTTGAAATAAACAAATAAAAAAACAAAAAACAATGTTTTCCTAATGAAAGAGATTTCTTAATTCAAATGGTTAGTGGATCAATCGAGACACAGCTCGAGTCCAGCACTATCCCTATAAAACCAAGTGACCCTTAAAGAGCCTTAAGCTAAAGTTACACCAGCTGAAACCGATGAACTTCTCGGTGTTAAAGTAGTTTCTTTCGTCTCGCACAGGACCAAGCTGTAGAATGTTTAAGGTGCTTCCTCTGTTGATGGCTTTTTCCACGCATGATACCAGTGTACGGAAATCGGGCGAAGCAGGTAAGTCCATCACAAAATCAATACCAATCGTGTACGTTACATACTAGATAGATACAAGTCAGTCTATACGTTCAAAACCAACCGGAAAAACAATTCTGATAGCGCCTTTCCCCGCGCACAAGGTCCGAATAAAATCGGTGTTGCAACCAGCAAAGACTACATTTCTGGTGGACATAAATTGAATGTAGCGGAAAGATTTACTTGATTGCAAACCGCAAAAGTAAAGCAGTAAAAAAAAAAGTTTACCTTTGAGGCTGCGTTCTCTGCCTCACGCTTGAGACTCACTTGAAATATAACCTGATCACAACCAGCTCATAATTAGCTCCCACCATTGAAGCTGCAAGTGAGCTGAGTAACATATTCCTTTGTAGCTAGTATCTGTGGATGCGGCCATGAAATAAGCTGTTGATTCCTTTAACGGCTTCAAGTCATCTAGCATCCGCTTTTATATTACAAGAAAGATCTATACCTGCTAGGTTGTTGGCAACTCTCCACTGGTTGCCTGGTAGCCTGGCGCTGGCACGAATACCGAACCCCGGACGAACAGTAAGAGTAGCCTTTATACCGATAATTGAAAAAGATGACTACACGCTCATTAAGTGCATCAGACCTTTCAGTCTAATCTCCTTTATGTTGAAGAGTATGGATAGAATGGTCGAGGCTTATATGTGCAACACTGGTCTGCGAATGGACCGTCAGTACAAAGTGCAACATGCCTACCAAAGGGGAAGAATCTGCGGTTCTGCGCTTCAAAACCTAGTGGGTAGAATTTAATGCGCATTCGACAAGAGGCAGCACGACATTGTGGACACGACACAAGTGTTCACCCCGCAACTTTTGACGACATATTTAACTCCACCAACAAAGACGGTGTAGACGAATCACTAGTTTTCTGGATTAGAGCAATGATAGTGAGTGGAACTTTGAATCCCTCCGTAATGCTTCCGACAGCTCTTACATCTATGCTCAGACACATGCATCTGAGCTAGCTGTACTTCTTCGGACTACGATTGGGACCGTTCGCTCTAAATCCAGATGTTATCGAACATTGGTTCTAGAAACTAGATTCAGTCAATCCTCTCAAAACTGAGGCTGTTCTCTTCACGAGGGAAAGTTCTGATTGATCAAGTGCGAAAGGCATCAATATCCGTTTCCCCAATGTTTGGGTGTCATACTGGATAGCAAACTTCTTTGGACTGAACATGTCTCGTCGAAAGCCTCTAAAGTGTTGTTGACCTGCTGGCCGTTTAAAGAAGCTTTTGGGAAGACATGCAGTTTATCACTTAGGAGGGTCTCTTGGGGTACGCCAGTTGGGTTGGACTCTCAAGGAAACTTTACATTTAAAAAAAGTGGGCTTAGGCATAACGAGACTTGCTTTGGCCGTAATCTGAATGAGGTAAAGAATGTCGTCCGAACTCGATGAATGGCTCCAAAACCGATCTAGGATGTGCTACTTCGCTACTCGATACGCAAACTTGTGTCTGTCTTTCCAATAGAGACGTAAGTAGTGCTGATGGCAAAGGGCTCTAATTTATTGTGAGTAACAATCATGATGTTGGACCTTCTCACCATCTACAAGCTACAATAGTTCGAGTATGCAAGGCGTTTTTGAACACTGTTGGAAAGTAGATCACTTGCAGGCAATACAGAAGAAAAAACAAGGAGCACGAGTGGTGCTCGATCGAGGCCTTAGAGATGTGCTAACCGAAGAATGAAGTTCACAAGTTTGACCAAAAAATATAACGAACATCGAAAGCTGTAAAGGCCGAATAAAAATCTGTAAGAATGCGGAAGGAAACCTCATAGTAGAACCACAATCGGTACTGGGAATCTAGACAGGGTATTTCTGTAGACAATTAAACGGTGACGATGTACAACATCCTACAGTCAGACAGAATCAGCCCTTCAACCTGGACAAAGACAGACAAGATTCCGTGCGACCCGACCCGACCAAGACTAAGTCAGGACAGTAATTTCCAAGTTTCAGTCTACCAAATCTACTGGACCCGATGGTTTAACTGCCTAGCTACTTAAGGCAGCAGGTGATGATTGCATACGGAACATGCATCAACTCAACACCAAAATCTGGGTCGACGAAAGTATGCCCGACCAATGGAACATCAGCTTTGTTTGCTGTTCCTAAAGAAGGTCCCCTCAACTGGGCTAACTACAGGGAGATAAGTCTGCTCAACATCGCATATGAAATCCAGTTTACCGTGATACGTGAACGCTTAAAACCCTTCGCCAATAGTCTGATCGGCCCCTATCAGTGTACTTTTTGGCCAGGGAAGCCTACAATGGATTACATTTTCACATTACCGCATATAAGAGCGGATATAGCGGCGAACTTTACAGCGCTATGTCTAGTTTTGATATAGCAAGTCAAGCTATGTTAACTATGCAGGATGACGATAGACAATGCACACTGCTCCGTTAAGTTCGGTAATGACAAAAAATCGAGCTTTTAATGGCAGAAAAGGTCCTAAGCAAGGTGTATCTCGCAAGTTAATTCCAGAGCCACGATCTTTTAAAAGTCTCTTCAGTTACTCGCGTATCCAGATGACATTGACATAATGTGAAGAACACAGCGAGCTGTCGACTACCGAAACAGAAGCGCCAAAGATGAGCCTAGCGGTCAATGAACTAAAAACAAAGTAGATGGTGTCAACAAAGAGTGACACACAACATGGACGCCTAGCGCAAAATCACAATATGGAGCTACAATTTCGAGATAGTAAGGGACTTCATCTACTTCGGCTCTGCTCTCAACTCCACCAGCGAAAATCTTGCAAGGAATCAATTGCTAATCGCTGTTTCTTTAGGCTTAGAAGCAATTGACTAGTAAAGCCCTCTTTCATCTCAAATCCTCCTAGTTTTGCGCTGGAGCTTCGACACTAACAAAAGCCTATGAAAATGCTCTCGGTCTTATCGAGAAAACAGTTCTTCGGGTAATTTTCGATCCCGTTTGCGTCAATGGAGACACAACAGAGAATTTACAGGCTGTTATAAAAGTTCGGAGCTTATATTAGATGGCTGGATCAGCTTGAGTGTAAGTCAATCAGGTTCGCAGTGAAAGGACGTACCTGATACACACGTCTGTCTAGCCCCCCAAAACAAACCACAGGCAGCTGTCAAAAGATCACACTAGCTGCTGAGGCATGTTAGCTAAGGTTGTCACCCACCCCGGATTATAGCGCCGTCTAAGTAACTAGTTAGGTTCCATTACATCGATGTGTTTGGACGTAAAGGTTCTAGGATTTAGTCAATCATATACAAGTGTTGCAGCAATTACGTCGTATACGAACCGATAGTGGTGAGGTAATGTAACTCGACAAACTCCACTTTGCACTCCAAGTACCTGCAACATCTTACCAATCCAAAGATTCCGTTTTGTTTCATCTCGTACCATAGTACAAGACAAAGTCTGTGTTTAGCTTTATATGTAGATGGCCTTCACAAGAGGCACTGCTCATAGTGCAAGCTCCTGCTTTACATCAAGTGCTAGATTCTGGCCTTCGGGAAGTCAAACGATATCTGATCTTTGCATTGCAGTTTTGTGATTGTCTTATGCCAATTTATATGACCATGAGACCGATGCAACCTCACGGGAAATACCAACCGCTAAGCTTTGGACAGCTCCTCCTAGCAAATTGAAGCAAATTCCGTGTTATTATGTCTCCTTTCTTTCTTATTGAGCGATTCGCTGGGACCCCAAATTTAATTATTTTCTCGGAGACCTCCGACGCCTATAACGTAGGCTGTTTACCTTATTCAGACGCCGTCGGTTGGTGGTTAGACGTTGGCATTTGACTTAGCTGCAGTGTTCGCTTAGAGCGCTTTGGCTTAACTTTTGCTTTTACGTTCTGTAGACGGACTTATCCTATCACTGTGGACTACTTATTTAGCACATTGTTTAGGCGCAGGACTCGTCAATGCATTTAGGGCTTTAAGCTCATCGGGCAGCATGAATGAGTTCTTTTCCTTTGGGAGATTGGGACATTTCTGCTTTCCCTAAATACCTACCTCTTAAATCTTGAGCGGTAACACTTTGTATGTGAGTGGTGGCGTTGATCATTCAGCGCTTGTTAGTCTTGCAATCTAAAACTGCTTTTCGGACACATTGAAATTCACTAATCACACTTTTCAGGATGTTCTGTCATCAAATCTGCTCATGTGGATTGTCCCGGTTGTAAGTGGCCATGGGTAGAATATAGTTTCGACGAACTTAGACGGTTCGGAGTAAAAGACAACAAATCTTGAGTTACAAGAGTGACTGATTTAAGAATTTCTTACCACAAACCACAGTCACATCATGGATGAAATGATCATGGGTTCACAGGTGTCAAATCATCAAACAGAAGGCCTTTCTTAGCACATTCCACTCGTTCTACGGACGCCAGGGTAACTCAACACCCTATCTGATGGACACTGACTTAACGATAAACATAGCTTTAACCTCATTAACAATCCAACCAATGCAAACTTGCACACCTTATTGACACCTTAGATCAATCATCACTTGGTAAGCGCGCCTCTTCTCTGATTTCTGGTTAAAACATTGTCAACTGACTTAACCAGAGATCACCTAATCTCGGGTCTTTCAGAAATATCAATCATCCATCTTCTCAGTGGCTTCAACCCCAATCACTCAACATTGCAAACATCGTACACTGCGAACTGGTGTACAAGTCTTTTGAGACTGGAACAGTAACTCTGGTGCAGCACCTCTGTCAAGGTCGTTCCCTTCTGTTGCATCTGAACTGCAAGTAGGTTTCGCGGTTTTCACGACATAACCGCGTGGATTTTACCTATTCACTCCAAGCTTGCACTGAGTTTCGAAGTTCTGCATTTGGGTGTCGTATCACCTGAGTGTGGTATAAAATGCCAACACCGTCACTCGTTAGATCAGAGTTCTCAGAAGCGAGTACTAGTTCACATCACTAGCAGCGTCTTCTAAGCAAAACCATCAAGTAGTTGTCTATTGCTAGTTACAGATACTTTACCACCATCATCATCATGTTCAGCTTTTGTGTGACAATTTCTGCTCTGCTGGCAGTAGGTTCAGCCAGCTTATCATATTACGGTCCAGCAGGACTGGTTATACCAAGCACTCAACATCAATACCACACCCAAGATGAATTTGGCCAGTATGCCTATGGATACAGTGAGCCCATGTCTGCAAAGCAAGAGATCAAGACTTTGGATGGAATAACTCGTGGAACTTATAGCTACACAGATACTGATGGTGTGATCCAAACAGTTGACTATACAGCTGGGGAGGGTGGTTTTCGAGTTGCTGCAACTAATCTGCCAAAGCCAGTTGAAGTTCCAGAAGCACCTGCCTTAGAGATACCACAGCAAGTCGAGGATACTCCAGAGGTGGCTGCTGCTAAATCCGCTCATTTGGCTGCCATTGAAGAAGCTAAAGCTAGAAACGATGGCTCGGATTCGGAATCAGAACCAGAACCTGTACCAGAGCCAGCACCAGTTACGGCTGCTCCTGTTGAATTGCCACGCCAAGTTGAGGACACTCCTGAAGTTGCACAGGCAAAAGCAGAACACTTGAATGCAGTTGAAGAGGTTAAACTAAGGAATGCTGCTATCGAGAAGATCGACAATGAGCTATCGCTTTTGCGTAGTGCCCCGGTACTTGCTCCATTACCACTACAATTGGCCTACCGCACACCGCTCCTTCCAAATGGATATTCATACACTTACGGTCTGAGTGGTGGCTTGACTGGGGGCTTGACCAGTGGCTTGACTGGTGGCTTGACCGGTGGCTTGACCGGTGGTTTGACCGGTGGTTTCACCGGTGGCTTGACTGGTTTTACTAGTGGTCTGGCTAATGGTCTTAACACTGGCCTGGCTGGTGGAATCCTACACAATACACACTTTGTAACCTCACATATTATCCACTGAAGTGAAACAGAAGACTCTTGATCGGTTTTGGAATTACTTTTTGAATAAAATGTGTTGAACACAGTCTGGGGAGAATTATTGTTGCTTAAGAATTGCTTGTTTCAATTACGTAAATGTTTTGTAAAAAAAGAGTTGTCTTCAGATGGAAACCAATCTTTTCTCAAATTTGGATTGTCTTAATTAATTAGTTCCTTTTGGAGTTCTCCAAAGGAACATGAAGGCTTAGTCTATGAATCTTCTTGATCTTGACGTGACCCGCACCGTCTTAGAGTTCCTCTTCGGAATCAATCTGTGTGCACTAGGTGACTCCATAATTCAACCTAAATAAAGGGATAGGTACATACGAGTATATTCCAAAAATTGCAACTGGATTTAAGGCCAGCATACCATATGTGGTTCTCATTTGAAAACTTAATTTTCACTTGTGAGACAACTTCAAGGATTCCAATCTAAACAGATGCTGTCTAGTTGAAACGACGTCAATAGGGTGCACCAAAGTATAAAGGAGTGGATGAAAAACAGCGACATTTACTACGGCGATTGTTATCGACGTCAAAAGTAGCGCCTACTTGGGTGTGGATTTGTTGTTAGAGGCAGAATTAGGCAAGAAGCCTTGAGTTTCCGGCATGTGAACGAGTGCCTCGTAACAAACCGTATTACGCCCCACAGAGGAAAAAGTTGACGACAACAAATATAGCTTCTACGAGCTCTTAGACAAGACTTACGACCAGTGCCCTAGCTATGACATTAAAATTGTCCTCATACATTTTAATGTAAAGCTAGGAAGAGAGCGCATCTTTGGCAGTACTGTCGGAAAGAATAGTCTGTACGACACTACCTGTGGATAACGGATTCAAGCTAATCAACATTGCCGTTGGGCGTAGCCAGCACTTAGAGATCTGATAAATCAACCGTCAACTGCATTGACCACATTGCGATCGACGCAAGGCACTCCTTCAGTGTTATGGATGTCCGAACAATCCCCGGGGCCAACACCGACTCGGAGTATTACCTTTCTGTATCGAAGCTGCGGTTGCCGATATACCGAACATCGCAAAGACAAGCTAATACTGTGAGGAAGTTTGATGTCGGACACCTACCATCCCACGAAATCGCTAAACCCTTTTCTATGCCGCCAGCATCAAGTATTGAAGACCAGTAGCAACATTGCGAAAAAGTCATCAGAGATGGCGCCTCTGATATGTTGGGTTTTATTCGACCACCACAACGAAACTCCTGGTTTGACGATGAGTGCCGACAAGCACATGCGAGTAAAGCTAAGCAAGGGGCATACAAAGCGTCGCTGTATGGGCTAGAGCTTCTCACGAGCTCTACGAGCATAAGCGGAGAAACGAACACCGGCTTCTCAGGAGGAAAAAGAAGGAACATGAGAAGCGCGCAGTCGAGAAAATCGAGAGATGCTATTCCAGGAATGAAATTCGGAACTTTTACGAAAAGGTATAGAAGCCTGGAGAGACGAATAAGGGAACATAGTTTTGGCATCACAGTCGGTGCAGAGGATTTGGAAAGAGCAGTTCTCTAGAGGGTGATGAAGAACCAAATTCCGCTGTCAGGCTGAATAAACCTTTCAACCTGGACGATGTAGATCAACAATTCCGTCCAGTCAACCTGCTTGGAGGGAAGATGGTATCTAGCCTTAAGTTCAACAAAGCTGCTGAAACGGGCGGTCTGACCTCCGAACTCTTTAAAGCGGCAAGCGATGACTTCATAAGGAGTATACACCAAGTCATCTGTAAAACATGGTCGGAAAAAAGCATACCCGACGAATGGAACCTCAGAATTATTTGGCCGATCCTCAAGAAAGGAGACCCTATAAACTGCCCGAACTATACAGAGGCATCAGTCTCCTTAAAATCGCCTGCAAGATCTTGTCTATCGTATTGTGTGAACGCCTGAAGCCGTTCGACAACCACCTGATTGATACATATCAGTCTGGCTTCAGGCCAGGAATGTCCACCATCGTCCAAATATTCACACTAAGGCAGATCTTGGAAAAAGCCCATGAATTGCAAATCAATACACACCACCTATTCATCGATTTTAAGGCCGCGTATGACGGCATCTATAGAGACGAGCTATACAAAGCAATGTCTAGATAGTATCCCTGTCAAACTCGTCAGTTTGTGCAGGATGACGATGGATAATGCACGCTGCTCCATCAAGTTCGGTAAAGAACTCACCGAGACCTTTGATGTCAAAAAAGAATTTAGGCAAAGGATTTGAAAGAATAATGCAAAACTCAAGCGCAACACAAGAGTCACATTCTTTCAAAAGTGATATTGACATAATCGAAAGAAAACAGCATGAAGTCCGTGGCGCTTTGGCGAGTATAGAGGCGGAAGCAGCGAAGATGGATTGAATGGTCAATGAGCGCAAAACCAAGTAAAGGATGTTTTTTTTATAGAGGTTTAGTTTTTAAACTGGCAACACTGTTTCTAGAGATTGTCAATTTGACAGTTGAAAGTTGATTTGTAGTTAGCATGTTTTGCCATTTTACGATTAATAGATTAATGCCAGAACAACGCTTACGGTCGACATAATCGTCCATCTGAGCAAGTTATTCGGAACACGATGAATCGTTTTCGCACCACGTACACTCTAGTGGATAATTTGCATCCTTAACGATGACAAACAGTGCGAACAGAAGAAGTTATTGCCGTTTTGGAGCACAGTGTTGAGGAGAATCCGAATGAATCGATGCACAGCAATTCCAGTTATGCCCATCCACTTTGTGGAAGATTTTACGGAAAGATCTTGGCTTGGAAACACCGAGATCCAGCTTGTGCAAGAGTTTAAACCGCCTGAAAATTTTATGCGTCGCAGGTTCGGTGAATGGGCCGAAAACATGGTTCAGCTTGATCCTCATTTTCAACGCAACATTTTGTTCTCCGATGAGGCCCATTTCTGGTTAAATGGACATGTTAACAAGCGAAATTGCCGAATTTAGAGTAAAGAAAACCCAGAAGCCTTTGTCGAGACGCCCTTAAAACCATTAAAATAATTTGCTGTTTGGTGTGCTTTATGGGCTGGTGGAATCATCAGAGCTTTGGTTTCAACAAGATGGCGCAATATGCCACACCATCGATTTTTGTGGGAAACATTTGCTGAGCGCATAATTTCGCGTAATGCACCTGTGAACTGGCCTCAACGATCCTGTGATCTCACACATTTAGATTACTTTCTTTGAGGGTGTGTGAGGTCACTAGTCTTTGCCGATAAACCAGAGACGTTGGACGATTTGGAAGTCAACATTCGCCGTGCTATCGCTGATATACGGCCTCAGTTGTTCAATAAAGTTGTCGAAAATTAGACTTCCCGATTGCGCTTCATTCTAGCTAGTTGTGATGCGCATATGGCCAATATCATAATGGCATAAAATTATCTATTAAATAAGGCTAACGTTATAGACAGTAACTTTAGCTTAAAGTGCTTTATTTTATATTGAATTTGTATACCTATAAAAAAAACATCCTTTATATGCTGTTCACAAGAAACGACACCCAATACCGACATTTCGGACAGAACGACACCTTCGACAGATATAACTTTGAGGTAGTTAAGGACTTTGTCTTAGGCCCCGCTGTCAATTCAGACAACGACACCAGCGCTGAGATCAATCGAAGAATACCTCTTGCCAATCGCTGCTTCCTAGCTCAAGGAAGAAGACAATTGACTAGCAAAATTCTCACGAACAATAAAAGTGGCCCTATATAAGACTTATGGTCCTGTTCCATGGCGTCGAGTCATGGACTTTATCACAAATGGATGAAGGTGCTCTTGGCTGCTTTGGGAGGAAAATTCTTCGGATGATTTTCGGCCCCGTTAGGGGCGCACGCAAGTGGAAGAGGATCTCATCCAACTTAGCGTGTGAAACTGGAGGTAGCTAGCTAAAGATCGAGCTGGCTGGAGGCGCTTGTTGGTTGCGGCCCAGACCTTAAGTACCATATGTAAGTAGGGTGGAAATCTGAGCACTCTCAAATTCGGAAAGAAAATCTCAATACGAGTATGCATGTGTACATATTCTGGTCACGATGGACTGTCGCGGTGCAATCTACCCCCTTTAGGTGATTGTTCGACTTAACGCCGAAGTATAAAACCGGCATTAGACGTGGCTAAATGGTTAGTAATCACCCTTAACAGCAGCGGAGAGGACGAAAACGCAAAGGATGACCTTCGAAGGAAAGAAATGCAGGCATACAGAAGCCTGGAACGTTCGGGTATGATGTTGAAGAAATCACATGACAGCGCATCACTTTGTCGAAATCCTTCCATTGTGCTGCCATTACCGACTTTTACGGAGCAACGGGAATTTTCGGGAATGCAAAAATTTGACATGATTCTTTATAACTCGTCTCTGTAGATGCGGACTCAAAATCAAAAGACTCGTGGTGAGTATCGATTTGATGAAGCTCCTCGGTTTTTTCCATCATCTGCCGTAAGGTGAATATCTTTTCAATGGTGGATCTCCCAGGCCAAATACTACACTCTTATCAGATTGTTGATGTAGGATTTCAGGCGTTCATACTAGCACGGAAGATAAAATCTTGTTTGCGATGTTAATGATGTGTCACTTTTTGTAGATCGGGCAAACGATACTGAGATTCCATTCACCTGGCATCCGATTACAGATCTACAGATGAGTTGGTGTATTGCTCCTAGCCATCTCAAAACCTGCCACTTTAAATAATTCTGTAGTTAGTCCGTCTGTCCCTTCATCCGTGTTTAGATATCACCATCCAGACCCTTTCTTGATCGGGTGGGCAAAGGTGTTGTCAGTCATAATCTACGTTGAATTGTTTATTCTTCCTGACAGCAGAATACCAACCGTCCTCGCCATTAAACAGCCTGCAGATGTAGTCCTTCCGAATTTCCAATACCGGTTATGGCTCTATCATTATGTGTCCGTTATTATCCCTACGTGCTTTTGTTTGGTATTTGGAGTCTTAACAAGTTCTTTCCACGTTTTGGTACAGCTTCCAAACCTAAATTCTGCAAAATCACTTTCTTCTGACTTCATTCGAGGGTATCTCTGCTTCTTCCTGTTTCTTTCTAATAAGCCGATCTTCCACCAGTCCCCTTCGGTCATAGAGTTAAAAAGGTCTTTATAGATTCGTTTCGCTATTCTGACGTCAGCGACATTCGCGTTCGCATGTTGGCTACAGTGCGTTGAATATTGATCACCACTTCACCTGCTGTTCATCGACTTCGAAAAGGCGTTCGACAGTGTCAATAGAGAATTTATCTGGCTTGCTTTGCGCTTGAGGGGCATCCCAGATAAATTGATTATCAAGGCTACATACTCGTATGATGGATCCAAATGTCACGTTCTGCATAAAAGAACGTTGACAGAGGAGTTTGAAATCCAAAGTGGGGTTAGGCAGGGCTGTGTACTGTCACCAATACTGTTCCTGTTGGTGATGTATTGCATGGAGCTTTGTCGACTGGAATTCAGTTGACTCTGCAATCACACCTCAAACATCTGGACTACGCGGACAACGTATGCTTACTCTCTCATAGGATCATGGATCTCCATCAAATGACAACAAGGGTAGAGGGAGAAGATGAAATCGTTGGGCTGAAGTTCAATAGGGTAAAAACAAAAAGCATCAGCCTTGGAACTTCCTCATCTAACCAAGTAGAGATTTTTGGACAACATCTCTACGATGGTAGAGAATTTTCAATATCTTGGGAGTGTTGTCTCTATTGATGGCGGGACCGAATTAGGAATACGAGTAATCACCCGAATCGGAAAAGTAAAGGCTGTGTTCGAAATGCTGTCCAAAACATGGAGAAATTACTCTATCAGCCTAAAGACAAAGCCACGACTATTCCGCTCCAATGTTGAAACCGTGCTTCTTTATGGGAGCAGCACTTGCAAAGCCACACCCGCTGTTGCAAGAAACCTGCAAATGACTTTCTGACCGAACCGTATCTTTAATGATGAACTTCATGCGAGAACAGGTCAGGAACCCACTGACTTTATCATACAAAGACGTACTCGTAAGTGGCAGTGGATTGGGCATACACACCGTAAAGGCCACGAGTGCATTGGGAGTCAACCAATGCAATTGAACCCTCTGACGCAGATAGGCTGACAAGTGGGCCGGCCTAGAAGTACTTGACGAAGAACGCTCGAAGAGGAATTAGCATAACTGGGGAAGAGTAGGAGAGAGCTAGATACATCTCCAGAAACTGTACACGATGGCGTGTAGGAGTAGTGGAGGCCCCACAAGGCCAACCCGACGGACATAATAAGTCCGAAGACCTAAGTAAGTAAGTAAGTATCTTGTCTACAATAAGGTAGCGGTTTGAGTCACTGTTGAACCCACGAAACGTCGAATAACTAGTGTTGCGGTAAATTTTCCCGCAACAAGTTTGGCTCTCTTTTTCCCTGTAAGTCCCTTCGGTCCCTCTTTTCTTTGAGTGGGAACACCGAGCTCTGGCGGAGGTGGAGGGCAGCCATGGTCCCATCAGCCAGTGGTCCACCGACCCCAGACCTCGGAAAACAACCCACGTAGGTTCACGGGCGGGTTTGCCCGCAGAGGAGTACAAGGAGGTTCGGTCGGCGAAGCCCTACGGACAGTAGGGAGATTCACGACGAACCAGGAAGCCCAGGGTGCGACAGGAGGTCCACCGGGAACACCGTTGTCGGAGCCCATAGACAGACGGGAGACTCGCAACGAGCAGCATCAGACAGGACGTCTGAAAGTCGCCGACGGGTGGGGAAGGACGATCCTTTTAATCCAGACACCCCAACGAAAGCCAACAATAGGAGGCTTAAAGAACACCCCATCCTGCTACCGATGTGGGTGCGGACACAGGCATCACATCCCATAACTGATGTGGATGCAGCTAGCCAGAGCTAGCAACGAGACAAGTGATCGATGAGTGAAGAGACGACGATCTCTTTTATAGCAACACCCCAACGAGGGAGCAACAAAGTAGTAACAGTGGTGTGCAGGCGGACGGCCAAGACAATCGAACACACCCCAACGACGCACCAGCTGTAAAAGTTTGGTTCGATGGGTGAAGGGATGACGACCCCTTTTTAAGCCAGCACCCCACCGATGGAGCACCAAAGGAGCAGCAGAGGCTTGTAGGCGGACGGCCAAGTAAAAGACAGCCTCCACCGATGGAACAACCAACACATAACAACAAACCACAACAACCAACAACAAACCACAAAGAACACTAACCAACAACAACCAGCAAACACAAAAAAATAACAAGGGTACAAAAAAAAAAAAAAAAGTACAAACTGGCAGAGCGGCCAAGGGGCAGAAGGGCCTAATGACGAAACAAAAATAAATAAATGATAGTAAGGAGTGACCCGCTATTGGTCAGTCCCCACCGCCCCCAAATCTGAACGCCGATCCACCGGAGTAGCTAGGGATTCGCGAAAAAAAAAAGATAAATAAATAAATGAAAGCTATTATTTGCAAAGGCACTAAACTTGGCTTTTGTTAGGGGCGGTGATCCAACGGATGGTTGGGTCGAGATACAATCCAACGGATGGTTGGGTCGAGATACAATCCCTTCTTATGTTTTTATGTTCTGTGGAGTATGCGTGCTCCCTCAGCATACATAGGTAGGGGCAAAAAAAAAGGGCATGACAATTTTCATCTTGCACAAGTCGAGGAAGAACTAGAAATATCTGTCTATTCAAACAGGTGAATACCTTCAAGGGATTGGAATTAATTCACCGCGACAAAATGACCACCCTAGAAAGTTAGTGGGTAACACGACACCACGACATCTTAAGTTCGTGCTTAAAACTACAGAATGGGGGGTCGTTGAAACAGGTAGCTACAGCAAAAGTAGCGTGAAAATTGACCTTAGCCATAAATCTATGCAACTGATTCGCAAGGTCAACCAAGCCAGTACAAAATTTGACCCCTTATGGGAGGGCAGCTTGAATCAGGTCTATATGATGAATAATGTTTTACCAGTGAGTAAACGGAATCCCATCAGCAGGATTTAGATCCCTTATCACAAACGTCGAGCAGGAGCAGTTAAACGTGATAATTGAATGCAATACTAATGGCCATTTGGAGGTATCATTACCTTAAAAACTGCTGGAACATCAACTGGAAGTCATTGACAAAAGAGATAGGTAAAATATACTAGATCCTAAGCAGACTCAAAATCGACGTCGCAAGGGAAACATCAAGAAAGACTGAGTCAGCTCAACGGACTTAGTATCAACACTGAAGCATAGAAATTATATTTATCTATGCTCCAATATGAACAGCTCGAACATACAACCTAACAATGACTTTGAGGTAACATCTTCCCGAATAGATGGGCTTGGAGCCGTAACCAATTTTCAGGTACTCGATATACCGGTTCTGTGATCTTCCTCGATAAACTGTATTTAATTTTGGCCTCCAGGTCACAGTAGTGTGTTCCAAGTCAAGATATTGACCGAACTAGCGACTAAATTTAAAATTTTGCTGGGGGCCAAAGCCCCCATTTATTTGACTTAATACAAGCTTCAAAACTAGGACTGAAAAACTAATCACAATTAAGGTTTACCAATATCTAGGACTTGTCAATAGGGCTTAAAGCTAGGGATGGTGAAGAAGAGCGAATTTCAAGGAGAGAGTAATGCGATTACAATCGAAAACGGAAAAGTTAGAGTTTACCTTACGCCTGCATACGGGAGATTGGTTCGTTAGAGCCATATGTGGTGCGGTGGATTGGTAGATAAAAGAGACAGGGGCAACGTAGGTTTAGAGGGTTAGTGTAGAAGAAAATGGAGTTGTAAAGAGACGTGCAATCGACGGAGCCTGAGAGGAGTCGGTGAATGAAAAAAAATGTCAGCTGCATCCCTTCGTTCCTCAAGGGTATTCATATTAATGAGTTTGAGACGGTCTTGACTGGAGGATCGTTACAAGGTGAGGTCTTGAGGAGAGCAAATCAAAAAAACGACGCTGGATGCTCTCAATACGGGATACAGGAACTCGTTGGAAAGGACACCACGCTTGGCTAGGGTACTCGAGAAGGGGGCGAACGTAAGTGATGTGTAGTGATCTGGTCACGTACGGGTTGCAGAATTCTTTGGACCATTATTTAACGAAGCCAAGTGATGAGTTTGCTTTAGTAATTATCTCAACAATATGCGAGCGGAAATTAAGCTCCCTGTAGCATAATACCACCTTGATCAAAAAGTTTCCGCACCACACCACCGTCTGGCGCTCCCATTGTTCCGATTTGAGTTCTGTTTTTTTTTTTGTTAAGTTTGTAAATCTGTTGTTGACATTCCCTCAAAATCTTAGCGTCATAGCTTGACATTTGCAAAAGTTACGTAGCCAAGAGTACATCTATCTGTGAGTGTGTTGGCAATTTTTTACAATTTTAGAAATGGATTTAAATTTGCAACAACGAACTTGTATTAAATTTTGCGTAAAAAACGGACTTAATGGTGCGCGAACGTTGGAAATGTTGGAAAAGTGTTTCGGCAACGATTCTCTAAAGAAAACGATCATTTACCAGTGGCACGAGCGGTTCAAAAGTGGTCGTGAGTCAATCGAAGATGAGGTAAAAGAAATGTTGGTCAATAACCGCAAATTAACCATCAGAGAGATAGCGGAGGACTTGAACATTGCCTATGGATTCGTCCAAGACATTTTGGTTAATGATTTGGGTTTCCGTCGAGTAGCAGCAAAGTTGGTGCCAAAGGACCTCAATTTCATGCGAAAAAGAGACCGTGTTGACGTCGCAAAAGAGATGATTTGCGAGGCTGAATCCGATCCCACATTCATCAAAAAGATGATTACTGGAGACGAAACGTGGGTTTATGAGTACGACACGCAATCCAGACATCAGGCAAGTGAATGGCGTTCACCAAATGAGCCGAGACCAAAAAAAACCACGTCGTTTTCAGTCAAAAAAGAAGGCAATGCTCACGGTTTTCATGGATTACAACGGTGTATTGCATCATGTATTTTTGCCAGATGGCCAGACAATAAACAAAGAGTATTATTTGGGCGTTATGAGACGTTTGCGTGAAGGAATTCGCCGAAAAAGACCAGAATTGTAGGCAAAAAACTCGTGGATTTTGCACCTTGATAACGCACCGTCGCGTCGAACAGTGCCATCATTCTTCGTAACTTTTTGACGAAAAATGCAACAAATACCATCCAACAGCCATCGAATTTACCTGATTTGGCTCCCTGTGGCTTCTTTCTGGTCAATCGAGTTAAAAGACCAGTACGGGGAACGCGTTTCAGCAGCCTAGAGGAAGTAATGGAAAAATCGCAGGAAGCACTGATGGACATACCGAAAACCGAATATAAAATATGTTCCGAGGATTGGATGAAGCGCTGGCATAAGTGTGTTGCAGTCGAGGGGGATTACTTTAAAGGGGACAATATAGATCTAGATGAATAAACTTGTATTTTTAATTTTCTGAATAAATTCCCGAATCTTTTTAATCAAGGTGGTATACCAAGGTCGCGGATAGACTCAACAAGGGATATAGGTTGGCCGTGGAGAAGGTAAATTTAGGGAGGAGACTCCCCTTTTTTTGATAAAAAAAATAATTTTATTTTTCAACGTAGTCTCCCTTGAGCTCTATACACTTTGTCCAACGCTTCTCCAATTTTTTTATCCCTTCCAAAAAAAATGATTTGTCGAGGTCCTCAAAATGACGAGATGACTTCATCATTGGAGTCAAATCTTTTTCCACCAAGCCATTTCTTCAGGTTTGGGAACAAGAAGTAGTCGCTCGGAGCCAAATCTGGAGAATAGGGTGGATGAGGGAGCAATTCATAGCCCAATTCATGGATTTTTGCCATGGCAACTGCACATGTGTGCACCCTTGCATTGTCTTGGTGGAAAAGAACTTTTTTCTTGGCCAAATGAGGTCGTTTTTTTTTTTTCAAATCGTCATTGAATCGGTCCAATAAGTTGGCATAATATTCCCCATTGATTGTTCTTCCCTTTTGAAGGTAGTCAATGTGGATTATCCCGCGTGCATCCCAAAAAACAGTCGCCATAACTTTATTGGCTGACAAACCCACCTTGGCCTTCTTTGGCGCCGATTCACCCTTAGAAACCCACTGTTTTGACTGTTGTTTGTTCTCTGGTGTGTTGTGATGGATCCATGTTTCGTCCACGGTTACAAAACGGAGCAAAAACTCCTCCATATTGCGATTAAACAACGCCAAACCTTCCTGTGAAGTTGTTACACGATTGCGTTTGTGGTCGACTGTGAGCAAACGCGGCACCCATCTTGCGGAAAGTTTTCTCATGCCCAAGTGATCTTTCAAAATTGAAACCACTGAGCCATGCGAGATCCCTACGGCTTCCACAATCTCTCGCACTTTCAATCTTCGGTCGGCCAACACCATATCGTGAATTTTTTCGATTGTTTCGGGTGTAGAGACCTCAAATGGGCGTCCAGGACGTTCGGCATCTTCAGTGCTTGTACGGCCACAACGAAATTCAGTAAAGCACTTTTTTACCATTGAAATCGATGGTGCAGAGTCCCCATAGTATTTATCAAGCTTAGCCTTGGTCTCGGTAATGGTTTTTTTTCGCAAGAAATAATGCTTAATAAGCACACGAAATTCACTTTTTTCCATTTTCTCCTCAAATTAGTGAGTAGTCTGATAAAAATAGCTGTCAAACACAAACTAACTGACGCAGCAAGTTTAAATTTTGACAGGAGTCAACTGACAGATGCCTGTTGACAGGAGCAGTGTTGCTGTTTCAGTAAAGAGGTGAGAAATTCCAAAAGTCTTATTGACCCGCCCTCGTATCTTGTCAAAAGACTTACTGAAATCAGTTGTTATAACGTCAACCTCTTTACCACTTTCAAAGGCTGAGAGAAGAGAGGACACGAATTCGACGAGGTTAATGGAAGTTGATCTACCTTACAGAAAGCCGTGTTGATTAGGGGAAATAAGTGACTTGGACTTAAGGCTTCGTACAAAATGCTTTTGAGGAGTTTGGGTATATGTGCAAGTTTAGCTATGGTAATTAGTGACTTCGGTCGTTAATCCCTTTTTGTATATCGGTGATATGAAAAAAGACTTTCATATCTGTGGAAATTCATCTTGAGAGAGCGATAGTCGGAAGAGATTTGCAAAGAATTATGGATGGAAGGCCATCTGGGTCGGGTATGTATTCATCTTTAAGTTGTTCTAATTTATTTTCTATTACTGTATGATCAAAACTCTGGGAAATAGAGGGCCAATGGGGAAGATAAGTAGGTATTTGCAATAAGGGGGATCCAGCACGAAGAAATTCCTTAAAAAAAGTAGCAAAAAAGTTGGCTATTGTATGCGGATCGCTTGATGATATACCATATTTTCGTATTAGAGGGATGTAGGAAAACCGTCAGATTTTTTTTGTAGCTAAAAGCTATGACCCGAGATAGTTGGACTAGTCAGCAAAAGAATTGGATAGAAGGAAAACTGCCCACAATTTATTTCTCTTTTGTTATGCAAAGAGCGATGTCTACAATTATACCACGGGGCGCTCGTAGAAGGGGTTTTATTGCGCGGAATGAGGACATAGAGAGAAATAGAATTAAATAACTGTCTGTAGAAAATAGAGAGAGCACTTTTAAGGGACATATCTATTGGCGAAATCAAAAGAACACTTACTAAGATGTCCGCTAATTCGCTTTATGAAAGACTTAAGAAGAGGCAGCTGCAGATAGGGTGGGCTGGATAGAAGAGTGCTGGAAAAGAGAAAGAAGAAGTGGTGGGTGAAAGTTATCAATGGTCAATAGTGAAAGGGAACAGAGCGAGACAGAGCAGTTTATGGTGTCTATAAGGGCATTATATCCAAAAAAAACATTACCATATTTATTGACAGCCCGACTGCCACAGAACACATCGAAATAAAATCAAAGTTTGCGAAGAATTAAAGACTCTTTACATTTGGCTGTATGTCAAGACCTGCTGAGTTCCTGGATACAGGAGTGTGTTAGGATTGGAACAAGTAGACCATCTGTTACTCATCCAGATACAAATCAAAGCTAACGATAAGTGGAATGCCCCTTTTACCTGTGAAAGGCCTGGGCAATTATGGCCGTAAAATTCTCTTGAAAGAGCAAAACTATCAATCTTAGCTAGATTACTCATAATCTCTTTAGAATGGATATAATGCAGCTGCCGCGATAAACCCTGAAAAAACTGCGACGAAGACAAAGACTCACAGAAAGTCTCGTGTGTTTTAAGTGAACTCGTGATGATACAAGTCTAAGTTCCACTGAATGCCAACACATTCATGGGAGCAAGCATAAGCCTTGCCATCGTTTTGCGTCAATTCATGGATACCAAAGCAGAACATGTGTTGGAGGCACAAGTTCTACCCTTGTTATGAGTCAAGACCAATTTAAAACCTCTTGCAGATCTAAGGACAACAGCACCCAGTACTTATTTCAACTCTACATTGGGTTGAAACCAACTGGAAAAACTTTTCTACGATTTTAGGTTTAAGCCATAGCCACTGTGAAGCTTTCACAATGGGGCCTACCTCAACAAGTCAGGCCCGAACGGAGGTCCGCGGGACTCTTGATTCTTACAGTACCGTGACTTAAGTGCTGGTAGGGTCTATCGGTGGTCTTGCCACCAACAGGACCTATGAGCGACAGCTTGTAACTGGTCAAGTCGTATCAGCCTTTAGCGGTGTTAAGATCTTTGAACCGTTATTATAAAACCAATATTTGCTCTACCCTGGCTTTGATTAGACAATTTCACTAATGGGAGAAGCCTAGATAATTGGAGGGGGCCCACGAAGACTTACAGGAGGATTTTGATTTGGACACTTATATGATTATAGATCTCTGCATTGTTTCATTTACTCATCTTTTCATAGTCGCTAATGGTTCAGACCTATTCAGGGACCGCCTTTGAGTTCCCACTTCAGAATTATGTACACAAAATTCAGGTAAATCTAAGTTGTGGTGCGTGACGAAGCTGGTTTGACAAATTCTCTATTAATCCACAAACCTTATACTAGGGTACACCTTAAAAACCCTACATGACAGCGATTGATGCCTCCTAGTTTTGTCCCGTTGCAGAAGCATAGCACACCTTTTTTTCTGTCATAACTAAGGCAAAGATCTAGGCCAGTGTAGTTCTTGTCTGTTCCTTTTACTGAAATTTCCCAATTCTTCGAAGAAAGATGAGCATGCGCTTCAATAATAAAGTGCCTACAGTATCAGCACCCACCACATCACCGCCGAGTACCTGCAGAGTGATGCCTGCGTAGACCGGACACTCACAGGATGTAGTGGCTTCTACTTATGCCCAGCTTTAGTTTCACTTTTAGCAAAAACGCATTGGTCCGTCACGACGCCGGTAGACATCCTGCAGCCTTTCCTACTCTCAGAGACGTCGGTAACCATTCGTTTGGTTTTGCTCATTTGAAACAGTCAGTGTTCGGGTCCTGAAAAACTCTCTTTTGAGTCGTGCACAGCAAGTTCAGTGGGATGGGACCCAAACAAGACTAAGTGAATTCAGCCCACCGACAGCGTCTAGTGAGGTCTTATATTCTCGAGCTAGCTTCGAGTTCGTGAGAAGGTTTAGCGAAGCTTTAAGAGCAGCTTGCCTGTTGCTACTGGTGCAAATATTTCTCCTTCTCCGCTTGGAAGGCAGGCGTAAGTCTTCCTAATGAAGAGAGAAATCCGATGTTGTTGTCTTCCAGGAAGACACTAAGACCCGACTACATTCCTTACTTGGACTAGATTCTGGTCGAAACCATTCCTGGGCACAGCCGAAGTCGATATCGTACTTTTTCAGCAACAGGAGTTTTGGTGTCATTCTATCAAACGGCTCGCAAGATCATCAAAGTTCCCTTCGAGCTTTCTCTTCTCTTCCGTAAACGAAATATGACTTTGACAGTGCAGCCCATAATGTGAATATCAAGGGGAGTGACATTCATCAATGCGTCCAGAGCGGAGTCAGGCATGCTAGGGCAAGCCTGCATGTATTTCTTTGGAGTCTTGTAAAAGAAGCAGTGACACACTTTCGTGAAAGCTGTTCCACCCGATAACCGATGGATAGGATATAATTGGCCTATTTATAGTCGTGTAGATCCAAAGCACAATTCTCGGTGACAAGCCCGATGACTAGCCGAAAGAAAGTTTAGACTGCCAGAAGGCCAACCCCGCTCTGGAGGCTTTCGACGTAACATGTTGATTCCAAAGAAGTTTGTTGGAAAATCGGATGATG
This sequence comes from Volucella zonaria, assembly GCA_963966105.1. NCBI lineage: Eukaryota > Metazoa > Arthropoda > Insecta > Diptera > Syrphidae > Volucella > Volucella zonaria. The sequence continues at coordinate 78,383,591 of OZ014534.1, read as the reverse complement.
ATGCCTTTAAGCCAGCCCAGTCAGCTTACTGCTTCTCGTAAAGAGAAGAACTTCAGTTTTGAGAGGATTGACTGTAGACCCATTTCGATCGCGTTCAGGGACTGCGCTTTAGAGCACACAGTCGGTAGACACGATCCCCAACAGACCTCACAATATATCATTCCACAAGATCCGTTTAAAGATAAAAGCCATCGATCACAAGTTCACAAGGTTCCTGAACGTTTTCATCGATGTTCACAATTGACGTGTCTTACCTACTGTTTGGAGCTTTAATCACAAAGTTTTCAATGACTTAAAACCCCGCTTTTTATAAACCGTTGACGATTCAATTAGAAACACTTAAACATTCAGTGGCATTGAAGAGCTTTTAATCATTTATTCAAAGAATCTAGGAGACGAAAAGAGAGTTTCTCGTACGAAGGTGGTTAGCAGCTCCATAGTAGTCGCTGAGAAATGATGGATAGTCCATAATTGGTTGGTTTACTAATTGTTGCAGGTAAATGGCATGATCCCTAGCAGCAAAATGGGCAGCCCGAGCGGCAGCAACTTCCGGTGTATATGGAACTGGTTCTGGTAGATCCGGCTCCTTATTCGAATTTCCATTCATTTTTGTATCGGGTATATCCTGATCTGGAGTCTGCTGCTCCTCTTGTGCTTCTGGTGTTGCAACATCATAACGGTCACCATAAGAAATCGTTTTAGATGTTCCATCTCCACTAACAAAGATATACGTTCCACGAATTCTACCATCGGGGGTGCGAATTTCCTGTCTAGTTACACTACCCTCACCGACTCCATACGGGTAGTCCAGGTGTTCAAGCTCATCCAGTGGATAGTATATCCCAGCCTTAACGAATGCAATGATTCCGACAAATATAATTAACCGTTTCATCTTGGTGCCGAGAAGGTATGACTTGCAACTGCCTAATCAGTGTAAAGCTACTCACTGTTGATCATATTAAACCGTACGCACGTATTTATAATGAGCAGCATTGTAAACTAGTTCGGCGTAATCGAAAGTGCTTGGATTGATGAGCAACTATCGCCGTTGTGGCTGCACTTGTTTGTAGATACTCGTACACTCGCACTTTAGGGGCATCCACCTGTGCGACTGATGAAATCTGGATTTGTTGGCGGAGACCTTGATGAATCACAGGAAATTGTGACAATCATTGTACGAGTATATGTGATTGAAGGCATTCGATCTACTTGTGGTCTACTGTTGGAATTTTATCGCTAAATATCGAATGTCAGTTAATTGTGGTGGACGAGGAGGAAAATTTCCATAGTAGAATACGAGTATTCTTCAATTAGTAAGTAGACTTTACGTCTAATTCGTGAAAAAGAGTTTGAATTGTTTCCATTATCAGTTACTTGTCGGCCAAATTTATGCAATTTAGTGGCTTAAGCTTGAAGATACTCAGTTGAAAAGCGGCAAAGCACTTCGGAGCGGTATTAAAAAGCTGAAGCCCGCCAGTTGTTTCAAATTTATAAAAATCCCTAGGAGTGTGAAACGACTAAGCTTAGAAATGTCCAATTTCGAAGAGTAGTTCATTTAACTTGTGGTAACGTTAATTAAGTCGTTACTAGGTTCTACCGTGTTATGGTCTTGTTACAGAAACTTTTTAGCGCAAGTTGACTCAGTCAATTGAGGTAGACTGCGACGAACTCAATCAGAGAGAAACTGGTATCAGCCATTTCACCTGACTGGTTAGCCTTTCTCCCAGAAATATAAGGTTGCCAATCATTCTGCAATACTCGTATAAGTACGAAAGAAATTCAACGAAATTGAACTTAACATATTTCCAACCCTACCTCGACAATCTAAAAAACAAAAAATGTGGCCTCATTTTCTGGCTGGTAGTCCTGCGATAAGGATAAGAAACTGGTGACGACCAGTCGACAAACTGTAACTATCACTACACAACGATTGTGCTTATTCAATCTTCTCGTTGTAGTCCCAGATATAGCTGGAAAAGAAGAAAGTCCATCCGAACTCGCCTTGCTAAACTTATCAGCACGTGTAATACCCCCTATCCTGTGGTAATGTGAATGAGAACTTACGGCGGATATATTCACGCAGTCAACGGTGAATTAATGGTGGCGTCAACAGTCAATATTTTTTTTTTTTTTTTTTTTTTTTTTCCGGCGAGTTCAGGTGAAAATCTTCCATCAGACACTATGAGGATCAGAAGCGCGGGCTCATAGTAGTGTGAGATTCTTACTCACTAAAAACACCTCCCTTCATTGTTGATTTTAATACCGCAACTAAGTAGAACTTATCAAGCAGTTTTTATTTCATAAGTTAGTCACGATTGGTAGGACACTTTCCAATGGAAGACCCTACATATTCCGCTTTCTTAATGCGGTTTCAATTTATCGCGCAAGGTCCAACGGTTTAGTTCGTTGAAGACGGCGTAGTATGTTTCGTTCGTCCAAGACTTCTAGGACTGTATTGTTGATATGGCCGCTTAACCGGACTTTATGTTTTCGTGCGCAGTTCCTGACTTCATCTTCCACGAAAGGAACTCCGAGGTCTCGATGCAGGTCATTATTTCTTATAAAACATGGGGCACGCACAAATTGTCGTAGCACTTTATTTTCAAAAGTTTGTATTATATTTACATTTGATTTCTTAGTACAACCCCAGAGTTGTATACCATAGGTCCACACCGGCTTTAGCACTTGCTTATAAAGAAGCAGCTTGTTTTCTAAGCTTAGCTTGGAATATTTACCAAGTAGCCAGTACATTTCTCTGTATTTGGCCTCTAGTTCTTTTCGTTTCTTTCTAACATGCGTTTTCCATTTAAGCTTCGCGTCAAGTGTCATTCCCAAATACTTAGCCTCGTTTGCAAAGGGGATACACACCGAGTTTATAGAAATGGGCAAGTGATTTATCTTTCTGTAGGTGAAGTCAACATGTACAGATTTTGTCTCATTAAGGGTAATTCGCCAGATCTTTGCCCACTCGTAGACTTTATTTAAAGCAGTCTGAAGTTTCGCCGTTGAGTCTTCTATTGATCCTCCAACCGCTAAGATAGCGGTGTCGTCAGCAAAAGTAGCGAGAACAGTATCCTCGACGTGTGGTATATCTCTTGTATATAAAAGGTACAAAAGTGGGCCCAGTACGCTTCCCTGCGGTACTCCGGCTAGGATATCTTTAAATTTCGAAACATCATTTCCGTATCGAACGCGAAACATTCTATTTTCAAAATAGCTTGTCAATATATTATAAAGCTTTAATGGCAAAATTCGTCGCAGTTTGAACTTCAAACCTTCATGCCATACTTTGTCAAAAGCTTGTGAGACGTCAAGAAATACGCTCGAACAAATCTTTTTTTCTTCCAGGGATCTTTCAATTACATCAGTAATTCTATGCACCTGATCAATTGTTGAATGCTTAGTCCGAAATCCAAATTGATGGCTGGGAATAAGATTTTGGTTTTCGATAATTGGGAGAAGACGTTTTAGCAAAATCCTCTCAAAGATTTTCGACAGGATCGGTAGAAGAGAAATGGGTCTGTATGATTTTTTATCGTTTGGAGGTTTTCCTGGTTTTAGTACCATAATGACTTCTGCAACTTTCCACTGGCTTGGCACGTATTCAAGCCTCAGAGCCGCGTTAATAATGTGTAAGAGCTTTATAAGTGCTTTTTGAGGTAGCATTTTCAGAACTTCTCCGGTAATAAGGTCATACCCCGGAGCCTTCTTTGGTTTTAATTTCCTTATTACAGTTTTAATTTCAGCAAGAGTTGCATTTGTCATTACAAAATTACTATATGCTATTTCTAAAGAACTGGTGCCGGGTGCCAGTGTCGGGCCGTCGGAGGGCTTGAAAATTTCTTCAAGATAGTCGGCAAAAACCTCCGCTTTTTCCTTATCCCCCTGGCTTCATTCGTTATTGCCGACCTTGATTGGTGGCGCGGGGATTTTGGGCCTTTTTAAGCATTTTAAAGCTTTCCAAAGCGAGTAATTTGTTTCTTTTCCTGCCGTCAGGTTTTGAACATATGTATTTACTTCGGAATTTCTGTAACTTTTAAGAGTCTCCTTGATCAGATTACAGAGCCTGTTTAAGCGTGTTTTATCCTGCGGCGCTCGAGTTGTTTGCCATCTTTTGCGAGCTTTTCTTTTTTCTCTTATCATATCTTTTACCTCAGGCGGGTAGTTTAAGTTACGTTTAGCCGTGTTTTTTCGTTGACAAGGTGTATTGTTCCACGCAGCACATTGGACTATTTCAACGAAAGAATCCACTTCGATTTCGAGTTCAAGTGCTGCTTTAAGTGAAACGTCTAGTTCTAGGTTATTATTAATCTCATTTCTGAATCCTTCCCAATTAGTATTTCGTCCAGTTAGTCTTAATGGTCCTTGTTTTTTAATAAACGTGTCGTTCATTGTCAGTATGACTGGAGAATGATCGGAGGAAAGATCGAAGCTTTCATCAACGTTTATATCCGAGTTACGAATTCCTTTAACAACGAAGAAATCGACAAGATCGGGTATTTTCGTTGTGTCTGTTGGCCAATAAGTCGGCTTGCCCGTTGAATAGAAGTCACAATTGTGTTCCATACATGCTTTATAGAGTATTTTACCCTTTTGGGAGACACATCTTGATCCCCAAAAAGTGTGTTTGGCATTGAAATCACCGCCAATCATAAAAGCCGATCCAAGAGAATTGAATATATTTTTAAATATATGTTTTGAAGGCGTAAATCGTGGAGGACAGTAGATGGCTGAAATAGTAAAGGAGTTCCGTACCAATTTTACGCGCACCGCAATTAGTTGTACAGACTCGAGCTCTACTTTTATATCTTCGTTGTGCTCAAGAGACTCTTTAATGTATACAGAGGATACGCCTCTCGCGTTTCCCGAAGGGTGATACGCGTAGTAATCTTTAAAACCTCTAATTTTTGCAGATGACCCATTTTTCAAGTGGGTTTCGGAAACCAAACAAACGTCAATGTCGTTTTTCCTTAGGAATAACTCAAGTTCATAAAGTTTTTCTAAGATTCCGTTTGCATTCCAGGTGAGTACGTTTAATTTTTCCCTTTTCATTTTTTAGGCGAAGGACGTTTTTTATTGAACCTATTTTCAAACTTCTTTAGCTTATCTAAAATAAGTTCATTGATTTTGTTTTGCTGCTCAAGCTGCGCGAGAATAACGGAAAATACTTGGGAAGCAGGATCTCCGGAATCTTTTGCCTTTAGCTTGGTAGCTTCAGCGTATGTAAGTTTTTCCGATGCTTTCTTTTCAACACTGGAATCAATCACTTTCGCCTTGGCGTTTTTAACGATATTTTGAGCAGATCCCGATGTTTTTTCTTTAGTTTTGGGATTCTCTTTTTGTGGCTTAAACAACTTGTCACGTCTGTTTTGCAACTCCTTTGCTACTTCACAGCCACGGAAATTTGCTACGTGTTTACCCCTGCAGTTGACACAAGTCGGAGGGGTTTGTTTGCTTACGTTGCATTCTTTGGACAGGTGCTTACCTGCGCATTTTACGCACCGAGGCTCTTTTTGGCAGTAAGCTTGCGTATGGTTAAATTCCTGGCATCGCTTACACTGCGGGATCAGTTTCGAGTTTTTGCTTCGAGGCTCAATTTTAACAATAATGTTGAGGATTGACTTAATATCGTATATTTTTTGGGTATGTTCAGTGTTCTCAAAGGTTAGCATAAAGAGGGGAAGGCTACGTTTAACTGTCATATCCTTTCCTTCAATTTTTTGTTTCTCTCGCTTTCGATGTTGACGACATCAATGATTTTAAAACCCTTGTTCTTTAAATCACTTACGATATCTTCTTTTGGGCAAGACGGATGCAGTCCTCTGGCGACGACACGAATAGGTCTTTCGCACTTGTTCTCGTATGTGAACCATTGGATTTTTTCGACGCTTAACTTGCGAGAAAGAATGCGATAGTTGTCAGCGTCCTTGACGTTGACTTTCCATACATTATTATTGCGCGATGTTACTATATAGTCCGATCTCGGCAGGGTCATCAATATGTTTTGGAGTTTCTTGTAATCTGAAACTCCAGTGACATTGATTGGCGGGGGTGTTCGTTGTTTTTCAGCTTTGATTTTTTCAGGACTCATGTTATTGTTGACATTTTTCTTCGATTCATCTCCCTTTGCTTCACGTTGAGAGACGATTTTGGGAGAAGACGCAGCTTTACGCTTTTTTCCGGGACGTTTTTGCAAGATCCAGTCGGTTTCTCGACCTAGCTCTTCTTCATCTGTTTCGTAGATATTTTTAACAGATTCAATAGACATAACGTCGCTGTTTGACTTTTCCTTGGTTTTCAGTTTTTCCAGTTCTTTTTTAAGATCTTCGCATGTCGCTTCCATTTTGGTTAGCCTAGTACGAAGTTCGGTATTTTCGTCTTTCAGGCTATTTATTTTCGCTGAGGTCCATTCTTCGCAAGACGACGTTTTTGGTGTCGTTGGACTTCTTTTGTTATCTTCTTGTTTTGGAGATCTAGGTGGTGGAGATCTCGAAACCCAGAATCCATCGAGCCGACCTCCGTAGAGGGTGGATTTTCCAGCATAGCTGGTCTGCCACCTGGGGTAATAATTCCATTTGTTTTACTCATTGCATAATTAGTATACACTTCGCGCTCGGTATACGGAGGGTGCATTTTAGTCGCCTCTTACGACAGGCATCCATACCTCGGGTATATTCTAACCCCTACCCGAAGGGGGCGATGGCAGATTTCATACGAGCATATGAGCTACTTCAACGTATTTGAGCTGAGGCCATTCCGGGTTAGACGAATGAATTCTTAAAACGCCCACGACAGCTTTTACAAGCAGTTTATTGGTTCTGGAATTCGCCTGTTTCGCAGGTCCTTCCAGCCATGAAAAACATTTATTGTTGATTGCACATCAAAACGGGAAGACGACAAATCGGCGATTGGGCTTGCATTTGTATCGTCTGCATCTTGAATGGGCCACGTGCTTCTGGACGCTAGACTTCTGGAGGTCTTAGTTGATTTAATTATAAATGAAATTCTTATTTTAGCTGGAAATGTAATTGCTACCATTTGTAATGAGATCATTCATTCATTCGTCATACAAACATCTTCCACCTCCTATATGACTATTCACCTTGTCGCAGTGTTGGGACTCAGCAGAAGTGAAAGATTATCGGAATTACTATTTCCCAGATGAGACAAGAAGCCAAGTTATAGTTAACCGTAAACCTCTCATATCCCCTTTCTTTCCTTCCCATCTGGCCTGGATTAAGGTGTCATGCAACCCGAGCCAATAATAAGCCTGGTTGAGGGCCCAGTAAAAATAGCTCTGTCGTGAACGGAGTATCTGGGTACCCGGCGAAATCCGTATCAATTGGCCTTCTCCAAGAAACAATCAAAAATTCAATTCAGTGGCGGACTCACAAAATGGCAGATAAAAGTAAGGCCTTTCACAGTTCCAAAACCACTATCATCACAGGATTTAGACACCACCTCCGGCCACAGTGATGCCAATAGTCGATTGGAGCAAGGAGATACTTCCTACCCTACGGCCACCTCGATCTCCCCCCGGGTTAAGTCAGACTTAAATGAGTTAACCCACCTTTCAAAATCCTTTATCACAGGATGCGAATTGCACTCAGCATATTGGACAGTTTTGGCAAGGTTCACATGAGCGGGAAAAATCTGCCTGGCTCAGCCAGCACAGACTCGACTTCCAAGTGCTCCGGATTCCTGAATGACCCGCCTATGGTCCGCACGCCGAAAAAGCCAAGGACTGCAGCTGCCACTGCTCCTCAAAAACTCTTTAGCGAAGTTATTAAAAGCAGTCTGATCATGGCTGTTATTGACAAGAGTGATGTCGACGGCAGTATCACTCTGGAAAAATGGAGGAAGATAGAAGTTAAAATGGCTGTCAACTTCGGCGGTTAGCATAGAAATTGTGTCCAGTCGACCAGAGACCAATAAATAAATCTATTTAAGCTAGCAATAGCAAAAGTAGTCAATTCCAGATTGCCCTAGAACGCGCTATTGGATCCCAGTGGAATTAACCTTCCGATTCGATCCAGATACAATACCGGAAATTTTTAGAGTAGAGAACCCCAACCCAAAACTGGAAGATCCCTAAGCTGGAGGAACCTAAAGGGCATTCTAGATCGGTGATAATCGTTATACGTGAAGAATCCCTAGCTCCATTTTCGAAAACTGGTGGTGTTATCAGTTACGGATTCAGAGCCATTTCTCTCAAGGCTTACAAGAAGGATGTATAAGCAGGTACGGTAAGATCGACCGCCTCCGAATCTGTGTCCGATATGGATGTGGAGGAGGCTGGACTCCACGTTGTACAAACAACAGCCCCGCCCTCGAGCCGTGACCTTGTATCATCCAGAATAAAATTAAACCCACTTTCCCCTCTTTGGATGAGTCTGAGTCTGAGAGTCTGACCATGAGGACGAATATACAACCATGATAGACGTTGATTCCTCCAGCCGTAGCTCTGGTGCTGAGTCTAATACAAATTAACCGCCATCACTCCAAAGCGGAATCCGGCGCTGTTCTTATTCGTCTCGGCAATAGCTGTGAAAATATTGTGTGGACCTAAGAACCTTGACTACCTGACACTTGGACTTACGACCCCCAACTACAGGCTCTTATACGTGAGAAAGAAAGGTAGAGCCTATATCTCTATTACAATGATGGAGAGACAGTCGTGGCAAGTTTAGAGCCTGGATCCAAGAGTTACTGGATAGCCTCGTCTTACCTGGCCCATGACCATCAGGGCCCTCTTCTTTACAACTTGAGGTTGTCAATCGCAGATGCCGAGTGCTGTAATGCTGCATTCATTTTGGGTTGTGACGCATATTCACATAACTCCGTATGGGGCAGCTCGGATGTCAACGCAGGAGGTGCGTCACTTTTTGAAGATATTCTTCACACTTAACATATCTTCTCATTTGTAATGTCGGTTGTAAACCAACCTTCATCACTAGCTCTAGACAGGAAGTCTTAGACCTAAGACTCGTCTCCAACAACATCTCGGATAAGAACACCCGCTGGAGGGTATACGGTGATCACTTTTTTTTGATCACCGCTACAATCTTTTCACCATTAATGACCGCTTTCCTGACCAATTAACCTAAGTTCGTTTGCCGCCTGTGCGCTTTAAGAGTTGGAAGCCCACTTCCAAAGGTATCCCACGGCGCCGACAAACTGAAACGACTATACAACGAGTGAGTAAAAAATGGCCGGTTAGACAGCCACAGAAAAAAAGCCGAGAGAAACCACAGCATAGCGGTCTGGCACCAACAGTGGGACGAATCGTGGAAAGGAAGATCTACTCATTGGCTGCTACCAACGGTCAGCACCTGGATTAATCGAAAGCATGGCGAAACAAACTTCTAATTGACGCAGTTTCTAACGGGTAATGACTGCTATAGGAAGTACCTCTTTCAACGGAAGCACGAGAGTATTCCACATGGCCCTCGATGCGATAATATCTCAGAGAACGTTGAGCACGTGTTTTTTCACTATCCGCGTTACGAAAATGAAAGAGTGATACTGCGGAATAAATTCGGCAAAGGGCCGACTGTAGAAAACATAGTTAGCCATATGATCTCCAGTGAAGAAAACTGGATTGCGGGTAGCGACGTGGCGACGTGGCGACAAGAATTCTTAGCAATCTTAGACGCATAGAAAGCATACGGAACGCAAATGTTAGCACTAATTTGCGAAATAGCAACTGCTTTACTCCAATCCTCGCGAAGTAATACCTACCGGTGGTTCCGCGAGGGTAAAATTCGGTCCGCGAATGTTCAAGCGAGGTGTTTTTAGCCGGTAAAAATGGAATACAGCCAAAAGGTGTCCACCTTCCTGATTTCAATGAAGCTCAAGGGCAAATTGAATGTAAGACGTCGGGCTCCTGCGATACGTCTGAACGGCGTTGGCATTAGATGTATGACTGAGGTCATCTGGGCATAACGATGGGTGAGTGTATGAACTTCATGCCTCACCTAGTTCGAACCAGACAACGCATGCTGAGTGCCGTAGGCCAGGTAAGGCGCATTTTGCGATCCGACTGGGGACTCAACAGGCGTTCTGTTCGTATCATATACGATGGCCTTTTTGTTGTCTGTGCAACATATGGAGCATCGGTATGGTACGACAGGGTTATGACTGTTGATGGTCAAAGGCGGATCTTGACTTGCCAAAGAGTTGCCCTGCTTGGATGTTTACCGGTTTGCCACACTGTCTCCACAGAGGCAATGCAGGTGTTGCTTGGAGTGCCACCTCTGGATCTGGAAGTGATACGTCGTGGTATTGACTTCAAGATCAGAAAAGGTCTCCCTCTAAATGGGCGCGATTGGGTTTCCCCGGAAGAAGTTGATGGCCTATACCTGAGGCAGCATGTGTTCTATCTAGATGGCAATCTAGATGGGATGCTAGCGAAAATGGCAGGGTTACTTACGGCATCCTAAGGGATGTGCTAACTATGAGAATTTTTCCTGAACGGAATTTTAACTTCAGCTTGGGGTTTTTTATTGACCGGGCATGGCTCTCTTAATGCATTCTTGCATAAGAGGGGGCTTAGCGGGCTTCCGAGCTGCTCATGTGGAGCCACTTATGAGGACGTAGTTTTGCAAAAGAGGTATTTTATAGAAGACGCAGTAGGCAGCTAGCGGGTACATCATAGGATTTTAAATTCATTGTTCAAGTTGTTGAAAGGCCGCGAGTCCTAGACAGTGAGGTGCCCAACTGGAAGTAACCTCAAGGTTGCGAAGCTCGACCGGAAGCTATATTCTGGTACCACGGGAGGTCAGGAGCCCCCTGAACTATGGTTCCGGCCTGACCTAGGAGTTGGCCCCCTTGTGGGAGTATCGTGGTGGCTGTAGGTTTGTACCCAAAATCGCGGGGAGGATAGAACTAATGGTGCTTGGACATCTCATGGCTTAGCATATGTGTAGTGTACTACGACCTGTGCCAAACCATGGGATTGCTACGGAACCAATTGGTTTGCTCGATGTGGAGTTGCACTGCAACCGGGTGCCATGACCCACAGAATGGCTGAGGTATTAGATAGGCCTCGACCCTTGACCAAAGGGGAAGTTCGTGCCTTACACACGACTTCGAATCTGGTACTGTACTACCCGAAGGGCGCTTATCACCGCCCGGGCACCGTAGGCTTAAGCCCTCACGGCAGGTACCTACGTAAAACACAAGAGACATCTGTCCACCTTCCTATGCCAAAACAAAACCCATGTCTGATGTCTGGTGAAGAATCGATCGTACTACTATATTGCACTATATACGTCCACACAGCCTCTTGAAATCCCGATAGGATCATAAACGCGTCTAAGCTCATCTGGGCCATACACTGCTTCAAATCCTTTCGAGCACCTGAATCCGATTTCATTATCCCAGCCGGAATATAGAAAACCTACAATCACACTCTCCCATGTTTGTTAACCATCTTTAGCGGGTGTATGAAACTCTCCTACTCTCCTAGGGGATAACGAAACCTCACAATATATTTACAGTTATGACACTGCGGTCTTTTGGCACATAAGGAGGCGTATCTAGCTCAAGACTACTGTGACTACTGAGGATAATTCCAAAGCCTCAGCTCCCAAATTCATAAGTAAGGTTGAAGAGTTTCTCGTCTAATCGGCTCTCTGCGTCCTAGAGTTTGTAATGCATATTGCTGACCACCAGAGCCGTCTATCAAGTCGGTCGCCACCACCATAACTATGAACCTGCAGTAAACTTCGCATTTTGAACGTTCCTAAGAAATTGCAAAGTGTTGGCATTCTGGTTGTTTCTTTCAAGGGGGTTCTTGTTCGGGGACCCTTGATTTTTTTCATGCATTGGCTGCGTTGTCCTGCTCATGCAGGATATTGCTTTGTGCATCACCAAACCATGGCTTTTTGGTAGAATAGATGATTCCTAGATACATAGCAGATGAAATGGCAGCAAACAGAACACAGTGCCGATAACCAACCGTTGAAGCCGAAAGGATTCACCTGATCTCGAACATTTCCAAGCCTGGAGATGCGAGTATCTGGTGGATTTTTTTTAAAAAAAACTTGCTCAAATATTTTTTATACAAAAAATTTTATTTCATTTTCAAATTCGTGATAACAATAATTTTGAATCAAACCAACATCGGAGAGCTAACTAGAAAGGAATTCATTGTTGGATGTAGTGCGAGCTCACGAATCGTGTTGCTGGCAGAATGCCACCATCCAAACCGTAGGAGTAGGAGAATCCGCTTGGGAGGATTGCAGATCTGTAAGCAATTGGAAGTGGATTGATATAACGCACTGGAGCTGGAGCGGGGATTAATGGAGCAGCAGCTACGATTTGGGCATTTCTCAACTTGGCATTCTCGACGGCATTCAAATGTTCGGCTCTGGCACGTGCAACTTCTGGGGTATCCTCAACTGGACGTGGTAAATCACGAATAATTTCGGCAGCTCGTAGAACTTGTGCGGGTGCTGGGATTGAAGCGGATCCGGAGCGAATTTTAGCCTGTTCGATGGCAGCTAAATGAGCTGATCTGGCAGCAGCTACTTCTGGGGTCTCAGCAACTGGCAATGGAGCGGCAGCTAGAATAGCTTCTGGAATCTCAACTGGTTTGGGTAAGTTGGTTGCAGAAACACGGAAACCACCAGCATCAGCGGTATAGTCGACAGTTTGGAGCTTCCCTTCGGCATCCCGGTAGCTGTAAGATCCCCGGGTGACTCCATCTAAAGTCTTGACTTCCTGCTTAGAGGATAATGGTTCATTGTATCCATATGAGTATTGGCCGAATTCATCCTGGGCATGGTATTGCTGTTGAATCACTGGGGCGACTGCAGCACGAATCAGGAGTGGTGAAGAGGAAGAGTATAGCGCGCTGGCTGAAGCAACCGCAAACAAGGCACAGAATGCAACAAAGAATTTCATGATGATGAGATGGGATAAGTTTTTTTTTATTTTTTGTTAATGAATCTTGAAAACGCTGCTAGTGATGTGAACTAGTACTCGCTTCTGAGAACTCTGCTGGTATCTGGTGAAGTCCTCTCCTTTTATACCTACACAAGACACCGTTCTGTACTACGAGGACCAAGTTGTCGGCCAAGTAGTTTCAAATCAAAACAATTCAATTCACAAGACCTTGGTGTGAACCAGTGCAGACCTGTGCGCCCAGGTGACTTTCAATTTCGTGTGGTCATCCTTTGGAGAGAATGGGAGTGCTATGTGATGCATACAATGATCAGTGCAGGAGTATGTACAATGCATAGGTATGCGGAAATCCCTTTCACTAATTGACAGTTGTTTGCGCCAGTCATCATAGCCCATTGCAGGTCATTGCAAGGTAAGTGAAGGCCAAGGGCCACATTGCTCGAGGGACTCTTTAGGAAACTAGTTCCTGATTTGTTGTTGCAGACTTGTGTGTCTGTTATGTTTCGTGTGAAGTTATCACGAACGCACATGTGAAAGCAAAAAGATGTTCAACCTTGAAATACGGGTAATGCAACAGTGTAAGATATGAGCAGTCAAGTCATGGATGGTGGATCAGTAGATACAAAATGTTGCAAAAACAAAAATGAAATAAAAAAGCAAAAAAACTTGTCTCCGTTTTGTTTGTTTGTCGTCACCTTCGTTGGCTTATGTTTTTTTTGAAGTGCGACAATTACCCTCTCCTTGGCTCCAGCATAAAACGTCTTTAGGGAGCCTTCATTTCCATGCAACTTTATCGTGGTGGCGATGGTGTAGTGCAAACAGGAGTACATTGTTGTGTTGTTGAAAGAATGTTGTCTTCCTTGCAAGGTCTTTAGGGTCTCGAGGGTTTCGTGGGTCTCGAGGGTCTTGGTATTGAACTAAAGAAGAGATTATCACTTATCTGGAATGAGAATGGAAATGGGAATGGCAGACGGCAGGGCTTGTAATGGTCATGGAGTACACAATGAAAGACGAACGACTTTATGTGCCAGGGAATGTATTGCAGGGAATGTTTTGTTGTGCTGAGGAATTCGGCCGGGCATTTGGTCTAATTGAGTTGTTTGTCTCGTAAAAGAGGGATATCCTCGAGATGTCGTAAATCTTAGGATTACATGGTAATCCCATTTGAATTTCTAGTCCTTGTCATGGCTGTGAGATATGTATCATTTGTTGAGAATTCAATTAGACAAAGTGTTTCAGGAATATACATATTGACTCTAAGAGACTTATGGATCGGGAATGGATTTATCCATCCTTTCTAGTACTTTCTGAGTGTTGATAGGAATCTTAAGTGTCAAGATATCTAGTTTAAAAGTGCTCCTATGGAATATTCCAAGGCGCAGTGGTTGGCTGTGGATTCGGAACTTCCCTTTACTTCGTTTAAGCATAAGGGACATTAGGTAATGAAGGAAATAGGGCAGGTAACCATTAATAGAGAAGTATACTCTTAGCGTTTTAATTTGCGTTGTTGCTATACAGTTGTCTCCGGTTACGCACTCCGTTTCAAGCGCGGCTCTTTAGTGGTCCTTCTTTGCTTTGTCGTAGTTCTGGTGCAGATTAAAAATTAATTGATGGTTTATTGACTCTGCAGACCGAATAGTATGACGGGTTAGACTTTGATGCGTAACTTTAGGTTGCTCCGAACGTGAAGACAATAATTTTTCTTCAAATTCGTGTTCCCTTATTCAAAGTGGCCTCATAGAAACTTCTATCGATGTACACGTCTTTGAGCGTAGTTCAAAAAATCGAAAGGCCAATATCGAGCAGCTTGACTAACATGCTTCGGCCAAGCAGATTTCTTCTAACCTCTGTGGCCAGGTTCTAAAAACAAGTCAATACTGAAAATCCCTTTTGAACATCGAAATCTCTGGTATACTAGAGCACTTCTTGCATCCTATACATATCTCCTCATGGATCTTATGGTAACAACAACGCTTATGTCCCTATTTGTTCGGTTTTTGAATTGCGATTTAACTCCTTTCAACTAAGAAAAAGTTAAAAGATTCCTACGTATTAGATGGTTCTGCGCCTTCTCAAACGATCTCCCTTTATTCGCCCTTGTTTCCTTTCCTCATAAAGTTGTTTGTTGCGGAACTGCGGTCATAACAACACCGACTTCATTCGATCATTCGTCAGGTCTATAAAACCAAAAAACGAAAACATGGTTATCATCTTCGTCCTCGATCTACACGTGAAATGTTCAAGCAATGAATAAGCCAAGTGCAGGCCTAAAGCACCATAAAGCAGATGTCAACGCCATCAAGAATGTGACGTAAACTGAACATGAAATGTGAGCGTCGGTTTCGTGGCGGATATTATGTGAAGCGAAAGATATGGACGAGAATCAAGCCTTAGTCTTGTCTTTTCAACACTTGAGATGAAATGTCCAAAGAGTGTTTCTACGAGCTCTACGGCAAAACCGATCTACGAGGAATGTCCCAACCCATCAGAAACGCAGTAGCTGCTATGCCTGGTTTCACCCTGAGGAAAGTCCTGTTTTGGCTAGAAATGCAGTGAAGAAGATGCCCCAAATTAACTGCAACAAAGAATGATAACCGTCCGTGGCTCCTACGAGCAAAAGCGAACGATATGTGCGGGGCGCCACAAAGCTTGTCCAACGACGAGCTGGTGACGAAAGACAATGTAGGACTATGTCCGAATCGCACCTTACTAAGGTTTTAGTGATTTTCTCGGTAATTGGTGATTTGAAGAGATTTAACAGACGAGTCAAAGGTAATGCGCCACATAGTTCCAAACGCGGTATCGAAATTGATTTTAATGGAGCGAATTTGCGTGTTCCGTCTTCCATTCTACAGAGGCTGCAAACGACAGCAGAGTAAGCAAATGACAATGAATCCGAGAAGTCATGGTAGAGGTAGAGTTACTCCTCAATGGATGCATTGACGGAAAGTATATCGACATTTGTTCGACGAATGTCCAACCCGAAGACAATTAAAATACAATGACTTTGCTTTTACAAAACTCCGACGAGAGTTATGGTCTCTTACAGTTTGCCCATGGAGCATTACATCTCGATCAAATTAGGGAAAAAAAACGCTACAAAATACGAGGGTTGTCTGAAAAGTTTCTGACCGCAAAATCAAGATAGTGGCACTCGTCAATAAAAGTTAGTGAATGCTAGTTATGCATCTTTTGACAGTTACTTACCGAAGTTTCAGTCATTTTGGATGAGCAGTTTTTAGTTGACAGTAGTTTGAGTGAGTCGATGTGAGTGTTTTTTGTGAAAATGGAAAAAAATTGAGTATCGAGCTGTTATTACGAGTAAATTCTTGTTTTTGAAAGACAATACGCCTACGCAAATCAAAAATGAGTTGGAACCTGTGTATGGGGACTCTGCACCATCATTTACCACCGTGAAATTTTGGGCAGCTGAATTTAAACGTGGCGGTAAGAGCTTGGGAGATGATGGACGTCCGGGACGTCCAAAAATTGCAACCACTGACGATAACATTGCTAAAGTTCACCAAATGGTGTTAGACGACCGCCGAATTAAAGTGAGAGAGATAGTAGAGGTTATGAGAATGTGCAAAGGACGTGTTTGTTACATATTAAATCAAGATTTAGGCATGAGAAAGCTGTCGCGCGTTGGGTGCCGCATTTGCTTACGTTAGACCAAAAACGTGTTCGAATGAACATTTCCAATTCTAACGCTCTGTGGGCGCAGTTTAGGCGCAATAAATCCGAGTTTTGGCGCCGATGAATTACTGCAGATGAAACTTGGATACACGAAACAAAAATTCAGTCAAAACTGTGGACTGCAAAGGGCGAACCGGCTCCAAAAAAAAATAAAAACTGTTTTTTCGGTTGGGAAAGTGATGGCGACTGTTTTTTGGAACAGCAAAGGAGTTATCTTAATCGATTATCTTCAAAAAGGAAAAACCATTGCAGGAGAAAATTCTGTTTCACCAAGGCAACGCGCCGTCTCACACCTCAGCGGTTGCCATGGAGAAAATCCTGTTTCACCAAGGCAACGCGCCGTCTCACACCTCAGCGGTTGCCGTGGCGAAAATCCTGTTTCAGAAAGGCAACGCGCCGTCTCACACATCAGCGGTTTCCATGGCGAAAATCCATGAATTACGGTTTGAACTGCTTGACCATCCGTCTTATTCACCAGATCTAGCCTCAAGCGACTTCTTTTTGTTCCCTCATCTAAAAACTGCGCTCGGAGGACAGAGATTTTCGTCAAATGAGGAGGCAATCACCTTCGTGAACAATTATTTTGCAGAGAAAAACGCCAAGTACTATTTGGACGGGTTAGAGAGATGGGAGCATTGCTGGGAGAAGTGTGTAGAGTTACAAGGAGACTATGTAGAAAACTAAAAAATAATTTTGAGAAAAAATTTATTGTATCATTGTTCAGTCGGAAACTTTTCAGCCAACCCTCGTAAAAGCGAAATCTTCGAACTCTAACGGACGAGGACAAGGTGTTTTACTTCGAAATGACAACTGCAAAACTCCTAACTTTACAGGCAAAGATTTTGCTTTGAAAAATTAAAATGATACTCATCTTGATGTACCTATAACTCAACATAGTTTGCACACAGCGGCGGGGAAGCAAAATCCGGGACGAAAGAAAGAGAGGTGCCGATGGACGTTGGTTTTAAATGTTTGAAGATTATAATGACTACCAAATAAAGAGCTAGGCAGGGCATTCCATAAGCGAGTTGTTAGGAACGAATCACGATATTTACGGCTTAGGAGCGAATCACCATATTTTAGAGTTCGTTCGAAAGTGGGGTTGGGGGTATACTGATGAGCATTCATAGCGAGACGGGTGTTATGGTTAAAAGTTTGAAGGGGCGGAATGCTACTGTCGATTTCTATGGAGCACTGGTGGTGGAAAAAGCGACAAAACAGAGTGAGACAGGAGACATTACGTCGGAATTGCTGATGAATGAAAGAATCGCTTGGATAAAGAGTTTAGTTTTTCAAGACACATTGATCGCCGATTGTCAAGCCGTTCTAATAAGAATAGACGTCCAAGCTGAACTTAAACCCTTGCTAAACTTTCCTACAACTTCCAAGCTAATTCGAGAATATAGAACTTCGCTGATGGCAATCAGAAGGTTGAATTCACTGAGTCTTGCCTGTGCTCCAGATCACGATAATATTACGGGAAATGAAATCGCCGATGAACTTCCTAGGCAAGGTTCTTACTTACTTACTTAAGGTGATGCTAAAGTCCAGGGTGGACCTGAGATTTAACCAACAAGCATCTCCAGCCAGTTCGATGTTTAGCTAGCTGCCTTCAGTTTCGCACGCTAAGTTGGATGATGTCCCCTTCCACTTGCGTGCACCACCTGAGTCGCCGCCTTCCTCTTCTCCGCTATCTCTCGTTGGCGGATTCGAAGGTTATTTGGACCAGAGCATTTGTATCCATCCTCTCTACATGACCAAACTATTTTAGCCGACGGACGTTCACTCTGCTGGCTAGGTCGATGTCCCTCAACAGTCCAGCCGTTGGATCGCCTCCTCCACACACCGACGGGACCAAAAATCATCCGAAAAATTTTCTTCTCAAAGCAGTCAAGAGCACTTTCATCCACTTTTAATAAATCCACACCTCTCTGCGCCATAGAGCAGTACTGGAATTATTAAGGTCTATAGCGTCACTTTTGTTGTTCAAAAGAGGGCTTTGCTAGCCAATTGCTTTCTTAGCCCAAAGAAGCAGCGATTGGCAAGAGTTATTCTTCGATTGATCTCAGCGCTGGTGTCGTTGTCTCAATTGATAGCTGAGCCTAGGTAGACAAAACCCTTAACTACCTCAAAGTTATATTTGTCGAAGGTGACGTTCTGTCCGAAACGTCGGTGTTGAATGGCCTTTCTTGTGGACAGCATATATTTGGTCTTGAGCTCATTGCCCGTTCAACCCATCTTAGCCGCTTCCGCCTTAATACTCGCGAAAGAGTCACTGACACCACGCTGCTTTCTTCCGATTATGTCAATATTATCGACGTATGCGAATAATTTGACGAACTTTGAAGGATTGTGCCTCTTGTATTGGCGCGTGAGTTTTGCAATATTCTTTCAAGACTGATGTTAAAGAAATCACCCGATAGCGCATCGCCTTGTCTATGTTGTCCGTTTTTGACATCACAGGTCTCGGAGTGTTCTTTACCGACCTTGATGGTGCTGCGTGAATTCACCATCGGCATCCTACACAAACGGACGATTTTGACACGAATGCTAAAAGTAGATATTGATCTGTATAGCTCATCTCTATAGATGCTATCATACGCGGCCTTAAAATCGATGAATAGGTGGTGTGTACCAATTTAAAACTCCTGGGTTTTTCCAAGATATGTCGTAATGTGAATATTTGATCGATGGCGAAATTTCCTGGCCTAAAGTCATACTGATAAGGACCAATTAAGTTGTTCACCAACGGCTTCAGGCGTTCACACAATACGCGAGATAGGATCTTGTAGGCGATGTTAAGAAGACTAATGCCTCCTCTGTAGTTAGCTCAGTTCAGAGGGTCTGCTTTCTTGAGGATCGGACAAATTATTCTGAGGTTCCATTCATCGGGTATACTTTTTTCCGACCATATTTTACAAATGGCTTGATGACGAAGTCATCGCCTGCTGCTTTGAAGAGCTCGGAAGTCAAGCCACCCGCTTCACCAGCTTTGTTGGACCTAAGCTTAGATATGGCTAACTTCACTTCATTCAGGTCTGGTGGACGGAATTGTTGGTCCATATCGTACAGGTCCATTCTGCCTGGTCGCGGGATTTGGGTCTTCACCGCCGTTATAAGGTCTATAGAAATGCTGTTTTCAATCCTCAGCATTGACTGCGACACCACAACTACGAGTATGTTCCCTTGTTTATCTCTCCAGGCTTCGGTTCGGGGTTTGCATCCGTGCCATGTTTTTTGTGCCTTTTGGTAAAACTTCCAAATCTCATTCCTGGAGTAGCATCTCTCAATTTCTTCCACCACGCGCTTCTCATGCTCCTACTTTTTCCTCATAAAAAGCCGGTGTTCGTCTCTCTTCTTCTGCTCGTAAAGCACCTGAGCAGCGCCGCTTTATTTGCCTGTTGCCTAGCTGCAAGTTCTTGTGGATACTCGCCGTTAAACCAGGAGTTTCGTTGTGGTGGCCGGGAGTGAAACCCAGCACATTAGAGGCGGCATCTCTGATGACTTGTTGAAAATTTTGCCACTTGTTTTCAATACTTACTGCCGGCGGCGTAGGAGCTCTTACGAGATTAAGGGAGACTCGATCAGAAAAGGATTTGACATTGTAGCCGTCCGACGTCGGACTTTCTCACAGTATTAACTTGCCTCTGCAATGTTCGGGATATCCGCAATCATACCTTGGCTATGACAATGTTGTTGCCCAAGTCGATGTTGGCCCCTCGGAACGTTCGGACTATTATATGTTACTCGTATCCATTATACTGGAGAAGTGTCTTGCGTCGATCCCAATGTGGTCAAAGATGCCCTCTCTTCTTAGCTTCCAAGTCGTAGGGCAATGTCAATAAGGGCACTGCTCGTATGTCTTATCCGAGAGTTCGTAGAAGCTATCTTTGGTGTTGTCATCTTTCTGCTCTCTGGTGGCTTGCGTATAATGCTAATTTTGGCAAATCTATCGTTAATACGGTTTGTTACGAGACACTCGATTACATGCCGGAAACTCAAGACTTCTTGCTTAAGGTTGCTTCTAACAAAAAATCCTCACCCAAATAGGCGCTGCTTTTGCCGTCGATAACAATCGTCGTAGTAGATGTCGCAGTTTTTCATCTTCTTTTTGTCCGGCCCATTCCATCACATTTTTATAGTAATATGGTGGTCCAGGACCTCCGCTAGGTTGCATGTGCCTAATATTTCACGTGCAGATCCGAAGGTCATTGTCCTTGTTTCGTTTGCAGGAGTTGTCAACTGGAGATCCGTCCGCATCCGAGACTTGTTGTTGCTTCGTAAGTTAACTTTCTTTAAAGCCAACCTGTAAGGACAGTTCTATTACAGATACCGCTAGGATGAGGGATCGGTTAGACCGAAGCCAGTAACTGGTTCGGGGATACGAACGTTGTCGTTGGTCCATTAAGGGCTCATCCGCCACCAAATACTTTCCATGACTCTGATTTTATCTCAGAAATCCTTACTTGTCTGAGCTTCAAATACATATATCGAAGTGGCCCGAATAAGGTCTCATTTGTTTTAGTCCGTGACTTTACTTCACCGTTGATTCCATCTGGGGGAATTCATCCGCTGTCCCTTTTATAGTGAAACTATTTTTGTCTGTTAGTCAGCACTCGCGCTTATAAGTTTCGCAAATCGAGTCCGAAAGGACTGCCCGATGGTTACCACTTGGAGATAAAATAAGCACGATTGGTGTTCAGAAAACAATTAAAACATTGGGCATCGCCATGTTGACAGACTTTGTGGAAAGTTTTCCAGGATCACAACATACGTAAAGTCTGCTTGTGCCCTCGGTTAGGGTTTTAATTCACAGTTGGGCGCAGTTCAAAGGATGTCTCTTCTTTAGAATCGGACAAACAATGCAGATGTTCCATCCATCGACCCAAAATTTTAGAGATGAGCTGATGTATGGTGCGTATCTTGTCATCACCTGCTACTGTCGTGCTTCTACTATGAGGTTTTCTTCTCCATCCTTGCAGATTTCTAATCGGGCTTTACAGCTTTGGCATATTTGTTTTAGTTTTTGGTAAAACTTCCAAACTTTATTCCTCTGATAGCACTTCTCGCTCCTCGCTCGAACGCTTCTCGTGCTTTTTGTTTTCTCTTCTGACGAGCCAATGTTCTTATTTTCTTTTATGCACATAGAGCTCTCGAGCCCCTCTCGTTTTTTACTGCAAGGCCGTTCTGTACATCTGTAGTTTTTCTAGATTTTCCTCGTTACATTCGCCGTCGAATGTAACAGGGGTCTCTTTGCTGTGGCGGATTGAAATCAAGTTGATTAGAGGCTGCCTCCCTGATTGGCCTTTGGAAGTGATCCCAACAGTTTTCTACGTTGGATGCTGGCGGCATTGGACTTCTCGAGAGGTTAATAGAGACTCGATTTGAATTTCATAGTTGGCAGGCTTTGGGCTGTTATGGATATTCGCATCCGTATCTTAACTATACCCAAAATACTGAAGTAGTGTCTTACGCTATGTGATCAATATGGTTGCCGGTCTGTTGATCAGA
Organism: Volucella zonaria; assembly: GCA_963966105.1. Taxonomy (NCBI): domain Eukaryota; kingdom Metazoa; phylum Arthropoda; class Insecta; order Diptera; family Syrphidae; genus Volucella; species Volucella zonaria. Next base: position 78,361,475 of record OZ014534.1, on the reverse strand, counting down.
AGCCATCCAGGTCCCTTTATGGGTATCAATGTGTGAAAACCATATTTTGGCTATAACTACATTACGTCCCGCAGCAATATCAATAAGCCAGCGCCCTGTGATTGTGCGAAGGTTGTACTTCCCCATTATGTGGCCGAAGATATCCTTCTTCCTGGCTTGGCATTAAAATCACCAAGGACGATTTTCACATCATATTTAGTGCATTACTCGTTGGTTTTATCGAGGAGCTCATAAGCAGTCTTTGATGAGGACGTCCTTCTCCTCTGTCGGGTCGTGTGCATTTATGAGTCTAATATTGGTGCATTTATGCCTTATGCGAATCGTCGTCAGGTGTTCGCTTACATGCCTCAAATTCAAGACTTGTTCCCTATGTCGTCTTTTGATGGCGATCGCGGTTCTTTTGTTACTGGTTTCCAGGTTCCATCCTCTTTTCGTCCAGTCCGTTCAATAACACTTCTTGAATGGTGGTTATGTCTGCTTAGGAGTAGTCGAGGATCTCCCCAAATTGTTCGGTTACATGCGGTTTGTTACAGACCCGGACATTCCAGGTGAACATCCGCGAATCGTTGTCCTTTCAACCGTGAATCTGTCAGTATACGAGTTTATTAGCTTGTCCGTTGCATTTTTATCTCTTCAGTTAAAGATTGCGGGATTTATGATGGCGACTTAGGCTACTTCTTCCTCTTCCATCTCCAGGCTCAAATCTTGTCACTGTACTTGTATTGTATTGAGATATCTGCCTCTTACAAGGTAAGAAGGACGTACAAATTCCTCCATTATATGATTTGGAGTTGACCATGCCAGTGTAGTAATATACATAGAGACTATTCGATCTGATCTAAAGCGAAGCAGAAAGTGATTCGGTCTTGTTAAAAAGTGTAAGTACATGCATAGAAGTTTCCGCATCATGTTACGTATTCTTAGGTCCTAATGTCACTTTTTTCTTTCTAATTAAAATGAGTAATAGAAATGCAAGCTTGCGCATGGATGCACCTTGCATTCAAAAATATAATCATCAGACGAGCAAACAAGGTATCTACTCGTATGTGTTAATTGCTACTCGCACTTGCATTTGTAGAAATAACTTCATAGATGCAATCCACGTCATTAACATTCGTTTCACATCTGCCTTCGATATACGAGTACTCATATGTACGAGTAGGTGTTTAGCTGTCACTGACTGAGTGACAAAGTGAACAGTGAATTTCAGGTCTAAGCTGCTATTTTATGGATGAGAAACTTCTTTTCTAATTCGAGCAGTTACCTAATTTGAATTTGTTGGCACGAGCCTTGTTAGCTGCGATTGTTAATTTTCATATAATTTCCCCCCACGCAAGTTTCTAACAAAAAAAAAAATAGAATAAATCCACGCACTCCTTAGTGTGGTTAAAAATTCGAAATTTTGCGATTTTAATTCCGCAAGTGACGCAACTTTCTGCTCATAAATCTCTTACCTCACGCCATCCATCCATTACACTGTTTGCTATTTATAATCAGATGTAGTATGCCAGCGTGAAGAACTATGACTATGACATCATCTAGCATCGAACAAAAGACCGAAATTCTGCAACTGGCTCGGTCTCCGGAACTCGCATAGCTGGAGCCGAAAATAACAAAGTTCACATGATAAATACGGGTAAACTTCCCCAACTTGCAACAGATGCCCATTGATTTGATTGGAACGCATTGCCGGTGACTTAAAATAGGTCGAATCGAATCCATCAAGTTTTTGGAAAAGGCGTCTCGTAGAAAACTCTTTGTTGTCTGAGGGCTAGGAAATCCAAACAGCCTGGCTGTCTACGTCGTCACAATATCGACATGTACTCAAATTTGAGTGGCATTTTGATATACTCGTTTATGAAAAGTGAATTTGAGTGACTCAACCAAATGACGACCTTAACACTCAAAAAGCTTGACGATGGTGATACTGATGAAATAAACTCGGACTGAGTTGATGTCACCACTTGTAATAGCTGCTCAGCGGTGCATACAGCGGGGTCAAATTAAAGTCAAACACTTTGTTGATAAAATATCTTTCACTTCACGTTGACGATAAGAATTTCGGCTATTTTTTAAAGTCAGAGGTGTTGTTTTTTTTGAGTTTGATACCATTCGTAAGGTGCTATCTTAAAAATATAGAACTTTTTTTTTGACAATCTCATGGGTACAGATAAATTGCTATTAAAAACTGATGACAGTGTGCGTGGGGGTAACTTTTCCACTATGCAAAAAAAAAATAGTTCAATGGCTCGAATATGGACGCATAATATAATGTTGACGACACCGCAAACGTTTTAAGAGTAGCGAATTTTGGCTTTGCACGTGGAATGTTAGGATACTTAATAGATCACGTACTGCCGAACAACCTAAACTGCTATAAAGTAGATACTACCGTAATGGGATGGCCCGAGGAAAAGCGATTGAAAAACTACAACATCTATGATATAGGCTCATCTAACAAGAGGTGTCGTTTTGAATTAGTAGAAAACTGCAACAATTTTATGAAAAGTGCCGATATTTTTATTTTAATCTAAAGTTCAAACTTTAAAGTTAGTAATGGATTATAATATCTGTCGAATTTCCGCCTCTGCTCTGCCCACAAATAGTCATTCTTTTGATGAAATTTTTCATCTCGTTTTCGCATAATCATGGCGGTATTTCGCGAATAACAGGTTTGATAATTTTTTTTAGCTGGTCAATCATTGGTGGAGCACTGGCGTAAACTTTATCTTTAACATAGCTCCAAAAGAAATAGTCTAATGGTATTAAAACTCACGATCTCGACGGCCAATTGAAGTTTCCATTTCGGGAAATTACACGTCCAGGAAATTTGTCACACAATGAGCCATTGTTTCAGCAGCCGTGTATTATGTAGCGACGTCGTGCTGCAAATAAAAGTTGTCCACGCATTTAGCATCAATTTCAGGGGAAAACATCCATTCACTAAAACGGTCACATCAGCATCATTTTCAAAAAAATATGGACCAATGACATCGCCAGGCCGAAAACTGCACCAAATTGTCACTCGTTGTGGATGGACAGGTTCCTTCACTATTTATCTTAAATTTTCGGAGCCCCAGATGTGACAGTTTTGTTTGTTTACAAGACACAGACAAATGGAAATGAGCCTCATCATTCAGAATAATTTTGTGTAAAATATCATTTCCAGCACTCAATCAGCGAAAGGCGTTGTGCATAGTCTGCTGACTTTAATTTTTACATCAATTGGACCTTATAAGCATGTACGCCAAGATTGCAAAATGCGGTGCAAAGTGATTGCGGATAGGCCCAATTCCTGTGATTGTCTCAAAATGGACACACCTGGGTTTGCAGTCACACTTCCAGCTACGGCACCTTGTAGTTGGTGTCTTCACATCACTGACCAGTCCGAGACGTTCAAATTTATCGATTAAATTCAGTACAGCTGTGCGAGAAGGCGATTAATGATGACCAAAAGCTATACGAAATTATCGAAACGTTTCTGCGATATTTTCACTACTAATTGTGGTAAATTTTCACTATTTCAGCATCCTGTGCAAGTGTGTATCGATGAATATCTCTTAACTCATAACTCATGCTCACAGACATTATTCTCTTCGGAATGAGATCCTTTATCTTTCATCGGATGAAGAGTATCAGACTAAAAAAAAAGGCATGGTATGACTCGAGATGTAAAGCGGCTGTCAGGGTTAGAGAAGTGTATTTTCGGTCCTTCAGGACTAATCCGACAGAGAAACACCGTAAAAAGTTTAAATGAGCCAGGAATGACTGAAACGTCTTTCTCAAGCGTGTGAAATTTAAATGCGACCAAAAGTTGAGACAAGAATACTACAATGTCACAAAGATAGTAAAAGCTTTGTCTACGCTCTGTCTCCGCCTACACTTGAGTGCGTCGAATCTTCAATGGGACGAATCCACTTTCGCACTCGTGTAGTAGCAAGGGTTCTTAAATATCTTAACATTCACAAATCCGCTGGTCCAGATGGTACATCTCCCCTCCTTCTGAAGAGGGCTTCTTCCTCGCTGGCAAAACCACTGCGTAAGCTTTTTCATCAATCCTACTCTTTAGGACTCTTTCCGAGCAGATGGAAAACAACATTTGTCCAGCCCGTCCCTATAAAAGTCGAATCTTCTTCCCTTTCCTGCTGCAGACCCATTGCACTTACATCTTTTCTTTCCAAGGTCATGGAAACGCTGATAAACTGTCAGCTAATTAAATGTCTCGAAACACGAAAACTTCTTAATGACCGGCAGTATGATTTTCATAGCAACAGGTCCACTGGTGATTTGATGGCATGTTTCACCGAAAAGTGGAACCATAGCGTACATCAATCTGACCAAAGCAAGATAGTTACACTTGATATTTTTAAGGCATTTGACAAAGGCTCGAAAATTCGTACTTTTGGGATCGACGACTCTCTTGTTCAGTGGATTAGAAATTACCTTTCGGAACGTTCAATTCAAGTTGTCTTGGATGGTTTCAAGTCTGATATACACAAAATAAATGCTGGTGTGCCCCAGAGCTCCGTTCTGTCCCCGACACTCTTTTTAATTTTCATTAACAATCTCTGGTCTGCTACTTCTAATCCAATATATTCCTTTGCTGACGACAGTACTCTCTGCTTTTCATATTCGTTTCCGTACTCACGCCCCTGCTCTTCGGCTGTAGAACGAGAATGCAAAATACGTTAAGCTCATTAAATTCCGATATCATTAGCATAACCAATTGGGGAATTATAAACAGAGTGGAATTTAATGCTTCCAAAACACAATGCTGTCTGCTGTCGTTAAAGCGAAATTTAAATACCCAGCCATTCTCCATGAATGGCACTTACATTGTCGAAAGCGAAAAACTTTCCATTCTCGGTATATGAGTCAATGACAACTTACGTTGGAATGACCACATATTCGATGTCGCCAAAAATGCTGCGAAATGTCTAGGCTATCTCAAACGATGTAAGAAATACTTTTCCCTTTCTGATCTGGCCTCAATATATAAGGCATTCATCCGCCCAAAGTTGGAGTACAATGCTCACATCTGGTCAGGTGCGCCTAAAACATCTCTGTTTTATCGCTATTTCCACCACCAGTGCTCTATAGAAATCGCCAGTAGCATTCCGCCCCTTTAAACCTTTAACCGTAACACCCGTCTCGCTACGAATGCTCATCAGTACACCCTCAAGCTCACTTTCGGACGTACTCTGAAATATCGCGATTCGTTTCTAAGCCGAACAACTCTATTTCCTAGTCATTATAACATTCAGACATATAAAACCAACGTACATGGGTACCTATCCGTCTTTCCTCTCTAAATTTCCTTCGCCCTCGCTGTTTGCAAACTTTTTAAGGGTACCTTAACTCCTTGAGCGCACGCTAATTTATAAAAAAAGAAAAACCGCCTGGTCTTTTCTCATCAAAAGTGAACGCAATAAGAGTTGAGTGTTCACAGTTCAACAATGGCGCGAAATTGAAAACCACATCTCTTGTTGGATGACCCTCCACTATGGCGACTGCTATAAAGAAAGAAAACAATGCTGATTTGGATGTCGATTTGTCATTTGTCAAGTAGGACTCAGGCATGTTTTCAGCATGTAAGCGAACGTGTCACAATAATCCGGATCATGGCCAATTCGGAAATGTAAGCCTGCATCGCGTTCGCGCCCTTACAAGTGATAGGGATGACTGACTCAAAGTCGAATTCTATGGTAGCTATGATTAAGGAAGTCGTCTTTGACTGGGTGGCAAAAGCAAACACGTAACACCACGGCCAACAATAGCCAGTACGCGGCTATGGGAGATAAAGGGACTTGACCATCGCCTGATAAATAAATATCCTGTTGCAGGCAGAGTACCAATGCGGACATGATAGTCATGACGGAGTCAAGTAAGACCACCAAAATTCGACGTCGATCAACTGCAATCGTAAGATCCCACTACAAGCCCACTGATTGTGTTTCCCTCAAGCTCTCTAAAAAACTTAGCCGTCATATACGAACTGTAGGACATCACTGGGAATGTGGTCAACGAGCTATCAAGCAGAAGAAGTATAGCGGCGATCATGGTCAAAATACCGCTGTCATTCAGATTGAACTATCACCCTGTATAAAGACGACGGAGAATTCCGTCCACCTGACGTAGATGAAGTTTAGGCAGCAATATCGAAGCTAAGGTCTAATGAAGCTGTTGGCGCAGACGGATTGTCTTCTAAGCCCCTGGAAATTATCTGGTTGGTAACACCCACTAGGTTATCTGTAAAATATGGTTAGAGGAAGGCATACCCGCTTTTATTCGGTTTACAAGATGTTAAGTTAACTGCGCTAGCTATAGATAAGTCCATAAGTCCATATCAGTGCGGTTTCAGGACAGGAATGTACCCTATCCATCACACATCCATACTATGACAGATCTTGCATGAGATCTATGACCGATACTCACCATATATTTGTCGACTTCAAAGTTTGGATACTGTTTTGCTTATACAGGGTCTTCCAATAGGGACTTCCGAAATTTGACAGTTGATAGCGGCCATATTGTTGAAGCTACATCTGTCAAATTGGCTGTCATTTATTCAGTCTGTTTTGCCAAATCACCGTGGATGGACATAGCGTCAATAACACGTGCAAATGATAAAATTTTTTCATCAAAGTGGATTTTCTGCTCGGGCAACGTTCCGCGCAAAGCGCCCATTTTACGGTCGCCATAATCGTCCTACCAAGAGGACAATTCGTGTGGTACATAAATTTGAGTCCACTGGTTCAGTAAACGATAAACCAATACCAGTACGTTGACGAAACGCAAGATCTGCCGAAAACATCGCCGCTGTTCGTGAGAGTGTACAGGAGAATCCGAGGCAGTCGGTTTCGCGTCGCTCACAGGAACTCGGCCTTTCGCAAACCACAACTTGGCGAATTTTGCGTCGTGCCTTGGGCCTGTACCCGTACAAAAGTCAACTAACCCAGGAGCTGAAGGTAAGCGACCATGGACAACGACGTGTGTTCGCTGAATGGGATCTGGAGCAGTTGGAAACTGACCTTAATTTTTATCGAAAAATCATGTTCAGCGATGAGGCCCGTTTCTGGATGAATGGGTACGTCAACAAACAAAATTGTCGAATTTGGGCCGATACCAACCCACATGAGGTAAAAGAGCGTCCAACGCATCCCGAAAAAGTCACTGTTTGGTGTGGATTTTGGGCTGGCGGGGTCATTGGTCCATATTTCTTTGAGAACGACGTTGGCCAGGCCATCACTGCCAACTTCTTTTGGCCTGAATTGGATGATATGGACACCAACGACATGTGGTTTCAACAGGACGGCGCTACGTGCCACACAGCTCACACCACATTCGAAATTCTGCACGAGCGATTCGAGGGCATCACGTGGAGGTGATGTGAACTGGCCACCGAGATCGTGCGGTTTGACCCCGTTAGACTTTTTCTTCTGGCGTTTTCTGAAGTCGGAGGTCTATGCGAATAAGCCACAGACCACGGCGGGCCTCATAGCCAACATAACCCATGTCATTGGTCAAATTCAGCCTGATTTATGCGCCAGAGTCATGGAAAATTGGACATTTCGGATGAATGCCACCCAGAGAAGCCGCGGGAGACATTTGAACGATGTTATATTCCATACACAATGACATCGATAGGCCTTTCAAACGAATAAAAAATGTCGATGATATTTAAGTTTAAAGATAGGAAGCGCTTAATGAAAGACCCTTTATGAGCGTTCCAGTTAAGGTTACTCTGAGATAAACTCTAAAATTCTTTATATTTTCAACATATTTAACAGGAGAATAATTTAGGCTCAATGGGGAAACAATTCTTTATTTCGCCCTGCATTTAAGATCATCGCTTTTGTTTTTGTGGGATTAAGACTAAGACCGTTTTCTAAAGACCACTCATAAATACTTTTTTTAATTCTTGATTTAAGCTATCAAGTGCTTGACTTTTACGGTTTTTTGGAAATAGTGTGATTGCAATTCGTAAAACGTTGAGAAATATCGTTAATGAAATACGTAAATAAAAGAGGCCCTAAGACATAACCTTGAGGAACGCCTGCAGAAACTAGAAGGCAAGATGACTTGTCATTTCTGTTGAAATCACATTGCGATCTATTACCTAGATAAGAGGGCATAAGTTTACACAGCGAATTATCGAACTGGAACTGGTATTTTAGTTTTCTCAACAGAATTTCATGATTTACGCAATCGGAAGCTTTTGAAAAATCCAGAAATACAATTAGTCGCAACATGTCACTATCCAAACCGGAACGTAGGTCTACACAAACCTTCAAGAGTGCCGTAGTACAATTGAGCGTTGCACAAAAACCGGACTGGTATTTAGTTATCATTTTACTAGCTTCGCGATAGTTTTTAATTTGTTTCAAAAACTTTACTCAAAAACGGCAAGATGGCAATAAGGTGGTATTCTGTAGCAACTTGGTTTGATGTTTTTGGAAGAGGTAGCACTTTCGCAATTTTCCACTATGCTGGAAAAGTTGAAGTTGTTATACTTGTATTGAAAAGGTGAATAATTTGAGGTAGAATAACTGGAAGCAAAATTCTAATAAACTTAGGATCGACATTATCTGAGACCGCTGCATTTGATTTGGCACTGTGTTACCAACAAAAATTTCATCAACACGTGAAAGAGAAAAAGTTAATTCGGAACTTAAGAAACTGGTTAATTGAACCAAAAGAACTTGATGGAGGAAATGCTTCTGAAGCAGAAACAAAATTCACATTGAGTTCTGAAAGTTCGGAAAGGTTTTGTTCTAAGTTTAGGAGGAGAATTCAATTCTCTGATCTCCTCCTTAAAGTGTTTTCAGTTGACTCCCCGTGGATTTCAGCTAGCTCGAGACCTCGCATTCGAATCTAAATGTCTAACTTTTGAACGTCTAAGATGGTCAGGACGTGTAGAGCGAGTACTTATCGAATCCATATAAAGAACATGTGGATTTCAATTTTAATGTACAAAAAGTACAGAAAATATTTGAAAGAGACTTAAATCAGCTAAGGGCGAGATTTTATTTCTTTGAAAATATAGCGCCACCTTAGAATGTTGGATCATAGATAAGAATCTCGAATACTCCAACATTTCCCTATCTAATTCAGGCGATGTTATCTGAAATTGATAGCAAAAATGGCAATTGATTCCAAAAATATTGCAATAAACATTTCCACCTCATGTTTTACAAGATAAGGCCAAGAAACATATACCAATGTAGAAACAAGCAAAGCGCTCTTTTGTCAATAACTGATAACGATGGTATAATCGATTACATTCAAACCAGTCCCACAACTTTTCACCTCCACTGTGTTAGCTTTCACTACCTGAGTTGCGTATCCAAGTCACATATCACACATTTCACTGCACGCAAATATTTTTTATCCCATCAGAGAGTGCTCGTATTTTGGGGAAAAGCTACCCAAACAATCTAAGGGTGACATCCCATCTGTGAAATGCACTCATTTTCATATCATTTCACTCAACTCATTTCCACTCAACACATTCTCAAACGAATGGCTTCATTCATATGCTATCGCAACCCCAGTCGAGCCAAATCAAACGAATAGAATTGCGCCACTCGTTGTTGTTCGCCTGAGTTTGATTAGTTTGTTTCAAAAAATTTTTTTAGTCGAATTCCGTCAACGGCTTAGTTTGTAGTTTGTCATAGTTCGCTGTAGTTTAGCGGTCAAAGTTCTCGTTCAGAAATAACAATAAAATAAGTGCAAGTCCATCAAAGGAGGTGTAAAGTTTTACTTTTGGATATAAATCAACTGAAAGGTAAGTTGAAGTGATGTTTGCCTCATTTCGACGCGGGGTGAAAATTGTATCTATGTATACAGAGATTGTGATGCGTATCCCCTTAACTCAACCCTCTGGGAAGTGATTAACAGTTGAGTAAACAGATACAAAGCGAATCTGGTTTTGTTTACAAACAAAATGAGGCTGTCGAGGGCTTAGGCTCTTCAAATCGAGGTCGTATACGTAACATTTCAATTTGCCACCCCCTGCCTCAATTGAAAATGAGATTGGCATGCATGTTGGAACTGCATCCAATTTCACATAAATTGAATTGGTGCATCCGTATTTGGAATGTATAAAAGAATTCGTAGTCGTATCTGTGCTCTCGATAGCATCATTTGCATCGCCTTTTGGATGATGTCGATGGCGGGATGATTAATGGTTTTTAAGGACATGCGCAGAATGTAGCAGGGGGTTGCGGTATGCCTTGCTGTTGTGATGTCATTTTGTTTTGTTTCCAAAGGAGCACACACACACGCATATGCATGTATACAAAAGGAAACAAAGTGAAAGTTTCACTCTGGCACGGAATAAAAAGGAAAGTCATCTTCCTGGAGGATAAGGCATTTGCATGCCGACGTAGAAAATAAAAATCGACAACTGTGGGACGGGGGTGTTCAAATTTTTTAGGTCATGTTTCCTTGTTTAGACTGTGAGCACTCGTATTGTGTTTTGTCTTTAGTTCAGTTCCATTGAGAATTGTTTATTCACTGAGAGGGGGGGTAATAATAAATTAGCTGAACCTTTTGACCACACCCTGTGGTACAGTGTCGTTGTGTCAATATTTCGAGAATGGTCACCCGTAAGTCTCTGCCAAGTGATTAGCATAGCTTAGCGATTTTTATTTTTTTGAGTTGTAAATGGTTACACAAGGTATTTAGTTACAAAATCGGTCGGTGTTGCATAATTGTCCAGTCATTCGGTGGCGTTTGGAATCTGTTTTCGGGCTGGGGGCCGCCATCGTGACGCGGAAGTGATTTGCCTATTTTGGGAGACGATAACAAATCACCATTACAAGACACCCGGTGTGGCTGTCTGGTGTTTCGACTCAAAATCAATTTGGAGTTCAATGTCAATTGTGTGTTACGTGATCATTAGTTGGTTTGTTGATAAACACATATGAAGACGCGATAACATTAATTCATGTGGTCATTACCTATATTTGAGAGAAGATACCATGGGAAAAGATTTTCGAATGTATGATGTCATATTTTGAATGAGTACTGCCCCACAAACTGGGTCCTATGATAACTGGTTTTGAAATACTTAAGTCGTGTATTTTTTATCTTTCGAGCTTGGGCAATGATAAATTAGCTGCCAGAAGTTGATGAGGGGCTTTGTTTGTGTTTTTTTTGTTTTTAGATCGTAAACCGTGAGTATTAAGACACATTTATCGATTTGTTCTGGATTTGTTATCGAATTTGATAAAGTGAAAAATTTATTGGCTAGATGCTTTACGAAATACAGGTTTGTTGATAATTACTCACACAAGAAATATTTTTTATTTGAGTTCATGATTTCTCTCGGTGCATATCGAGACCTGTTCGCGATGAGATCATTATCAATTATGCAAAGAAAGGTGAGGACTTACTCCTAAGGACTGGAAAAAAAAAAATATTTTCATAATTCATGTAAATTTTTTTTATTTGCTTTAAATCTCTCTTTTTATGAAGTTCATTCATAATTACAAAAATAAAAAAAATTATTTGGGTTCCCATTCCCATTACATCTGTGATCTTTTTGGACGCTCTTTTCCATATAGCACTAAAATCTTTTACGTCCTTTGCACACTGCTCACTTTTCCTCAATTTAGCTTTGACCAAAGCCCAATGGGACGGCACTGTGGACGGCACTGGGTGGATTCATGTCTTTTGGGACAAAATCGACATTTTTAGCAACAAGAAAGTTCAACGTCGCATAAGCATAGTGAACTGAAGCTAAATCTGGCCAAAATAATGTTGAACCCTCATGTTGGTTTAAGAAAGGAATCAACCGTTTTTTTAGGCACTCGTTAATGTACACTTCTCCGTTAATTGTTCCCGTTGTAATAAACGATGAGCTTCTGTGTCCACATTGGCAAATGGCCTGCCAAACGAGATATTTTGACCCGAATTTTTCCATCCCAATCGATGTTGTTGATTGCGGAAGAATCTCAGTTTCAAACGAGTTGTAAAACTGCGTACCTGGAAAAGTAGTAAAGTCGGCGTTGACCTAAGTTTCGTCATCCAAAACCAACCACGTTTTCTTGTTGCCGATCAACTCGTATAGCTTTCGGGCTCGTGTTTTTATGACTCTTTCTTGCTTTTCAGTAGCTTTTGGTATTTTTTGTTTTTTTCGTGTTTTTAGACCGTTACATTTTTTAGATCTTTGTACCATTGTTTGGTTGGTATTATATTTCCGAGCAACGTCTCTGGATGACATAGTCCGGTTTTTTACGATGGTACCCACTATTTTCCTGTCCAAATTTGTATCATGTGCTCCACTTTTAGTTCCACTTTTCTGTTTTCGCCTAATTGTCAACGTCTCTAAATATCGTTTAATAACATAATCTACTGTACTGCGTGCTATGTTTAAATGTTTTGCGATGAAATGGTTTGGACGCGAAGTATTTTCGAGCCATTTGTCGATGATCTTTTTACGGCTTCCTCTTGACTCATATTTTATAAATATTTTAAACTGCACCGAACTAAAATCAATAACAAACTGAAAATAGAGAATATACAGGCTAATTTGGGTACAAAATGAGATTGCAATTTTTACGCATTGGAAGTATAGCCCGTATTAAAATTTACAGATCTTATTCATTTCAGTCCTTACATATAACACATGGGCTGAAAAGTCCATGCCGTTTGAAATTTTTGCAAAATTCAACTTTATTTATCAATATATATAGTTGCCTTCGAGGGCGATACACTGATTGAAACGATTTTTCAATCTTTCGATACCGGTTTTGTAGTACGATTTCGGTTTAGCCTCAAAATAGGCCTCTGTTTCGGCGATTACTTCTTCATCGGTCTTAAATCTCTTTCCGGCGAGCATTCTTTTGAGATCTGCGAACAGGAAATAGTCGCTGGGGGCCAAATCTGGAGAATACGGTGGTTGGGGAAGCAATTCGTAGCCGAATTCATTCAATTTTGCCATCGTTTTCATCGACTTGTGCATTGTCTTGATGAAACAGCACTTTCTTTTTCTTCAAATGCGGCCGTTTTTCTGCTATTTCGTCCTCCAAACGCTCCAACAACGCAATGTAATAGTCGCTGTTGATAGTCTGCCCCTTTTGGAGATAGTCGATGAAAATTATTCCATGTGCATCCCAAAATACGGATGCCATAACCTTGCCAGCCGACTGTTGAGTTTTTGGTCATTTTGGAGGAGGCTGACTGCCGACTTGACTCTGGTGTGAAGTAATGGTGCCAAGTTTCATCCATTGTCACATACCGCTGCAAAAATTCGGCTTTATTGCGGTTGAACAGCTTTAAACACTCCTCTGAATCATCAACACGTTTTTGTTTTTGGTCGACTGTGAGCAAACGCGGCACCCACTTTGAACAGAGCTTTCGCATGTCCAAATATTCGTGTATGATATATCTAACACGCTCTTTTGATATCTTCAGAGCCTCAGCTATCTCGATCAACTTCACTTTACGGTCATTCGTAATCATTTTGTGGACTTTTTTGATGTTTTCATCTGAAACAGCCTCTTTTGGACGTCCACTGCGTGCATCATCTTCGGTGCTTGTATGACCACTTTTAAATTTTTCAATCCACTTGCGAATGGTTTGTTCGCAAGGTGCAGAGTCCGGGTAACACTTATCAAGCCATTTCTTTGCATCGGCTGCATTTTTTCCCATCAAATCAACACACGAAATGGCTTTGAATCCATTTTTTTTCACAATAACAAAAGTTGCTTCACGCACAACGCTATATCTCGAGAACTAGTCGTCCGACAGCTGTCAAATTCGTACACCTATCTTTCGAAGGTTGGTATGGATTTAATTCATGTAAGTCACTGAAGATCCATAGCTTATCGATAGTGCCGCGTTCTTAGCAACTAAAACCACCTTTTCTTGTTGAATACAAAATCTCACATACAGGAACTATGGGTGTGGAATAAATGCACATAGCCACTGACTTTCTGCTCTAAAACGCAGACCTTATCAACGATTCATGCACAAAAATAGACTTTCGGTCAATAATCTTTAAACTGAGGTTGTTCTCTTTACGAAAAGGCAGAAGCTGACGTCTACTGCTCAAAGGCATCACCATCTAGTTCTCCAACGAAACTAAGTCTCCAAGTCGCTGTCATGTGACTTGTGATGGAGGAGGGTTCTTTAGATCTACACGTTTATGATAAGGCCAATTTTAACCTATGCGTCGGTCGGAAGTATTCACGAAAATATTTCACTTCTGCTTTACCAGACTGCAAAGAACTGTCTATCTTGGCTGAATTGGGGCTCACGTTAGGTAAAAATGGCTGTTGGAAGGACCAAGCCACTAAGGCCTATCGGCGAATTGTGATGGGGGCTCACCCTAGCCTAACTCGACTCTAAACCCATAGACCCATCTCCAACCCCTCCCACATACTCGTATATCATGGGGCTGCACTCTCTAAGTCATCTTCCGTTTAAAGAGAAGTGGTTCTTGGTGCAACGCGTTTTGTTTACCTTGCAGGTCGATTGTATTATGACTCTGGTCTTATGAAGACCAAAATTCCTGTTGTTGAAAAATACGAAACCAACTTTCCCTATACCCAGGAATATGGTCTGAGCAAAAAAAGGAATACAGTCGGGCCTTCACAGATGAATTTAGGATACCTCGCTGATGTCTTTCTGGAGGAAGACAAAGTTAGGTTTCACTCCACCTAACAAAAACTTGCGTCTGTCTTCCAAACGGTGATATACGGAATCCTGATGCAACGAACTATATTGTAGGGTAGGGTAGGTAAGAGTGGCTGTTGGAAACACCAACCCACTTAGGGCTATTGGCCCATTGTGATGCCACGTGGATCTATGGAACCAGTTTGAGCTTACGATGAAGCGTAGGAGACTGTTTACGTCTATATTTTTTAGATCACTTAGGTCGTTGTAGAAGAAAGCTCCTAAGTGAAATTTTCTTTTCTGGGAGAGAGCTGGACATGTACAGAGAAGGTGGAAGATTGTCTCCTCTTCTTCTTCGTCCATGCAGCTTCTACAGAAATCATTTGTAAAGGCGCAAAGCCGTCTTGCGTGCTTGCCTATGAGGCAGTGTCCAGTGATGACACCTATTATGGCGCTGAGATGCTTCGTATTTAGAAGGATCAGACTTTTAGGGAGATTCGAATCTAGCTTTGGCCAGATCTGTTTAGTCGCTAGATATGTTGATCCAACAGCCCACCTAAGGTCTGTTCATCGGCCCTACAGTTCCTGGAATGCCTTTGTGGTCCGTCACCCAGCAAAAGTGAAGGTTGAACTGCTCTGCCATCTCCGTAAGAGATGATCGGCATTCAAGGGCGATTTTAGAATTTAATGAGACTGAGACTACAGATTTCACAGCGGCCTGAAGTGCGAGAAAGTGCGAATATTCTTTCAGATATCACATTTTTCTTCAACCAGGTCAGAGCTTCTTTAATCGCGAAAATTTCCGCCTGGAACATGCTACAGTGATTTGGAAGACGGAAGGAGAACCTTAAATTTAGCTTATCTGAGAAAACACTGCCACCAACCCTGCTATCGGTTTTAGATTCATCTGTGTAGAAATGGATTGACTTGTCCTCCATGAAAGCATCTTTCTCCCAGAAGGATCTATGTAGAGGGGAAACTTACATGGAAGTCATTGTCAAACCAAAGTTCAGGTATGGTGTAATCGATGTTCTCTGTGAGAATTCCTAATGTATTAAGAATGTTAGAGTGCCCAAATGAATTATTTGTCCACTGTGTATTCACTGCAGTTGCAGGCTCCGCTTATGCATAGACATGCTGTCCACCAAACAGCAACCCCATAGGTGAGTATCGCTCTTATGACCGAGATGTATAGCTAGTGGGTTATGCGAGGTTAAAGGCCCCATATATTCCCAATGTCTTTTTTGCAAGAGAATAAAGCTACTGTAGCTTTCTTGACTCCTTCTTGAATGTTGGGTTTCCTGTCAAAAATGAGACCCAAATATTTTGCTGTATCGGAGAAGACTAAACTGGTACCGTTTATTGTGTGAGGGTCTATGTATAATTGGAATTTGGTATTTCCTGGAAAAGAGCACAAGATCAGTTTTATGAGGGTTTACTCTCAATCTACAGCGATCTACTCAACGGGTTAATCTTTTAAGATTTAGTTGAAGGCGTTCTTTAATGGTATTAAGATGTTTATCTTACCGCATAGGCAATCACCCTGCTACCATCCGCTTCCAGGTATATCAGCAGTTCATTAACAACTAAGTTCCAGAGAAGGGGAGAGAGGACACCACCCTGCGGTGTCTCACCCAGTTGTGAGTTGATTATCCTGCTGTTTATCATAAGACTGATCAGTTCCGCAAGTGAGTCGTCTACCTGCAGAGTTGACAGCGCAGTCGTGATTGCGGATGTAATGACGTTGTTAAAGGCACCCTCTATGTACAGGAAAGCAACCATTGTGTACTCTTTATATTGTAGGGATCGTTCAATGTGGCTAGTCAGTGAATTTAGACACATTTCCACCAACTTTCCTTTACAGTAGGCATGTTGAGCCGTTGACAGAAGTCTAGGATCAATTTTAGCTCGTGTATGGATATCAATCAGTCATTCTAGAGTTTTTAGAAGGAAAGATGGTAGACTCATAGGTCTGAGGTCCTTTGGGACAACATGAGAACATTTTCCGGCTTTGGGAATGAAAACTACATTGACTTCTCTCCATGACAGTGGAATGTGGATCAGTTCTACACAGCTCCTCATGATATTCTCTAGAGTAGGTAGAATAATATCTAAGGACCTTTGTAGCCCGGCAGGTATTATACCGTACGGACAAACTTGTATGGTTTGAAGCTATGCAACGCCCACAGTGGTTTGCATCTTGTAATCAGACCATGAATTTTGGTCACGGTTGCAGTAGGCCTGTTTGGGTTGCTACTGGCCGCGAATTGGGAGCTACCTAGAAAGTGGGTGTCCAGTAGCAGGTTGAGTGATTAATCATGTGAGGTTGTCCAAGAGCCATCGGTTTTTTTCAAACAACTAGACATCATACGATTTGTAGAGAGCATTTTTCGTAGCCGCGATGCCTCAGAGGTTTCCGTGATTTTGTCACAGAATGACCTCCAAAATTGCCGCTTTCCCTTGCTCAGTTCTTTTTTGAATAATTTGAGGGATTCTTTGTATAAGTCCCATTCGGTCACGTTTCTTTTGCTTTTTGCTAAGTTGAAAAGTTTTCTGCAAGTGTTTCTAAGAAGTCCCAGTGCTGATGTCCACCAGTGCGGCTTTTTCTTGCCTCTAGGTTGAACAAGAAGGCAGGGAGCGGCCATAGCCTGATTGAGAGCCAGGGTGAATTTCTTGACTTTCATGTCAAGCTCATTGGTGTCACGCGGTGGACTTGAGGGTTCAGAGGATAGCGTTTCTGACAGTATTCCTCTATATTTTGGCCAATCAGTTTTCCGATAACTCCGGAATGCTGGTTGGCTGGGAGGAGTATCACTCAGGCTGAATTGGATGTATCTGTGGTCTGAAAACGAGTATTCAGATGATACCATGTGCAAACTTATTTTGAAAATCACGGTTCGGTTCGCCAAACTCATCGTGCGCTACGTCTATTTTACGGTCCACATAATCGTCCATCTGAGCAAGTCATTCGGTACACGATGAATCGTTTTCGCACCACGTACACTCTGGTGGATAATGCCCAAACACGACAAACAGTGTGGACAGAAGAAGTTATAGCCATTGTGGGGAGCAGTGCAGAGGAGAATCCGAATGAGTCAATTCGCCATCGTGTACATCAATTGGAGCTATGCCCATCCACTTTGTTGAAGATTTTACGGAAAGATCTTGGGTTAAAAGCTTATAAGATCCAGCTTGTGATAGAGTTGAAACCGCCTGACCATTATACGCGTTGTAGGTTCGGTGAATGGGCCGAAAATATGATTCAGCTTTACCCTAATTTTCAACGCAACATTTTGTTTTCCGATGAGGCCCATTTTTGGTTAAATGGACACGTAAACAAGCGAAATTTCCAAATTTAGAGCGGAGAAAAGCCAGAAGGCCTTGTCAAGACGTCTTACACCCATTACAACTCACTGTTTGCTGTGCTTTATGGGCTGGTGGAATCATCGGCCCATATATCTTTAAGACGATGCCGGCCAGAATGTTACCGTTAATGGAGAGCGCTATAGAAACATGATTTCTGACTTCTTAGTTCCTCAATTGAATGGGATTGACGTGACAGAGCTTTGGTTTTAACTAGATGGCACAACATCCCACACGGCGCGGGACACCATCAATTTATTGCGGGAAACATTTGCTGAGCGCACAATTTCGCGTAGTTGACCTGTGAGCTGGCCTCCACGATCTTGTGATCTCACACTTTTAGATTACTTTCTTTGGGGGTATGTGAAGTCACTAGTCTATGCCGATAGACCAGAGAGGTTGGACGATTTGGAAGTCAACATTCGCCGTGTTATTGCTGATATACTCCCCAGTTGCTCGGACTTCACGATTGCGCTTTATTTGAGCTTGCAGTGGCACGCATATGCCCGATATCATATTTAAACACTAATGCCATAAAATTATGTATTAAATAAAGCTAACATCATAGACATTAACATTAGCTTAAAGTGTTTTATTTCATATTGAATTTGTATACCTCTAAAACAAAACACCCTTTACAAGGAGTACAATGAAGTAGTTTTTTGTTCGACAGTAACAAAGACTTAAAACAACAGCGACTTAGAACAATCAGTCTATTTTTGGGCAAGTTTCATGGCTGTGACGAAGTGTACGGTGACGTATCTTACCGCGGTTAGATTCCCAAAAACTCTGGGATCACTATTCATTGTTCAACTTCGTGTAATACATTGTATCGATAGACGAACTTATAATAAGCTGCCATTATATAGAGCGTCAGCTGGATTGACTCAGAAAAGAACTGAAAAATTCTAATGGAAATATTCTCATGGCCTAGTATATGCTCTTGAACCGCTTCAACGTATTGAGTATTAAACACACCCAGCGTTCAATTATGTCATCCGCGATGATATAAACTGAATTTTCTCGTTACAAATTCATTCGAATTTCATTGCCCGATGAAATTGACTATGAAAATAACTTGGCGTTCGGTTTAGTATTATAATTCCCAACCCCCTGAAAGTGACGTGGCTTTTTCGAATAAAACGCCGTAGTATGGGGAGTATTGTACATTGTTACACCCTAAACAAATTCCTAAGAAATAGATTTTTGGTATTTTTAAATATTCATATGAGAACAATACCAGCTGATAAAATAGACGGTTTTATTATTTACAGATGTTCGAATTTTAAAAAAATCACTGCTGAGTACTAATGAGCTTTCGAAATAGAAATGGAAAATGTCTACTGAATTATGACGGCAATATACTATAGCTTTTAATAAATTATTATTATCAACAGACATTAATTTGAATTTAATTTTAATTTTTGCATTTTTTGTGGTGCTGAAATATGTATACGACTACACAGCTACATATATATACATTTATGTATTTTTGATATTTTTTTTTTATCTTGTAAAGCAACCGTCTGTAAAGTGTTGTTGAACCTAGAGCATATTCATAGCCGTGACATCACTCGAATATCTTTTCTAAGACCAAGCAATTTTTTTCAGGAGCCACTTGATGGTCTTAAAAATTTTTGAAGGTCTTTCCGTGGGTTGTAGTTCGGAAAATGTAATTTTGTATTTTTAGTTTAAGTGTATAATTGGAAGGCTTACCTCCTTTTTGGGCAAGGCATCAATATAAATACATTGCTGGCACTTTGGTTCTAAATGTCTTGCATGTAGATATAATTAAAAAATAAAAATTTGGTGATGATTTAATGACGATTAACGAAGCATGACTGTGCTCAATGGTGCACAAATATATTTTGCATCGAAATAAATAACGATTTTATAGATTCTGTTAAAATAAATATAAGCGGGACTGAGTCAGTAAAAACAACACAAATCAAATAATCACTAAATCACTAAAATTTATTCTGTCTTGGTATATTTCTTCCAACGAACAATCCAGCCATCCATACATTTTTAATAGGCATATTCCGGGATCGCCTGTAGTTCAAGGGCCATATCTGGAGAGTACGGTCCTTGCTCGGTGGATTTGTGCGATGGTGCATTATCATGATGCAAAATCCAAGAGCTGTTCTGCCACAATTCCGGTCTTTTTCGGCAGATACTCTCCCTCAAATGCTTCATAACGTTCAAATAATATTGTTTATACACTGTTTGGCCCACCGGAAGAAATTCCGAGTGAATAACAACACGAATATTGAAAAAAACAGTGAGTAAAACCTTGACTTTTGAGCGACTTTGACGTGGTTTTTTCGGTTTTGGTTAATATGAGTGGCACTCGTAAACCCAAGTCTCGCCACCTCTATTGGTGAGTTCCATAAATCCTGGGTCCCGATTGACTCGTTCTAACATATCTGCAGCCATTCTTTTGCGATGATCCGTTTGAAAAAAATTCAGCTCTTTTGGAACAAGCAAGCGCCGCTTGTGAAAGCTCTCTCAAACTATAGTGACGATTTACAATCACCATTTTCTTCACTATGCCGAAGTTTTCTTCAGTAACTGTAGTTGCAGGCCGTCTCGGATGAGGCAAGTTTTTAACAACTTCACGACCCCCTTTGAAAGCTCTGTACCACACAAATGGTGTTGTTCTCGATATTACAGAGCCCCCGTAGGCCTTCTACAAATTCCATTCGCAACACGAAATTTCAAACAAACTCCTTGCTCAATATTTTTTTCCATAGTAAAAATCACCGATAACACTTGAGGTTAAATAATTGAGGTTAAAGTTGACAGATGGCGGCCAAAGACAGCGTCAAAATAGATGACACTCGTACCAACATTTTTGTGTTTCAAAAACCATTAACGCGAGCCATTTGAATGACTCAATCCCGGTTATATTTTGACAAAATGTGCATCAAAACAGGTCTTGTTGTAACTAAAAGTCCTAGTGAATTGAAGAGACTCAAGCGATGGATATCAAAAACCTTGCTTGTAAAAATTATAAAATGAATAAACGGTAACTAAGCTTTAAAAAGCATCTGAATATTGTCTATATTCCCGATCTCTACGAGTATATTCGAATTTGCAAACAAGTTGCAACTGATGTATCTGCTTTTAACCCTCTACTGCATGAATTAAATCCTGATCAGACAGAAAATAAAGGTAATTTGAAAGGGTTTTGTTCAAGGATTCTTAACTTTTCTTAACACAAATTATAAATGCTTATTTGCTTAACAAAAAAAACAAAAAAAAGAGCTATATACTCGTATGGCCTCGTATGCCTTAAAGGTTGCGAGAACAGCGTAATATATTATACATTTATCAAATCCAGCTAATGAAAGGAGTAAATTATTGAAATACTAAACATAAGGATCTGAACAGGACTTTTTAAGATATTTGGATATGTATAGGATGACCAGATAAGAACAATAGGAAGAACAATTTAAATAAAACAACAACGGTTTGAGATACAAAATTGATTCTGACTTTATTTTAAAGCTACGTTCATGCCATTATGTGTGGAATAGCGCATCATTCAAATGGCGGTCTGGGCTTTGCTGGCAGTGCCACAAATGGTCGGTCCAATTTTTGATGACTCCGTCCAGTACGTGCGGCGTTATTCCGGCAATAGCGTGTCGAATGCTGGCCTCGAGCTCGACCAAAGTGGTTGGCTTGTTAGCGTGGACTTGACGTAGCCCCATAGAAAATAATCGAGTGGCCAATTGATTGACCACCGAATCTTCGGCCAACATTTCCAACGCCCAATTAGCGAACTCACAGCAAGCTGGCAATCCCACGTAGAGATACTCCTGCCAATCGCTGTTTCTTTGAGCTCAGGAGGCAATCGAGTAACAGGTATATAACTGGTCTTATAATTCGAATGCGGAAACCACGGAGTATCTAGTCTGGCGTCTACGGATCTTATCTCTGAGATGACTGGGCCATGTTGAGCAGAGCCTCAGCTCTGGCCCAAAGAGTCATCGAGTCAAGTTCCCCAGGACGGTGCAGCAGAGCATAATTGGCAGACGAAAGTGAAAGGGATCCTCTTGGAATGCGGTAGTTGGCTAAGGATCGTGTTACCTGGCGAACCTTGTTGGTTGAGGCCTAGTTTTACCAAGACGTTACAATTAATTGCCCCTCGCAATATGATGCAGCAGCAATTTTTCTTTTTCTTAATTGGTGGACTAAAAAACGGCTTCTATTGTATATATCAATTCAAATTAAATAAATCATTTACTCAGAATAATTCACAGTAAACCTGTACCTCTTGTCGAATCTTTCCGCGAGCTTGGTATTCTGTATAACAAGAATCTAAATCCCAGTTCGCTTATTGACAGGATAATCGCTAAAGTCAACTTATCCCTTGGCCTTATCAAACAATGGTCCAAAGATTCTTTCAAGCTTACCTGTGCAGATCCTTCTATATTACCTTTGTTCGCCTCCTGCTTGAGTACGCCAGTCAATTCTGGTTCCCTTTCAGCGAGTTTATGTCTCCAGAATTGAGAACATTAAACATTCTGCAGTTTACTCTTCAAGGTCTCCCCCACAACAAACTTTTTCTATAACTTACTTTCTTAAATCGTCTCAACGTGAATAACGCAGGGACATAGCAGCCATTCTGTTCATTCATCGACCCCTCTCAGATTCTGTCGATTGTG
This sequence comes from Volucella zonaria, assembly GCA_963966105.1. Classification (NCBI taxonomy): domain Eukaryota; kingdom Metazoa; phylum Arthropoda; class Insecta; order Diptera; family Syrphidae; genus Volucella; species Volucella zonaria. Next base: position 78,338,817 of record OZ014534.1, on the reverse strand, counting down.
CATCTCCTTTAACACTAACTCTCGTTAGTACATACCAGTAGCTTGGATGGAAGTTAAGGTGGTTTTTATATCTAAGGCTGGCAAACAGGGGCATATAACAGCAACGGATTTTAGACCAATAAGTCTGTCATCATTTATGCTTAAAACCCTAGAGCGATTATTAGAGATTCATATTAGAAGCAGATACAGTAATGGCCCTGCATGAGGTGGTGGTGAAAATAAGGAAGAGTCTACACTTCGGTGGGTTTACGATGGCGGCCTTCCTCGATATAGAAGGAGCCTTCAATAACGTGGAGTGCAGCGCCATTAAAAGCGCTCTAGTATGCGCTAATATTGAACAGAGTCATACAAACTGGGTTTGCTACATGCATTGTAACCAGGGGATCCCTTCAAGGGGGAGTCATATCGCCACTCCTGTTGGGTACTAGTTATCAATGACATCCTTAAAAAGCTAAGTACAATGGGTATAAGTGACACGGCACACAGATGGATGACGTGGTCATAATAGTGCAGAGAAAATACTTAAATATTTTAAGCGAGATTATGGAGATTGTCCTGAAAACGATCAGCTCTTGGGTAAAAAGCCATGGTCTCAATGCCAACCCTTCCAAAACCGAAACTGGTTCTTGTTACCAGAAAGTACAAGATGCCGCAATTCAAACTCAACGGAGTGGAATTGTCCCTCTCGGACAGCGCGAAGTATTGTATCTGGGTGTGGTTCTGGACAAAAAACTGAATTGGAATCTTTATGTAGTGGGAAGAACCAAAAAGGCATGTAATGCTCTTTTTATCTGCAAAATAACGGTAGGGAAAATTTGGGGCTTAAAACCTGCTATGGTGTACTGGCTATATACGGTGGTCGTAAGATAAATACTTACTACGGCGCACTAGTATGGTGGAAAGCAACAAACAAGAACACAGTTTATGGAGAATTAGCGGCAGTTCAAAGAACGGCTTCCATAGCCATTACAGGTGCGCTCCATACCACCCCTACGGCAGCATTGGACACCTTTTTGCCCTTAACACCGCTTGATTTACAGATCAGCAAACTTGCTGGCAACAGTGCGATACAACTCACTAATCTGAGTTACTTCAAGAGCAGTAGTTTCAGACACGGCACTGTCCTAACGGAGCTACTGCCAGGCAATCCAATCCTAATGGATGAAATTCCTTCCCTGGTCGACTTCGACATCCCGTATGATATAATATATGCGCAGAGTGAGGACTGGCAAAAAAATGCAATAATCAGGTCAAATGAAATTGCAATTTTCACAAACCTTTCGAAAACAGAGGAAGGAACAGGTTCTGGTATCTTCTCAGAAGACCCAGAACTCCTATTAGACTACCGGATGCAAGAAGTGTCTTCCTATCAGAGGTTCTGGCTGTCCTCAGGGCGGCAGAACTAATGCAGATGAGATAGGTATCCGAAAGAGATATCGCTATCTACATCGATAGACAGGCCGCACTCAAGGTAATGGTATCGACCAACATCAATTCTGATATAGTCAAGGGCTGTCGCACAGTGCTCAAGGCATTATGCAGTCAGAACCGGGTGAGACTGTGCTGGATGCCAGGACACCGCAGTATAAAGGGAAATAAACCAGCGGATGAACGTGCAAGAAGAGGAGGGCTACTCGATAGTACTACTTTGCATAGTAAGTGTCACTATCGAGGAAAAAATCGTAAAGACTGTCAACCTAAGGTTGTCAAGTCTTGAAGGACACAGTGTATCCAAGGCTCTGTGGCCACTTTTTGACGGCAAAAGATCCAGGAATTTAAAAAAATTAAACAGGGATAGGCCTATGACAATAATATGAGTCCTATCTCCTGCGGAAAAGTAAACGAAGTTGTTCGTTGACTACATAAAAAATATAATTTTTTTGCTATTGGGAGACACAAGTCTCTTTATTCAAGCCACACTTAAATCTATACATTTCTGTTGCTTAACATCTAACACATGGGCGGTCCGTGCCGTTTCTAAGAGAGGGAATCACTAGAATTAAATCCATACCATTTTCAGTTAGTACCAACCTTCAAAAGATACGTGTATAAATTTGACGTATTTTGCTCTCGGACGATTAGTTTTCGAGATATAGCGTTGTGCGTGAAGCAACTTTTGTTATTGTGAAAAAAAAATGGATTCAAAGCCATTTCGTGTGTTGATTTGATGGGAAAAAATGCAGCCGATGCAAAGAAATGGCTCGATAAGTGTTACCCGGACTCTGCACTAGCCGAACGAACCATTCGCAAGTGGATTGAAAAATTTAAAAGTGGTCATACAAGCACCGAAGATGATGCACGCAGTGGACGTCCAAAAGAGGCTGTTTCAGATGAAAACATCAAAAAAGTCCACAAAATGATTACGAATGACCATAAAGTGAAGTTGATCGAGATAGCTGAGGCTCTGAAGATATCAAAAGAGCGTGTTGGATATATCATACACGAATATTTGGACATGCAAAAGCTCTGTTCAAAGTGGGTGCCGCGTTTGCTCACAGTCGACCAAAAACAACAACGTGTTGATGATTCAGAGGAGTGTTTAAAGCTGTTCAACAGCAATAAAGCCGAATTTTTGCATCGGTATGTGACAATGGATGAAACTTGGCACCATTACTTCACACCAGAGTCAAGTCGGCAGTCAGCTGAGTGGCGAGCAGGCGACGAACCTCGTCCTCGGCTGGCAAGGTTATGGCATCCGTATTTTGGGATGCACATGGAATAATTTTCATCGACTATCTCCAAAAGGGGCAGACTATCAACAGCGACTATTACATTGCGTTGTTGGAGCGTTTGGAGGACGAAATCGCAGAAAAACGGCCGCATTTGAAGAAAAAGAAAGTGCTGTTTCATCAAGACAATGCACCGTGTAACAAGTCGATGAAAACGATGGTAAAATTGAATGAATTCGGTTACGAATTGCTTCCCCACCCACCGTATTCTCCAGATTTGGGCCCCAGCGACTATTTCCTGTTCGCAGATCTCAAAAGAATGCTCGCCGGAAAGAGATTTAAGACCGATGAAGAAGTAATCGCCGAAACAGAGGCCTATTTTGAGGCTAAACCGAAATCGTACTACAAAACCGGTATCGAAAGATTGAAAAATCGTTTCAATCAGTGTATCGCCCTCGAAGGCAACTACGAGTATATTGGTAAATAAAGTTGAATTTTGCAAAAATTTTGTGTTTTACTATAAAACGGCACGGACTTTCCAGCCCATGTGTTATTTATAATCTTCAATTTTTTGATTATCTTGCAGTTGCATGGGAAAGTATTTCAGATGGAATACTATCCCATTCGTATGCACCTGAACAAATATCCATTTACCGAAGGTTTGGGTCGGCGCGTGTGCTGAATTAGCAGCAGTCAGCGTGATAACTGAAACTCACAAAGAGACTCAAATTGTCAGATATGGATATTTGCAGATTCTGCGGTGATGACATAACACACATACTGTGTGAATGCGAGGCAAATATCGCCTAGTCGAAAGGAATTTTTAGGGAAATACTTTTTCGAAAAGCTAGAAGAAATAGACGGCACGAACTTCACAAGCCTTCTTGGCTTTTGCAAACAAATTAAATGTTCCACCAGGGAGATTGTTTAGGTTTTTGCTATTTGAATATAAATTCAATCGCGGGATGGCGAAGGACTCGTTTTGGTACCTAAGTAGTGTTTGTGTGATGACATATCCATCACATCCCTGTTTTATCGACTCTCTATACCTCTTCTCATGGTTCAATAAATCCATCACCGTCGTATCCTGCCGAAGACCAACTCTAACTCTCAACTACACCACCTCCCTAAAGTAAATCTCCTGCATCAATTTCGTTACATTGAAGTTCTTGTTCTTTAATTCATAGCATTGCGACTTAGTCTTAGCCTATATAAAGCCGAATAAATGGGGATTTGAATTAAGTTGGGCTAACTTTTTTCTGTTTCAAAGGCTAGCATGTCCTCTGATAGATAAGGTCCGCTGCTACTCTGTAACAAAGCTTTATTCTATTTTGTTTAAAACTCGCTGCAAGAGCTTAATGGACTCTAAACCACAATGCTTGAAGGTATTTTTGAGAAGTCTGTGTACATTTAAAAGTCTAACGATGGGAACTTAATCCTAATTGGTAATTTTTCGACCGTCCCCTATCACAAAACATAATTGCGTGCAGGTCCTTCTAAAAATAACTCACCCCCAACAACGCCCAAATAACATAAATCCATTTCCACAAAACACATTCCCTTTGCCTTAAATTTATGTTCGAAATTACATTTCCATTAAATCGGACAGATACAATTAATTAATTACTCGAATATCTTATTACTCGTCCCTAAATTTATCACCGAAGAACACACAGCAGCGCTGTTTAAAAGCAAAACAATTTGCATTCACATTTTTACAATAAACACTTTTATAGCTCACCGACTTAATGCCTCTTAACGGTTACCTGTCGCTATTAAGTGCCTGGAGGTGGCTCCTCCAATTCCAAAACTGGTTTAAGTAATGGTCGATTTATTGGTCATACCATGCTGTAACATCCTTGTTCGAATTAACAACAAATGATAACCGCATCCAATTAAGTAGTAATTTAAATCCGACCACAGCGAATGTCTTTGAGCTTTGTGGTGAGTCATAACGATGGCGGCTTGTACCTTTAATCGATTAGGAGCTGATTACTGGATTTGTGCGACCCTTCAAAAATAAAAAAATAAAACTAAGTAAGGACTAAGCATTCTTTTGGTTTCAACAAAAAGGATACTATGGTACAAATTGATTTATGAAGAACCCATTCTGCTGTGGGTATTTAATAGGGTGTACGAGAAATATGTGTCGCCACGGGGTCTCCTTTGATTTACCCTTTGCAAAGAAAGTTCGTGGATGAATCAATTGTGTAGTGGAAGAGATACATATAAGACATAAATCATCAGCTTGTTATCTTTTCATTGCCATTTTTATGAGATATTTTGGAGAGTTTTGGTACTTAAATGAAGAACGAATAATTCATGAAGAAGAAACAGCTCTATACATAGAACTTATTTATACACACGTTATTGGCAATGATGGCAAGCTCAACTGTTTAATATTCCTCGGATGCTCAATAGCTAGTCAGATAATCTGGGTCATTAGAGCCTTTTTTCGAGTGGATTCTTCCTGCAACTAAGCACCGAAAACCGACGTAATCATACTGATGGTATATGTATTATAAATCAATGACGACTTTTCCCTTCGGGAGATCATGGTGAACGAAACCGCCTTCCAACGTACAGAGATCGACTTAATATTGATGCCACACTGTTTGAGTATAACGCCTTCCACAATCACTTAGGACTCAAGTGATCTACTGGCTTTTGGTAAAAGGCAAAAAAAAGCCACACTGCGTAGCTACCTGTAAAACCATGGTCGTAAGTCGAAGAATGTTTATTTCAATGAGCTTTAATGCGGCAACTTTAATAGTGGAGAGAGATGAGTTCCAATTCCAAAGCAACGAAAAACTTGAAGAAGGCTTAAGAGCTTACTTAAGACTGCAGGGAAGACGCCAATCAACAACTAAGGCTACTACTGAACCGGGTATTTAATTAACTTATTTTAGGTGTCGTGTTAGTCTGGGGTGGACTTGATTTTAGGTGGTGTGTTAGCCTGATATTGACTTGGAACTTAACTAACGGCTCTCTCCGTTTTCCTTAAACCTTACCAGAGGCATTCCTCTTGCCTTTTCGGTATGGGCTAAAGCTGTGTTGTTATGTAGACAGGACTGAACATCATTGGAAAAACTTTTCTCTCGAAACAACCAATGGTATTTTCATCATAGATAAAATCCAGGCTTCCGCGCCTTCTTTATTGTTCGTGGGAGCAGTTTCTTAGTTCAAAAAAATAGCATCTCTACAATGGTTTCCTTGCTAGACAAAAGCCTTTTACTATCTCAAAGTTATAGTTATCGCGAGGATTGCTGTCCTCGTTATTGGTGTCGAGTGTCCATTCTTGTCAATAGTATATGGAATACTGTTTTACGCTCATTAACCACTGAACCCATCTTTTCTGCTACAAATGTCGCAAACACTTCAATGGCGAAATGTAAAGGCAATTCGATGTAGACTGTTGATATATATAAAGGATGTTTTTTTAAGAGGTATACAAATTCAATATGAAACAAAATGTTTAAATATGATTTGGGCATATACGCGCCACGGCTAGCTCGAATGAAGCGCAATTGCGAAGTCCAATTTTCAACAACTTTATCGAGCAACTGGGGGCGTATATCAGCAATAACACGGCGAATGTTGACTTCCAAGTCGTCCAATGTCTCTGGTTTATCGGCATAGACTAGTGACTTCACATACCCCCAACGAAAGTAATCTAAAAGTGTGAGATCACAAGATCGTGGAGGCCAGCTCACAGGTCAACTACGCTAAATTGTGCGCTCAGCAAATGTTTCCCGCAATAAATTGATGGTGTCCCGCGCCATATGGCATGTTACGTCATCTTATTTAAACCAAAGCCCTGCCACGTCAATGCCATTTAACTGAGGAACAAAGAAATCAGAAAGCATGTTTTTATAGCGCTCTCCATTGACGGTAAAATTCTAGTCGGCATCGCCCTTAAAGAAATACGAGTATGAGCCGATGATTCCACCAAACAGTGAGTTTTAATGGCTTTAAGGGCGTCTCGACAGAGGCTTCTGGGTTTTCTCCACTCCAAATTCTGCAATTTTGCTTGTTTACATATCCATTTAAGCAAAAACGGGACTCATCGGAAAACAAAATTTTGTGCGTTAAAAATGGAGATCAAGCTGACCGAACCTACGACGCGTATGATGGGCAGCCGGTTTTGACTCTTGCACAAGCTGGATCTTATAAGCTTTTAAGCCAAAATCGTCCACCAAGTGTGGCTGTAGCTCCAGACGCTGTGCACTATGGCGAATATACTCATTCGCATTCTCCTCAGCAATGCGCTCCTCAACGGCAATAACTTCTTCTGTTCGCACTGTTTGTCGTATTTGGAGATGCGTATTATCCACTCGAGTGGATTCGCGAAAACGATTCGTCGTGTTCCGAATAGCTTGCTCAGATGGACGATTATGTCGACCGTAAAATGGACGTAGCGCACGATAAGTTTGGCGAACCATGGTTTTCAAAATAAGTTTACACAATTTGCACACATTATCCTGGCGTTCTTCTATTCACCGTAAAATGACAAAACGTACTAACCACAAATCAACTTCCAACTGTCAAATCGAGAATCTGTAGAAACAGTGTTGCCAGTTTAAAAACCAAACCTCTAAAAAAAAACACACTTTACAGATATGTATTGTACCTCTGGTATTGGACTATGAGCTCACATAATTCTTTAACATCACATCTCCACGAGTCATCGCTGGTGTTAAGAAAATTTTCATGAAATAAAAATGTCCAGTGGAGACGGGTAGATTGCAAACAAGAAATATTGCACGAAATAAATGTCGGGTTTTTATTCAAGACAACTCTGTAGATATCAACAGTGAAATTTTTTGAAAGCACTTGTCAGTTTGACTTCGGAATGTGAAAAGAATAAAGAAACAAGGGTGACTGAGTAGCGTATGCCGTAGAACGAAGTTAACCCCTACTCAGCCACTTACTCTCACAGACTGAAATATCATGTAGTAGTTTGCCCACCTAAGTCAAATGTCAGATGGAATGTCTGAAATTTAGTCTGACATATTTACGAGTATGTCTCGTGGAGACGCGGTGTAAAGAATGACGTTCATGAAATTTTATGACCTTATCGAAATCCTTTTTTGACATCAAATACCTCAGTGGTGTCATTACGGACTTTTATGGAGCTGATATCATTCTCAATTGTATCCATGGTGGATACCGATTTGCAGCTACCGGGTGTTTCCAAGATCTACGTAAGGTGAATATTTGGTGGATAGTAGACTCTTAAGATCTAAAACCATATTGATAAGAACCTATCAGGTTATTGATGTTGGATCTCAAGCGTTCATATGAGAAGACTAATTTGTCTATAGTTAAAATCGTCCCTTTTGAAAATCGGGCAAATGATGCCGAGATTCCATTAAACGGAAGCTTCTTCTTTCGATACATGCACATGCCGGCACTCTTTGTCAAGGCAGGGGTTTATTTTTAGCATTAGCTTTGTACATCAGATAAGGGTTCTCCAATGGCTTGCCCAACAATGTCGAAACTGGTCTTTTTCGCTTGATGTTGTCGGTATAGCTAGGATTTCGCGAAAGGTAACAGTATTATGAAAGAATTTTAAAGCTTTCCAGAACCAGAAAAATTAGGACAGTTCTTTACTGATTATCAATGGAATTAACTCAGAAAGTGAAGAAAATACTTCGCTGCAGCTCTGAACCACTAAGCTCATACTTGTACTGTCTCGAATTCCGACGAACGATTCAGAGCAGGAAATTTGCGTTTACAAACTTGGTTCCTAAGCAACAAAGAGACACTTAAACTGAATCAGATATGGACAGTGGAATCGGCCAAGAAAATCCCAATGTTTGCCTTAAAGCGGAGTATCAAAACTTAGCTGCAACTAATCCGCGGAAAGGCTAACATAGCATAAATCTAATATATACTTAGAAAATTGCTGATCGACGGTATCATACGAAGACTGTAGTCTTTCATGCCTTCATATGGAGTTCTAGCTGGACCGCATTTCAAATGAAAAGCTTTACTGGAAAATGTTCCAATAAATTGCGACCATCGCCATGCTAAGTTACGGATCTGCCATCTGTGCTGGACGTGCCATGCATTTGAAAACAACTTACCTACAGTGGCAGGATTATGGGCTGGTCTAGACATACTTACGCTGAGCGAAATAACCACTGAGCCCAAACATCTTTCCCTCTCTCTATCTAATTTTCCAAAAATCTTAGCACGTGCTCCGGCATTTTAAGAGCAGTAACACCCTCTTGAGCGTTAAGTTCTTTACACAAAAAAAAAAAAAAAGAGCAGCTAAAGAATATTCTCGCTCTTTAACGCAGAGTTGGAAAAAGATCCCGGACTCATCAAGGCGTCTGGCAATGAAGAACAACAATCTGGTAGTTGATGCTTAAAAAATGTCTTGACTGGATCATTGCTGTTTCAGTTTTTCATCATCAGCGACTAAAGTATTAGTATGGTCTATAAAAAGGGATCGAATGCGGAAACCTATTTGCTCGGCATCAAGGTTGACTTAGAAGAAAATTCTTATTCATTTAAGGGAACATTTTGTGAATTCCCATCCAGTTTTTTTCCTTTTTGATGTCGTTAGGATAAGTTCCATGTTCCTCATCTTCTCTCTACTACAGGGCGGAAAAATTTTGTAGATTTATTGTAAATAACAGAGGCTGTCACTGTTGTGTAGAACTGTGATTGCCTGCCAATTGATTACTATGTAGACCTTATTCTGTATTACTGTTCTACTTACTTTTTGTAATTCACGCTCTTGGAGGCTTTCAATCGTCGATAAGTTTCCGGTAAGTCTTCAGAAAGCTACATTTCCTGCGTTCTCCGTGTCAATTTAAATCCCCACTCAGACGTTCTTTAGCCGGTCGATTTTTTACCTTAGGGTGTTATTTTAGATGTCCGTAAGACAACTTGGGAAACGGCTTTATTGCCAGACAATCGATATCCACGATTTCCAACGAATTTCGTTATCCTGACTAACTCACTTACTCGTACATTCTTCTGTAAGCCTTAGGCACGTTCTTCTCTTGGACATGTAGCTGTGGCCTAAACTTAAATCCGAACAAAACGGAGATGGCCCTTCCGCATCTTCCGCATCAAATTAAACGGCACAACTTTGAACTTCTGGAATAATGCCACGTATCTAGGTCTCATCCCTGAAACAAAATAGCTGAAGTTACACTCTGCTCGTGCAAGGAAAGTACAGGCTCAAGGTAGGGACTATATTTCGAAGCAATGCACTTATATAATCGTAAAGCCATTTGATCACCTGCACTGGAAAAATTAACTAACATTAACTTGTTAGAAAAAACGCTTTTAGCCATCACTGGCGCGTTAAAAAAAACTCTCTAACGTGGGCTTACTAAATTTTGCTGTATTTGGTACCTGTAGACTTTCTTGGCCTGCGGATTGCGATTAGCTCTGCCTTGAAGCTGAAAAACACTTAGCAATGTTTTCACGATGCATCGCGGTCTCCCTCAAACCACAAACCTTCAATTATTTAAAAGTAACCTCAATGCCAACTTCTATCAGCCAATTCCAGAAGGAGACAAAGTGAACTCTTTCTTAGCACCTCACTTTCCATCTTCATAGATGGCTCTAAGATAGCCGGATGCGCCTTTTTGGGTATCTTTTCCTTCAGTCTGCCAAAATACTGTGTTCCAAGCTTATATTCTTACCTGTTCATCAAGGCGCGATTTTGCTTGTCGGGCATACTTTCGTCCATCCAGATTTTAGAGCTGAGTTAATCTATGCTGCAGCTTGAAAGAACTCGGAAGTTAAGCCATCGGGTCTAACAGCTTTGCTAGACTTAAGCTTGGAGATTGCTGTCCTGACTTCACCTTGGTTGGGTGGAGGGAAATATTGTTTGTCTTTGCCCAGGTTAATTATTTCATTCAGCTTGATGGTGGGACGTTGTTCATCATCACCGTTTAACAACCTACAGAAATAATCTTTTCAGATTCTCAGAACAACCTGCGGTTCTACTATGAGGTTTCCTTCCCTATCCTTGCCGATCTCCGTTCGAGCTTTCGAACTTCATTCTTCTGGCAGCACCCTTCTAAGACCTCGTCGAGCATTTCTTATTCTCTTTCTTTTTTCTTCTAGAGAGCCTAGATTTTTGCCTTCTTTTCTGTTCGTAGAGTTCGGGATTAACTCTCGTTCTTTTCTGCAGGACCAGTCGTCTGCATTCGTCATCGAATCATGGGTTGAAACCTACAATATACGTCAGGGGCGGCCTCTCTTAGCTACAACAAGATAATTGTCCGAGACGATGTAAGCTGCTCTGAACATTCGGGCATCCATGAGTGCCATGCGTTGATCGCAATATGATCAATTTGGTTGACTGTTTGTTGATCAAGAGTCAGCCAGGTCCCTTTATTCATATCAAGGCGTGGAAACCATGAGTTGGTTATATGTAGTTTTATTACGTCCCGCCGCAAAAGCAATAAGCTTGTGTTCTGTGATGGCGTGGAGACCGTATTTTCCCATTGTATTACCAAAGATGTCCACCTTCCAGGCTTGGCATTAAAATCGCCAAGCACGATTTTCATGTTATATTTAGGGCATTGCTCGTAAGTTTCGCCGGGGAGCTCAGAGAAACAGTTTTTGGTGAGGTCGTGGACACTTAACAGTTTTATCTTGTGCCCTTTATGTGGATCGTCGATTACATACCTGGGGTTCAAGACTTCTTTCCTAAGTTACATCTGAGAGGGAATCCGCATCCGAATAAACGCTGCGACTGATGTCCTTGTCGCGCCAGTTGTCTGTAGCAGTCTCCATAGTAGATATCACAGTTTTTCGTCTCTTTTTTATCCGATTCGATAAGGATTCTTCCGCTGCAGGCCTAATCCGAGTTATAGGACAGTCAACAGTTTTCCGCTCAGATCCCCTGTGCATTTGTCTAATTACTAATTGCTAACTTCTTATTGCCGAAGTATTTAGAAAACACTCGGAAATATGATTTTCTAGTGCCATAGAGCCATATGAACAGTTGAATCACAGAGGAGAGGAAAGGTCAGGCTTAAGATGTAGTCATCATTAGTCACAGAAACGCTCTCAGTCGGATCGGCCGCGGTAAGTGGGTTGTGAGTAGCTTATGATGTTTTTTTCTTCTTCTCAGATCATTAGATAAATATGAGAATACTCATACTGTATTGAAAGATAAACTATTGTACATATTGTCATTAGGGATAAAGTATCTATCGTGCTATAAGGCAATTAACAGACTCGCGTCCATGAAACATTTTCAACTTCGTAACGCGCAATATGATTTCTAATGGAAAAAACATACAAAAACACTGTTGCTTCTAGTGACTTCTTTGAATACTAAACCGCAACAATGACGCAATTCAGTGCGTAGCGTTGCCTTTGCTGTTTTTCCAGCTGGGCCTTCAATTAAATTATTACTCACACTATGAAGATTTTCGACTCCGGATTTCGAATTGTTGTTGTTGTTTGTTTATTTTTGTCGTTTCGTAGCAGTTCTTTGCTGAAAATATTTGTTGATAATGTTGTTTATCAAGTTTGTTGCTTGTTTTTTTTTTTTGTTAAGAGTAGCTTCAGGTTGGTTTTATGAGAACAAATATATGCTCCAATCCGCAGCAACACAATCTAATCGCGTCCGTCCGCAGCAACTCAGTAATCTCTCATCGAATTCAATGGCTAGATGTGGTAGTGTGCTTTTTGACTCGAGTGCTTTGGGCTAGATTCTGGTTCGCCGGAACTTTTGGCTCAGTGTCTTCATTTGTTGATATCTAGTGATTGAAGTGATTTAGTTACTGGGTGACTGATTGTTGGGGCACGCTATCGAAACTTTTTGGAAAACAAAGTGTCAACTGTGAGTTTGTGTGATAAATGAGTGTCGGCTGAAGTTCTTCCAAAATAGTGACAGTTTTTCGGTATCTTATGAATCGAAAAATTATTAAAAACAAAAACAAAAACAAACAAACCATCGACCGACCTATCGTTTGGTGGTAGGGAAAGATATTTCTAGACCGGACTTTGAAGTGAATTCATATTTTAGACAATTTTAAATATATGTATTAAGCAGATATGGCGTTTCAGAGAAATCAAAACAGCTACTTAGCACTTAAAGCTCGTCGATCAAATCTAATTGTATACGGTTAATTAGCATATTCGAGTATAAATAGCGCTAACCTTGTAAATCAGTGGGTCAACTGGATGATATCATCCAACAGGTAGTGTTGATCTAGATAAAATTTCTAGTGTTCAGATTTCTCCTGTTTGTTGTGAATTTAAATGCGACATTTGATAAAAAATAAAAAACTTGTGCTGCTAGTTCCATAAATTTTTAATGAAAAGAACAATTTAAAGCAAATGCAGGTGAAAAAACACCAGAGAGCTTTATTGACATATGTATTCCACTTCAAGGCCGTGGATATGATAAGCGAGTCTAACAAGCAAGTTCAAGGTTTCACTGATAGTGGAAGGCAGAATTTCTTTTGTTTACAAACAAAAATGTCAGCCAACCACCTTTTTTTTCGATCGGAACAGAGGACTTAGGCAAAGAACTAGTCCATTGTACTCCTTGTAAGTTCCTTTCACTGAAATAAGCTGATACAAGAGTATGCCAGGCATAGCTTTCACAATAAACATCGCTTAAGCACAGCACACTTACCAGAGCACACTTAAGTGCATACCAAAAGCGTAGTGCCCCATCAGGATGTCAATAGGCAGTCTGCAGTGTTTCCTACTGAGGGACAGCAGGCAAGCCGCTGACCCGTTACAAGCAACCTGGAGAGTTATGCTTATGCAGCCAACTGTTAATGGAAGCCCTAACCGAGGACGCAGTCAGACCTAACGCAGGTTCCGATCCTGAAAAACTCTCCTCTCAATTCCCGTGATATCATTGTGACCTGAGACCCAGACAACCTTTCCGACTGCGTTCAGAGAAGTTTTGCATTCTCAAACTAGCTTATAGTTCGCGAGAGGGGGCAACAAGGCTTTAAGAGCAACTTGGCTGTCGCCAAAGCTGCAAATGCTTGACCCCCTTCATCGCTTCTTCTCCATATAGTTCGTTGCCTTCAGTTTTCCTAACGAGAGGTGAAATCCAACGTTGCCGTTCTCCAGACACACGCCAGCGCCGCATCCTAAAGCGGTTTTGGATTAATCCTGGGTAAGATTCTGGCCGAAACCAATCCTGGGCACAGCGAAAATTGAAATCGTATTTTTTCCACAGCAGGAGTTCTGGTGCCATTGCATCAGACGGCATGTCCATAAGACCAGAGCCTTAGGACCGCCGGCGCGCAAGGTCATCAAAGCTCCAGTGCGTGTTGTACCAAATGCAACTTCTCTTTAAACGGAGGATGACTTTGAGAGTGCAGCGCATGATATGAATATCAATGCGAACAGGATTCCCCAGTGCGTCTAACGTAGGGTCAGACATGCTAGCGAAAGCCCCCATGCAGCCGAGGTAGATCGTTCGTTTTAGTCTGGTAAAAGTAGTGTTGTGAGAGCTTATTCCAGCAGATAACCTGTGCATATGATATAATTCGCATAATTATAGCCGTGTAGATCCAAATGACTCTTCTCGGTGACATGCACCAAATCTTGCAGAAAGCTCCTTTCCACTGATAGAAGACCGACAGACAGAAGTTTGTTATCCAGGATGACACCCAAATACTTAGTTTTGTTGGAGAATCCAACGATGAGGCCTTCAAACACTAAATAAGTCAGACGAATCAGCTTTCTTTTTCTCATTTGAGAGAATTGACTGAAACCCCATTTCTAGCACACCACGCCTACGCCGAGGAGGCAGCCAGTTGCTAAACACGACCCAACAGACAGTGCAGCTACATCATCCGCATATGCTTGTGCATACTATTTGGGTCGTGAAGCAGTGGGTCGCCCAATATGCACTACAGCAGTGGAGACAGGAAACCGCCCTACGGACAACCCCTGTTTACTTCCGCCATCAATAATTTGGCCACAGTCAGCATCCGCAATCAGAGTGTAAATTACCAGCACATCCACAAAACTAGTGGTATGTCTTCGCCGTGCTATCTGGTCCAGCTAAACATGCCGACAAAAGTTGCGCTGTTGAAGCCACCTTCAATGTCGACGAAAATGCCCGACGCGTATTCCTTCTTATTGAGTGCGCCTTCAATTCTCCCTACCAGATTTTGGAGCATACTCCCGCAGGATTTTGGTAAGCATGTTGCATCTTAGGCAAAAGATGTATTCGTAAAATAGATTTACGCACATGGAACTCGACCATTCTCTCTAAGCTGCTCAACATGAAGGAAATCAACTAACAGGAGTGAAGCTCTTGGCGAGCACCACGTGTAATTGTAGTAATTGCTCAAAGACCCCGCTAATTACAAAGGTTTATTGGTTGAGGCGCAGAGCTACCACGGACTGTAGTCGTATTTTGGCCTCCGTCCAATTACCCAGGCTAGGCCTGTCACTGACGTAGTCTAATAATGAATCGGGGGCAGAGCAATACTGGTTTTATCGGAACGGCTTTCAGATTAACGCTATTGAAGGTCGCTACAATTTGACCAGTTACATTATGAGTGGCCGGTCATAAGGTGATGTTGAGCGCCATGGACTACCGGTAGTCCCACCCATACTTATAAGAGGTGCCATGGGAAGTCAGTACCCCTCGGATTTCGATCCGGATAGGTAGGCCCCTACTCCACAAGTTGGTTGATCCGATGTAGAGCAGCAAATAAGTGTTTGGTGCCGTGACCCTAAGGTTTAAGAGGTTTTAGATTGGCCTCGACACATACCAAGGGTGGAGCTTGTACCCTCAGTACAGGTTCCGACTTTGGTATTACCGAAAGATGGTAAGCGATGATCAGGCGTATTGTGGCCAAACACTGATTTAATCTGTTGCGCCGTCTATGTGTGTCAGGAAAATTAAAGACATACTTTCGTTTGACAATAATTTGTAGATGAATTGGGGTATCCATCTTATCGGCGAAGCAGCTTAGTTGGACTTGTTAAAATTTACAATATCTTGTCCAGATCGGGAAAATGGTTGAATGGCACTTTCTGCCTACGGAAAAGTGATATTCGTTCCCAAAATAGTACGTTATCGTCAGCACCCACTGCGATTCAGTTTTCTCTGTTCGTCTTTGAAGGGTTCTCCTTGGGCAAGGCCCGAGTAGTAAAATCCTCACATGTTAGTAGAATATTTAAAATTGATTCCTACAATAGAATTTTCCTACTACTTTGACAGCTTACTTCTCGTATTCATTTGTCTCTTTTATAGTTAGAGTTCACGGGTCTAGCCCTTCTGTCCTGTACCGCTCTGCGTGCTTCCTCCTTCGCTGCTAGAAGCTCTATTGTAGCAGCAGAGAGAAGCCCTTCACATCAGAGCTGGCATCACTGACGACTAGCGAAGCGCGAAGACTGCTTGGTTCTGGCGACATGAATCCCATTGAGAGATTAAAAGACAGTCAATCAGTCAAAGCTCTGGCGATTTATTGTGATTCTAGCCGTTCAGCGGCGCCGAATTTCCTCAAAATACTTTTTTGGAATGTTTGGGATACTCAGAACCCTATCCAAACTACAAGTTAGTGGTCCAAGTCAATGCTATCCCCTCAAAACATTCGGGCAACTGTCACATTGTAGGAGTGCCGACTTCGATTTGGTTAATTAGAGTACAGCTTGCGCGTTTAATCCAGAATATCGTAGAAGCTGTTTTTGGTGTTGCCGTCGCACATATTAAGCTAAGCGGCCTCGATACGAATTTCCATAGTCAGTTTCTTCACACATCAAATCTTAAGACTTCTTAAGCCAAAGTCTGGTCCAATGACCATCCAAATAAAGGCTGCTTTCAGAATTGAGCCACTGTCTCATCCTCCCAGCACACTATTTGGATGGCGGTTATGTCTATTTTATAGCAGTTCAGGACTTGCGCTCATTTTTCGTTTGCACGTGCTCTGCTCTAGGTCAAGAGTCCTAACACTTACAGATCCGAGATTCCTTGTGCCTATTCCATTTGCATGCGTTGTTAACAGTAGATCATTTCAAATTTTTACATTGCCAGCTATCGTAACTCATATTGGCGAACTTCCTTCAATCTCATTTATAACACACTCACCGATCCTTTCCTTTTTGGTTTTGTTCAGGAAGAACTTAATCTAATTTGGTAGATGATTCCTAAGTCATAGTTCATAATACAAGTTTTAAAATGTATTCGCACGTTGCCATTTATAGGTAAGCCCAGCACATATTAAGGACATACTTGTTTTAAGATTTAGAATTATCAAGTTCGATATGTTTACTATATAAGATCTTAAAATATATTTTTTATTTTTATTTTTAGAGGAGTAATGGCTGAAGCTCAATCCAATGGCTCAGAAACACCAGTAGCCGAATTGGCTGAAATGGCAATTGAAGAACCCAAGCCAGCACCAAGTCTTCGTGATAGTTTTAAGGCCTTCTCCAAATTCGGAGACACAAAATCCGATGGCAAACAAATCACTCTCTCTCAATCGGACAAGTGGATGAAGCAAGCCAAGGTGATTGACAAAAAGATCACAACAACTGACACTGGCATTCATTTCAAGAAATTCAAAGCCATGAAGATCTCTTATGATGATTACATCAAATTCCTTGATGACTTGGCCAAAGCCAAAAAGGTCGATCTAGAGGAGATTAAGAAAAAACTCTCAACATGTGGTGCACCTGGAGTAGCACAGATTTCCGTAAGTGGTCCTATACTCTTTAAAATATTCGTACGAGTATATGTAGAATTTTGATGATGTATTGTGTCTTCTCGTTTTAGGCTGGAAAAGCAGCAGCTACAGTAGGACGTCTAACTGACACCACCAAATACACTGGATCCCATAAGGAGCGTTTCGATGATACCGGCAAGGGTAAAGGTATTGCCGGACGTAAAAATCTTGTAGACCAATCAGGTTATGTTTCTGGATATCAACACAAGGACACGTACGATAAAAGCCATTAAAAAAAAAGTGTTTTCTTTTCATTTCAAAATTTTTTCATTTGCTAACGAGGAGGGAACATCTGTTTTTCTCTCTCCGATCGTCACACTCTTGAAATTGTCCAGTCAGAAAGTCTTCACCAGTACTAGGATACATTATATACGTACTCGTACATATATAAATATTTTTGTGATATTAATTCTTTTTTTTTCCGTTGTCCTATAATCGTTTTTATATATAATATACATTTCTATATATCTCTTTTGTTTTTAGTTATTTAATTTAACAAGTAAAAGGACGCTAAATGTACAGACAGAGAAGAAGTTACTTAATATTTACTCAAATCGTCAAGTATCTGTTGTTCTATTTGGTTTTTATTCTATTCTTTGGTTTCTTTGGTTTAATCTGTTTCTGCTTATTCTATTTAATTTTACGAATTTTGAGTACTTGATACCAAAGTTTGTCGTCTTCCTATATAAATAATTATTTAAGAAATTAAAAAAAAAAATATATATAAAAACCATTCCATCATATCTATTGCAGTTATCCCAACAACTAGACGTACAAAAAAGAGTAGAATGTGTGTAGAAAATAAAATTGTTTACATCCCGCCAAAGACGAATTCTTAACACATCTCCTCAATCATTCCAAAAAAAAAAAAAAGAAAAATATTTATAAATGGTGTATAAGAAATTAAAGAAAAAAAAAAAAACTTGTCAATGTAATCAAATAATCCTTCCTTAGGCTTGCAAAAAAAAAAGAGAGGATATGAACGATTTTTAAAAATTTTCTATAACAATTCGGATAGGTTTTCTCCTTCTACATAACGAGTATATGCGAATATATCGTGGTGATGAATATAAGAAATAAAATTTTAAAATTAAAATAAACAAAACAAAAACGATTTGAATATACCGAGATCTTTTATTCTAATTACATATATATCATAGAAGGATCAAGGGCTTACAGGATATTGCAGCAGTTCGTTCTCCTTCCTATCGCAAAAGCCAGATAATTGCGAAGAATCATATTTACACCTAAGCTGAACTTGCATGCATGGCTGGGTTCCCACATTTTGAAACTATTGGCCAGATATTCATTCGCATACTTTAGGCTGCAATACAGTCGGCTAACTGGACCAGAGCCTTTCCATTTTCCAGTTAGCCGAATCTGGCTAACTGTCTTCAGTTCCGCACTCTGAGGCTAAGTCTTCCTCTACTGCGTTGTTCCTCCGAGCTGTTATCGAAGACTCTTCGAAATGACGCATTGGATTGATATTCGTTCGTTCTACATGTCCTGACCATCTTAGGCGACTAATGTGCATATTTTTTTGACCAGGCCCTTCATCTTCTTCGCTCGATAATTAGGGTCTTAAATGTTGGTGGGGGCTTCGGCCCACATTTAATTGACTTAACAATGGGTGATTTTTAAGCGGTTGGTTTTCAATTATCAAAAAGAACACAGGCAAATTGCAAAAGTGCATACAATTTTTACTTGAGCTGATAAACCAAAGCCTGCCATTTGCTGTTTAAAGGTTATTTCATGTAAATGTTGACCACAACTACGTTTTAAGCGGTAATCTCGCTAATAACACGTGGAATATTATCTTCCAATGCTGCAATTTATCGGAATAGACGAGTAATTTGACATATCCCCGTGAAAAATAGTCTAAAGGCGTCAAATAGCACGTTCTAGACGGTCAATTCATCGGTCCAAACTGAGACATAAATTGCTCACCGAACTCAATTCTCAATTGGTCGATTCGCGTGCTGTGTGACATGTAGCGCCGTCTTGCTTGAATCACATATCGACCAGGTTCAGCTCGTTCATTTTGGGCAAAAAAAAGGTCAAAATCGATGAACCATAGCGGGCGCCATTGACGGTAACGTTGTTCTCAAGGTTATCTTTGAAAAAATACGGGCCAATGATTACGCCACAGCATAAATGATAGACCATAAACAATACACTGTTTGTATTTTCCCGTGTGCATTGGCAGCACTTGTATTGCCTGAGGTTTCTGATCGGACCCAATGTGGCAGTTTTGTTGATTAGCATACCCATTCAACCAGAAATGAGCTTCTCCGCTGAAGAAAATTTTTCGATAAAAAAAGCAGATCTTCCTCCAGCTTTTCTAAGGCCCACTCACCGAAAATTCGACGCTGTGGCAGGTCGTTCGGCTTCAGTTCTTGCACGAGTTGTATTTTGTAAGGTTTTAGACCAAAATTCTTGCATAAAAACTTTCACGTAGTCGAATAACGCAATCCCAATTGCTGCGAACGACTACGAATGGACAGATCACGCTTTTCATTTGCACTGGCGGATACAGCAGCAATATTTTCCTCTGTACGTATTCTACGCATACGGGTAGATGGCTTGATGTCCAATAGCGTGAAATTGGTGCGAAATTTTGTCACTATGGATTGAATTGCTTGCTAAGTAGGTCGATTACAACGACCGTAAAATGGTCTAAATGCACGAAAAACATTTTTCACAGAGCACGAATTTTCAATAATTTGTAAGCGCTGTTCGGGTGTAAGTCTTTCCACGATGAAATGGCAATGCTATCTGAGCATGTTTGACTGTGACACATGTCACATGTCATGAGCTATCAAAAAATATTGTAAAACACTGAAAAATTAAACAGCAAAAAAATCACTCCTTATAAGCATAATCTAACTTAAAAAACTATTACTAACTGAAAGACTTAAGAACTAGGAACCAAGGGATTGGTGGAAGACATCCTATATGAAACGAGGACTGCACAATTTTAAATCAAAAACGGAGAGGTTTGAGCTGACCTTTCGGAGCATACGGCAGGTTGGTTTGTTGGAGCCATAAGAGGTGCGGTGGATCGGTAAGTAGAAGAGACAAGGACAACGTAAATTGCGTGGGTTGGTGTTGAAGGAAATAGAGTTGAAAAGGGATCCGCAGTTGATGGAATCTGAAAGCAGTCGATGAATGAAAAAAATGTCAGCAACATTCGTACGTTTTTCTGACGAATTAATATTGATAAGTTTGAGGCGGTCCTAATAGGGAGGTAAAATTAATGGGTCGTTCCAGGGTAGAATACGGAGAGCAAATCGGGGGAAACGACGTTGAATACTCTCAATTCGGGAAACACAACAAGCCTGGCTGTTATACTCAAGCAGGGGGTAACATAGATACATCTGTCTGCAATATTCCTTGGATCACCGTTTAATAAAGCAAAGTGATGACTTGGTTTTAAGGATCATTTTATCGATATGCCAACGAAAATTAAGATCCCAATCGTGTAATATGTCAAGGTCTTGAAAAGATTGAACCAGAGGAATTGGTTGGCTATAGAGAAAATAAAGTCGGGGAGGAGACAGGTTGCATTTATGTGAGAAGGTTATCGAAGTTCTTAGCAGTTTTTGAGACACCAAATTGAAAACCGGTCGTGGTCTTGAAGGAGAGTGGAGTCAGGGGATTAGAAATAGCTTTACAAAATTTGGTGTCAACGTAAAGGGAGAAGGAGGAGTGTTTAATAACCCTCTCAAGATCATTTATAGTAAGAATGAAGAGAAGAGAACCAAGATGGCTGCCTTGCGGAACGCTAGATGAGGCCAGGAAAGGAACAGAAAGCGTGGAACTAAACCGAAAAGTATAATATCGTTTTACCAGGTAAGAAGAAATCCATTTTAATAAAACAAACTCAAAGCCGAGAGCAGACAATGTGAAGAGGATCAATTGATGAGATATCTAATCAAAAACTTTAGCAAAATCGGTTGCGATAACATCGATGGCAAGGAACCATTTTCTAAGGCTGCAAGAGCAAACGACACAAATTCAACTTGGTTTGTGGTAATTGATCTGCTTTTTAGGAAACCATGTTGTCCGTGCGAAATAAGAGACTTACACTTTAAGCTTAAAGTTTCATATAAAATGCTTTCAAAGGGTTTGGGTATATGAGTTTAGCAATGGGACGATAATTGGTAACTTCATTCTTAGATCCCTATTTGTGTATCAGGATTATAAAAGAGGTCTTCCAAATCTGTGGAAATTCTCCTTGTGTAAGGGATAGACGAAATAGTTATTAAAGGGGAAGAGATAGGTTGGAAGAGAATGTTTTCAGAAAAACGGTTTGGAGGCTATCTGGGCCGTGTAGAAATTCATCTTTTAGTTTTAGTAACTTTTCTTTAATAACAGCAGGATCGAAATTTTGAATGACATTGAAGTAAGAAGGATCTGGTACGAAGGAGTTGTTGTCAATTCATTGTTTGAAAAATGTGACAAAAAAGTTGGTGATAGTAGGAGGAGCACTTGAAGATTTGGTTTCGAAAGCGAGAAAGGAAGGATGGTTACATCAGTCTTACTTTTGCAATTGACAAATTGCAGAAAGGACTTGGGGTCATTTATGAGATTAGTTTGATAGAGAGATTTGTAGAGTTCGATGAAATGAAAACATGTACAGAGATAGTCTGAAGAAGAATGGGTGCTAAGGAATACGGCTCATAACTTGTTTCTTTTGTTTTGTAGAGAGCGGAGACTACAATTATACCAAGAAGAGAATGGAATATGTCACATGAAGGGAAATGGATTTGAATATTTCTCTGTAAAAAATGGAGAAGGCAACGACCAGCGATAGATTGGTAAACTCGAAAGAAGCCCTACTTTGGTAGGTGTTCATTTTACACAAATCAGCTTGGCAAAAGTTGTAAAATGAGAGAATTGCTGGGGGAGGCGGCTGGAAGGATGAGTTGTAGAAAAATGAAAGAAGAAGAGGAGGATGAAAGTTATCAATAATTGAAAGATATAGGAGACAACATGATCCTCAGAAGTTGATGTGATCAATTGTAAAGATAAGGTCTAATTAGTTCAGATCCTCTCCCTTCTGTTTCATACTCGAGTTTCGGCAGAGCATTGACGGGTTTGCCGAGTTTCTCCTTACATCGTGTTGGTCCATTTCCGATCCGATTTACCTATTCTGATATGGAAATCTCCGATAGAACTCGTATTTACTTTCCAGCTGGTGATCCTCTTACCGTCCCTGTTGGATAGCGGTAAATCGATTGCTGCCTTACTCTCGTAGCAAATGTTGGGCAGAACCACATTTTAATAACGAGTATAGTCACCAGTGTGAAGTCCAGGAGGTGATTAGCTCTCTGGGGATTAGCATCGCAACATACGATACATATAAGTGACATAGTCCTGGAATGACTATTCAATAAGTACAGCAATTAACCTTAGTACTGAATCATATGTAAAATTAGCTGAGTTTGTGCCATTCTGCATTCGTTTGTGGCTTCATTTTGAAGCTAAGTTCATGCCATCATGATGTGGAATAGCACATCATTCAAATGGCAGCCTCAGATTCGCTGGCATTGCTTCAAGCGGTCGGCCCAATCATTGATGACTCGGTTCAATATGTGCGGCGTTATTGCGGTAATAAGGTGTCGAATGTTGGCCTCGAGCTCGTCCAAAGTGGTTGGCTTGTTAGCGTACACTAAGGACTTGAAGTAGGCGCAGAGAAAATAATGGAGTGGTGTCAAATCTCATGATCAAGGTGGCCAATTGATAAACGCTCGCCGTGAGATGGCCCAGTCGCCAAATTTCTTTTTCACAACTTCGAGCGTTCCGTCGCTTGTATGGAATGTCTTGTTGGAAACACAGCTCGGATATATCGACGTTGTCGAGCTCTGACCACAGAAAGTCCGTTAACATCGCTCTATTCCTGAGACCATTTAGGGTTATGGTGTCCCCTTCCTCATTTCAAAAGAAATAAGGTTCGATGATGCCGCCATGTCATAAACTGCACCAAACAGTCGCTCTTTGTGAATGGATAGATGCTTGGCCGAACACTTGTGGATTGTGTTCGCTCCAATAACAGGAATTTTCCTCGTTGACATAGCTGCTGAGCCAAAAATGGTCTTCGTCCGAGAAGATGATTTTATGGCCAAAATCCTGATCTTCGGCCAAGATTTGCAGCACCCAATTAGCGAACTCGCGATGTTGTCTACGGTCGTCCGGCTTCAATTCAGCTGATCGGCGCCGAATTGACATTTCTGGGTGTTCTTCGATACTGGCCACTACGGCATCTATGTTTTCTTCATTTCGCACCAATCTGATTGGTAGCTCAAGATCCAAAAGAGTGTACTCATGCTCAAACTAATCCACTCATGGTCACTCTATATTACGGCTTCAGCAACTAAACCTTAGTTGTAAAATTGTTCAACTTTAGTTGTTTGAAGTGAGTTTAGCGCACTAAGATAAGTTCTCAGTTTTTCCGATCGCTCGTCATATAGAAATCACAGTTGCGTTTTTTTCACATCCTTGGTTCTTGTATGGTTATTATGTGATTGAGACAATACTCTTTAGACACTGGAAATTATTCACCGAAGACAGAAAAAGTGAAAACTTTGACTTATGGCCTACAAGTCGCTTAAGTAAGGTCGAAAGCCAAAAAGCAGAGCATGAGTCAATGTCTATCATTTGTGGCAAAGAAACACATTTTCCCGGAAGCTTGTCAGGAAGTCTTCACAGGAGCAGCACTATCATCTTAAAACGTGTGATTGCCTTGTATAGGCAACGATTTGCTCTAAAGGAAGACTGACATTGAAAATCAGCTTCGTTCAGCCCTTTTTTTTAAAGAACTTAACACTCCAGTGGGTATACTACACTTAAAATGCTTGAGCACGTGTTAAGTTTTTAGGAAAATGGGACAGAGACGTAAACAACATTGCATTACAGTTCCCGCCGTGGTTGACACTAACAGTGAAAATTTTCAAGAATGATTGGTGCTTGGCCATTTTGGGTTAACAATGAGCCGACTATACTTTTTCAAAGATTTTTGATGCACGACCTTACAAATTGTGTTATGGTATGCGCTGCAGCGAAGGAACAGCAGCTGAATACCTATATGACAGCGTGGTGAGTAGAAACAGAGCAGAATAGCAGCGTTCATAATCGGTGTTACCGACAAGTAGTCGAAGCATACTATATACAAGATGAACTTGTGGTCCGCATATTTAGATGAACAAGGGTACTCTACTAAGGCTAACTCACAAAAAAATTGGGCTTTTCCACTGGCGCGTGTCGCTTTTTAAATGCAGTAAATCTGGTTCACTTCAACGAGCATTAAAGAGAAGGCAATGTGAGTTACGGGGCTCAATATGTATATCCTCTTTAGATACTGTATCCGTGAAATATCAATATCAACGTTGAAAATGTTCTTTGGAAAAACTACAATAGTTATTATCTTTCGAAACGGTCAATCACAGCTTTTTTTTTCAAATGCTTTTAAGTCTAGTATCCACAAAATAAATTCTAGTGTGCCCTATGGCTTCCTTCTGCCTCTGACGCTCTTTTTATTTATAATCTCTTACTGGTCGCTTCTTATAAATAATATTGCTGACAATAGTCTTCTCCGCTATAAATACTCATTAGCTATTACCGAAATATTGAAATTTACTAAAATAAATTAAAAAGAAAAAACAGAAAAGTATGTCCTTAATAAAATTAAGTGTAGCGGACATTAGGAAGCTTGCTCCCACCAACTGGAAGTCACGTATCCCCAAATGAAAGCCGGACTACCCCAATCAGGCTTTTCAAATATCAGTTGATCTGATCAATTTAAACATGAGCTATCCGAAATGATTACTCTACCTTAGTTGCATTAGAGAAAACCAACGCAAACTAACTTGTAACTGAAAACTACAATTTCAGCAGAATTATTTTGAAAGTATTTCAATATTAACAATGTTGCACACTGATACCACAATTATTCAAATTCCAGTTAAATAACTTCAGTGGCCGTATTTTTCGTTGATGCTCCTCCTGCAAAATGCATCTACCAGAGATATCCTCACAAGGTACCATACATTGTTATTAATTGTGCAACGATTTCGGTTTATGATACCTAATTTAATTAAGTCAGTAGTTTCAACAAGAGTACATCTGTACATGAATAGTATAATTACATGCCTATGTACGAGTATAAGAGACCTCAGAGCGCTCAACGACTGTGACACTTGATTGACTTTTTCGTATCATTCAACCGGTACAGATACAAAATGATGCAACTTAATCTCCCTACAAACAGACGGATTATAGATAGAATATGGGGTGTGCAATTACATGTGTACGTCCTAATTTCTTCTTCTCTAGAGCACTTTTTAAAATTCAACTATACAAATTAGATGGACTTGTTTAGAGAAGGAGACCTATCGCTTAGTTGCCACTACAAGGTGACGCAAAAGTCATCACTAAATCGGAAATTGCTATAATTTTTTTCTAATAGCGGCAAATGTCAATTCCCAATTTCACTTTGACATTTGTGATATAAACAGATCCAAAATACACGTCAGCAAGACATGAATCGCTATACTCCTAAAGAACGCGAAATAATTGTTACGATTTCTTTGTCGTCGATGGTGTTGGCGCAGCGTCAATTTCGGGGCAGTCTTCCCGGTCGTCCAACAACAACTGGGCTACGACGTTTAGCGGCTCGCCTAGAAGAGTATGGGACAACACGAGATGCTGCCAGGTCTGGCCGGCCCCGGTGCAGCCGTGCTGTTAAGAATATCGCAGCTGGGGTTGAAAATGAAAATGTCACAGGCCAAACGACTACTATGGACGGCGAGCGCTACAAAGCCATGCTCAACGAGTTTCTCCTTCATCAATTGGATGAATTGGGACTGGAGAACATGTAGTTCCAACAAAATGGAGCAACAACGCATACTGCAAGAGCGACAACCGAATCAGGCAGGATCGCCTGATTTAACCATTCCAGACTTCTTATTGTTGGGTTTTTTGAAGTTACGAGCATATACCAACAAGCCTCAGACTCTTGAAGCCCTCACAGAGAATATCCGATGGAAAATGCCACAAATCGGGCCCGAATGACCATAAATTCTGGCGGCGGTAACTTAGCCAATATCATTTTCTCGACTTAATGGAAACAAATTTAAGACATGAAATAAGCATAATCCAAAAGCAGAACCAACCCTTTTCATTCATAAAAAAAATTACAGCCAAAGAACATCAGGTGATAACTTTTGCGGCACCTTGGATGTAACTTGTCTTCTGATGAATAAGAAGTTGCAAGCCACGTGATTCGAAGGTTGGAGTTATTTTAACAACCATCTTGATGAAAACGTTTCTGTTCGTCGTCCTTAGCCACCATGATGCCGCCAAGAAATTAGATCTTTGTACGAGGGTCAATAAGTCCGTGACTTTTGGATTAAAATTTTTTGATAAAAAAATAATTTTATTTTTCAACGTAGTCTCCCTTGAGCTCTATACACTTTGTCCAACGCTTGTCCAATTTTTTTATCCCTTCCAAAAAAAATGATTTGTCGAGGTCCTCAAAATAGGCCTTTGTTTGCGAGATGACTTCATCATTGGAGTCAAATCTTTTTCCACCAAGCCATTTCTTCAGGTTTGGGAACAAGAAGTAGTCGCTCGGAGCCAAATCTGGAGAATAGGGTGGATGAGGGAGCAATTCATAGCCCAATTCATGGATTTTTGCCATGGCAACTGCACATGTGTGCACCCTTGCATTGTCTTGGTGGAAAAGAACTTTTTTCTTGGCCAAATGAGGTCGTTTTTTTTTCAAATCGTCATTGAGTCGGTCCAATAAGTTGGCATAATATTCCCCATTGATTGTTCTTCCCTTTTGAAGGTAGTCAATGTGGATTATCCCGCGTGCATCCCAAAAAACAGTCGCCATAACTTTATTGGCTGACAAACCCACCTTGGCCTTCTTTGGCGCCGATTCACCCTTAGAAACCCACTGTTTTGACTGTTGTTTGTTCTCTGGTGTGTTGTGATGGATCCATGTTTCGTCCACGGTTACAAAACGGCGCAAAAACTCCTCCATATTGCGATTAAACAACGCCAAACCTTCCTGTGAAGTTGTTACACGATTGCGTTTGTGGTCGACTGTGAGCAAACGCGGCACCCATCTTGCGGAAAGCTTTCTCATGCCCAAGTGATCATTCAAAATTGAAACCACTGAGCCATGCGAGATCCCTACGGCTTCCACAATCTCTCGCACTTTCAATCTTCGGTCGGCCAACACCATATCGTGAATTTTTTCGATTGTTTCGGGTGTAGAGACCTCAACTGGGCGTCCAGGACGTTCGGCATCTTCAGTGCTTGTACGGCCACAACGAAATTCAGTAAACCACTTTTTTACCATTGAAATCGATGGTGCAGAGTCTCCATAGTATTTATCAAGCTTAGCCTTGGTCTCGGTAATGGTTTTTTTTCGCAAGAAATAATGCTTAATAAGCACACGAAATTCACTTTTTTCCATTTTCTCCTCAAATTAGTGAGTAGTCTGATAAAAATAGCTGTCAAACACAAACTAACTGACGCAGCAAGTTTAAATTTTGACAGGAGTCAACTGACAAATGCCTGTTGAAAGGAGCAGTGTTGCTGTTTCAGTAAAGAGGTCAGAAATTCAAAAAGTCACGGACTTATTGAAGTTATTAGCAGTCTCACTTAAAAATTTCAATGCGCTTTTCTACTTTCATTTATGCGCAAAACGTCCAAACTATGTAGAATAAACTCTTGTTTAATGTGGGCAAATATGACGTTCCGAGGCCTCTCACTCCGAGAACATAGCCTGTTAATTTCAGAAACCAATTTTAAATTGTGTACAATAGCCCGACATCGTAACATCTGAGTTGTAATTGTAATTGGGACCGCATTTGTAAGGGTTGATTACATGACACAGATTTAAGAATGTGAGGTGCTATCAGTGCCATAAGTAAGAGCATTTTGCACACAATCGGAAGCAAAATCCAAAAAAACGCAACCCAAGCCGCGAAAGTGTGTTATACACATCACTGTCCACTTAATTTCCCTTAACACAAAACACTGGTATTTGGATTCCGGGACTTGCAATCACATGACGTTGCAGCGAAATTGGTTCGAAAACATGAGCACAGCTGAAAATGACAAAGTAACCATTGCAGATAAAAATGTAATGCCTGTTGATGGAAAAGGAGATGTCAAGTTTGTGCTGTCAACTGGTAAGAAATCTCCTCTCTGTCAGTCGTTAATAGTAATAGTAATAGTCAAAATTGATTAATTGCTACTGCTTTAAAAAAGGAAGGTGTCTAGAAGCTTGATCAATCAACTGTGGCACGTGCCAACATGTCAGTTGCTTGTCAACCGACACATTCTTTGTGACACCATCGAATGGAACACATGAACCCAGAAAATTTACTTAAGCTTAAAGACAATGCAGATGGAGTGAGTTTCCACGAAAGTGCGGTTGCATTACAACGAAACAAATAAGGTAGGCCTTCAAACACACTGGAACGAGAGCAACTGGACGTTTGTGGTCCTATGTGCGTGAATTCCGTCGGTGGGGCGCGATATTTTTTAATTTTCGTGGATGCCTTCAGTCGAAATAAATTTTTGTATCTTAAGCAGAATAAATCAGAAATAAAAGAGAAGTTCGATCAGTTTAGACATCTAGTTGAGAACGAAACTCAAAAACCCATCAAGATTTTACGGACCGATAACGGTTGTGAATATTGCAACCATAAATTGCCAAGCCGTTTGCGCAAATATGGAATCCGACATCAAAGGACCGCACTGCATACGCCGGAATAGAATGGCCCGTTGCTTACTCTTTGATGCTGAGTTGAATACAGAATACTGTGGAAAGCGGTTACGACTGCCGTGTACATCATCAATCGATCATCGAGAAGAGGGCTTACTGGAATGACACGAGCGTTTCAGAGTGTTTAATTGACAAGCGATGGTCCACAAATGCAAGATGTTCGAGCCCAAGTCGTTGCGATGCATTTTCGTGGCATACAGTGAAGACTCAAAAGCTCATCGTACTATCAACCCGAAAACGAAGAAATTATACAGAATCAGGTAATTCATTCTTTAGATGTTGCTGATGTTGTTTAAAGTGCAGTTCACGCAAAATCTGTACGTCATTTGATGATTATTGCAACGCCCCTAGTGATATGTAACTGATTTTCTGACACATATGTTTTCAGTAAAAGTTCACTATTAATCGGTCCATTTTTTGTTTTGATTGAGGACATATCGGTGGTTCTGTACGCAATGGAATCGCAAAGGTGCTAAAATTACCGAAAGCTACTGTGTGCAGTGCTAAAAAAGGTTATAAAGAAATACTCAGTATCGAAATAGCCAAAAGAAAAGAGAAAACGGAATGTAAAAATTCAAAACTGGTCTCACAGGTAATAACAAACGTCAAACAATCCGTCAAATCCTGGGTTATCGGACAATGATCGAGCAAAAACATTTAATACAAGCAAAATCACAGCAAGAGGTATACGTTTGAAAGCAGGTTTTAAATCCTATCGTGCAGTGCAATAAAATACCTGAACCGTTCTGATAAACAAAATTTAATAGCTAAAAAACGGACTATGATTCTTTATGACAAACTTTTAACCAAATTCAAAGGCTGCTTGGAAATGGACCATGAAACATATGTTAAATTTGATCTTAAGCAGCTACCAGGTCAAAAATTTGACGAAACGTAGTAATGTCCTTACAAAATTGAAATATATAAAAGTCGATAAATTTGCTAAGAAAGCACTGATTTGGCAGGCGATCTGCAGCTGTGGCCTTAAGAGCAGGGCTTTTGTGACAACTA
The DNA here is from genome assembly GCA_963966105.1 of Volucella zonaria. Lineage (NCBI taxonomy): Eukaryota > Metazoa > Arthropoda > Insecta > Diptera > Syrphidae > Volucella > Volucella zonaria. The sequence continues at coordinate 78,308,635 of OZ014534.1, read as the reverse complement.
CCACAATGACATCGGATGTTTACATCAAGTAGTGCCTAACAAATCGACTTCTGCCTTTCATACGTAAGCACCGTACGGCAGTAACATCTTGGCCTGATTAGGCCAGTTGTCACAACTCCAGGGTTGCCATGGAGTGGTATGAAAGAAAGAATGTGGAAGTTGCACCCAAAAGCATGAATCCACCTAACTGCCCCCAACTTCGACCAATCGAAAAATATTGGGCAATTGTTAAATTTAAATTGCGGAGGAATGCAGGAGTTGTTAAAAATGTCAATTGAAAGTTGATAAAATGGAACCATGCTGCAGCAAAAGTCAAAAGGAAGGATGTTCAGAAGCTCATGGCGTCCATCAGGAAAAACACCCGAAATTTTGTTCACACGAAAGAAATCTAAGATTCATTTTAGTATTACTTTTAAGCTCCATAAATAACTTTTAATTTGAGGTATTATTTGTTTTTGTCGTAGTGTTATTTAAAAATTTGTAATAGCATACGTGCGTACAGATTTTGCGTGAACCGGACTTTATTTACGTTCAGAGTCACCGCGGCACGATACTGGTGTGGCATATGCTACCGACGAAGACGGTTCAAGTATTGAACAACAGGCTCCAGGGGTGACAGAAAGCTCTGATGACGTTGAGACATTTTACTCTGGAGCCAGCAGCACCGCTATTGCAGATTACGAGAAATAAACAGTGAGAACGTGACAGAATTGAGAAGATCACCAAGAGCCCCAAACCCAAAAGTAAGACCAGATTTGGTATCATTCGTCATTTGTGGGATGCCTTGCGATCCCGCAACATTGGAAGAAGCAATGTCGCGGCCAGAGCCCAACCAATGGCTTACAGCAATGAAGGAAGAACACGACGTTCTAATCTCTAGTAAAACGCGGGAGTTGGTCTAGTAGCAGCCAACGTTAAGGCGATCGACACTAAATTTGTTTACAAAATGAAACGTGACGCGTTTGGGAATATCTCCCACTATAAGGCAAGAATGGTAGCTAAGGGATGTGCCCAAAAGAAAGGCCTCGACTCTGAGCAGACATATTCGCCCGTAACTCATTACATATGAGTTCGTATTCTGTTGGCCATGCCATTCCAATGAGATTTAGAAATAGACCAAATGGGTGCGGTGGCGGCATTCCTTTAAGACGACCGCACTGAAGAGATTTTTATGTTACAACCTAAACAATCCAGAAGACTGTGGAGAAGAAAACTGGATTCTGAATTTTTAAGAATTCAAAAGCCATTCAAAAATGGCTTAAAAACAATAGTCCGGATTTCGTATCACCGGATGATTGGCCGCTAAAGTCCTTAAAACGCCATGTAACTTCTAAAACGTTAACTGAAAGCGGTGCGAAGCCTCAGAAGTCTTACAAAAGGTCAAACACGCTCTTTCGCAGCGAGAAATGACACGAAAATGGCGAGCAGAATCGGCGAAACCTGAGAAAAGGGAGAACGGATAAAGAATGCCAGTTTAATGAAATATCAGAGCACAGATGAAGGTTTATGTACATGAATGACTCGAACTGCAATCAACTTCAGACTGCTATAATTTCCAAACCTTTCATGACAGTGAGCTCAAATTTTGACACATGACAGATAATTTTATAGCTTACAAGTTTTTTAAACGATTTGCGACTCAGTTGTGTTGAACAAATTTTATCCGAGATGGGATTCAAACGTGATAGTGTGATTGCTTTATACGTATTTGGCTGTAAAACCACAAGTAACTATCGTTAGAGCCCTCCAGCACCTCAACGTGAATAAATCATTTGTGTCTCTGTCAGCGTTGCAAAACGCCATGGAGGTGGTCATAAAAAAACAGCAACATCGGCAGAAATGGTTCGGAATGTGAAGGCTCGAATTGAACGAAATCCGCGTCGAAGTGGAAGAAAAATGGCTCGTGAGCTCAACATATCGTTGGAGCGGATGCAACACATACTGAAAAATGAGCTTGGGCTCAAGCCATTGAAGTTCCAAAAAGCACACGATCTTACACCGCAACAGAAAACAGTTAGAGTCAAAATAGCGAAGGAGTTGCTACGCCTGCACGAAAGTGGTGAGTTGCCGAATTTGGTTTTTTCCGATGAGTCGCCATTTGTTATCGAGCAATATATCAACAAACAAAATGACCGAGTTTACTTGCCAGAGAGGCCCTTCGAAAATTTACACTCCGCTCGTATTTTTGGACCGTGGCGTCAAAATTAATGCGATCGTATACCGTGAAACTATCTTAGAGGCAGTATTGGAGCCTTGGGCAAACAATCATTCTGGTCGGAGACCGTGGACATTTCAACAAGACTCGGCACCGTCTCACAAAGCGCACGTCAACCAAGATTGGTTAAAAAACAATGTTCCACACTTCATTTCTTCGACACAATGGATTGCAAATCCTCCGGATGCAAATCCATTGGATTTCTCTGTCTGGGGTATTTTGAAGGCGAAGGTTGGCACTAAAAAATACCAAAGTTTGGACCACCTCAAACAAGCACTTCGCCGGGAATGGGCCAAAATACCGCAGAGCCACTTGCGTGTAACGCGCGATGCTTTCTTCGGCCGCTTCAAGGCCATTATTCGTGCCAAAGGTGGACATATTGAAAACTACTGATACAATTTGAAAATTGATGTATTTTCCAACATTTTTTGCTTTGGCACAATAAAACTTATCAAAAAATAAAAAAATTATAGCATTTTAAAAAGTTGGAGTTCGAGTCATTCAACCTGCATTTAAAGTGCACTCTAGTTTTTAGTATGTGCTCCAAAAGGCTTCTCCTGAAATCTTTAAAACAGATTCTATTAAAACGTAACTTACCTACACAACTGAAATCCGATAATTCATCTGTAATTCCATATTGAACTGCAAGATATCGCAACGCAACACCTGATATAACGTTAGATATACACCGCAATTTTTTTTTTTTCCAATTGCTGAATCCGAAGTGTGCACAATCCGTTTCATTACTAAGATGGCATATCGATTACCATCTCGGAATGGATTTTTCCCTTCAACCGAAATCATATAAAATCCATTCGTACCTTCACATTCAAATCAGTCGCATTTCTAGTCCAATAAACTGTGCAAGGTACTCGCATCTATCTTTGCCAATACTCAAATAGAAAACAATTAAAATCCCTTATCTCTCAAACAATGGCGTTTCGTGGAAAGAATGCAGTTATCACTGGAGGAGCTAGTGGAATTGGCCTTCAAGTGTGCGTCCAATTATTGAAAAACGAAGCTGCTGTAAGTTACCACTTGAACTCAAAAAAAAAAAAAAAAAACTGTCAATATGTATTCTTACATGTTCATATGTAAATGGTTTTTGTAGAACGTCGCCCTTATAGATGTCCAGGAAAATCTCGAAGAAATTGCTAAAGTCAGAGGAGCACATCCTTCTCAGACGGTGCTTCTAATTAAAATGGACGTGGCCAATAAACCAGGCATCGAAGCAGCCTATGAGGAGATTGCGAAAAATTTCGGAAGCATTGATGTTGTGGTCAATGTTGCTGGCATCTTCAATGACTTGGATGTAGCCAGGACGTTACAAGTGAACTTGGTAAGCATTTTAGTTTTTGTGACACAACTCCATACAATATATGGTTTCCATCTGACGTTATGACTTCTTAGGGTGGTATTATCAATTCAACTTTGGCCGCAATGAAGCACATGAGCAAAGAGAACGGAGGCCGTGGTGGTATTGTAGCCAATATGTCTTCTGTAGTTGGCTTAGATCCAATGTTCCTGCTTCCAGTTTACTCATCCACCAAGCATGCCATCATTGGATTTACTCGCTGTTTAGGGGTACATTGTGATTCTACCAGATCGACCAATCCCTACACTTTTCTGTTTCTAGAATGACTACTATCTACAAAAGACTGGAATCAAGTTCATTACTCTATGCCCGGGAGCTACTATCACGGATATGTTCACAAATTTTACCGAGAAGATTCTATTCAGTGATATGAGTGATGAGTCCTATAGAATCCTAGACAGATTAGATAAGCAAAGGTATGGGTTGAGAATGAAACCAACCAGATTAAAGAGGATTGATTTTTAGTGCTGCTGATGTATCCCGCTGCATCCTTCAAGCTTTGGAGAGAGAAGAGAACGGCACCGTCTACATTATTGAAAACAAGAAACTCTTTCCCATAGAGATGACTCGCTATTGGCGAGGAATTGAAGACAAACTTTAAAGAGAAATTGATGTTTCCGGACAAATGGCTCCTTGCAGCTGAAGGGATAATTTTTAGGTTTTTTTTTTACTACAGTCCACTATCCTTCAAAATTAAGAACCTTTTACTTTAGACTTGTACCTATATTTTCATGGAGGCTTATTACATAATGACAACAAAACTTTATTTGTCTTTCTGTTTAAGGTGAAGATTAAACTTAGGCTGCAGGTTCAGTATTAGGCTAAGAAAGTTGTTCCTACGGATTATGGACCAATGAGCTGATTGGTCTTGGTCTTTTCTATATCCGTTGATTTGTTTGTGTTTTTGACGTTTGTCAACGTTTGAAGAACTCCCTCGACATCCATATTCTAACTAAAAACTCAGGGAAATGTGAATGTTCCCTAAACAATGCACCGATCTGAGAAAATGCATTTGCCACCTTCTCTTCACTAAGCCAGCAGGACTAAACTCCGGTTTAGATCAATTTTCTTTTTATAATTAGCACGCACTCTAGGACATAGAAAATTAGGGATGAAAGAGATCAGAGATACCGGTATACGTTGGATTTGAAGTCAAAGTTGGCTCACATTAACTTGCGAATTCTTTTGCTACCAATTCAATTTAAGAATCTGAATCCGCTCCACGATCAACTCCTCCCATCACCGTCCCACGGAAGTTAAGTATCCTAAATCCTAATTCATTAGCTCTCATATAGGTTTCCATCCTACAAGAAAGCCTCCCTACCGATGCAACCAAATAACGTCCTTCATTTCTTAATTACCTCAACTCATCAAAAGTATTTTATACGAAGCCAGTGCAAGTCTCTTCCTTTCCCTAGCTTCCTGAATTATAGACAACTACTACAAACCTTGTCGCACAAAGATAAGATAATCTTTAAAGTGACTGAGTGCTGTAGGCATTGAGAGGTGTCAACCCAGTGTAACATTTTCTACACATCAATTGTGCATACTTTACCTCCAAGTGGTAACCATCGGATACTGATCGATGTGCATCCGGACTCGACTTACCAAATTCCTAAGCGCTGACCAGCAGACAAAAATAGCAGCACTATAAACGGGGCAGCGGATGAATTCCCCAGATGGAATCAACGGTGAAGTAAATTCCCGGAACAAAGCAAATAAGATCTTATGTGAGCTCCTCCGACATAGTCCCCTGACTTCACCTGACCTCTTGGAAGAGAGATATTAGCTGATGAGCCTATAATGGACCAACGGTAGCGCCCACATCCCCGAACGGGTTACTGGCTTCAGTCTAACCGACCCCTCGTCCTTGGGCTAGCTACAGTTGGGGTTACATCGCCGCGGTAACTCCCTGACCATGGAACAAAAATAAACTAAGTTACGAAGCAACAACAATCTACAACCCCTGCAAACGAAACAAAAACGAATTCGGATCGGAGAATAAAAAACTGCGACATCTACTACGGCGATTGTAAAAACAGCGTCTATTTGGATACGGATTCGTTATTAGAGGCAGACTTTGGTAAGACGACTTGAGTTTCCGGAATGTTAACGAACGCCGCGTAACAAGGCCAAATTTGCCAACATTAGTTTTGGGCAAGACTTACGAGCAATGCCCTGGCTATGACATTAAAATCACAAATCTAAGAATATATAACCTCCGATAATGGATTCAAACTAATCGACTTTGCGGCGAGGCGAAACATTCTCGTAGCTAACACGCGGTTCACGCATCTCGATATCCCTAAGGCGACTTTTAGAACTCCTGATCAATCAAGCGTAGACCAAATTGACCACATTGCGATGGATGTCCGAACGTTCCGAGGGGCTAACATCGACTCGTACAATTTACGATCGGGTCTCCCCCTAATCTCTTAAGAGGTCCTATGTCGAGAGCATCAAATATCGAATACCAGTGGCAACATTACGAAAAATCCATCAGAGATGCGTCCAATGATGAGCTGAGTTTCACTCGGCCGCCAAGATGCATATAAAGCTGCGCTGCCTAGAAAGACAAGAATTGCCCACGAGCAGAAGTTAAGAGACGAACATCGGCTTCTCAAAAGGAAGAAGAAGGAGCATGATAAGCGCACGGTCAAGGAAATTGAGAGATGCTACTGCAGGAATGAGAGTTGGAAATTTCACCAAAAGATAAATCAAACATGCCACGGTAACAAACCTCGAACCGAATCCTGTAGAGACGAAAAAGGGTACATAGTAATAGAGTCGCAGTCGCTGCTGAAGATTTGGAAAGAGCATTTCTGCAGGCTGTATAACGGTGATGACGTACCAAATACCGCTGTCAAGCAGAATGAACCTTCCAACCTGGACGATGTAAACCAACAATTCCGTCCACCGTACCTGGATGAAGTGAAGATAGTCCTATCTAAGCATAAGTCCAACAAGGCTGCTGGAGCGGATGGCCTGAATGTCCGAGCTCTTCAAAGCAGCGAGCGATGATTTGGTAAGAAGCATACACCAACTCATCTGTAAAATATGGCATGTATGCGCGATGAGGAATTGCTTGTTCCATCCTCGAGAAAGGAGACCCTCTGAACTGTGTCAACTACAGAGGCAGCAGTCTTCTTAACATCGAAAATAAGATCCTATCTGCCATATTTTGTGAAAGCCTGTCATTGGGCAATAACCTGATTGGTTCTGGCTTTATGTCAGGAAAGTCCAACATTAACCAAATATTCCCTCTACAGCAGATCTTGGAAAAAACTCTTATAAAGCGGATGGACACCGATGTTCCGGTTTGAAAAATCTTCAAATCCGGCCACGGGAGACAGTGCAGTACAGGAAGACGCAGACTCAGGTCGTGAACGCACGTAGAAGGCGACCTCAATCAACTGGGGAGAGCTTGCTAAACGCCCGGACTCTAGCGCCACTTTAAATCAATAAGTAAGTAAAACCAACTCATCTTTTAGCTTTATCAAACGGTGGTCCAAGGAAATTTAAAACCCTTACGTAACCAGATAACTCTATCTTACCTTTATTCTCGCTTAAGTACGCGTGGATCATATCAGTGAGTTCATGTGTCCAGAATTGAGAACATTCAACGTGCGTCGTTTTCTTTTATTTGCTCTTCGTGCTCTATCCTGAAACGACCGTTTTGCTTTACAACCATACCCAACCGCCTAAGCGTTATTAAATTGAATAACCTTTAAGAACGCAGGAACTTAGCAGATTTTCTGTTTATTCATTGACTCCTCTCAGGTTGTTTCGTCTGCACATCTGTTTACAACAGTATTTCCCTTAACGCTAAACTTATAATTTACGATGAACAAGTTTCCGATTCGCTGCACCTTTAACGGCTCCAATGAACCGATCTGCGAAAAGTCAATTCTAACCTCACAGTTTCCGATCTCAACCGCAGCACCATCTTGAGCTAGATCACCTTCTTCATTTTCGTTAATCATAAGCCTATACGGATCCCAGAAAGAATTGACGGAAGTTCGTAATCGCGCGGGAGCAACACAGGCAACCACTTTTTTGTCGGAATGTGTTCAAATTGTGTTGTGAATCAATGAACGTGGTGGTTCAGCGTGGGAGCAAGTTTATTGGAAAAGATTTGGGTGTTTGAAAACAGAACCCCAGAATCTCAGTACGAAAAATTCTGCCGTAGGTCTTAAGGTCTTGATAAACAAGGCGAACCTAATCAGAGCGGACAATTTCGTAATAAAACTGACTCGAAGGTACATTATAACAGCAGTGACTTTGACGAGCAACAACTGTGCGCTTCAACACCTTCATTCCCCCAGAGGCGTTCCTCTATATCGATAGTTATGCGCTGCTCCAGAATAAATTGCCAGTGCCGCTAATGTCTGCGGCTTAGCAGGGTGGAAGGCAATTGTAATAGGAGAGATGTTTCTCAAAAGGATCAACAATTTGCACAGCTAAGGTAAGTAGAAGAGACTCGTTCGTTGTTTTCTCCAATTTCGGAAAAAGCCTTACTTAAAGGCAAAGTGGTTTGCTTAGTCTATAAGCCTTAGCCGGCTTACATAGTTTAGATAGAACTTAAGTATTTTTAACGCGACATCGAATATGTGATCATTCCAACGTAGACTCTCAATGACACATGTACCGAGAATGGACAGTTGTTTAAACTCGACAATGCAAGTGCCATTCGTGCCACAGCAAACATCATTGCGTTTTGGAAGCATTCCATTCCACTATGATACTCGTACGCTGCCGTTTCGCCGTTTCCATTCTACAGTCGAAGAATAGATTCCGGAAACGAGTATGAAAACAGATAGGAGTGTGGTCAAAAAATGAATATGCTGGGGACAGAACGAAGCCCTGGCGCACGTTAGCATTTATTTTGTGAATATCACACTTGAAGTCGTCCAAAAGAACTTGAATTAAATGTTAGGTAATAGGAAATTAGGAAATTGATAGTCCATCGAAGGAGAGACTCATCGATTCCATATGCACGCATTTATGAAAAAAGGCCCTAACGTCAAACGTTGTCCAACGCTTTTGGAGCATCAAGTGCAACTATCTTGGTTTTGTTAGATTACATCATCAAATCACCTACCTGTTGCCATGACAACCGTACTGCTGTCATTAAGTTTTCGTATTTCCAGATATTCCATGAGTTGGCGTTTTACCAGCGTTGCAATGACTTTGGAAGGAAGAGATGTTAGTGCAATAGGTCTGTAGGAGGAGAGAGAACCAGGTTCACCTCGGAAAGAATCCTTAAGATTTGGATTGATGAAAAAGTTTACGTAGCAATTTAGCCAGCGTGGATGAATACCTCTCCAGAAGAAGAAGCGCTGTACCATCTGGATCAGCGGGCTTCTGTTAAGTAAAATCTTTAAGTTTGTTTACTACATCACGAGTGTGGTTGTAAATTGGTCTCATTTTTGGTCGCATTCATACTTTTCACATTTAAAAATTGCGTTGCAGCAACAAGCAACATATCTGGTCGTGACGGTTTCTTTACAACTGGAGTCGTATTACGCCTTTTCCTTTATTTCTCATCCAAGTAGGATGAGGTTCCGTTCCATTTGTTGCCGAAACATAATATGATGAGTTCGACCCTCTTGCTCGACGCTCCGGTCAGAGTGTTGTTATCCTAAACATCTCAGGTGACTGATGTGCGCTTTTCTGACCAGATCGATGTCGTTGTACAGCTCGTAGCATTCGCCGTTATATCTCCTGCTAAAGCCCTTCAATGCGAACGGAACCAAAAATCACTCGAAGAATCCTTTCACAATGCGATTGGTGTCTGATGTCTCCGCTGATGTCGCTACTGGCTACTGCGGAGGTATGGTAGACGAAACCCTTAACTAGCTCGAAGTTATAACTTCGTGGCGTAGTGGCTAAGCCGTGGTGTATGTCCCTCTTTGATGACAACATGTATTTGATTTTGCTCCCGCTTATTTTGACCGCTCAATAGTCACCAACCAGATCATCTGCAGTTGTGCGTCTGCGGCAACAGCTTTATTAAACTTCAGCTTCGGCATATGGACAAAATTACAAGTAATAATGGTATCCTCGGCCAAATTCTTAAAAGCCCCAAGTCTTTGGTTCCTATGTATGTGACACCAAAACAGTCTTCAATATCCTTCAAGTTGTATTCAAAAGCAATAAAGTCGAGTTAAGTTGGGAACCAGGAGACTAATATAAAGCAGGCATGCCAACCAGCCAGGGAGTACGGTGAGATTGACCGGGCAAAAAGTGGACGAAAACCTACTTTAATTCCGCCTCAATTTTGATTTATTTCCCGTGATACTTAAGCAAGATTTGAAGGTAAAATACCAACGTAGGGTGCACAAAAACTGATGCATGGTCGCTCACTACGAAATTTATTTCAAAACTGAATGTTTCAATGTTCAAAACAACCAAAAATACTTTATTACAGAAACTTTAAAAACCTCATATACCATCAAACGTATTTGGCCTCTTTCCACTGGTACGTGAAACCTTAATCATCCCTCCACGTGACTAGCACTTCGTCCGTTCTAAATCTTTGAGTAACAGTTGAGTCCTTAAATTCCATTCTCGTACCAGATCGGTGCATTTCAGCGCCAGCATGAGCAATCATAAGACCATTATCGATGCAGTATCTCTCGTCAATAGCAAATAATTTACCACCACGCTCTTCACACATGATTCCCATCATCTCCTGCAGCCGTAAGTTGCAACCGACTCCACCGACAATAAGGACCTAAGGAGGTAGGAACACTTTATACTCACAATCGTAACAAATGGATTAATTTACTCACTTCATTAGACTCGCAATGTGCCATAGCCCTCTCGGTGATTTCAACGAGCATAGCGAAGATTGTCTCCTGTAGCGAGTAGCAAAGATCCTCTTTCGAATATTCCTCGTCAGGTTCTTCCTTCTTCCGCTTGTTCTTTCGACGACTGGGGTCTGCTAGGTCTTCAATATGTGACAGAATCCCAGAGAAACTAACATCCATTCCTAAGAAGGAACATACACATTAAGTTGGAAACTATGGTGATCAGGGCTTTGTGACCTACCTTTCACAACATATGGCAACTTAATGAACTTATTTCCCTTCTTAGCCATCTGTTCGATATTATAACCCGGACTTGGATCATTCGACAGCTTTATAATCCGGGCAAACTTATCCAAACAATTACCAACAGCAATGTCAATCGTTTCACCAAAAATTCGATACCTCTTATTTGAGTAGGCAATGACTTGAGTGTTGCCTCCGCTTACGTATAAAACTATTGGATTCTGTGCTTTGGTGATGAGTCGACCCATTTCTATGTGTCCTATGCAGTGATTCACCCCAAGAATAGGTTTCTTCCAGATAATGGACAACGTGCGCGCAGCCAGAGCACCAACTTGCAAACACGGGCCCATTCCGGGGCCCTTGGTGTAGCATATTACATCAATCTGAGAATGATCAATCTTTGCTTCTTCTAAGGCGGCTTTGATAAGTCCAGATATTTGTTCTCGATGGTGTTTGGCTGTCTCGCGAGGTTGGAAACCTAGAGAAGCAAAGGAGTTTATTGCCGGGTGTGAAAGAACGAAATTGCCATACCTTCTCCTGGTGGAGTTATGTAGGTTTTGCGAACGTTTGCCAGCACATCGCCATCTTGAATTATTCCGACACCAATTTTGTTTGCACTCCCTTCGATTCCAAGCGCGCAAACCATGTTTAATTAATCTTTATTTAATCGACTAATTGAACTATTATTATTAGAAATTAAAAAGAAAAATATATTGTAAACAAATGACACCTAACCTTACAAAAATTGACATTTCATGCTTCGATGTGTCTGCAACATTTATCACGTTCAGGTATATAGTGAAACTGTGTTTCCAAAAAATGTTGCATGAGATAAGATTAAATATTATAAAACCTTTACCAAGGTTTTCATAGCACAGGAATTTAGTATGAATAAAAAATCTCTATTCTTTATTTCGCACTTTTTTTTGACTAAAAACAAATTCAAGACGTAGGGGCTCGAATTTTGAGCCACTATTTTTGAACATTCGGGTCTTTATACCGATTATGTGCGGAATATTGGATTCCAAGGCCGAAATAATTTGTGGTTTATCGGCATACATCAAAGTCTTTACATGGGGCAAACAGGAAGCAACTGAATGGCGTCAAATCGCACGTTCTTGGTGGTCAACCCACTGCTACAATTAGCGATTTCGTTGAATCGAGTCATGAGTATGTCAATGGTTTCATGAGGAGTATGTCAAGTAGCGCAATTCAGCTGGAACCACATATCATTCGGATAAAAGTCGAAATATTCATTGATCATAGTCCGGTAAGGTTGTCCATTGACTGCAACGCCTTCCCGACCCCATTTTTGAACGAAATAAGAAACGATTATGACATCGGCGTGAATACCACACCAACTAATGTACTTTCGTGGGTTTAATTGATTTTCATCAGTCAGAAACAAGAATTTTAGTTCTTCACAAACCCATTGAAAACATGCCTCGTCTACTGTCTCGTCAAGAGCCCAATCCGTGATTTCCTGTCACAAACCGTGGTTTTGTGAAATTAATCCCTGTATCAGCTAGATCTCATACGGGTATAGGCCGAAGTCTTTTGGCAGTATCTTCCAAACGGTGGACGGGTAAACTCAGCGGATATACAGAGCAGCCCAGCAGAAAAGGACGTGAGGGGCTTGCGAGAAGAAGAACATAAGCTCCTCAGAAGAAAATATAATGAACACGAGAGGCGCTCGATCAAGGCTTTAGAGGGGTGCTACAGAAGAATGCCGTTTGGACGTTTTGCCCAAAAATAAAACGAACATGGCAAATCTATTAAGCTCGAACAGAAATCGGAAACCCATAGTAGAACCACATACAGTGTGGAGAATCTGAAAAGTTTATTTCTGTAAACTGTTAAACAGTGATGACGAACAACATCCCACCGTGAACCATTCAACCTGGACGACAACATTCAATTCAGTCGACTAAGATGAAGGCATGACAGCAATTTCCAAGCTTGAAACTTACAAAGCTGCTGGATCCGATTTCTTAATTGCTGAGCTCGTTAAAGCACCAGATGGTGATCTCTAAGATCTGTGTCGACAAAAGTATGTCCAACGAGTGGAACCTCAGCATTGTTTATCCGATCCTGCAGGGGAATGAATCTCCACAACATTGCATTATGCGATGTCCCTTCGTCAATCGATCACTATCCGGATTTAGTTAAGAAAAGTCTGCCAAAGATCAAATTTTCACATTACGGCAGATCTATCAATACACACCACATCTTCGTTGATATCAAACGCGCATATGACAGGGTCTATGGAAACGAACTATCCAGAGCCTATTTGTGGCATCCCTGCCATCGACTTTGCATGATGACGATGGAGAGTGCACGATGCTCCGTGGAGGCCAGGCAATGTATTGTTGTGATTTTCAGCATCGTTCTTGAAGGAATTATGGGAAACTCGCAAGTCAACTCCAAAAGTATTTTCACTTGCTCGCATACGCAGACCACATTGGGAATGATGGGAAAAACACAGCGACCTGTCAATGGAGGATTTGCGACTATTGAAGCAGGAGCGGCAAAGTTGGGCTTAGGGGTAAATGAAGGAAAAACAAAGTATTTGCTGTCAACAAAAAGGGACACACAACATCGACGTTTAGTACAAAACGAGCTACAATTTTGAGGTAATAAGGAACTTATCTACCTCGGTTTCGCTATTAATCCGACAATGATACTGGTGGAAAAATCGAACGAAGAATCACTCTTGCTAATCACTGTTTCTTTGGGCTTAGAAGGCAATTGAGTAGCAAAATCTTCTCTTGAGCAAAGAAAAAGTCTTTATACAAGACACTGATCATTGCAGTCCTGCTTTAGGGTGCAGAAGCGTGGAGACTGACGAAAGAGGGTGAAAATGCTCGCGGGCGCTTCGAGAAAAAATTTCTTCGAGTATTTTCGGTCCCGTTCGGATCAATGGAGAATGGAGATAAATATGCGGGCTGTATAGCGATGTCGATCTCGTCAGCTTGGTTAACCGCGTGTAGATGGCTAGGTCACCTTGAATGATTGGACCCCAGCAATAGATGCATATATTGTACCAGCACCCAGTGTACGACATTTGGCATCCTTGTCCTTAAGACCAGGGTCAAAAGACAGTCTGCACTGTCAAGACAACGAAACTGCCGTGTGTATTGTACAAAAGAATACTTCTCTTAAAAGGAAGATGGGTTTGAGAGTGCAGCGTATGATATGAATATCAAGGGCAGGAAGATTCATCAGTACATCTAGAGAAGAGTCAGGCTTGCTAGGGAAAGCCCTCTAAGTAACCGCGTCAGACCGTTCTTTAGAGTCTGGTAAAAGCAGCAGTGAAAGTTAGTTCCACAATATGATCGACCCATTGGATATAATTTGATTTATCATAGCCAAGTAGATCCAGAGGACCCTTATCAGTGACAGGCCCTATATCTTGTCGAAAGCTCCTTTGCACTGCCAGAATCTTTCGACGTAACAAGTTCAGTCCATAGAAGTTTGTTGTCCAGGATGACACCCAAATACCTAGCCTCTTTGGAGAATTGGATGCCTTTAAGCACTAGATGAGTCAGACCAATCAGCTTCCTCCTTCTCGCAAAGAGAACAACCTCAGTTTTGAAACTGAAAGACTGAAAGTCCATTTCTAGTGCACCAATCGTCAATAACGTCTTGAGCTGTCTGCGCTTCATAGCAGACAGTACAACTAATGCATCCGCATATGCTTGAGCATAGATATAAGAGTTATTGAGAGAAGAAGACAAGAAACCACCTTGTGGGCAACCTCCGTTTACCCCTGCCACCCTACGTCCTAGTATCGGTTGTCCACAAAATGCGTGATTTTTCTACGCTGTGTTGTCTGGCCGAGTTAAACTAGCCGTCAAAAGTTTCGTTGACGGATTCACCAGCGCGCGCTCAAGGGATTTGTGTACCCTTGTGTAAAATGTTTGCAAAGAAAATTTAGGAAGGAAGATGTCGATGAAAATGCTCAACGCACTCTATCAAGTCAAACCCAGGATCAAGCCTTAAAATTATTTTAATGTGACATTTTCGCTTTGCTTACAAGTAGTCATGATGGCACACATTAGTAAGCTGTCCCATGTTCTAAGCCAAAAGCCCCAAAGGTGCTTGTTACTGTCCCATTGATCGATTAGGAAACCACTCCAAATGGCAATACATTTTCGGGAATATAGTAAACCAGAGTCCGATAATGAAACGATAAAATAATTTTTTTTTTTATATAATAAAATGAAAATGTTTACATTGATTTCCAACTTGTTTCGACTGCAATTATGTTTCTCTACATGTTTCGAATGCTAAACAAGGAGAGCACTATATATGCACGCAACAATGAGAAGAAGAGAAACAAATATTGAGAAGATACTCTGAAAGGAAAACAAAACAGCCAAGTGTCAACTCAAAATTGAAAGTTCAGCGTCTCTCTCCTAAAAAACAATTTGCAAACACCAAGGGGGAAAAAAAATTTCTAAAAATTGTCTTGAAAAGGGTACAAAGTTCTACTTATCTATCACAATTAACAATTTACCTCACCCGCCATTCTTTATTACAGAACAATGGAAGTAGCAACCTGTCAACAGGCCAACAGAATATCCCTACATTGACACCTATACTAAAGGCATGGCTGAGATGTCCACTCCATTCCGTCACAATGGCAAATTGTGCTATGGTGGCTTCATTTACTCCAGGGACAACCGTAAAGGGAAGATCGCATATTGGCGATGTGAACGTCGAAAAACCTGCGGCGGCAGAGCTATCTCAGAAGAGCTCTTTGGCAAGTTCCGCTTTCAAATGTCTAAAAAGCACTCACATCCGCCTGAAGACGATGCACCCAATGTCCTACGACTTCGAGACAATATGAAACAGAAAAAAAAGAGACGGTTACCAATTACCGAATTGGCCAATCGAAAGCCAGGTGGTTTTCCACCCGAGAAGAAGTTCGTGTCTCAGAAGAACTTTCACCGAATAATGAATCTCATTCGTGCATCACATTCATCGATTACCCTCCAAAATGTGGCCGACATCGAAATCCTTCACACTCAATGCAAGACTATTTCTGGACAACAGTTTCTACTGCACGACAACATCATACGTAATGAGGTGGACAAAACTACCGATAGAACGATAATATTTGCTACAGAAGCCAACTTAGGGCATTTATTCTCATCAGACATTTGGTATGTAGATGCCACATTCCCGATAGAGCCAACTCTATTCCATCAGCTTTGGGTAATAAACGGTAAAATTAACGATTCAGTCGTGCCACTTGTGTACGCACTCATGAGCAAGAATCGAACGGAGGACTACCTAGACATTCTGTTACGCCTGCAGCAGAAGGCTCAACAATTACAGATTTACGTTCAAGATCCCACCACTGTTATGGTAGACTTAAGTGAAGACGCACAAGAGGCTCTGGCCATTGCATTTCCACATGCCAACTTCGAAATGCATCTCTTTCACATAAAGCGCTGGTTATTCAGAAAAATTCAACACATTGAGACTGACTCCACCGACGAAGATATGCTTTTGAAGCGCTGGTTGTGGTGCACAATTGGACTGGCTTTCGTACCAACTTCAGATATTATCGAGACTCTTGACGTTTACCTGAAATCATTTGAAAGCAATGAAAGCTCGATTTGCACCGTAATGAATGAATTTATAAAACACATTGACCGAAAGTATTTACGGGGGCCAATCCAAGCCGATGGAACACTGACACACGGATATCCGAATATGATTTGGAACTGCTTTGAGAGGGCTTTGAATGGCGAACTCACATTTGATAAACTTCTTGGAGATTGGCATGCAAAATTCTCAAAGACTGTGCTGAGTTGGAATGCGACAGTAGACTCATTGGTTGCTGTATTGCGAAAGGAGCAAGATTACACCGAGGATACCATAAGTAAAATAAGCTCCGGTCAGAGGAATATCCGTCAGGTATTGGGCAAGAAAAGTAGACAAAATCTGGAAATCATTAAAAGTCATGTGGAGCGGTACGCGGAGTATAAAAATGAGAATAAAATGATGAAATACCTTAGTTTCGTCGGATCTTCTTACTAGGGACCGATGAGCTAGTGAGTGACCAATCGATTCTTAACAATCCTGTGAAGAAAAAACAAGACATCTGTCCAAAAGCAAAATGATTCAAGACCATAGCGACATCTCGTTTGCTATGGCTCGACGGTCAATTAATTTTATTAAAAAAGGAAAGATCCTGACGTACTGGCCAAGAGTGGTTATATCCACTTCTTCCGTGCGACAAACAGTTTTACAGATTTAAGTTAGTTTATACCTGGTAGGGCTAATAACGAATGCATTATATGTTTGTTTTAAATCAGTTTTAAAATGTTCTTCATTCATCGAATAAAACAATTAGACTACATTTAGGTGACAGTAAATTGAAATAATTTTTCAAATCATTTGTATGACTCTAAAACTGCCAAAGATCGATGAAGTCTTAATGGGGAGTTTGTAAAAAAATTTAAATAAATATTCAGTGTTTAATTCTTTTACATTACTTATGAGTGTTTGTTGTTAAGTATTCATGGCTTTTCAGGCTAACTGAACGATGTGGGTGTCGCCGTCTGTAGGACGTGTAGCTTTCAGAGCTAGTTCAATACTCAACAGTCACTTAGATAACGCTACAGTTCTTAACCAATTGGCTTGTCCAGATAAATCTCTGACCACCTTCGTGCAGATGCGACCTCCAAGTTGCTTGCGCGCACCACCTAAGGCGAGGTTTTCCTCTATTGTGTACTGCGTTGTCCCTTCGAGTTGGAGTGTTGGTATTCATTCGCAGGGCCAAAGAAACTGCAAATGGTTTTGTGACGTTCTGTATCCCGTGTCTATGTCCCGTTTGTTCACAGCACACCAGTACACTTAGTTTTGCGCTCATTCACGACTAGACCTATTTTTTCCGCTTCTGTTCCAATACTTACGAACGGATCAGTGGCAGCTCGCTGAGTTCTGTAAATCATGTCAATATTATAAGCGTAGTTTGTCATCAACAAGTAGTTCCGCAGACTTGTGCCTCAAGTGCGATGCTGGAAAAGTTAGATGTAAGGGCATCACCTTGCCTAAATCTTTTTTTGATATCAAAAGCCTTGGAGAGATTGTTTCCTAACTTGACGGAGCAGCGAGCGTCCTCCATCGGACACAAACGGATGAGTTTGCAGGGATGGCAAAACTAGACATGTCTCTATATAGCTCGTCTCTATAAATACTGTCATATGCGGCCTTAAAATCGATGAAAATAAGATTTGGGCTCCTTAAGTTTTTTCCAGGATCTGCCGTAGTGTGAATATTTGGTCGATTATGGACTTACGGTCCTAAAACCGCACTGATAGGAGCCAATCAGGTTATTAAAAGATGTCTTCAAGCGTTCACACAAGACAGCAGATAGAATCTTGTATTCAATGTTAATGAGGCTGAAGATTCAATAATTGGCACAGTTAGGAGGATTTCCTTTCTAGTCCATCGGGAAAACTGTACTAAGGTTCTTGGAAATGAGCTGGTACGTGCTTCCTACCAAGTCATCTTCTGCTGCCTTAAATAGCTCGGCAGGTAAGCTGTCCGGTCGATCGGCCTTGTTGTTCTTAGCTTGGATATTCCTATCCTTACTTTATTTTGGTCGGGTGGACGGATCCCTTGACTTCCAATGTTCTGCAAGTGTTTGACTCTACTACTATGTTTCCCTGATCATCTCTAGAGGCTTCTGTTCGGGTCTTGCTGCCTTGACACGTACTTCCGAACATTATTCCTGGAGTAGCACCTATCTACATATTTCCTCAATCACGCGCTTCTCCTGCTCTTTCTTTTTCGATGTTCTTCCCTCCACTTGTGTTTATGGAGCTCACGTTCTTCTTTGAAGTGCTCCTTCATAGACGATTTTTTTTACTTCGTGTGCTTGCTTGCATTCTTCATCAAATCACATATTTCGTAGAGGCGGTCGAGTGAAACCCAGCCATCGTTTCTGATGACTTCCTGGCATCGATGCCACTTTTTTTCAGAAATTGATCTTAGTTACTTAGCACATTTCGAGAGGTTGAGGGATACCAGGTTAACAAAAACTCTGGCGATTTGTTGCGAATGCAGACGTCCATTGTTAAATCTCCCCACAATATTTATTCGTGCTTGTGGTGTCTGAGATATGCGTATACGTACCTTGGCGGCGCTCGGAAAATTCCGACATTTATAATACTGTCTTGCGTCGATCGCAACATGATCAATTTGGTTGACGGTTCGATGATCCGATGACCGCTATATCTCATTTCGAAAATTAAGGTGGGGAAGCCGCCTGCTAGCTACAGTGTATTCCGATCCGCAGCAAAGTCCATTCGTCTTATTCCATTTTCAGACTTGGTGTCGTACAGGCTTAGCTTGCTGACTGCGATGCCAAAAATGTCCTTCCTTCCTATTTTGGCCGTAAAATCACATAAGACGAATTTAACTTCAAACTTTTGATATTGCTAATAAGTCTTTTCAAGAAGTTCGTAGAAACATTCTTTGGTAGCGTCGTCATTTTCCTATGTGGAGCATGAGCGCGTATCAGACTTATGTTAGTGAATATGGTAGACCCTTCATTGTAAGTCATTCGCTTACATGTCGAAAGCTACAGTTTACAACACATCCGCACCTAAATGGATGGTGTTTCATGATGTTTGTTTTTTCTGTAAATATTCAACACTCCGCTTTGTCGGATGTTTGGCTTATTATGCCCAAAATTTATAAGCTGTAAAACTATAAAAACAAGAATCTTGTTCGTTTTCATTCTTTACTCCCGGTGTTTTTTTAATTCTCAAACTATAATAATCCAATCCAATCCTACCAACGCAAGACTCCAAAGTCCCTTCCAGTCACAGCGACACCACCAAGACTTCATTAATGCCGCTGACACCAAATATTATAAAATCCTATTTCGGATTTGCTCTCAGCTTTTACGTTGAACGATACGATTCTGGACAGCAAATGGTCGCAACGATTTCTTAAAAACAATACTCGTATATGTATGTATTGATTCGCTTAACGAAGATTTTTCAACTCGGTTAGTAGGCCTACTTCTCGTCTCGACCTTATATTATCTGATTGTTTGTTTGGAATAGGCTTATAGGAAAGTAAGGATGGCAGGCTTATTGCATTGGATCTGTGGTTGTGGACGCTGTCACCATAAACAAATATTGATATCTTTTAGGATAGAATAGGAAGGTAAAGATTTATCCCAGCTTAAGAGACGAACGTTTTCAAAATATCGTTTTATGCCAGATACCACTGGGGTGTAGCTCGTGGTACCATACTGCGCAGTAAACGACAACAAGACACCCGGCAGAGAGAACGTGTTCATGAGTCGGTCCTCTCCTTACATTCCTTTACTTACAACAAGGGATTTCACTATAAACTTCCATGTTAGAGATACAGTGTTAAGGCTGTGCAAGAAACAGAGGGCTCATCGGACTCACGCTCACAAAATTCCTCTTCAGAATCTGCCTTTCCTGTGCAAGAAACAGGAAGGCTCATCGGACTCAAGCGCACAAGATTCCCCCTCAGAGTCTGCCCTTTCCCAACCGATGCCGATGGATACCGATCTCGATGTGACCTACATGGGGTTTTTCTACTACCCTGCGATGGAGCTATGTTTGGTACAGATTAAATACCATTAGGCAAGAGTCGCCGCCTAAAACTTCACCATTCGCCTCACAAACGTCATCTTCGAAAAACTCATCTCCAGGATCAGGGCACCAAACTGCAACATCTTCTACCTTGTAACAAAAAAAAGGCACATTTGTACTCTTGTCATATCAAAACTTAATCTCTCAACAGTGGAGTTGACTACGCATACATAACCCTTATATCCAATTAGCCGTGCAACTCGCTTATGGAATTTCCTGTCTAGCTCTTTATTTCCTAGTCATTATAACCTTCAAACATTTAAAACCAACGTTCACCGGTATCTCTCTTTCCATCCGCCCTGATTTTCCTTCGCCCACGCTGTGCGCAAACATTTTAAGGGTAACAACAAAAAAAATAATCCCTTGAGCGCGCGCAAAATACATATATATAAAAAAAAAAAAAAAAGGAATCTAAAAGTAACTTCAAAGTTGTCTTCAATAACGTGATTCGAGAAATAAACGAATATTTTCATAGACGGCTCTCAGACAACACAAGGCGTTGACGTAGTGGTCAACGAAAATCCATCGATCTAAGTACACTGTATCGTCTTCCAAGTCAAAGTCTCATCATTTCGTTGCTTGGTTTAGCATAGGCAAAAATGGCAGGCAGCTTTAGAACGTCAAGCCACAAAGGTCCCAGGAGAAGCAAAGTTCACATTTTCGAGCCATCTCTAAGGCTCGTCTTATAAGACCTACATTAATATTCCTTATACTCCATCCGATAGTGCGTAGGGTTGGCACTACACTACTATCTTCCACAAATCAGTCCAGCTATTGGGATACGCAGACGACATTACCATCATCACTCCATCCCAACGATGCATCGTTCAAGAATTTGTAGCAATCGAAGAAAGGTGGTTTATGTATACCATATGCTGTCGACAAGCAAAGCAATATCCATCCACCATCTCGCACAGAACATCAGAGTCGGCAGCTATAATTTCGAGTTAGTTAAAAGGTTCACCTACCTCGGAGTAAATATCAACTTTACAAATGACGTCGTAGTAGAGATTCGACAAAGAATGACAATTTATCAAAACAGCGTGGATCAAAACTCCTGACTAGAAAGACAACGCTGCCAGTTTTGTTATACGGTGCCGAGAGCTGTATAATAAACAGAGAAGCGGAACAAATGCTGGGTAAGAAAGAAAAATCCTTCTACGAATTTACGATCTCATTTTCGAGGAGAGCGAATAGAGAAAAGATACAGCCGCCAGCTCTAGCAGCTGTATGAAGATGTGGATGTAGTCTGAAAAGTAAGATACGTCGACTGCATTGGCTTAGCCACATCCGGCAGATGGACAGCAATGCTGAGAATTCTTAACAACTATGTATTTCAGCAGTAGCTTTAGAGACTAATCTCCGACCTTTATAAATTTACCGCGAAATCTCTTTGGTTTCCGTAGTAGGTACGACATCACCCTGCAACGTTCTTTCAGCGGTATCAGAATGGTCTAAGTGGACCGCAAATTAACATTTTATGAGTCGCGTTACTTGCTGACGTACAGTTGATAACCAGTCAGCTTGGTAGTTATACAAAGTTGTCCCTTCGGTGGTTTCTTTTTGAATTACATGTTATTTTGACACTGACTGCTCTTTTCCGCTTGAAATCTTGACTTTTTTTTGTGGGGTACCCTTAAAGAATGATGTTATGTGAACAATCCAGAAACGATTGGAGCTCTTAAAACGATTATCGCTCGAGCCATTCATCAGATAGAGCCAGAAACAGTCAACAAGGTCTTCGAAAATTGGGTTGACAGGATGCCTTACTGCGAAGCCAGCCGAGGCAACCACGTGAATGAAATCGTTTTCGATTCCCATTAGTTATGGCTTTTTCTAATCAAGCCACAACATACCGAATATACAATGATTGATTTTTGTTCATTTTATTTTAATTTTAAAATCAAACTTGTATTTTGATCGCACGTTATTAGCTCCTAAGTTGAATTAATATTAACCTTGAACCTTTGATAGCAAGGCTTAGAATTAACAATTCCCTCCTGAGTACTATTTTCTTTAGATTAAAACAGTCTTCTATGTCCTTAAAGTAATTAACATTTTCCTGACGCCCTCTATACGGGACTACACATTCAAATAATCTGGGAATCAAGTGTTTCCCAGATTTCTTAATAATTTGATTTGAAACGAACATTCAGGCTGAACGTTTTTTTTAGTCTCGGCGTTTGAAATTGAAAGGACTTGAGATCATATGATAGTCATCTTATTTAAACAGTCTCTCGTATCGCATACAATTTCGTTCAGTCACTTTCCTCCAACTGAACACCGACAACATCCCAACACGTTTGATGCCTTCAAACGCACTTCGCTGTAATCAAAATTCCATTTGACAATTTGCAAGTGAAATTTTGACATATAAACATGTAGACGTGAAACTTTTTTTTATTTTTGCAAAATTTCCTATTTATTTTGTTATTAGCACGTAAAATCGGTTTACAATGGAAACGGTTGTCAGTGGAGAGCCAGAACTCCAAAATGTTCCGCTCGTAGAATCTCAAGTATTGGAAGACACCAATGTGAAAGTGTTGAACTCAAATCAAAGTCCACATACTGATCAAGAGTTGTGCTCAAAAGATGAACACTTGGACAAGTACGAGGTAAGTCGAGTTTCGAATTCAACAAAAGTTGTAGAACACATTGAAGACCCAGAAACGTTGCAACTGAGTTCTGTTGAAAACGGCGCTAATACTTTACAAGTCACGTCTGTGCCTGAACAACCAGTTGCCCTCGTACACCATCCAAGCTTACCGTCGCAAACAAATGAAGAACTTCAAGTTTATTCGGATTCGCTCACTACAAACAACGATAGTGGTTCTGTGCAAGTTCAAACTCCAACAGAAGGAGGCAGTACATCAACCAGCCCTTTAAAGCTCTCAACACTAGGAGATTTTGGCATAACCCCTGAGGTCAGCGTCATGACCCCTTCACCTCAAACACCATCACTAACGCCACAAAAAAACTCACCACTAGCAGTAGTACCAGCCAGTCCTACCCAAAAGCAAGCTTCACAAGTACCTCTATTTTATTCAGCACCCACACCAAATGCCACATCAACGCAGACCCAGTCTTCGTCTCCCATTCCTTCTCCCACTCCACCAGTCACACCTGAAAAATACAATCAACTCCAGCAGCAGCTAAAGGTCTACGAAAGCCAAATTGAACAGATGAAGGTAGCTCTGTCACAAAAGGACAACACAATCACTCTCTACCAAAGGGAGAATACTTTGCTCGAAAAGGAGAAATTAGCGGTAAGCTCTTGAATCACTGAATTCTGGAAGTATAGAATTTGGCCGTTTCAGTTTCGCAAGGAGAAGGAATTAGCCACTAAGGAAAAGGAAAGTATTGTCATAACATTTGCTACAAAGGAGAAGTCGCTTATCGATGCCAAAAAGCAAAAAGAAACTGTTGAGAAGCAGCTGGCTGATTCCAGAAAGGAAGTGAAGAATATTTCGATGAAATTTCATACGTTGAACGAGGAGAAATCTCGAATCACTCACATGCTGGATGAGAAGGTAAGATCTGAACTATCTATGTCCGTCTTTGCAGAACTTTCAATCTAAATTTGCCTGATAGTGCAACGAAGTGAAGAAACTACAAAAGGAATTCGAGAAGCAAAAAACCGAATACGGTAATCTGGAGATGAAGTTAAAGTGGAACTCGGTTAAGTTGGCGCAAGAGACTGAAGGGAAACTGGTAAGAATTTTTCTGTTATCCCTTTTTAATTCATGCATTCTCGTCCATAGGCAGCTGAAAAGAAGCTCGAAGAAGAACGAACCGCTCCAAGGCCGCATGAAGAAAAGGCTAATGGTGATTGTTTTTGTTTGATTACATTTTGCCCCTTTTATAAGTTCTTCCTCCAGAAAAACTGAAAATGGAATACGAGGCTACAACTATTCTGCTTAAGCATGAAATCGACAAGAAGGAGAAATCCATTGAAAACCTCACCAAAGAAAACAAGCAAACAGCTGAGAAAGTAACCCAGCTTCAGGATGCCATAAGCAAAGAGATTCTTGAGGTTACTTAGCCAACAAATGAGGACGAAACAAATGTTTGTGACTCTGTTTTATTGTGTTTTTAGAACACCCGCCTCAACAGGGAATTGGAATGTATTCGCCAGGAACATATCGTCGTGCAGAACTCCTACAGCGAAGAGATGCTAAACTCCGCAAAACTTCGAGGACAGCTAGAGGAACTGCAAGTGCTCCGCGCGCAGCATACCATGTAAGAAGATAGAAAATGTATCTAAATGCATAGACTAAGCTCGGTTTGTTTGTAGAAATGAAGATAAAATCAACACTCTCAACGAGACTATCGAAGAACTGGAAGAGAAAGCTCAAGATTCCGCACAAGATCTGGAACAGTTGCATGCTAAAGAGGAGGAACTGCTTAGTATCAATCTGGAGATGAGTCAAATGATTGTTGGCCTGCAGAATGAGATTTGTTTGCAAAAATCAAAGGTAGGCCATGAAACAAAAAAAAAAAAAAAGGGAAATGCCCCGGGTGAGGCTCGAACTCACGACCTTAAGATTATGAGACTTACGCGCTGCCAACTGCGCCACCGAGGCTGTGTTATGTTCTTGGACAAGTTCTTATTTCTCGGTGTCAAGATTAATTCCAGGTAGAGATTCACGTTGCGCTTCGTAAGAACGATTATCCATAGGTTTGAGGCAGGCGTGAATCCGGCCTTCATGCAAGGTGAAGGTTAACGTGGTCCGGATACTTAAAAAGGGATATTTGTGAGCGCATTACCCTTTCCCACTACCGATTATCTTATAATAGTTACTGCCGCACTGTGCGCTGCTGAAGTTTAAAAATCGCACATACCAGGTTACCCAGGGTCAACATCGTCACATAGTCTCTGGTTTTTAACGCAAACCACCTGTCGTGTAGACTTATGTTTACGGGATGCTCACACATCCATGGGAGCAAGGATACGCCTTGCCATCGCTTATCTACATTAATAGTATAATACTAAAGCAGAACTTGTGTTGGAGGCACAAGTTCCACCTTTGGTATGGGTCGAGGCCGATCTAAAACCTCTTGCTGCTCTTAGGATCACAGCACCCAGTACTTATTTGCTACCCTACAATGGGTCAAACCAATAGGAAGAACCTACCCGCGATTTGGGTTTAAACCACAGCCACCATGACGCTCCCACAAGGGGCCTACCTCAACAAGTCAGGCCCGGACCGAAATCCGGGGGCCTCCTGATTCCCATGGTGCCGTGATTTAAGTTCTGGTAGGGATTACCGGTGGTCTTGCAACCAACAAGACCTATGACCGGCAACTTGTAACTGGTCAAATCGTAGCAACCTTCGGTGGCGTCAACTGAAGATGTTTACGATAAGACCAGTAATATGCTCTGCCCCCGCTTTTTATTAGACAACGTCATTGATGGGCGAAGCCTTGGTAATTGGGCGGGGGCCCCAACATCGTCACAAATGAATATAGTTGAGGAATCGATTAAGTAAGAAATTTCTTTTCGCGAGGTGTGGAACTCTGTGACAGCTCTTTTCATATGCGGCGCTGAAAAATTTGCCGGTCGACAGCAGGCTTCAAAAAAGGTGTCCACTCCTTTCCTTTTTGGCGGGTTAGATTTGACTTTTATTCAGTAAAAAAAAAATAATCATTATACAAATTCTATTTTGGTTTAGTCGTCTACCAGATTGACATGTATAAAGTACAAACTGCTCAACAAATATTAAGTTTTCTTAAAAATCTTGTTCAATAATTTTTTCTCTGTAGCTTATCGCATTCGAAATGTAATTCAAGGTACGTCCCATCCTGGTTCTCCATTCAAAATGCTAATAGCTTGTTCTAACTCCAGCACATATGAACCTAAGGATCGCATAGGAAGTAGTTTTAGAATCGGGCATATCGCTAAACAGTGGAATATATCCTCTTTCACTTTCGGAGGTCATACGAGATCGGAAGCTCTGGACTATGCGGCGTGTAATCATTTCCGTTTTGTGACTGTTCAGGAAGTTATACCTCAAATTACTGTTGTAGTTTCTACGAGGGCGTTCAATACGAGGGCGGGTCAATAATTCCGTGCATTTTTGAATTTCTGACCTCTTTACTGAAACAGCAACACTGCTCCTTTCAACAGGCATTTGTCAGTTGACTCCTGTCAAAATTTAAACTTGCTGCGTCAGTTAGTTTGTGTTTGACAGCTATTTTTATCAGACTACTCACTAATTTGAGGAGAAAATGGAAAAAAGTGAATTTCGTGTGCTTATTAAGCATTATTTCTTGCGAAAAAAAACCATTACCGAGACCAAGGCTAAGCTTGATAAATACTATGGAGACTCTGCACCATCGATTTCAATGGTAAAAAAGTGGTTTACTGAATTTCGTTGTGGCCGTACAAGCACTGAAGATGCCGAACGTCCTGGACGCCCAGTTGAGGTTTCTACACCCGAAACAATCGAAAAAATTCACGATATGGTGTTGGCCGACCGAAGATTGAAAGTGCGAGAGACTGTGGAAGCCGTAGGGATCTCGCATGGCTCAGTGGTTTCAATTTTGAATGATGACTTGGGCATGAGAAAGCTTTCCGCAAGATGGGTGCCGCGTTTGCTCACAGTCGACCACAAACGCAATCGTGTAACAACTTCACAGGAAGGTTTGGCGTTGTTTAATCGCAATATGGAGGATTTTTGGCGCCGTTTTGTAACCGTGGACGAAACATGGATCCATCACAACACACCAGAGAACAAACAACAGTCAAAACAGTGGGTTTCTAAGGGTGAATCGGCGCCAAAGAAGGCCAAGGTGGGTTTGTCAGCCAATAAAGTTATGGCGACTGTTTTTTGGGATGCACGCGGGATAATCCACATTGACTACCTTCAAAAGGGAAGAACAATCAATGGGGAATATTATGCCAACTTATTGGACCGATTCAATGACGATTTGAAAAAAAACGACCTCATTTGGCCAAGAAAAAAGTTCTTTTCCACCAAGACAATGCAAGGGTGCACACATGTGCAGTTGCCATGGCAAAAATTCATGAATTGGGCTATGAATTGCTCCCTCATCCACCCTATTCTCCAGATTTGGCTCCGAGCGACTACTTCTTGTTCCCAAATCTGAAGAAATGGCTTGGTGGAAAAAGATTTGACTCCAATGATGAAGTCATCTCGTCATTTTGAGGACCTCGACAAATCATTTTTTTTGGAAGGGATAAAAAAATTGGAGAAGCGTTGGACAAAGTGTATAGAGCTCAACTGAGACTACGTTAAAAAATAAAATTATTTTTTTATCAAAAAATCTGTTTTAATCCAAAAGTCACGGACTTATTGACCCGCCCTCGTATATTCTCGGTATCGATATGAAAGAAAATGCTAATTCAATTTAAATTGTTTTTATTTTTCAATATAATCTCCCCTAACATCAATGCATTTGTTATATCTTGAGATAAGCTTTTTTAAACCCTCAAAAAAATAAATTTCCTCTTTCTCTGCAAAATACCGACTTGAGTTCTTCATCATCCGAAAATCTTTTTCCACGAAGACATTTTTTCAAATCCGGAAACAGGAAATAATCACTAGGGGCAAGGTCTGGACTATAGGGTGGGTGTTGGATTTCTTCGAAACCACAATCTCGCGCAGCAGCCTTGGAAACTCGCGCCGTGTGAACAGGAGCGTTGTCATGAAGAAGCAACACACCCGCTGCGAGTTTACCCCGTCTTTTCTTTTTAATTTCCTCCCGCAAATTATGCAAAGTGAAAGCGTACGATGTGGCGTTGATGGTTTCACCTTTTTTTTTGTACTCAATGAGCAAGATTCCCTTTGAGTCCCAAAAAACTATGGCCATGAGCTTCCCGGCAGACGGAGTGACTTTGAACTTCTTCGGGGGGTCCGTTCCTTTTTTATGCCACTGCATGGACTCTTGTTTGCTTTCAGGGTCATAGTGGTAGACCCAGTTTTCGTCCCCAGTAGCAATTCGATCCATAACACCGTCCGCCTTCTCACTACACATCTCAAAAAGCTCTCTACAGCATGCGATTCTCACTTTTTTCTGAGGCGCTGTGAGCATTCGTGGCACCCACCTTGCACTGATGGTCATGAAGAATGGTGTGAATGGTACCAATTGAAAGCTTGGTGATCTCTGCCATCATTTTCACCCCAAGGACAAGTTTTTCGACTTCTTTGATGCTTTCTCCCGTACAAGCAGTAGCCGGGGCGCCGGAGCGGGGGTCGTCTTCAATGCTCTCTCTGCCTCTCTTGAACTCACTTGACCACTTTTGCACAGTTGATAATGAAGGTGCGGAACCCTGGTAAACAGCCACCATCTCTTCATGAATAGTTTTTTGACTTTTTCCTTGCTTAGTGAGAAATTTAATTACAGCGCGATGCTCAATTTTCACCATCATCGTCTCAGTTGCCATTATGATTCTGTTTAACCAGAGATAAAACGCGAATTAATAATCACATTTATATGAAATTTTACATAAATGCACTAAAATAATAGTATTACTTGATAAATAAGTCAATTTATATATACAACCACGGCTTCACCCCGATACCGAGAATGTGTTGAACGCTCCTCGTATGCTGCGACTTCTAAGCTTCAGATGAACTTTTGCCATAGAGGTGATGTCCCATATTTTCTAGCAGAAGCCTGAATTTGTTTTTAAGAGATGATTGACTTTCATCGGATTCTATAAGACAAAGCTGACTCAGAAAAACCGAAAGAAATGCAAACGAGCCAGGAATGACTGCAACGACTTTCTTAAGTGTGCGAAATTACTACACGACCAAAAACTGAGGCAAAAAATACAACAATGTCCCAAATGTAGTAAAAATTGTTGGGCGTTCTTTAAACGAAACGAAATTCTGCCTCATCCTCCATCCCAACGCTCATTTACAATGACATTCCAGCTGTCAGCTCTTTAGACAATGCCAATCTGCTTGCTGCACACTTTGCGGCCAGCTCACCAATTCCAGATTGTGCTTTGTCCCCACATACACTTGAGAGCGTCGAATCTTCATTGGGACGAATCCACTTTCGCACTCGTATAGTAGCAATAGTACTTAAAGATCTCAACATACATAAATCCGCTGGTCCAGATGGTATATCTCCCCTTCCTCGCTGGAAAAATCACTGCGTAAGCATTTCCATCAATCCTACTCTATAGGACTCTTTCCGAGCAGATGGAAAAATTGAAATTCTTCTCTCTTTTCCTACAGAGCCATTGCACTTACGTTCTTTTTTTCCAAAGTCATGGAAACGCTGATAAACCGTCAGCTCATGAAATGTCTCGAAACGCGAAAACTTCTCAATGACCGTATGGTTTTCGTAGCAACAGGTCCACTGATGATTTGATGGCATGTCTCACGGAAAAGTGGAACCAAAGCGTACATCAATCTAGCCAAAGCAAGATAGTTGCACTTAATATTTCTAAGGCATTCGACAGAGTTTGGCATCAGGCTCTTTTGTCGAAAATGCGTGCATTTGCGATCTATGACTCTCTTCTTCAATGCATTAGAAACTACCTTTCGGAATGATAAATTCAAGTTGTCTTGGATGGTATCGAGTCTGATACTCACAAAATAAATGCTGGTGTGCCCCAGGGCTCCGTTCTGTCTCCGACACTCTTTTTAATTTTTATCAATGATCTCTTGTCTGCTACTTCTAATCCAATATATTCCTTTGCTGATGACAGTACTCTCTGCTCTTTATATTCGTTTCCAGACTCACGTCCCTGCTCTGTAGAATAGGAACGGCCGCGTATGTTAAGCTCATTAAATTGCGATATTAACAGCATAACCAATTGGGGAATAATCAACAGAGTGGAATTTAATGCTTCTAAAACTCAATGCTGTTTGCTGTCATTAAAAAGAAATGTAAATACCCAGCCATTATCCATGAATGGCATTTACACCGTCGAAACCGAAAAACTTTTCATTCTCGGTATATGTGTCAGTGACAACTTACGTTGGCATGACCACATATTTGATGTCGTCAAAAATGCTGCGAAATGTCTTGGTTTCCCCAAGCATTGTAAGAAATTTTTCACCCCCTCTGACCTGGCCCCAATATATAAAGCATTCATCCGTCCAAAAATGCAGTACAATGACCACCTCTGGTCAGGTGCTCCTAAAATATCTCTGCACCTGCTAGATAGGATTAAAAACCGTGCGATAAAACCCAGTCAGTCAATTGATACCCTTGAACACCGACATAATGTCAGACTGAGTGTTTTATTGCTATTTCCACCACCAGTGCTTCCACCACCGAGCTCTTTATTTCCTGGTCGTTATAATTTGCAAACATTTAAGAACAATGTACATCAGTACCTCTCCCTTAAGCGCGCGCTAATTATAAAAAAAAAAATGCGAAAGCTGACACCACATTCTGATTATCTTCCTTCGTCGCTAAAACGTGACAAAGGATTAATCTCCAAGTCCTTTATTCTTACATCGCCATAACTTTTACTAACATATATAGTCCAGATGCATTTTTAACGTTCCGAAGAACAGGCGGGATACATCACTAGGGAGTATCACTCGGCAGCCGAAAGATTAATTTGAGGAGGTAACGGAGGAATTTCTCAACTGCATCAAACGAACGGACTCCCCATACCTGTACTCCATAAATGAGTATTGATATTGCAGTTGAACAGAATACTTTCTGCTTAGACCACTGTGCTATGTACTTATGTTAGTTGCATCGACCCAAGACTGAAGAAATTGCACGGTTAGCTTCTGACAACTTATTTTTGAGGTGTTTATTTATACACAGGTTTTGTGAGATCCATATTCCCAGATATTTATAATCACGTACAATTTCAACGCATTCTCCATGAAATTGTACTTTTCGCGTCGGGAATATCTGCCAGCACCACCTCTAAATAATATTATTTTAAATTTTTTGAGGTTAACGAACAAATTACAAGATTTACATTTGATCATGAGCTGTAAATCGTTCACGGTATTGGCCAGAAATACCATGTCATCAGGGTATTTAAGCCTGTAGCATCTATATCAGTCATGAATAAGATGAAAAGCAGCGCACTTAAGAAACAGCCTTGCTTTACTCCCATATGTGTTTCGAACTCATCAGAAGTGCAGTCTCCATCCCAAATCTATGCTACATTATTTTCATACTTACTTTCTTACTTAACGGGCTTCCGACCCGTGAAGAGTCTCTGCCTGAGACACTGCAGTCTTCCATCCAGTTATCTAGACCAGGCGCTCTGACATCCGCGATGGCTTGGCTTTTAAAACAGAGGTTCGGGCTTCCTTGTCGTTTCGAGCCTGGGCCTGGGAAATGAAGATCCTCTTAGCTGTAGGATTATTTTCCATTCGCTCGACGTGGCCCAGCCAATGTAGTCGACGTATTTTGGCTTTTTGCACTACATCCACATATTGATACAACTCATAGAGTTCGCGGTTGTATGTTCTTCTCCATTCGCCCTACTCACATACAGGACAAAAAATTCGTCGAAGAATTTTGCTTTCGAAGGAGCCCAGTATCAGTATTTCGAAGTACTTACGGTTTTTGGTCTTTGCTTTGCCAACTAGTTTACATTTGACGTTGTAGACAGCAATTTTTTTCTTAAAAACATCCTTGATCAAGGGCGGACTTGCATGTCGTGGGGCAGTTTTGAGGCAGAATGGAAGATTTGAGAACGGAAGAATTCTTGAAGGTGATATAGATTTTTTGGCGATATTCTTGAGATTCTCAATGTGCGGTTGTAGGTCTGAGTCAGGAAGCTTGACAAGATTAACATTTAAATTATTCTGGTAGTGGATACGGGATTTGTCGTTCCATAATAATTTCGGCAGAAGGCCAAGTTTTTTTTGTATTTGGTTCATTCGAAGAGCAACGCAGTCTGCACTCAACTTCCATAGGCATGTGGTCTGAAAATGTTTTCATCGTTACTCGAAAGTTTTTTTTAAAATGTGTACCAGCTGCCGGATACAAAGCTATAATTAATAACTGAATATGAAGTTGCTCGAATGAACGCTATTTCACCTGCAGCGTCCATTCAGAATACGATAATCCAGAGCATCCGCGAATTGTGTGTTAAATTTATTTACGAACTGACAAATTCCCTCACAAAATTATCACATCCAGAACTACCACTACCTATTCGAAGCGAATTATGTGCTGGATTGTGTCTAATTTTATTACCTGGACCTTCAAAAGAAAATATTTATCCGCGAATGGTTTGAATGGTTTTGTCTACAGCAATCAGAACAACAAATAACTTATAAGAGATTGGTTAAGAGCTTATTAAGTCCAGAGTGAATCTGGGTCCGATTCAACTGACTAATGCAGCTAGTTAGCTCTGTTCCCAGCTGTCTTCAGTTTTAAGTAACGAGGTGATTCAAGGCTCTTTCACTTTGAATGAATCCGAACTGCAGAAAAATCGAGCCTCACATTATATTCAAACTTTTCTGATATTTAAGGTCTTGGTAGGTACTGTCGCCGGCGGCCTTGACAGAGTCGAATGTATTCTAGAATAAGTTCGTCCCTCTATGTAATTCCTCCCGTTAATTTTGTGGCAGAGATTTAGTTGCTGCAGTCGTAGGCCACGAAATTAATGGAGGTGGTGGCCGGTTTTTTTTTCAGTCTTTCTTCTTTTAAGTATCGATGTTGCCATTACTGAGGGAGCTAGGCAAATCTGTCAAAAACTCGTCTTAATTCAAGAGGAAACAGAAAATCTGAATTGTGCTCTCATTAGAATGTTCGGACTGATGAGTCGTGGTTAAAGAACTCTCATTTAAAAGTAACCAATGGAAGAAGGCCGGCATTTTTATTGATTGAACGTTTGCAAGGAGAAAGTCAGAAGGACTAGAAATGCTCAGAAAATTTGATGGTACCGAGTCGAAAGTGTAGTTTCTCAGTCTTAACACCGGATCACAACCGGGCTGCAATCGACTTCTATCACTGAAAGTATAATGACCAGCGATAGTTGGTATTTGTCGGTGGTTGTGATGATGGTTGAAAAACGTGAAGTATACTTTTGATTCATTTATTGGTTCCAAGTTGCGTGCTACCGATTGATGCTTCCAGTTATGCTGCAAAACGGTATAGAGCAGCAGCTACTAATTCTGAAGATGATTTTAATTGCAGGACCAGCACTGAACTGAATACCAAAGACTCCCTAAGTAATTATATCCGCTAGAGAAGTATTCATTTTGTGGTTAATAGATTTGTTTTAAGTGCTCCCAACAAATCAAACGTACTTACATGCAGATGCTGATCTTCTTCTAAGCGTAACGCTTCTAGACTACTTAAGTTAGTCCTGAGATTTATTCGATATACATAATTCATGTGTACAAAACACTAAACTTTCGGATGCATAATTTTTTAAACCTTTCTAGTTTTATATTTCAGCATCTGGCCGAACTAGCAGTATCAGTGTTTTGTAGAGCATACACTTTATTCTCCGAGCTTAGAGCTTACATTTATTCGTTTTGACAAACCGAAGGAAGCTGCGGGTGATCCTTGATTGAATCACAACTAGGTTGTCATTCGTGAAGTTGATGGTTGGTCGATTATTAGGACTAAAAAATCTTATTAATACTGAACTGAAGCACTGAAGCTTGCAATGATTTGATCAGTTATGAGGGTAGACGCAGAAGTACCCGACCTCACAAAAAAAAAAACACAAACAATTTGGGGACAAAATATGTTTATTTCTCTACATAGTCTCCTTTTAGTTCAATAGACTTTTCCCGGCGATGTTCAGTAGCTTCAATACCCTGTTTATAGTGACAATTGTCGAGCTCCTTAAAATAGCCATCAACCGCTGACTCCACTTCTTTACTGTTGGCAAACCCTTTACCCCGAGCCATTTTTTCAAATTCGGAAATAGAAAATAATTCGAGGGGGCTAAATCTCGCAAATAAGGTGCATGAGATTTTGGTCATCGCGATGAGTGAGCTGGTGCATTGTTTTCTTCGCCAAATGCGGCCGTTTTTTCCTGATTTCATCTTTTAAACGCTACAATAAGTTCGCATAATACACGCCGTTGATTGTTTTTCCCTTCTGAAGATAATCAATGAAAATTATCCCACGCGCATCCCAAAAAACTGACGCCATGACCTTGCCTGCAGATGGAACTGTCTTCGCCTTCTTTGGAGCCTATTCTCCCCTTTGAATCCATTGTTTGGACTGTTCTTTCGTCTCGGGTGTGAAGTGATGGACCCATGTTTCATCCATGGTTATGAATCGACGCAAGAACTCGGCTTTATTGCTGTGAAACTTCGCCAAACACTCGATTGAAACATCCTCACGACCCTATTTTCGTCCTATTTTGTGTAATCGCGGCACCCATCTTGCGCGCAGCTTTCCCACCCCCAATTTTTGGGTCAACACGCGATGTACAGCGCTTTTTGAAATGCCCACCATACCTGTTAGTTCACGCATTTTCAATCGACGGTCATCCAATACCATTTTGTGAATTTTTTTCAACATTTCTGGTGAACTCACCTCATTTGGTCGACCACTGCGATGTTCGTCTTGGCAACTCGTATGGCCTCGCTTAAACTCTGCCAACCAATATTTTATTAAAGGAGCAGGCTCCCCCAGAGTAGAATCCAGTTCCGTTTTGATGTTGGTTGGATTGAGGTCATTCAAATGAAAGTATTGTATCACATAACCATGACCAAGTTTTCCACATTTAAAAATTCATTGAGAGCGTTCACTATTGATGGTTGCCGAACAAGCCTCAAATTTAAGCTTTATAAGGTTGGTACTTTCTACAATAGTCATTCTTTTTAAACAACAACCGCCATCTATACGTCAAGTCGGGCACTCCTGAGGCTGCCCTGGAAAATAAGGCCATACGGTTATGTTGGGTGGCAGGACTACCGGCAGTACCGGTACTTAAAAGTCGTTACCATTGGAGTTAGGGCCCCCGGACTTCGGTCCTGGTTAGACATAAAGGAGGTAGTGGGAGCGTCATGATGGCTGGGACTTAAGCCTAAATTTGTAGGAATTTAAGCTTAAATTCCTTGGTTGACACGATGTGGAGTTGCAATAAGTACCCAGTGCCGTAACCCGGTAAGAGTTTTTAGGTCGGCCTAGTCTCAAACCAAGGGTGGAACCTAGTGTCCTCAACACAGGTTACGAATTGGTATTACTGGAATGCCCGTAAGCGATGGCTAGGCGTATGCTGGCCCCCATAGATGTATTGGTATGAGACGATCTTCTATGGCCACGCACTTGATAGTAGTTTGTGGGGGTACCTCTTTAAATTCTCGATACAATGCCTAGTGTGCTCACTCTAGCTACCCCTTTCTTTGCCTCTTTTTTGCAACGTTTGGAATCTAACTCTAGACGCGTTTTATTGGTTTTGCTATATTTTTTCTTAGTCTACGATTGAATGTCTTGCCGTTTGTCAATTTCCGCCATTTCCTTCCCATCGTTCTAGCATTTCATTTCTTTATTTATATGGATCGGCTTTCCGAAATACCGAGAATAATTCTTGTATTACTTACTTAGTCCATGTTGGAGGTGGACTAGGACCTTAGCTTGTATTACTTACTTAGTCCATGTTGGAGGTGGATTAGGACCTTAGCTGGCACGCCTCTCCGTGCCAGCTGCCTTCAGTTGCACACATACACGAAGTTGGTTGAGGTTCGCTTCTACCTGTGTGCGCCACCTAAGATGAGGTTGTCCTCTATTGCGTTGTCCCTCTGGTTTAGAGTCGAAAACTTTCCGGGCTAAAACAAGGTGACCTAGCCCTCTAATCTGGGTTATCCGAGTTTTTCTGACGAGGTCGCCATCACTGTTTCCACCATTCTGCTTCGATGCAAACGGCATCGAAAATTACCCGAACAACTTTTCTCTCGAAATGTCCCCGAGCATTTTCATTCGCTTTCGGCAGGGTTCATGCTTTTGTGCCGTAAAACAGTTCTGGGATGATCAGTGTCTTGTATAATGGATTTTTGATTGCTCGAGAGAGGGGTTTGCCCTCAATGTCGCCTGCATATGCGAGTAACTGAACAGATTTTCCAAAGATAGTGCCTCTGGAATGCGCTGTGAGTTTCGTGCAATTCTTTCAAGAAAGCAGTAAACATATTGCATTCAAAATTGTTTCATATGTTAGACCACAATATTGATTATTAAAAAAAATTGGGTTCACTCGAAATACTCGTAACTGCCTTTTGCTTTAACACAAGCTTCCAAACGGTGTGACCCTTGGGCACGTATGGTTTCTATGGAGATCGTGGGCGCTGCTCTGGTTAATGCTGTTTTAGGGCTTTCAAAATTTCTGTGGAGAGTCTTGCAGGCCATGTTCTCCAATTCTGACCACAAACCATAATCCAGTGGATTTAGATATGGACTCCCTGGCGGCCAATCTTCTGCTGCTATAAAGCCAGGAATATAGACTCTGAGATAGTCCTGCGTGGTTTTGGCTTTGTGGGCTGGAGCAGAGTCCTGTTGGAAGATCTATCTGCATCCATTGAAAAGGGAGTTGGTCAAACCCTTCACAACACTGTCTAACACATCTTCTTGGTAAACCTTTGCACCAGTTTGTACGCATTTTTCACAGAAATGGAGGGATGTGACTCCATGATGAGAGACCCTTGGAACAACTTTTTTGGCTTCCTTAGATGAACGTTTATACATTTTGTTATTTTGTTTGTTGAAAACTTCTTCCACGGTAAAAATTTTCTCATCCGTAAACAGAATATTTTCATGACCATTGTCCGCACGCCACTGCAAAATTCGGTTGGATCTTTCCAGCCTAATTTTTTTTAGTTGAGGAGTTAGAAGATGACCCGTGGACCGACTATAGACTTTTGTATGCAGGTCATCCCGAATCAGCCTAGGCATGGATTTGGTTGATATATCCAATTCCTCGGACATGATCTTCTGCTTCCTAAGGGGATTTCTCCGAACTCGTTCACACACTGACTTTACTACTGCATTCGTACGGACGTCGCGCGGGCGACAACTTCTTGGCCTTTCCTCTACTCCCGACAATTCGCCGAAGCGAGCAATAGCCCGATAGACGAATATTCTCGATATTCCGAGTGGTTTTAGCAACTCGAAAAATTGGCCTGCACTCTTTCCGCACTTATGCCACGCTATTACCGTGACTCGATTCTCTTTAACGCCCCACTCCCTGTTAATAGTTTGCAAACTGAAACCAAACTGTCTAGTATTCTTCACTCATCAGTGCATGTGTTCTGGAAAAAAAGTTAACGGCTCTATTCCCACAAGAAGTTTTGAACGATAAGCGCTGGAAATTGTGTAACAGAATTTATGGCAGGACTAGGTAGACATGATTCTGAATAGTTCGTCTCTGTATACGCTGTCACATGCAACTTTGTAATCTATGAAGAGGCGGTTTGTAATCGTTTTGGAGCTCTTAGGCTTTTTTCCAAGTTCTGCCGCAATGTGAAACTTTGGTTTAAAGTGGACTTTCCTAGTCTAAAGCCACACTGATAGGGGTCGATCAGATTTTTGCGGAAGGGTCTTAGCCATACACATAATACGGCAGAGATGATTCTATATACGATTTTGAGGAGACTTATTCACCTGTAGTTGGCGCAGTTCTTCGGATCTTCCTTCTTTAGAATCAAACAAACACTGTTGAGGTCCCATTCGTCAGGCATGCTTTCGTCGACCCTGACTTTAGGAATGAGTTGTGCTATGCTCCATATGCTGCTTTAAACAGATCGGCAGTTAAGCCATCGGGTCCTGCACCTTGGTTGGACTTTAGCGTGGATATCGCTATGCTGACTTCATCTTGGTCAAATTTTTTATTCATTAAGTACCTACCTACCCACGATTTTTAGTTCAGTGTCTTCCCTAATTTCAGATCCAAGGCGTTGAAGCTGAAAATGAAATTCTGAAAAAGGAGAAGCTAGACTTCGACACAAAATATAACGAGATTGACTCACAATTGAAACAAGAAATCCAACAGAAGACCGATGAGCGTCAGCTGCTCACAAAACATCTGTCCGAAAAAACAAAAATGTACGAGTCGGTAAAACTTAAGTTGGATAACGCTCAAGGAGACTTGGAAGCCACTAAAAAGAAGCATTCGCAAGTAGTAAAGGTAAATTGACCCTTCATAGATCTTCAAGGTTGGCTCATAAATTTCTTTACAGGAACTTCAAAGAGAGCTACAAAAATATAAGAAATTCTATGACGAAAACGCATCCTCATCGTCACCAACTTCTCTTGGTTTCTGTAAAATTTGCCAATTGAAGGGAACACCAGTGGAGCGAAGAACTTCAAGCAATTCCCGCGGGAGTAACAGCCGAAGTGATAGTGAATCAGAAGCACAAAGTACCTCTTCAACCATGAATCGTGATATTCAGGTAAAGTAAAAGTTAAAACGAAGTTAAGGAGCATTTAGAATGTTTGTGTCTATCAGGGTCCCTCCAAGCAGCATTTGGTAGAGCGAATTCTTCGTCTGCAACAGGCCTCCGCGCGACAAACTGAAAAGATCGATTTTCTAGAGAACCACACATTGTCACTGGTCTCCGAGCTGCAAAAGAAATCCAAAGTTGTTCAGTATTACATGATGCGAGATCAAGCCGGTGCCCTGACCTCTTCAAAGAGTGATCAGAACAAAAGCGAACTGGCAAAGTACGGTGGTGTTATGTCGGCCATTTACTCTGGTATCAAGGGTCCAAATCAGAGTATGACACTGGAATTATCTTTGGAAATTAATAAAAAACTTCAAGCAGTCTTGGAAGACACTCTTCTTAAAAACATCACGTTGAAGGTAGGTGTTTTCTTCAACAAATTCGGAGCTTGATCATTTCTGTTCTTATTCGTAGGAAAATCTGGACGTTCTTGGTCTGGAAGTGGACAAACTGACTCGAAAACTTGCCCAACTTGAATCATAGCCAGTGGGTCCCATACTGTACAGCTAATATTTGTTAACATTCCCATATGGAACCTTATTATAAGCTTATGTAACATAATAATCCGAGTATAAACAAAGAGTATTACATTGTATCTATCCTTTTGCTTTATTTGGCTCACACTACAGACAATTCTCGTACAACTTTGGACTAATAGGAGTGCCTACGCCCATACCTAACTCAAGTGTTGGCTTCTCATCTTTCTCGGCTAAGCGAGCAAGTTTATTCACTCTAGTTTTGAAGTGCACCTTCATCATGGGATTCTGTTGGCCGGTCTCTTCAGTGATGAATTCTTTCAACAAAGGCGGGAAGTTGATCTCTGTGGGAAGTACCTGTGTTTCGTGCTTCTTGGTTATTCTACAATATTCAGCTTCTTCGTCTTTGGATAGGAGACGATAATCGGCCTTGTATGTGGTACTCAGCAGCACAACGGGTTTTTCCTGAGTTACACCGCGGAAAGTGCGTTGGATAGTGACACGAACCTTTCGAGTTTCCTATGAAATGAGAAAATGGAATTACAAAACTAATTGCAAGCATTGGTGATGATAGATCAACCTCATTTGGAAGGGCTTCAACTTTGAGAATCTTCATGAACGATGGCTCTGGATAGCGCTCAAACATGCTGCGGACAACAACACGACCGACACCGAAATTCTTTAGGTTTCCCACGATTTCCCAGAGGGTCTTACCACGGAAATCTGTTTTGCGACCAATGTACTTGATTACAGACATTTTTCAACTTGGTTTTGTGTTGATTTTTATTGAAAATTTTGAATTACAAAACCCTGAGGGAAATAAAACATGGCAGGTAAGTTGACAGATGACATTTGTGGCTGTCAGCTGTTGGTGACATAAGATTTTCGAATTTCGAAAGAGAAGTATAGGGTATACCATGTTTAAGCTGGCAAGTTGAGAATTTCGAAAAATAAGTAAAGTGAAAGTGATGTGCAAATGGTTTAATTAAAACCAACATTATATACCCAAACCAGATATATTTAACGCAGCGCACACTTAATTAAAAATTGGAAAATCAAAAAAGAAGATTAATTGTGGATCATGGGATCGGAAAGCATCAGAGTCGGGTGACAAGTGTCTTCACACATTGGGGACAATTCGTTAAGCAAGCTACTAAAAGAGCCATGTGTAGCTTTGGCAGCCCTACCAAACTCGTTGGAATGCATAGCTCCGTAGAGGGAAGAGGCAATAGCAACCTTTGATGTCATAAAAGAGCTTAAGCAAATCCATCCACGTGACTTCTTTGATATCATATGTGAGCAAATTGTGCGAAACACCAGAGGCACAATTTTGCAAAAGTCTGCGGAACTACTTGCATGACATTAGAATGGAGGCAACTGTCACTGAAGTAAGAATGACATCGGAGAAAGTTACATCATTTTATGGTAAGAGAGCTTGACCAGAACGCGCTAAAGTTTCTTTAGAGAAATGAGGACACCGCAATAATAGAAGATTACACAAAGTTAGTGCTGACTTTTGGGTCTACATTTTCATCATGGTGTATTCATAAAAAAATGGGATTGCTTCAGAATTTTCTGTCGAATTTCAGAGAGCAGTAGAAGCAGCTCTACCTACCTCCGACTTCCTTGACAGCCTGGTGACTAGACTTAGCGAACCAAGTCATTTACATCTATCAGCAGAGCAGATTCGAAATCCGAAACTTTATAGCGAACTTAGTAAAAGTGACAATAGTACTCGGGGAAAAGGCAGCGAGTAGCAAGAAGACTTTCACAACCCGTTCTGGTATGCATTTGTATATATAAAGCCGAAAAGAATTTTGAAATGTGGTGGTCAGCTGAGATTGATAAATTTTCATTTCTATGTAATAATAACAAATAAAGGTACTGAATGAAGGATTAGCACATACGAAAAGGGCAGTTCTAAAGACACTCATGGGAATCTTTGATTATTACTGAAAATTCTAATGAAAGAAATGTGACATCAGCATACCCAGTAGTACTTATTTAGTTCCTGCGACGCCCGCGTCACATCTTTTTCGGCTTTCTGCATCGTGCTTCAGCTCTCCCCAACTCTTTCCAACTGTCCTCGACTCCTCCTCAACTGTTCCCATGTCTGCCTCTGGCGGGCCGCTCCTCTTCCTGACTGGGTAAGAGGATTCCATTGCATGGCGCGACCAATCCACAACCATTTCTTCCTTTTTATTGTGAATCGGTTTGATTGAGGAGTGGTGATTTGATTGGCTCCTGAGCTGTTCCAATATGAAGCTCTGCTTTTAAGATTTGGCTTGGCCAAAATACTTTCAAAATGATTCGCAGACATCTGTTAACGAAGGACTTTGGTTTTAGCTGCACTTATTTTAAGGCCCACTCTTCTGGCTTCAGCTTCCAGATTCTGGATCTGGTGTAGATCCAAAACCCTGCGAACAAGCAAGTTGATATCATCAGTGTAATCAAGATGTTTCTGCTTTCCTCCGACATTGCTGCGCGGATAACATCAGGAAAAGAAACGGTGATGAAATACAATCCTTCCAAACTCCGCTTTGTACGAGTACTTCAAATGCTTCTGATAACTTACCGTTGTGTAGAACACGACATTTTGCAACTTCGTACGTAGCCTATAAAGGCTACGATTTTATAAGGAATAACCCTCCAGCGCAATGCTTCCCATATAAATTTCGAGTCAGGTTATCAAAAGTCTTCTCGAAATCGATAAAATCAGTTAAAGCGGAGACCACAAGGTGTTTACTCGAATATGATCGGTGCAGCAGGATTAAGTGCGAAAGCCTGCTTGTTCGATATCGAGAGTTGAATCTATAAGTACTTTGATCCTGTCCAGAGTTATCTTCCCTGACAATCATCCCCTGATTCCACTCCTCTAGAAAACGCTAATTTTCCCATGCATTAGTTATGGTAGTAGTACTCGTAGCTCTGCCGCTGTATTTGGCGTAGCTGTGAAAAA
Source organism: Volucella zonaria (assembly GCA_963966105.1). Lineage (NCBI taxonomy): Eukaryota > Metazoa > Arthropoda > Insecta > Diptera > Syrphidae > Volucella > Volucella zonaria. Next base: position 78,266,534 of record OZ014534.1, on the reverse strand, counting down.
TTCCGTCTACCGCTTTGTTATTCTTGAGGGTCATTGTAAATTCGAGACCTTGCTACTTCAGATGGTTCATTTTGATTCGGGACACTCGCGCTGTCGTCTATAGGGTTAAGCACCACCCTGAAGTGTTCCCTCCATCTTCTGAGCTGGTCCTCATCCGCTGTAAGTAGGGAACTATCCATATGTTTTACAGGATGCTGTTTCATGCTGCGTCCGCCTGTAAGCTCCTTGGTAACATTATAAACGGTTCTACTATCCTGCCTCTTCGGCTTTTTTCGGATATTTGCTATCCAGAGGGTTACCCAATATCCATCATATCAGTGGAGGCAGGACCCAGCCTTGGGGGTAACCTTTACTCGCTACTGCCGTCAAATAGTGTTGCCCACTTTGTGCCCATTTAATTCTGCTTACTAGATTTTAAGGCTCAATTCCATAAGATCTTCTAAAATGGGATGCATTCGTAAAGTAATTTTGAACACATTAAGCTCAGTCATTCTCTCTATGCTCTTTAGCAGGATAGAAGTCAGGCTATTAGGTCTAAACCTCTAAGGTCATCTTTACCGATTTGCACAAAAGTCCCTTACGTTGCATTTGTTGTTGCCTCAAAACGTGTTCTGAATCTGAGCAGATTCTTCCAGGCTTCACAATATTGAATAAGCATCGACGAACTTATGCTATTTCGTGGCTTATGACTACATCAACTAAATCTAGGTTTGTGTGCTGAGTCTGTATTTGGCACAATAAGAAAAGCCCTCTATCTTACAGTGGCTCGTCATACAGTGGTGTGAAACACCGAGGACTTTAAGAAAATCACCAATGCGATTGGGGTTCATGCATTGTAATCGCGGTGGTTGGGTGCTGTAGAAATGGGGTAGGCATCCATCCGGACTCGACACTTGCCAAACTTATAAGAGCGGGGTTCAGCAGCAGACAAGAATAGCAACACTATAATCCGGACAGCGGGTGAATCAACGCAGACAAGACCTTATCCCGGCTACTTCGGCATATTTGGAGCTCATGCCGGCAAGGATTTCCTGGACTAAGTCAAGGTCTTCGAAAAGAGATGGTTGCGGATGAGCCTATACATAATAGGCATGGCAGCGCCCACATCTCCAAACGGGTTACTGGCTTCGATCTAACTGACCCCCAGGTTGGGGATTGTGTCGGCGGAGAAACCGCCCTACCATGAAAAAAAAGAAGCAACAACAAGTCCCAGACGGATGGATTTACTGTCGGATTTACTGTCAACCCCTGCAATTGAAACAAGCACAATGAACTTCGGATCTGCACGTGATTACATGCTGCGCTGCAAAGTTACCGCTATAAAAGAAATCCATTTCCATCCACTCTTGGACCTGCACGACAGAACCTCCGATAACGGATTCATGTTAATCGACTTTGCGGCGGGGGGAACATTGTCGTAGCTGGCACGCGATTCCCGCATCTCGATATTCATAAAGAGACTTGGATAACTCCTGATCAACCAATCGTCAATTATGATAGACTGACCACATTGCGATCAACGCCAGGTACTCCTCCAGTATTATGGATGTCCGAACATTCCGAGGGACCACTATCTTATTGTAGCCAAGGTACGGTTGCGGATATCCCGAACATCGCAAAGGCAAGCTACAATTGCAAGAGATCGCTAAATCCTTTTCCGATCGAGTTTCCCTTAATCTCTTAAGAGATCCTGGTTTGACGACATGTAGAGAGTCATACAAAGCGGCGGTGAATAGAAAGACATGAAGATAGCCATATCTAAGCTTAAGTCCAACAAAGCTGCTGGAGCGGTTGGCCTAACTACCGAGCTCTTCAAAGCAGCTGGTGATGACTTGGTAAGGAGCATACACCAACTCATCTGTAAAATATGGAATGGCCGAAAGTATGCCCTGTGAATGGAACCTTAGCATTATTTGTCCGATCCTCAAGAAAGGAGACCCTCTGAATTGCGTCAACTACAGACGCATCAGTCTTCTTACAAGATCATATCTGCCATATTGTTGAAAAGCCTGCCGTTCGACAACAATCGAATTGGTACTAGCTTTAAGCCAGGAAAGACCAACATTGACCAAATATTCACACTACAGCAGATCTAGGAAAAAAACCATGAGCTCCAAATCGATACACACCACCTATTCCTCGATTTTAAGGACGCGTATGATAACATCTATAAAGACGAGCCATACAGAGCAATATCTAGTTTTGGCATTCCTGGCAAACTCATCTTTTTTGTGCAGCACGATGATGGGGAATGCACCCTGCTCCATCATGGTCGATAAAGAGCTCACCGAGACCTTTGAAGTCAAAAAAGGATTTAGACAAGGCACTGTGTTCTCATGTGATTTCTTTAACACCATTCTTAAAAGAATAGCGCAAAACTCACGCGTCAACACAAGAGGCACAATCTTTCAAAAGTCCGTCCAATTACTCGCATACGGCGATAATATTGTCATAATCAGAGGAAAACAGCGTTATGTGAGTGGCGCTTTCGCGAGTACTGAGGCGGAAGCGGCGAAGATGGGTTGAACGGTCAATAAGCGCAAGACCAAATATATGCTGTCAACCAGAAAGAACACCCAACGCCAACGTCTCGAACAGAACGTCACCCTCGACAGATATAACTTTGGGGAAGTTAAGGACTTTGTCTACTTATGCTCCACTATCAATTCAGACAACGACACCAGCGCTAACATCAAATGAAGAGTAACTCTTGCCAATCGCTGCTTCCGTGGGCTAAAAAGGCAATTGACTAGCAAAGCCCTCTCTCGAACAACAAAAGTGATCCTGTATAAGACCTATGGTCCTGTTCTCTGGCGCCGAGGTAGAGTCTTTATCGAAAATTAATGAGTGTGCTCTTGGCTGCTTTGAGAGGAAAATTCTTCGGGTGATTTTCTATCCCGTCTGCATAGACGGTGAGAGGAGGATGAGATGCAATGATGAACTGTTGGATGGGCCATCCGGTACGAAGAGCCTTCGAAACCGCCGCACTGTCTCTCGCAGTGAAGTAGAGGAAGACCGAGACTTAGGTGGCGTACACACGGTGGATGGGGACCTCAATCAATTTAGTATACGAAACTGAAGGCAGCTAGCTAAAGATCGAGCTGGCTGGAGACGCTTGTTGGTTGTGGCCTAGGTCAACCTCGTCCTGTAGCCCCACCTTAAGTAAGTAAGTATTCAATACGGAAAGCTTCTTACATAGGGGTGCTATAGCAGACTTAGAATTTTGAAGATTCCGACTCCTGCTCTCTCTGCGATAACATTATTTTCCACTTAATGTTGTTGAGTCCACGGAGAGAGTAGCATGAAAATCTCATGTTGCTGTGGGATGCTCAACTTGGGTCAAATTCGTCTAAGTGGCAAAACACAGCTATAAGACGTTCCCATTGAGTAATACTATTGGCGGGCCTTCTGCTGCTTCAGCCTTGATGGCTGATGGCGAATTAAAGTAGTAACGTTGGTCATGTCTTACACTGTGCTCCAGTTGTTTTCCCTTTATGCGGTAAGGGGCACTCAACATCTGATGCCACTGCAATACTTGCTTTGAGATCAATGCAAGACGGGTCAATTGTCTTCTGTTCTTAGCTGTAGGCTTTGGCATTTTCACCTCTTACCGGCAATGGTATCTGCCCCAGATGTAAAATCATGCGTTCCAATGGTCGGCGATGCTCTCAAGAACGAAGCTGCTAACTGTTCCTGCAGTGTGGGAAGGCGGTCCGCTATCCGGTATAACACTTCGGTACCCTTACATTCGATTTTTAGAAAATGGGATACTGGCAAAGTGATCGACTTGGGTCGATTTAACTTGCAAAACAGTGATTTTGTGCCTGTCCTTGTAGTCAAATAGCGTACCTCTAATGGTCAGGCGGTCCAAGTTGCAAAATCTAAAAAACCTATCGCCGTTGTTATTTCTTGTGTCCTCAAGGCGGTGTGCTCCCTTGGTGGTGCTGTGATTGCAAATTTTCGCTTTACAATCTCCCATCACAATATCTGAATTTGTAATTTTATTTTAAGACAGAAACACCAGGACTCCCAGAGTTTTCTTTTTGTTGTTTACAAAGCCTCGCACGGATCGGACTGTTGGATTGGTGCTGTTTAGAGGCATTGCGCCATGAGGCCACCAAGGTTCTCGAAATCGATCTTCTCTGTGATATTCTTGGTCTTGATCTTTTCCTCCTGTGAAGCGATAAGGATGAGGTTGTTGCCTTGATTCTTCCATCCATGACGCTTCATGAACTGCTCGAGTGTGGATTCGTCAATATCGCCCAGAAGCTTTTTCAACAGATCCTTAGCAATAGTTTGGAATGTGATTCCAACGATATGACACACAAACTTCCTTATGGAGTCATAGAATCCGGTGATGTGTCTGAACAATTCGCGATTTTTATCGACTCTCTGCCAGAAGAGAATGAAATCTGCCCGTTCCAAGATGTCCGCAAGGTGAATGATGGTTTGTACAGTCTCATCCTTGACTTGTTGAGGAAGGAGTAAATACTTGGCCATGACAAAGTCGGTGTGGGGAAGATTTGTCAGCGATTTTAGGAGGATTGTGTAGGTAATGTCAAAGTTTAGGACATGCGGATTGAATTGGTACAACTTGAGCACGGCTAGATTTGCTTCCAAGTCGTAGGTGTTGTTCTTAGCTTGTTCTTCGACGTAGTTCTTAAGCGTTTTCAAATGGTCGGGACTGTATCTTTCGATGCAGCCCAGCATTTCGGAATTAGGCGTTGAGTTGGTGGTTTGGTATGGTAAACAAAATGTCCTTGTCAGCCTCAATAGTGTATTATGGCGGAGCGTAGCAATGTAAAATTATTATGTTCCTGACCCTTGCATCTCGCTATTAAAATCCTGCTACCAAAGGTGAATTGAGCATAGGGTATGTAGGAGCTGTATTCCAGGATCATGGGCAGTGTTCAAGGTGGTAGGCCAGGAAGCTTTTGTCAGATTCGGAAGATTGGATGTCACGTTTACACCATATAATTTCGCTTACTCTCAGGATGTCTAGTTTGTACCACATGAATTTCCGCTTTAGTTTTAGGAAACGTTTATAGAATTTTTGAGAAGCCTTTTTTCCAACGTCAAAAATGGGCTTGAAGTTCCAGAATTCGTACGTTGACCATGCACAATGGCCAGTGGTCGTCAATAAAATATCCGTGGGTACCCGAGAGACTTGATGCTATTTATGGCTGCGGGTGCCATGAACACAGCCCAACCAACAGCATTCCTCTTTTATAATGATCCAGGTTCTAGGTGTCACTATCTCGTTATTTTTAGGTAATCAGCATTCATTGGCCAATGCTGCTTCTACAATGTCCATAACTACAATAGTAGTTGTTTGACATTTCAATGCACTTACGTATGACACGAATAAGCAGTCACACTGCCATAACTATTCCCTGGTTTTGTTCAGCTCCTGTGCCGTTGCAATTACGTTTGTTTCGACGCATGCTATGCCTCATGTGATGAATGTGTCATATTACCCGTACATACTCCGCTATCATAATTCGTTTATTGCTTTGCCTAGCATACGAGTATCTGTGATGTGAGCTCTAATCAGTTTTTTAATCGATTCGCATCCAGATATCGACGAAAAGGAAATCACATGCTTTGTCTTTGCAGCAATAAGCCGACATTATTTTTAATTTTCAATATAAGATAATTCAGCAGAGCTGACTAATGGTTTCGAGCAAATGAGGTCAATTACTTTTCAATTTTCTGTTTGCCATTTGAAAGGAGATATTTTAATTGTTGATTCGGTGAGTCAACGGGATTTGATTGTGGTCGAGAGATTTCTAAACGCATGGCCGTAAGAAGGTCAAGGAAACAGCTTTAGAAGTTGTTCTTTTTATGTTAGTCAACAATCCGGAGTTATGATTGAACATGATGTCGTCATTGGTAGGTTCCATCTGATAGTGTAAGAGTTCGAGTATTGGAAGCTTTGCAGCACTAAGCAACCCATACATTCTATCTTACATTTCTACTTAGCTAAGCTACAGTCCAGAGTGAATAGAGATTTTAACCAGCAAGCAACAACATAAGGAATCGAAGACCTTGTATCGTTTCTGTCTAGATATCTTAGCCCCCAAGATTCTGATGGACTTATTTTCAAATAAAATCGTTCAAGCTTTGCGCTTTGAGTGCTCAATTTCATCCTGCAGAAACTGTTTTTTATAAATTAAGGATGTCTTTATCAATCTTCGATCGAATCTATGCTCCGCCATAACAAGAATGGTTCCTTATATGAGGGGACAATCATAGATAGGGTTCTGTATAGCTCGACTCTATAACATGTATGATGTCATCGGCGACTTTAGATTCTATGAGGAGGTAGCCAGTAGCGAACACCTTAGGATCTGCACTGTGAATGATCGGAAAACCGCTGATTGAATGTTTACTTTGCCTCCTAGTGGTGGCTGGAAGTGATAACTAGATGCATAAACCCTTAAAGATTCTGCCTTGAATTGCAATTTTTAGTTAACACATATTGGGTTACTTATAACGTCATTCTACTAAAATCGACACCATGTCTTGGATAAGGAATGATCTGAAATGATATAAAGTGTAATCCTGCATCTTGAAGTAAGAGATTTCAGACCGCTAAATTTGATAGTTCTTTTGGGCATAAGCAATACGGTTAGAAGTGTGTAAATACCAGTCCCCGAGGCGAAACATCGGACGACTTCACACCATCCGGAAGCCCAAGATATGTGAACTACTCCATAATCATTCTAACAGCACACGAAAGTCTAGTTTGCTTCCTTGACCTTGTGATGAAAGATCATCATAATGGAGTATTACATGCCAATGGAAACCTAGTCAAGGATATGTTCTACAATCAACACAACGAGCAGGTGCCCCTATATGGCATAAAGCTTAGAAAGTTGACAACATTTTGTTGAAATCTTAGACGGTTCTTTGGCAGTTTTGGATGGGGACGAGCTCAAGATATTAGATAGATAGGGGTGCCCGGGGTTGCAAGTGCCTGAACAAGTATCACAATATGATACAGTGGAAACACTTTAGAGGTATCTGCATGCTATAGCTTTTGCAATTTTGGAACGAATTAAAAATCGTTAGGAAACGTTGAACAGGTCAATTCGCTGCGTGCAACTCGCACAGCGAACAATTCGCTAATAGGAGTAGAGTCCTTACTCGAGTTACCTTGAGCTGGAGGGGCACAGCAGACGTCACGTTCTACATAGATGTATGACTACTCTCTAAAAGAATCATGAATCTCCACTAAATGGCAGCAAATGTCTAGCGAGAAGCAGAAGTCGTTGTTCTAAAAATAAACACGGCTAAAGTAAACTGTATCAGCTTCAGTATTAACGAATCTGCTGGACAACAGATAGAGTGCGTGAAACGTTTCGAGGATTTGTAGAAAGTTGGTAATATTAATTCTCAAGTGCCTACGCGATATTTTAATGATTTTTTGGTTCATTCTGGTGAAGAACTTAATCTAAAAGACGCCACGCAGCACATTAGGCACACTTTTAAAAAAGGTGGCTTGTCCATATTATCTAAGCTATGCAATAGATTTCGGTAACGCAATACGGCAGATTACCTGGCAGATAAAAAAAACATATATGTATATATGAGGGCTGTTTGATAAGTACCCGTGTTGGAAGATAGGTGACGCTACTGAGCCAAAATGTGGATACCATCATTTAGTATAACCTCTTTTAGCCCGCCTGTCGAAATTTGGTGACAATCCGACGGGTACTTATAAAACAGCCCTCGTACATAGTTTAGACAGCTCAAAAATATTGCCCGAAACCATACGATGACAATAGAAGACGTGAAAGGAGATACAGAACGTAAGTATTGTAAGTAAAAGGTCAGTATCTGCCTTCTCGTATTAAGTCGATGGCTAATCGGTGCTCGGAAAGTGTCTTTGTCGTAATACTCCAACGCCGCGCTCATTTTAAAGATTTGATTCACTTTAAGAATCTTTTCATCGTTGGCTTCGTTGTTTCTTCGCGATATCAGTCTAATCGACCGATCTTGTAAAGCTTGCTGCACCTCCCCATGCCAGGACTCCATACCACAACCTAGACTCCACAATAGCATGATATACTTGTTTTTGCACGTGAGTAGTCGCTTTATATTGTAAGAAAGCTAATGCAAACAGAGAACTCCGCAGCTTGTTACGAAAGTCGTTGATATGTGGTTTCCAGAGGAAATGGTTGTCTATAGTGATTCCGAGGTATTTGTCCACTAACTCTATTATTTCGACTCTAAATGGAGTGGCACAATTGAAGTTTTTGAGATCTATTTGTGTCCCTGGGTACTGTGGGTTGCGAATGTGCATAAACTTGGTTTTCAACCCATTGATAACATGGCCATTATCATGACGCCATCTCTCCGCTTTTGCATACGCACTTTGCATCATCCTTGTAGCCTCTTCTATGGACCTGTGACATACTACGATTGCCATGTCATCTGTAAACGTGAAAGGTTGACTCATTTTGAACAATTTAGCATTGAATTCGTAAACAGAATAAATAGCAGAGGGCCAAGTCTAGATCCCTGTGGAACATCGTACTGCACTTCATTTTTATTACTGTTTTTTTATTTTTACAAAAAAGGTCTTGTCTCTCAGTTAGTCTACAGTCCATTCTGCCAGCCAAGAGTATCGAAGGCTTTACGAAAATCTAAAAATAGAACTAGTACGTGATGGCGTTAGCTTGAGTTAACTAGGTCTGTAAAGTCACCAAGATATCGGTTTGTACTTTTCCCTTTTTGGAATCCGTATTGACTGATTATTTTATGTTTTTCAATGGATTTCCATATATGGTCAACTACAATGTAAATCCATAATCTTCTCCATTTCCGGCAGTATTGAAATTGGTCGATAGTTTGACGTTTCAGTTTTCGAACTTCCCTTGTAGATTGATCTTAAAACCGTAACTTTTAGCTTCTTTAGTACCGTTGACGTATCGAAACTCGGGTTGACAAGTTTCGTGATTATCAGAGCAAAGATATCAGCATTTGTTATCAAATCTCTGGCTCTGATTCCATCTGCTCCAGGCGATTTATTTATGTTTAATTGGCTCAATAAATTTATCATCTCTGCGCAGGGTGTTTTTTTAGAGGTATAGTTTTTAAACTGGCAGCACTGTTTCTACAGATTGTCAATTTGACAGTTGAGAGTTGACTTGTGGTTAGTTTGTTTTGTCATTCTACGATGGATAGATTAACGCCAGAATAATGGGTGCAAAAAACCATTTTACGGTCGACATTATCGTCTATCTGGGCAAGTTATTCGGAACGCAATGAATCGTTTTCGCACTTGTGGAGCGCAGTGTACGAATGAGTCCATTCGCCATCGTGCACAGCAATTAGAGCTATACCTATTTGTAAGCGGAGGTAACTTACACAGTGAAGAGACGCCTGGGTCTCTATAGAATTCGCTGAGAAAAAAAAGAAAGATTGCTGTCCGAGGAATCCGTACGCGCAATTTATTATTAGGTTACACGACTTGCTGTCCGCGGAATCCGTACGCGCAAGATAGCTTTACCCTGGTTTATGGTGTTATCTGGGTTGCTGTCCGTGGAATCCGTACGCGCAACCAGATTTTACACCTCAAAACTATCAATTTCCAAAGGAAATTGTAAACGGAATCGAATCCAGATAATTTTCCAGTTTACCAGCTGGATGTTACCCGAGTACTTCGCAAAGAAAAAGATCTGACTTGCAATACTTGAAATAATTCACAACTAATTGAATGACTGGATTGGATCTTCTCCTCAACCTCATAATTTTTATTTTACTTAAGGTTTTCTATGTTCCAAGTGAATGTGAAGTACATCCTTGGATTAAAATTTTAGTTTTACATTTTAATGCATACTTTAGGGTGTTAACAATATAATTTTTTACTTTACTGTAGTTATTTACATTTTAATGCATATTTTTTTGGTGTTAATATAATTTTCCTCTGCAAGCGCCGCTACATATTTACTTTGAGGAAGATTTTACGGAAAGATCTTGGCTTAAAAGCTTACATATAAGATCCATCTTGTGCAAGAGTTGAAATAGGTACGCTGAGCGTGACCATTATACGCGTCGTATGTTCGGTGAATGGGCCGAAAACATGATTCAGCTTGATCCCCATTTTCAACGCAACATTTTGTTCTCCGATGAGGCTCATTTCTGGTTAAATGGACATGTAAACAAGAAGAATTGCCGAATTTGGAGCGAAGAAAACCCAGAAGCCTTTGTAGAGACGCCCTTATAACCATTACAACTCACTGTTTGGTGTGCTTTATGGGCAGGTGGAATCATCGGCCCGTATTTCTTTAAGGACGATTCCAACTAGAATGTTATCGTCAATGGAGAGCGCTATAGAAACATGATTTCTGACTTCTTCGTTCCTCAGTTGAACGGCATTGACGTGACAGAGCTTTGATTTCAACAAGATGGCGCAAAATGCCACACGGCGCGCGACACCACAATTTATTGCGGGAAACATTTGTTGAGCTCATAATTTCGTGATAGGACCTGTTGCTTAGATTACTTTCTTTGGGGGTATGTGAAGTCACTAGTCTACGCCGATGAACCAGAGATGTTGTTATTCAATCTTATTACGAAAATGGGCCATCTGTAAAAGTAACATTTCGTAAAATTCGCAAATTTTTCGGTCATCATAATTTTTGGATGGTTGGGCAAGTAAGTAAACAAAATTGTCGTTTCTGGGGACTGGAAAAACATACGAGATTCGTGAAAAACTAATGCATTCCAAAAAAGTCACTGTATGGTGCGGATTGTGGGTTAGCCGCATCATTGGTACGTACTTCTTTGAAGTTGAGGCTGAAGAAACAGTTACAGTGAATGGAGAACGTTGCCGCAACATGTTGACGGGCAATTTGTTTTCCAAAATTTAATGAATTGGGTCTGGACGATCTTTGGTTTTAACAGGTTGGTGCTATCGCCCACACAAGCCATTAATCAATCAATTTATTGTATACGGAATTTGAAGATCGCATTATTTCGGTTAGAGGAGAAGAGTATGGTCTATGCCAATAATCGAGCGACAATTCAGAATCTCAAACATAACATCCAAATTGAAATTGCGGCCATTGACCGACTTTAAAATTCTTTAAAAAGTCATCGATAATTTTCATCTTCGGATGGTCATTTGCAATAGAATCCGTGGTGGTCGTATTAGTGACACTGTGTTCCAGCCATAGACCGAACTTTAGTAAACAATAATTAATTTACAATAAATGTGTGTTTAATTTAATGAAACTTCCGCAATAGCTGTTGGCTCACCCTCTTTAATGCTTTCAATAAGAGGCGTCCTGAAGCGATTCCAAAGATATGGAAGTCTGTCACGGTAGCAGAACTCTATGCATTTATGCATTTATAGGAATCATTCGCGAGTTATGGAGTCCAGGAAACTTTCTCTTACATCGCCCAGTAATGGGAGTTAACCGGTTTTGTGCAATATTGCGCTTTATAAAATTTGATGACGCAAATATATAGAGAAATACAGCGGCATCAATCGCAGACATATGGTCAATAATGAACAGCAATCTTGCCACATACTACAATCCGAGTGAATATCTTACAATTGATGAACACTTATTTCCATATTGTGAACGCATGCGCTTCACGCAATATATTCCATCAAAGCCCGCAAAATATGGCCTCAAAGTTTGATGGATATGCGATATCAAAAATGCTTTTCAACTTTATGGACAGATATATACCGACCAAGTCGAGTCCGGTCGAGATACGAGGAAAGGGGAAAGAGTTGTGAAAGACTTGGGTTGCAGATTTCGAAGAAGTGGCCGCAATACGGCATATCTTGGCCAAGATCATGTGGGCACTCTCCCTGGTGAGAACCTAGAAAGGGTTGCAGTGGAAGCTTGAAAGCGAAAAACTGGCCTCATCAGTGGGTGCGACGGTAACGCTCATCACACGGTATAGGGCAGTACCGACATCAACGATAAAGGTGAGTCACTTTTTGATTATATTATAAGTACTAACCCTATTGTTTGCAACATTGGCAATGAGCCCACTTTTATAACAAGAAACCTACAGGAAGCGCTAGACATCATTCTTGTCTCCAACAATATCACTCAAATGCTAACGTACTAGATGGTATCGTCTGAACACTCATTTTCATTCCACAGATACATCCAATTCAGCCTGAGTGATGCTCCTCCCAGCCAACCAGCATTCCGGAATTATTGGAAAACTGATTGGCTAAAATACAGCGGAATACTGTCAGAAACGTTATTCTCTGAACTCTCAAGTCACCTGCGTGACATCAACGAGCTTGATATGAAAGTCAAGGAATTCACCCTGGCTCTCAGTTAGACTATGACTGCTTCCTGCCCTCCTATTCAACCTAGAGGCAAGACAAAGCAGCACGGGTGGACATCAGCACTGTTACCGCTTAGAAACATTTGCACAAAACTTTTCAACCCAGCAAAAAGCATACGAAAAGTGGCTGACTGTGACTCATACAAAGAATCCCTCAAAATATATAGAAAAGAACTGAGGAAGGCAAAGCGACAATCCTGGAAATCATTTTGTGACAAAATTACCTCTGAGGCATCGCGGCTAAGAAAAATCCTCTTTAGAAATCCTATGATGACTTGCTGCTTCAAAAAAACCGATGGCTCTTGAACAACTTCAAGTGATGAATCACTCAATCTGCTACTGGACACTCACTTTCCAGGTAGCTCCCTATTCGTGGCCAGTAGCAACCCAAAGAGGACTACTGCAACCGCGACCAAAATTCATGGTCTGATTACAAAAGACAAACTGGTTTGGGCGCTACATAGCTTCAAACCATACATATCTGCTGGTTTGGATGGTATAGTACCTGCCGAGCTACAAAGGTCCTCAGATATTATTCTGCCTACGCTAGAGAATATCATGAGGAGCTGTGTAGAACTGATCCACATTCCACTGTCATGGAAAGAAGTCAATGCAGTTTTCATTCTAAAAACCGGAAAACGCTCTCGTGTTGTCCCAAAACTCTAGATCGACTAATTGATATCCATATACTCATACGAGCTAAAATTGATCCAAGACTTTTGTCGACGGCACAACATACCTACTGTATGGAAAAGTCGGTAGAAACGGCTCTGCATTTACTGATTAGCCACATCGAACGATCCCTACAATATAGGAAGTACACGGAAGAATCACGGCTGTGCTGTGGGATTGGGTGGGGCTTCTGCTAAAAGACGTGTCAGCGGAGGTATGCCGCAAGGCGGTGTTCTTTCTTCCTTTCTCAGGAACTTAGTGGTTCATGAGCTGCTGATACCTGGAGGCGGGTGGTAGCAGAATAGTTGCCTATGCGGACGACGTTGCTATAGCCGTCTCAGGTAAGCATCTTAATACCATTAAAGAACTCCTTCAACTAAATCTTAACAGATTCACCCGTAGGGCAGATCTCTGTGAATTGGGAGTAAACCCCCATCTTGTGCTCTCTTCCAGGAAATACCAAATTCCAATTATACATAAACGGTACTAGTTTAGTCTTTTCCGATACAGCAAAATATCTGGGTCTCAATTTTGACAGGAAACTAAATTGGAAACCTAACATTAAAGAAAGAGCCAATAAAGCTACAGTAGTTTTATTCTCTTGCAAAAAAAGCCATTGGGAATAAATGGGGCCTTCAACCGCGCATAAACTACCGGCTTTATATCTCGGTCATAAGACTGATATTCACTTACGGGGTTTTCGTCTGGTGGACAGCCTTAGAAAATGCAGTCAAGTGCAGTAGACTAAGCAGAGTCCAAACAACAGCATGTCTATGCATAAGCGGAGCCCTACGCTCTACTCCCTTCGCGTCATTAGATATTCTTTTTCACTTGACACCCCTCGATATCTTCAGAAGGCAAGTAGCTGCGACTGCAGTGAATACACAGTGGAAAAATAATTTATTTGGGCACGATAACATTCTTAATACATTAGGAATCCTCACAGAGAACGTCGAGTACACCATACCTGAACTTTGGTTTGACAATGACGTCCATGTAAGCTTCCTCTCTAGATCCTTCTGGAAGGGAAATGCTTTCATGTATTGACTTGACAATGTATGTAAGACCCATACATTTTTACACAGATGGATCTAAAATCGATAGCAGGGTTGGTGGCGATGTTTTCTCAGATAAGCTCTCCTTCCGCTTTCCAAATCACTGTAGCGTGTTCCAGGCGGAATTTGGGCGATTAAAGAAGCTCTTGGTTCGTGGTTACTAGCCTAAAGCCACGAATGATCGTAGACGTTTAAATAATATGGTAAACAGTATTTTATACGCGATGTTGAAGAGACTTATTCCCCTCCAGTTGGCATTGTTCAGGGACCGGGTAGAAAATGCTGAGGTTCCGTTTATAGGGCATATTTACGCCTGTCCAGATTTTAGAGATGAGTTGATGTACCTAGTCTAGTCATAAATACTGATACAAAGAAAGACTTATGCCAAATGAAGACGCGCTGATATTTTTAAAAACAGATTTATACTTTCTATTTGTCAAATTACAGTTATGGAAGACTATTCGAAATGACCGCTATTTGCCATAAAGCAGGACCTAAGTAATGCTGGCCAATCATTAATCGCATTACGGACCTCATTTGTCATCTCATCAAGTTGTCGACACCGCAGACAAGTGCTCGCTTCAAAGACTCAATATTTCGTTGATGAGTAAAGCAGGTCATTCTTCCCTCTAAAATGGACGACAACTTGTAATCTAAAGGGTTGAAGTCCGGATTACCAGCTGGCCAATCATCCGGTGATATGAAGTGGGGTACATTTCTTTTAAGCTACTCTTGGGTGGTTTTCACCCTGTGGACTGGAGCAGAATCTTATTGGAATGTCCAGTGCTTGTTTCCGAACATTTTTGCGGCTTAGCGGCTTAACGATGTCTTCCAAAAAACAGTGGTTTGGTAAACTTTCGCCGAACTCTTGACTCGTTTTTCACAACAATGAAGGATGGTTAATATATGGTACCTCGCTGCCCACCAAACCATCAAACTTGCGGGATGGTGGCCTCTTTCAACATTTGGAATATGCTGTGAAGCTTCTTTTGATGTTCGATCATTTTGCTTATTAAAAGTTTCTTCGTCGGTGATCAGATTATGTCTGTGAGCATTTTTAATGTACCACCTTAAGAATGCTATTGATTTTTGCTTACGTTTTTACGACCGTCCGTAACCAGGGGAACTGCTTAGGGTGGAGTCGTATCTCCACTCCTGTGGGTACTAGTTATCAATGACAATGGGTATAAGTGCCACTGCATACGCAGATGACGTGGTTATAATAGTGTAGGGTAAATACTTAAATATTTCAAGCAAAGTTATGGAGGTTGCCCTGAAGAGGATCAGCACTTTGGCGAAAAGCTGTGGTCTCAATGCCAACCTCTCCAAAACGGAATTGGTTCTTTTTACCAGAAAGTACAAGACGCCGCAATTCAAACTCCCAAAACTCAACGGAGTGGAACTGTCCCTTTCGGACAGCGCGAAGTATCTGGGTGTGATTCTGGACAAAAAACTGAATTGGAATCTTAATGTAGCAGAAAGAACCAATAGGAAAAATTTGGGGCTTAAGACCTGCTATGGCGTACTGGCTGTATACGGTGGTGGTAAGACCCATACTTACATACGGCGCACTAGTATGGTGGAAAGCAACAAACCATTCACGAAAAATTAGCGGCGGTTCAAAGAACGGCTTCCATTGTCGTTAAATATGTGCTCCGTACTACCCCTACGGCAGCATTGAACACTTTTTTGAACCTAACACCGCTTGATTTACGAGTACAGTTCAAAAAATTTTCTGGCAACAGTGCGATACGACTCACTAATCTGGGTTACTTCAAGAGTAGTTTCGGACATGGCACGGTCCTAACGGAGCTACTGCCAAACAATCCAATTCTATCGGATGAAATACCTTCCTTGGTCGACTTCGACATCCCGTACGATATAATTTATCTGGAGAGGGAGGATTGGGAAAAAATGCAATAACCAGGTCGAATGGAATTGCAATTTTCACAGATGGCTCAAACACTGAGGAAGGACATCAGTAGTCTATAAGACAGAGGTTCTGGCTGTCCTCAGGGCGACTGAGCTAATGCAGATGGAATCGGTATCCCAAAGAGATATCGCTATCTACATCGATAGCCAGGCCGCACTCAAGGCAATGGAATCAACCAACGTCAACTCTGATATAGTCAGGGGCTGTTGCACAGTGCTTAAGGCAATATGCAGTCAGAACCGGGTAAGACTGCGGTGGGTGCCAGGACACTGCACCGATATTAAAGGAAATAAACAAGCGGACGAGCTTGTAAGAAAAGGAGAGCTACTCGACAATAGTGAAGTTGCCAACAACAAATCACCCCTCTGCATAATGAGGCGCACTATCGAGGAAAAAATTACAAAGACTGCCAACTGCCAACTTCAAGTCTTGAAGGACACAGGGTATCCAAGGAAGTTAATAAAATTAAACAGGGATAAGATTAGGACAGTAATAGGAATCCTGAGAGGACACTGTCTCCTGCGGCAACACGCAAAGAGACTCAAATTATCAGATACAGATATCTGCAGAGTCTGCAGTGATGTGCAAGCTGTTGAGGACATAACACACACACTGTGCGGATGCGAGGCAAATATCGGGTAGTCAAACAAAATTTTTAGGGAAATACTTTTTTGAAAACTTAGAGGAAATAGGCGGCACGAACTTAAAAGGCCTTCCTGGCTTTTGCAAGAAAATTTGGTGTTTCACCAGAGCAATTGTTTAGGTTTTTCCCATTTGAAGACAAATTCAGGTGGTTCCACAGGGATCGCGATGGACCCGTTTTGGTGCCTGGTGTCTGTGTGATGGCATATCTATCACACCCCTGTTTAACCTACCAACGCCACTGTCAGCAGGTGTCCAGTGAGTCTTTTGTAGACACTAGATGCCAAGTCTTTTTTGATGATGCGAGACATGGATTTTTGCGAAACGTTCACTTCCCGTGACAAGATCCACTGCTTTTTCAGAGCTTTGTGTCTGATTCGAACTTACACGGCTCACAGTGCTGGATCTTTGACGGTCGCGTACTCCACCTGTATCCTCGAATTAATTTAATAGTACGATCAACAAAAGCGGTCGCAAGGTCTGAAAGATATGACCTTTTGATATTTTACGCTTGCATAAGCGAACATAACGAGACGATTTTCGATGTCACCCCATTCCATGATTGTAAACGCCTAAACTCAAAACCATTTCTGCGACAAAGAAGCATAAAAGCAAAGGCTTAAATAACGGTTAACATGAAAAGAGTGCAACTAATACTTTATTTAAAATGTTTGCAACAAGAGTTGTATCAATATTTATGACTAGACTAGGTACATATGTTCCGCAACACATACGAGTATCATCACTTGCTGCTATAAACAGTTCGGCAGTTAGGCCATCGGATCCAGCAGCTTTATTAGACTTAAGCTAAGTAATTGCTGTCCTGACTTGCTCTTGGTCGGGTGGACAGAAATGTTGTTCAGGTTTCCGTCTCCATCCTTGCAGATTTTTTGGTAAAACTTCCGAACTTCATTCTTCCGGTGGCACCTCTGTACATCAGCTGTTTTTCCATGTTTGCCTGTCTGCGTTCGTCATCGAACCATCGATTATTTTGTTGAGCAGCCAGAGAGGGCCTCTCTGATTGCTCTTTAGTAATGATGGTGTTCTGCTGGGCTAGGGGAAATTCGACCGAAAAAGACCCTAGCGGTCTCTTGCGGTTGTAGCCGTTTGACGTTGAACTTCGATGGTTTTGGGCTGTTAAGGATATCCGCATCTATACCTTTGCTAGAACAAGATAGTGGCCGGAGTCGATGATAGCTTCTTGGAAAGATATTGGAGGAGTGCGGTGTGCGTCGATCGACATGTGATCAATTTAGTTGGCGGTTTGTTAATCTGGAGACTGCCAGGCCCCTTTATGGAAATTAAGGTGTGGAAACTTATGCTGGCTATATTCACATTATGTCCTGCCGTAAAATCAATGAGTCTGTGTCCGATTCCGAAGTTGGTGACGTGGAGGATGTACTTCTCAGTATATTACCAAAGATGCCCCCCTCGTCTAGATTGGCGTTATAATTACAAAGGATTTTCAAGTTACACTTAGGGCATTGCTCGTGGGTTTGGTCGAGTAGCTTATAGAAACATTCCTTGGCAGCATCGTCTTTTTCTTCTGTGGTGGTGTGAGCTCATATCCGGACTAATGATTGCGTATTAAACCTTGATGTGAGTTGTTAAAATACATTTGCTCACAAATCTGCATCCAAGTAGACGTTTCTTCTTTTCTTTTTTCATCTTTCACTGTGGTATACCACCTTGATTATTCAGAAAATTAAAAATACAAGTTTATTCATCTAAATCTATATTGACCCCTTCAAAGTAATCCTCATCGACTGCAACACAATTATGCCAGCGCTTGATCCAATCCTCGAAACATTTTTTATATTCAGTTTTCGGTATGTCCATCAGTGCTTACTGCGATTTTTCCATTACTTCCTCTCGGCTGCTGAAACGCGTTCCCCGTAGTGGTTTTTTAACTCGATTGAACAGAAAGAAGTCACAGGGAGCCAAATCAGGTGAATTCGGTGGCTGTTGGATGATATTTGTTGCATTTTTCGTTAAAAAATTACGAATAATGATGGCACTGTACGGCGGTGCGTTATTATGGTGCAAAATCCACGAGTTATCTGCCCACAATTCTGGTCTCTTTCGGCGAATTGCTTCACGCAAACGTCTCATAACGCTCAAATAATACTCTGGCCGGCCTCCTGGCAAAAATTCATGATGCACTACACCGTTGTAATCCATGAAAACCGTGAGCATTGCCTTCTTTTTTGACTGAAAACGACATGGTTTTTTTGGTCTCGGCTCATTTGGTGAACGCCATTCACTTGCCTGATGTCTGGATTGCGTGTCGTACTCATAAACAAAAGTCTCGTCTCCAGTAATGATCGTTTTGATGACTGTGGGATCGGATTCATCCTCACAAATCAACTATTTTGCGACGTCAACACGGTCTCTTTTTTACATCAAATTGAGGTCTTTTGTCACCAACTTTTCTGCTACACGACGGAAACCCGGAAACCCAAATCATTAACCAAAATGTCTTGGACGGATCCATAGGCAAAGTTCAGGTCCTCCGCTATCTCTCTGATGGTTAATTTGCGGTTATTGACCAACATTTCTTTTACTCGTACTTCATCAATGTTTTCGGCGGTTTTCGATGTCCATGTCGATGGTCTGCCACTGTTTTCTTTAGAGAATCGTTGCCGAAACATTTTTTCATATTTACAACTTTCGCGTACCATTAAATCCGTTTTTTACGCAAAATTTAATACGAGTACAAGTTTGTTGTTGCAAATTTAAATCCATTTCTAAAATTGTAAAAAAATCGCCAACACACACAGAGATGACGCTAAGATTTAGAGGGAATGTCAACAACAGATTTACCAACTTAACAAAAAAAAAAACAGAACTCAAATCGAAACAATAGGAGCGCCACACGGTGGGTGTGGTGCGGGAACTTTTTGGTCAAGGTGGTATTTCACAATTTTTGATCCTGCTTTTGTTCGACCCATCCTGCAGCACTTCGCAGATGTTGACGATATCTGCTTTATAGCAGTCCAGAGCCTGCGCTAGTTTTTCTATTGCATGCGATCTGTTCAGAGTCCGTAGATTACATGTGGAGACAATTTGCCATAAATCCGCAATTTCATCTGCCATATACCCTCCTACTTTAGTCGTTTCTGACAGGACATATACATAATAGTTTTGCTAGCATGCTATTTTCAGTTGGAGGAGAGCAGTGCCCGGTGGCGACCGCTATGACCTAAAATCAGAACAATTGATGTGTAGCTATAGTTGAAGCACTGGGCATCGCTAGGTTGATGCCGCTTAGTCTCTACCCCCTACAGAACCCAGCCAGGAAAGTAAGAATTACATTTGAAAATAGCTACTGCTCTAATTTGGCAAAAGTAGCGATTTTAGAACTCCTAACTCAGAGAATAAAAAGCACTCTTGACAAGACGGAAATCTTTTCAGCTTAGTTATACATATGTATGATGCCCAGTTCTGTGCTTTAGATAGAGGCACGTCGAATAAATGGACAATCAGAACGAGTACCCTACGAAAATGTCATCTGAATCAATTGTATTACGAGTACATTGACTGAGAGTGAAATGTTGGTCTCTCTCGCCATTTTTGATTCCGTGAAATGATTTTTCCACATTTTGGAGCTATGTGTCTACTACGAGGTTTGCTTCATTATATCTATTGGCTTCTTTCGATGTAACCCAACTGTTGTCATGATCTCTCAATACCTTTTATCTCAGCCTTTCCGCACCTCTTATTCTTATTCGAAAAAAGCGTTGATCTTCTTCTTGTTTTTGTTGCGGCGTCCCCAAACAACTATAGTCCTTGTTTAGCTGCGTTCTCAATGGTTTTTTACCTCGAACCAGAGGTTTCGCGGCGGCCTTTAACTGGAATCCATAACCTCTGCTGCGGGGTTTCTAGTGGTCTCCCGGGCTCGCATTTTTCGTGGAGAGAATCGCTCGAAAGCTTGAATCAGACTTCTAAAGACATGCCGATCCTAATGTGGCAAATTTTGTTGACTATCTGCTGATCCTCATCTCCAGAGTAGAATGTACCCTTGTTAACTTTAAGATTAGGAAACCGTTGGATTGCCATATAGTCTAAGTTCATTTATCCATTTTGTCATTGTGAGACCTTACCTTTACATTCTTCTTTCGTATTTTGGGGTTACTTCCCACACGCAGGTCGGAAACTCATGGTCCTTGCACTTATGTTCGTCAACATAGAATTTGTGTATTTTTCTGTTATTCTGCAGCAGTTCCCGACACTCTAAAGTGTCCTTGAATAAAATCCACGTTTATTGAAATCTGTTAAGTATCTTTTCTGTCCGATCGTAACTATGTGCAATGTACCTCAGGAATGTCGCACAAATGCTATTTCGAAACATTTCAGTGGACTATCCGGTAATAACTATGCAACGTAGGTTGTTAAGGATACGCGGAAAAAGTCCTCTCCTATCACATGAACGACAACCAGGAAAGTAAAAAAAACATCCATCAAAGCGTTAGATTCGCAGATGCTGCTGGTGATGCTATCTCTTCTGACTACGTCACGGATGAACAAATGATTAATGCGTGCAAGTTACACAAAGACAAAACACTCTGTTGCAAGTATGTACTCTAAAATAGCCGAAATACTATGCGATCCAACGTGCAAGTAATTAAGACTAAATTAAGACAAAATTACAACTAAACCACAAGCACAACAACCCGTCTAAACACAATAAACCCAGTGAATGTATAATAACGAATTTTGTAATTACAGTCTGATATGAGGAACAAAGTAACGAAGTAAACCGGCTGCCACCACCACTCCATAAAGTCCATATTTTTGCTTCGGTGTGCTTCTTTTTGGGTAAACACTTCCTTTAGCCGTCCACCAAAACTGGATTCAATGGTCAGTTCCCCGATGAGTGAACCCCGATTCCAAGTGTTTTGTTGCATGAATTTAATTTGCTCTTCCAGGCAAAGCAAACAGACGGACATACATACACAGGCACAACATGTCTATGAGGAGTTGAAATGAAATGAAACATTTTGCTGGCACTTTCATTGGAGGAGATGGGTATTCAAGAGCATGGTCGGCTAGTTCTTCTCCCATTCGAGAGGCGTCACAATCAGGTTCCGTCTATTCGATCATGTGTGCTTGTTACCTATAAAACGCGGCTTAGATGCAACATTGGCAGCATTAGCAAAAGTGACTTCGGTGCAAATCTAACAATGAATCCAAATATGCTAGTACTGTCAGTTGTTTCTATCATTGGTGAGTCCTTTAAATTGTCTCCTAATCTGTTGTGCCACTGATGAGTGAATTACTTTTTATACTTTCAGCTTTGACGATACTCGTAGGTGCTGAGGGTGCATTGAGCAAGAGGAATGGATACGAGTACAAACAATCGGGTGGTGGTGGTGGTGGTGGTGGTGGTCATTTGGAACCATCAAAAGCCGAATCAAAGCAGGAGTACTACGAATATAGACAAGTATCCCATCCATCATCGGGTTCTTCCGGTAAAATCAGCGGCTACAGCATCGGAAGTGGTTTAAGGTCTATAGCACAAGGATCAGCGAATCAGGCGCATAGTGCTGTGGCCAATCAACATGCTGCAGCTAAGCAAGCGGCTTTTATTGCCAAAAATACACTAGCTCAGGCTGCAGTACAGGCAGCTGCCACGGCACAAGCTGCCTTAGCTGGAAAACAAGTTATCTTACAGGAACTGGAGCAACAATCATCGGAAGCACATCGATCTTTGGCTAGAGAGTTGGAACAATTACAATCGGCGAAAGTCGCTACCAAATTAGCTCAACAAACAGCTCAGGTGGCCAGCAATCATGTTTCGATATTGGTGTCTGCAGTTAATGATGCAAAATCAGTAGCTGAGTATGCAGAGAAGGCAGCTGCTGAGGTCGCTAATCAACTGGCTTCACAGTCATCGATGGTAGGTCAGGCGAAATCTCGCCTTGATAGTCTGGAAGAGCAACTAAAGGATGCCAGAGTGGATTATGAGGCTACAAAGGAGGCTGCTTTGAAGGCTTCATCATCGGCGTCTGAGGCGCAGGCCAATGCATCACAAGCTGGAGCACGAGCTACAATTGAATTGCATGAGAGCGTCAATAATAACGATCATGGCGGAAATGCCTATGACCATTCGGATCATGCTCAGCAGAATGAACACGAAACGATTGTGATATCCCATGGACATGGTTCAAGTGGTCATTAATGAGAAGGATGCAGGGTGCAGGGTGATTATACATATACTCGTATGGCATACAGTGATTTTATTTTATATTTTTTAGCTTTTTATATAAACTTATGAGTTAAAGACTTTAGAGGCAATATATATAATTGACTTCTTGCTGTTGACATTTAGTTTCTTCTTTTATTGGTTAACGGGTCGGATATCAGAAAACCGTTTTTTTTTTTTATTTCGAAAAACAATGCAGACCTTTTTAGGTCTTCCAGAAAAAGGAAATGCATTCCATAAAAATATGAGAGATGTGAATAACTTGGCTGTTAGGTCAGGCTTAGACTAAGGATGGAAACCGACAAATCTTACTCAAAGTACTGGTCCAGTGCGAAATTGTAGTAGAAAACTAGGCGACGGAAAGTAGGGCTTGAGGCTATCGTAGGTACAATAGTACGCCTGGGAAATACATTTTAGGTAAAACTCCACCGGAAATGGAGTGAACTGGTTTCAGAACTACGATCAAGTCGTCGTGTTTGACATCTCCATTTACAGAGACTGAAATTGTCGACTTACGAGTATATTATCCAGAAGATATATTTGTATCTTGTGGTGATTAAAAATTTGACATCACGTTCATAGGTAACCGTTTCCAACTGCTTGGCGTCCGAAAGGTATGATGTCAACCAGAGATGTTGAACGAAATTATTCAAAGGGCAGGTCTACCAAAACTGAGAGAAACAGGTGACATTCAGTCTGGTGTCCTGATTTTGGACGGTAAGGATAGTCACTGAACGGCATCAGCCTGGATCAACGCTCCATCTATGAAAACACATAAACAGATCAATTGTGCGTTCCTCCTACTGATCTCGTCAAAATGGGCTTGACTTGCTAAAGTTATAAGAGCGAGTGTTGAATACGAAAAAGATCAAGACTAGGAGGTCCTATCAGAGAACACTACGGCAGTGATATCAACAGTCAGTTTGACAGGTCCTTTCATGAGTTACATAGACGTATTTGCAGCTGTTGTCAATAAGAATTTGTCTGCAGTAGTCGAGTTGTTGGAATAAAAATCTTGATGGGATGAAGCAGCTCTCTGTGTCTAGCATATCTGACCAATCTTTCTAAGGAGTCCCAAAAAAAGCGTAGCTCTCCAGTTTGAGGGTTTACACGGCCGCGTAAAAATTCTACTGTTGTGACGCAATCAAAAGCCTCAGATATGGACGGAATTACATTTGGACGACTCTATACATCATGAAAGGACAACGGCGTTTGGATCTCCACATGGAATGTTTAGGCCTTGAATAGGCAACGCGCAGCTAGATAACTATCTTAGGCTTCTTATCGTCATCTAGGAAGTTCCGGCGACGGGATAGGTGTCTACAGGGAACAGAGCACCATCCATAATTTTGGATTTGCTGTATCTCGCAGACTGACATCAACACCAACATCAGCCTGATATGCGCTTTCGTCCTCATAAAAGAAATTGACTCTGCTGGTAAAGCTTCTCAACAGAGCCTACGAGCAATGCCCTATGTACAATATATGGAATTAAAATCACTTTGAGTGGTTTTACCGCCAAAAACAGGAAAAGAGGACATCTTTCATAGAACAGCCTGTATAAGGCATATGCCTAAAGTTTAGCTTACAAAATAATATCTTGGAATACACCTTGTAATGAACGAACATCTTTGATCAAACTTAATTTCAGCTATCAATCTTTTAAAAATAAGTTTTATAGCTCTTAATACGACATCTAAACGTGATGCTTAGAGAGTGTAGTAAACGGGAGGGAGACAGCTGAGGCAGACCATTCTTTTCAGTCTGCAAGAACAAGAGTGACGTATTTACTTGAAGGCTGGTTCCACCAGACAATTGCCCCAAGGCCACAATTGGTTTTAGCATAGTCATGTTGATCTAAAGACTATTGCCTATGATAAGTCGCATGTCTTGCCGTAACCTCATTTATACAGACGGCGAGCCAACAGCGCCTTGGAGGTTTGTGCTCTGAAAAATTAGAACGGCACCTAAACATTTAGTTTCGTTGAGGAAACGGGTGGTGATGCCTTTAAATAAGATGAGCCAGACTAGTCAGCTCATTTGAGGTTGAGAGGGTCTTACGGTCAGCCCATTTATATGTAGTGAATCAATTTCTGATCATGTCAAGGGTTATCTAGGTCTTAGAGCAAACCGTCGGAAGCCGTGATCCGACATTAGGTATAGCTGCTTCATCTACATATGAGCGTGGACACTGGATCAGTTAAGAAAAGAGTTGACCAACATGTACATAGCAGTGGCTATAAGAAGAGGGTACTCTTTCTGTTCATCAGGGATTTGGTAGCGTAGCAGTGAAGGCCCCCTTCCGAATTGTCAGCAAATGATCTTTATCTTTATGTAGCATAACTGGATGCATGCCATCGATGCTAGATGACTGGAAGTCATCAAGGGATGTAAGAACGGCCACAAGTGATGACTGATACGATCTAGTGAACTGTGTTACTCATCCCGCTTGCAGCTTTAGTGATATGAGCTCGTTGTTAGCTGGCTCTGATCGGGAAGTGAATTTCAAACATGATACGGGGAGTATCTGCTTTCGATTTAGTATAGGCCGCAATCCGATTTTCTATGTGTCTGTCTAATTTGGCTCTTTTCATGACTTTGATCAGTCTGGATGATTCGACCTTTTCGTAAGAATTCTTATAAGCAGCATTCTTCAGAATCCGAATTAGTTTCTTATGTATTCGTTGCTTCGAGTTGTGAAGATTCTAGTCTTCCTTATTCTTAAATGGCCTACTTAGAAGTTTTCGGGGTTACTTATATATGTAGTCGCTGCAAATCTACATTCCTCGGGTTCGAAACATTTCGTGAGATTCTGAAAAAATTCCTCTAACTTCTGGCTCATTTAGGCGAAGCATTAAAGAATTTATCGAGCTCTCCTTAAAACGTACTCAATTGGTTCCTCCTCCTCAACAAGGCCGAAACTTCGATTTTCAATTCGATGAATCTATGATATGACGTGGAAGTCTTTTCAGTGGGTAATTTCTTTAGCATTAAATTGATTCTTTGCTATAATATCTTGCTTTTGTAACAAAAATTGGCTGAGAGTCAACACTGTTGACTTCCAAGGCACCAGATAATATGAAGCCCAGGAAATGCATTCATTTACTACTGCCCCAAAAAATATTCTGAGTATTAGCATCGAAGTATTTGATAAGTCGCGTCTTTCTGGAATCACATTACCCGATGAGTTCGCTTAGTGCCGTTGGTGCTGATGGTGGTACAGAATCGTAGGGAAAATAAGCAAGAGCAACGACGAATTTGAACCGTTCTCCGCATTATGACCGCAACATCTTGATTGTTTAGATGGTGAGGAAAGACAAGTTCTTGGTTTTGGCGATCATGAGACCCTTGAACATTCAAAACCACAGATGCGGTTTTTCCACACACATGGTTCTTGAATACTCGTAGATATAATGTGAGGTCTTTAGGTATAGTTGTTTTTGATGCCTGAACTCCATCCTTCTTCATTCTTACTCATGTGTAGATGGCGTTGGCTACGCATAGATAACTGTTGGTACTATCTAATCATTCCCGGAGGCCTACTGCTGATGGTCCTTGTAAAGATGGAGCATTTAAGATTTTTCCCAAATGTTCGGCGCAGATTAGTCTTTTATTTTCAAAGCGATTGATGAGGATTTTGACAGCGGCGTAATGCGCTACCTCCTGTCGATGATTTCATATACTGGAACTTTGTGGCGTTATTTAGGGAAGGATTGGAGTGGAATTAACATTCTTTAATCTCGCCTGAAAACAGAGGTAGGTTCATCTTTGGCAATTTCAGTTGTTCAGCAGTATTATTTCGCGATGACTCATCTTTCGTTGTCTTAAGTTCTTGAAGTTTTGGTGACATTTGAGGATGGTTATCATAAAAGAGCTCTACTTATTGGGCGCGAACAGCTTTATCTTCCTTTGATTCTTCCGCATAGACCGCAATTATCTTTTCTTGAACTTTTTCTAAGAAATTAAAGCTTGCATCGAGAGCAGAAATTCTCAGCGTCCTTGCGTTGAACCTTTCACGCTTCCATTCTCCTGGACTCCATGGTTGGCTCTGCGTCCGGCATACTACACGGGTTGCTAAATCTTTTTTTAAAGACTGTCCTGACGTTTCAGCAAAAAACAATTAGATATATTACTTGAGAAATCACGTCGCCATGAATTCACTAAGTGGCGGGCTTTACCCCCTGAACTCCATCATTCTTCATTCTTACCCATATGTAGATGGCGCTGGCTACGTTAACTTTTATATATTGTACTTCAAACTTTTATATGGCATAACAGTGGAATTTTGTATTTTTTTATTGCTACAAGGTTGGCAACTATAAGGAGTAAATAAAATGGATTACTTGTTATATTGCATTTGAACCATCCATTTCTAGGTGCTTTTTTTAAAACCAGTTTTCTTTCCAAAATCCATAGAAGTCGCCACTTAATGAATTCATGAGGTTTTGTATTCACCTCGGGAAGCCTCCTACATAAGGTTGCACTTGAAAATATGCAATTCTAAGGTGCGCATGCACGTAAATCGTAGCTATATTGAACGGTCTTGAAAGAAGCTTTGTCTAGGCCCACAACGAAAGGAAGCCTACCTTGTTTTCCGACTTTTTCCATCTGTTAGACTAGATTTTCCACCTTTCAGTGTTCAGCCCAGGGTTCTGGTTATGAAGACGCATCAACAAACCTTTCGTTTTTTGAAGTTGCCCCCGGAGACCAGATTCCAGAAGATGACGCGTGTCAGCTTCGGTGGCCCGAAAACCTCGGAAAATTCCTTGCTTATCCATTGAAGAGCTGTATCCGTAATGTAATATTGATTCTACATTGGACCTGAAGAGTGTTAGCTTGGTTTTTGTGCTGAAAACATTGCTTTTCCAAATTGTTGATAGCATTCAAAACGCAGTTTTAGCTTTCCCGATTCTTCTGCCCACATCGAATTCAATGCCACCGTCGGCCGAGACGATGCTTACTAAATATAGAAAATTTCCCACTTTCTCGACCTGTTGTCCGGCAATGTTGTGTTGAGCGTTAGAGTTTGAAATGCTCAGGGCTTTTTTCCCGCATTTATATTAAGCTCTGCTTTATTTGCCTCAGCTTGCAGGAGGCAAATATCGTCATCATAGTCCAGATGTTTGAGGTAAGAAGTCATTGTATCTCAATTCTTGGTTTCTTTCAGTACATCGCTGATGATTACTAGGATAGGAATAGCAACGGTGAAAGTATACAGCCTTGGCGTACTCCACTATGGACAGTAGATATAGGTAGACCTGAACTGAATACATTGCCCAATGATGATCCGCAAGGTATTGATGTGATTTAGGGAAATGTACACACCCCTAAAACCCGCCAGTTTGGCATCAAGTGTTGAGTCTAGATGCTCTCTTATCCGCTCTAGAACTATCTTAGCTATTATCTTGGCTACGGCTGGGAGAACGCATATTCCTCTCCGATTCCCACATTCCATAAAATTACCCTTCTTTGTAAGCTTGATGATCATCCTTGTTTTACACTCCTCCGGGAACCGCTCATTTTGGGAAATGAGGAAATGAGTTGGAGTAACTCTACCGATGTAGTTGGCGCCTCTTGAAAAAGCTCGGCAGGGATACCATCAATTTCTTTATTTCTTTTGAGGGATCTAATAGCGGCTGCTATTTCTGTTGGGAAGTCCGGTTCGAATTCTGGAATTTGTTGCTGCGGCATACTCGTTGGAGTTTGGGACTATGACGTTGCCGGCTAAATTATTTAGTATCTATGCCAAGTGTTCCCTCTTCCTGTTAAGCTGATCCTCATCCGAAATCAGCAGACTGTCATCTAAACTTTTCACTGGATGTTGTTTAAAATTTCGACCACTAGTAAGTTTTTCTGTGATGCTGTAGACGGTCCTGTTGTCACACCTCCTAGCTGTTTCTTCAGCCTTCGAGGGCACTTGTCATGTCTGACACTACGATGCAGTTCCTTCCTCTTCACACGATATTTGGCTTCTAGCTTGGGTTTCCCTACTGCTGATGTCTCTGCAATCCGAGCCTTAAGTGAAATGCGTTCTTCGAGCCGTCTCCAGGTACTCGTATCTGCTGGTAAACATGTACTGTACCCTAGATACAAAAACATTTTTCACAGCAATCCAATGATCGTCCATGTCTTGATGAATTGAGCTTCTGGTTGTTTCTACGTTTGTGGAAAGATAATCCCTGAATTGTTGGCGCACTAGGGGATCCCGAAATCTGTCGGTATTGTACCTCTGTAAATCGAAGTAAGTTTGAACAGTTGCAGGACCCTTATAGATAAGCCAGACTTGCCCTATTTAGCATTTCGGGAATTTCTAAAAGTTAAATTTTCCCGGTACATCCAAATTCCTTCTACCCGAAATGTAACCTTTGCTAGTCGCAGAACCAGTTTGAGCCGAACCTTGTGACTTGTGCCACCTTGAATGTTTCACAGGGTGGTTTTGATCTCGCCACCACGAACTAGAAAAAGGAGAAGTGCGAGAAGCTTTTTTCCGCTTGGCCTTGTTCGAGATTTATGTAAGAAAGGTTGTAGTTTCAGGCCGCATTAGGTGTCATTTCCGCCGATCCATTTCTCTTTTCTGCTGCCACTGGAGTAGTTAGACTTTTAGCACTTTGACAGTACCTTCAGTCCCTTTTGCACGGTTCATTTTTCTGATTTCTTTTTCTACTCAAACATCCCTTAGACGGTGGTCTTGTAGAGCGTGCCTCTTCTTGAGACCTTTGATCGTTTCGGTTTCCCGGGACATGCCGTTAAGAGCAGGAATTTGACCAATTCACTTCCAATACCCTCTCCACCGTTTCAGGCCAATCTATTCAATGTTTTGTAGGAAAGCCCGTGAGAGTCGTCGGAATAGAAAGATCTATCAGCTCTTGCGTCAGTCCCTGAACCCACGGGGTTTTCTTTTAAACCTTCAAAGTTACTTATTTCTTGGAAGTTCTCATGGCAAACCATAGATTCATCGTATTCGGAGCTCGGAACCCGAATTTTACTGTGAACATCGAGAAAAATGTTCATCCTGAGCAAAAGTGAATGCCTTTGATTTATCTGTCTGAAGTCGAGCACATTTTCAAAAATATTGTTCACCTAATTTTTGCTATAACTACAAATCCTTGATTAACTAAAAAATGCACTCAAAATGGTGTCAATCTCATAAATGCAAGAGATTTCCTAGAAATCCTGTAAGCTATCAAATACATGCGAGAATCTTTCGGAAATGTCACCCAGTAAGGAAGGAAAACGCCTTAAAAATAAGATCTACAATCTGGCAGGACATAGTAAATGAAGACAAAGAAATCGAGGTCTACATTGAGAAGGAGAAAAGAAAGAACGTCCCGACTTTTGAATGTACCTCCAACTACGTAAAGCAGGAGCTCTATCCAATACTCATACTCATACCGGCTTTCGAGAAAGTTTGTGCTATTATTTTGAGAAAGGACATTCTAAATGAAAATGTTCGATTCTTTAATTTTATCGATAGGCTAGCCGAAGTACTTCACAACACCAACCCAGTCCGGAAGAATGAAAAGTGGATGTCGATACATCTTGTGTACATGAATTGGTGCTATAGATATGAAACGAGGGCTAACATAGTTTTGCTGACAATTTTTTCTACAATATTTCCCAGCGATCGTCCTTGGTATCCATATTTTTGGTTTCTTACTCCAGATGAAGCTGCGATAAAAATGCAAACAATGGTTAGGGGATTTATGGTACGACGGAGGTATAACTTGACAGAAATGAAGGTAAAAAGGTCTGCTGGTTCCATTGTAAACGAAAATTTAGTCTCTTTATTTTCAGGAGGAACGAAAGAAAGTTTTGGAGCGCATTGAAAAGCAGATGGCATGTTATAATGCTTGTAAAGATGATATTCAAAAAAGCTGACAGCTACCGAGTTTGCTCAGGTCCTGTTTAAAAGGCATTCGTGGTTCATTATCGAGAGTTTCTATGTTTTCAGGAAAGCCTGGACTGGATATTTTTTGGGGAGGAGGTCTCTTTCTTATTTATTAATGGTAATCAATAATTTCTTGCCTGGAGCAGTTGTGTCCATTCGCCTTGCCTCCTCCTTCATCATATCCACATCCACAAGTTTTTGGACAGTCTGAAGTAGCATCTGTAGCCAAGGTTGAATTCTTCTTTCCTCTACTGCGTTGTACCTTCGTGTTGGATTCGAAAATTCTGAGGAGCGAGAGTATTGGTTTCTATTCGATCTACATAGCCATCTCAGGCTATGATTAGATCGATGTCGCTCGTATGGTTTATCGTAGAACCTTCTCCAACGAATTTTTCTCTTGATACTACTGAGGATATCTTCCTCCGATTTCGATAGAGTCCATGCTTCAGCGCCATAAAGTAGGGCTGGGATGATCAATTTCTTATATAGAGTCTCCTTAATTTTTTGGGATAGGGCCTTACTACTCAATTGCCTTCTTAGCTCAAAGAAACCGCGATTAGCAAAAGTGATCCTTCGTTTAATTTCTGCTGAGGCTTTGTTGGCAGAACTGATAACAGAGCCAGAATAGATTAAGTCCAGTACTATCTCGAATTTATAGCTATCGACGGTGACGTTATCTCTTCTTGTTGACAGCACATACTTGGTTTTGTTAGCTTCTGTTTCAATACCAGCGAACGAACCAGTGATTGCCTGCTGAATCCTGCCAATTATGTCAATACCATCGGCGTATAGTAGTTTCACAGACTTTTGAAAAAATGTGCCTCTGGAGCTGGCTTGTGCACTTCGCATAATACCTACTATGAAGTATGTTGTCATAGAGGGCGGGCCCCGGCCCAATTATCAAGGCTTCGCCCATCAATGACGTTGTCTAATAAAAAGCGGGGGCAGAGCATACGAGGGCGGGTCAATAAGTCCGTGACTTTGATTAAAACACAGATTTTTTGATAAAAAAATAATTTTATTTTTCAACGTAGTCTCCCTTGAGCTCTATACACTTTGTCCAACGCTTCTCCAATTTTTTTATCCCTTCCAAAAAAAATGATTTGTCGAGGTCCTCAAAATGACGAGATGACTTCATCATTGGAGTCAAATCTTTTTCCACCAAGCCATTTCTTCAGGTTTGGGAACAAGAAGTAGTCGCTCGGAGCCAAATCTGGAGAATAGGGTGGATGAGGGAGCAATTCATAGCCCAATTCATGGATTTTTGCCATGGCAACTGCACATGTGTGCACCCTTGCATTGTCTTGGTGGAAAAGAACTTTTTTCTTGGCCAAATGAGGTCGTTTTTTTTTCAAATCGTCATTCAATCGGTCCAATAAGTTGGCATAATATTCCCCATTGATTGTTCTTCCCTTTTGAAGGTAGTCAATGTGGATTATCCCGCGTGCATCCCAAAAAACAGTCGCCATAACTTTATTGGCTGACAAACCCACCTTGGCCTTCTTTGGCGCCGATTCACCCTTAGAAACTGTTGTTTGTTCTCTGGTGTGTTGTGATGGATCCATGTTTCGTCCACGGTTACAAAACGGCGCAAAAACTCCTCCATATTGCGATTAAACAACGCCAAACCTTCCTGTGAAGTTGTTACACGATTGCGTTTGTGGTCGACTGTGAGCAAACGCGGCACCCATCTTGCGGAAAGCTTTCTCATGCCCAAGTGATCATTCAAAATTGAAACCACTGAGCCATGCGAGATCCCTACGGCTTCCACAATCTCTCGCACTTTCAATCTTCGGTCGGCCAACACCATATCGTGAATTTTTTCGATTGTTTCGGGTGTAGAGACCTCAACTGGGCGTCCAGGAGGTTCGGCATCTTCAGTGCTTGTACGGCCACAACGAAATTCAGTAAACCACTTTTTTACCATTGAAATCGATGGTGCAGTATTTATCAGGCTTAGCCTTGGTCTCGGTAATGGTTTTTTTTCGCAAGAAATAATGCTTAATAAGCACACGAAATTCGCTTTTTTCCATTTTCTCCTCAAATTAGTGAGTAGTCTGATAAAAATAGCTGTCAAACACAAACTAACTGACGCAACAAGTTTAAATTTTGACAGGAGTCAACTGACAGATGCCTGTTGACAGGAGCAGTGTTGCTGTTTCAGTAAAGAGGTCAGAAATTCAAAAATGCACGGAATTATTGACCCGCCCTCGTATTACTGGTTTTCTCGTAAAATTCTTCAGATAACGCCTCTGAAGGTTGCTACGATTTGACTAGTTACAAGTTGCCGGTCATAGGTCTTGTTTGCGGCTGGACCACCGGTCCATACCAGGACTTAAATCACGGTACCATGGGAGTCAGGAGCCCCCCGGATTTCGGTCCGGGCCTGACTTGTTAGAGGTAGGCCCCCTTGTGGGAGCGTCATGGTGGCTGTGGTTTAAACCAAAATCGCGGGTACGGGTTTTCCTTTTGGTTTGACCCATTGTAGAGTAGCAAATAAGTACTGGGTGCTGTGACCCTAAGAACAGTAAGAGGTTTTAGGTCGGCCTCGACTCATACCAAGGGTGGAACTTGTGCCTCCAACACAGTTCCGAATTGGTATCAAAATATTTGTGGCGAGCGATGGCAAGGCGTATTCTTGCTCCCTATGGATGTATGGGCATCCCGTAAATATAAGGTCTAGGATGATGGTTTACGTTAAAAATCATGAGACGTTCTGTCATAGAGGGGACACGACAACACGTTAACTTGTCTAAAACCTTTTTTGATGGTTCGGGATGATTCATTACCGACTTTGTCGGAGCAGCGAACGTTTCCCATCGTCATTCTGTTCAGATGGACGAGTTTGGCAGGGATTCCAAAACTAGACATGATTCTATACAGCTCGCCTCTATAAATGCGTTCATATGCAACCTTAAAACCGATGATAGGATGATCGGTATCGATTTGGACTTACTACTGTCGGAGTATGAAAATTTGGTCGATTGTGGACTTTTCTGGCCTGAAAAGAGCCAATCAGGGTTTTAGACGTTCACAGAATAAGGGAAATAAGATCTTGTACTCAATGTTTAGGAGACTTTAGGCTTTCTTGGATTTTAGCATACATATTGCTATCCTCACTTCCTTTGGTCAGGTGGACGGAAGTTTTGGCTATTGTCGTCTAAGTTGAATGGTCTATTTTACCTGACGGTTGGATATTGGTTTTCGTCGACCTTATACACTCTGCAGAAGAAGTTTTTCCATATTCTTAGCATCGACTGTGACTGCATTACCGAATAAGCGCTGTTTCTGTTTCTCCTAGCAATCACCATAGTAGATGTCCCGGTTTTTCATCTTTCTTATACCCTGGCCATTCCATCACACTTCCAGGACGACGGTGATATCTGCATGATAACAGTCAAGAGCTTCTGCTTACTTTTCGACTGCACGTGGCCTATTAATTGTCCAAACATTCCACCTGCAGATCCGAAGGACATTGCCCTTATTTCATATACTGGGGTCGTCAACAGTAAGGTCATTCATATCGGAGGCTTGTTTGCTGTTGTTTCGGACCTTTTTGGTAGGCTACTTCGATACACCACAAGGTGTTGGATGCTCTCATGCTAGCAATTAGCATCATGCCGTTGGCTCATCATAGGATTCTCCGCCACCATCTGTTTTTACCCTACCTGAGTTCCTGCTCGGCGCGAACTCCGGATATGTCGAAGTACGCTCAAATAAAGCTTCCCTTAGTCCGGCCTTGGACATCACCGATGATTCCATCGAGTAGAACTCCTCCGCTGCACGTCCTCCTTCTGAAGACCTACGGTTAGACATCTAAGTGCGCTTGTCCATCAGGTCAGCAAGAGATGTCTCGCTTGGCATATGCGTGCTGAAGTTAACTTAGCTGGGTTTCATTTCCACATATACAGGGCGAATGACTCGAACTCCAACTTTTTAAAATGCTATAATTTTTTTATTTTTTGATAAATTTTATTGTGCCAAAGCAAAAAATGTTGGAAAATACATCAATTTTCAAATTGTATGAGTAGTTTTCAATATGTCCACCTTTGGCGCGAATAATGGCCTTGAGACGGCCGAAGAAAGCAACGCACGCTGCACGCAAGTGGCTCTGCGGTATTTTGGCCCATTGCCGGCGAAGTGCTTGTTTGAGGTAGTCCAAACTTTGGTATTTTTTAGTGCCAACCTTCGCCTTCAAAATACCCCTTGCCTTGTCGAAATGTCCACGGTCTCCGACCAAAATGATTGTTGTTGATACGATAGCATTAATTTTGACGCCGCGGTCCAAAAATACGAGCGGAGAGCGACCATCGGCGGTTATGGTGGCCCAAACCATCACCATCGGTGCTGCCTACTTTCTGGTGTTGACATATTGCTCGATAACAAATGGCGACTCATCGGAAAAAACCAAATTCGGCAACTCACCACTTTCGTGCAAGCGTAGCAACTCCTTCGCTGTTTCGACTCTAACTTTTTTCTGTTGCGGTGTAAGATCGTGTGCTTCTTGGAACCTCAATGGCTTGAGCCGAAGCTCATTTTTCAGTATGTGTTGTATCCGTTCCAACGATACGTTGAGCTCACGAGCCATTTTTCTTCCACTTCGACGCGGATTTCGTTCAATTCGAGCCTTCACTTTACGAACCATTTCTGCCGATGTTACTGTTTTTTTATGAC
Source organism: Volucella zonaria (assembly GCA_963966105.1). Taxonomy (NCBI): domain Eukaryota; kingdom Metazoa; phylum Arthropoda; class Insecta; order Diptera; family Syrphidae; genus Volucella; species Volucella zonaria. Next base: position 78,231,138 of record OZ014534.1, on the reverse strand, counting down.
TACCTCCATGGCGTTTTGCAACGCTGCCAGTATCATGGTAACTAGCTATTGTTCGAGATACAAATGATTTATTCACGTTGAGGTGCTGGAGGGCTCTAACCATAGCTACTTGTGGTTTTCCAGCCAAATATAAAGCAATCACACTATCACGTTTGAATTCCATCGCGGTAGAAAATTTTTCAACACAACTGAGACTCAAATCGTTTAAAAAGCTTATAAGTAATAAAATTATCTGTCATGTGTCAAAATTTGAGCTCATTGTCATGAACGGTTTGGAAATTATAGCAGTCTAAAGTTGGTTGCAGTTCGAGTCATTCAGGGTGTACATTCAAACTCAGCATACGCTCATCGTTGGTTTACTATTATTGTAGATAGTTATCCATTAGGCACCAAGTGGAACCGATGAAGCAGTTATTCCCAGGGATTTCATATTATGAGAACAAAGTAAGTCCAAATTTCAAAGTTTGGTTTTATTCAACTTTCACTATCCGGCATATCAGGATGTGCAATAGGGTTCAAAAGACCCCACATTACGTAGCACTGCCTTGAACAAATCATGCTGAAGAGCTGAGCTTAAATCGCCTTTGCTTCATGGCACATCCGCTAAGTTTCTATTCGCATTCTAGCTATCGATAGTTTTATTTTGTCGAAGATGGTGGGCAGCAAATAAAAGTTTTTCGGTTATCCTCTCTCCTCTGTATATACAATACAATATTGCCTATGTGTCCCAATAGCTGGACGGATTTGGAGAAAATAATAATCCGACTGTTTCAAGACAGCTTTGAAGAAGTTCATCAATCCGAAGGATCTCGACACCATCATCTTGCCTTCTCGCGAAAAGACCTTCGTTGTCCGGAAATTAACCCGCGATGAGGGCAACGGAAGCGTTTGTGTGGACACTCGTACTTTATAAGTAAAGTTGTCCTCTTATCTCAGCTTGGTCTGGTTCCCGGAATAAGACTTTCCGTCTATGCGATTTGGCCACTGGCAAGAATTACACCATCCAAAATATGGACACAGTAACTGGATGTCATGCGATCGTTCCTCACCAAACCACTCGAATCCAATCATCGTCTCGTGCGGTTGGGATCGTACCAATAAAGTCTAAGACTTGGCCAATTGCAAATTGGACACAATGGGTACTTGAATATTGTTACCGTTTCGCCCGATGATTCCATATGGACTTCCAGAGACAAGGATGCCAGGGCTCTCTTGTGGGATCTTAATGGCGGCAAGAACTTGTACACTTCACAGCACAATGACCTAATCAATGCTTTGTGCTTCTGACCAGCCGTCGCTTGTGATCCATCCATCGAGATCTGGAATTGGCATGCAAAAAGACCGTCGAGGAACTTCGTCCAGAGGTTGTTTCGTAGACTCAAAGGCCGACCAGCCACAGTGCCCGTCACTCGCCTGGTCCACCGATGTATGTTACTCTGACAACACCATTCGTGTATGGCAAGTGTCAGTCTCTGCTCACTAAGTAGTCGATAGGAAGGATCATCTGGACAAGATTCATTTTTCCATTTGTATTACGCCGTTTATTTATCATACAAGTAAATAAAAAAAAGATCACTCCTCAGTGGTTCCACGATAGCTAATCAGGCTCGTCGTATCGAGGTCACATCTACATAGGTATATCCGGTTGAATTGAGAGTGACAGATATCGTTTCTGACATTTGTCGTGTTAAATGCAATCAAGCACATAACGTTGTTTACGTAAATCGGTGCCACCTATGCACAACTTCTAACGAAGTAGAAGGAAAGTGTAACGCTTACCTTAAAAATAGAAAAAGAATCCAAGTAAGTAACTTAGTTTAGGCTGTCGGCTGAGTAAAACAACCCCGTTCCGCTGATAATTGTCGTTTAAATCGGATCGATGCCACATTGCAAATAAAGCCAAGTTGGTTCCCCCAACATCACAGGAAGTGGCACTTTTTGACAAAGTAAGGCGGATATACCTTGCCTTCTGAATCAAAGTAATTCCGGCCATAGACTAAATGTAACTCAGGCTGTGCCGCCTTAAAAGACGTCTTTCTAGAAAGCCGGCCTAGGAACCGACAAGAATCGTCCACACGATTCTAAAATTACTTCCAGAGACGGTCAAAACAAGAACTGTGGAGTCAACCTTAAAGGCAGGTAAAAGTCTATATAAAGGACCCAATGACCAACTTTCCTGAGCTCTAAATAGACAAGAGCTGCTGATAAAACAAAGTTTGATGAACTAAGCGCCAACAATTTGAGTGTAGGGCAACAAATATAGTATGTTCGATGTTTCAAAAGGCCGGCCCCACATAAATATTGAAACCGATAAAGGGCATCTTGGGTTGTGCATACTACGAACATTATGTATCGGGAATTAAAAGAGGTAACCTGATAAACTATAAGCAGGCAACAAACAATAGAAGAAGTGCAACCTCGAAATTTGGCCAAACGGGCTGACATTTTTAAGATTGAAGAAGAAAAAAACTTGTAAGAGATTCCACCCAGAAATATATTGAAGACCACCAGGATGTCCCTAACGAGGAACATGTTATTGAGTGAAGAATTCCAGCGCATTAACAATCCCTCCGCGTAATCGTGTAGAAAGACGACAGACCGATTTTACAGAAGCGGAAGTCAGCGAATTAGTAAAAGAAATATACCGGAACCTTGCCGTCGGACCAGATCACATATCCTCCAAAGTATGGGCGACAATAGAAAAAAAGAATCATGGCTGGTGGTCGGATGACTATCCAGTGGAAGGCCAGTTTTCTTGTTCCACTCTATAAAGGCAAAAGCGACACGAAAAATCGCAACAAATATCGACCGGTGAAACCAACGTCGCCTACTGTGAAAATACGAGTATACAAGAAAAATCGAGAAAAAACTCCAAGACGATTCAAATTTTGCGGGTAATGATGGAGAGGCAGTGTTAAGAACCTTCTGCAGACTGTTAAATGGTGATGACGAACAACATCCCACCATCAACCAGAATGAATCAATCAACCTGGTCGAAGACAAACAACATTTCTGTCCAGCCGATTAAGAAGAAGTCGGGATAGCAAGTTCTTAGCATAAGTCAAACAAAGCTGCTGGATTCGATGGCTTAACTGCCGAGCTGTTTAGTAATGATTGGATGCGGAACATGCAGCAACATAATGTGGAGAGAGAGAAATAGTTAACGGGGGAAATATTAAAGGAGTGGCATGTTGAGCAGTGCTCTTTTTATTTCGTGTTTGCTGCTACGAGTATTTCGGTTAAAGACTTCAGCGTAGTTGTTCGTTATACGCAACTTTCTAGATGTGGGTTCAAAGTGACCGTAGTTGGTGCCGTGAGTTCGGATCAGGAAGAATGGGACAGATCTTAGATTACGGGGATTGAAAGAAGGAGTTTCTTGGAGTGTGAGGTGGACCTTTACGGGAATAGGATATCGCTTGGCATTTGATGATATTAACCTCCAAAAATTTTTGCTTGCACCATACCGAAAACTTATTTAAGTCATCTTGCAAGCAATGGGAGTGAGAAGGCAATAAAATGACTTTGGAAATTCTTACGACATCAGCGAAAGCAGAAAGATTAGAATTCGTTAAAATGAGATTTATATCGTTAATTGTTAGGATAAAGATGATTGGTCCAAGGTGACTACCCTGAGGGACACCAGATGTTACTTTAATGGGGTCGGATATTGAAGATCTGAAGATGACCTTGTATTCTCGGTTTTCTAAATAGGATTTGGTCCATACAACAAAATGAGGGGAAAGGCCAAGTTTTTTTTAGTTTAAAAATGATATGTTGGTGAGAAATTTTATCGAATGCCTTGCTGAAATCGGGGGAAATTGAATCGACTTCATCACCGTCTTCTAAAGCATGAAGTGTCCTAGAGACGAACTCTGTTAGGTTAATGGTCGTTGATTTACCTTTCATGAAACCGTGCTGATTTGTGCAGATAGTTGGCCTACAGTACGGAAGCAGTACTATGCTTTCAAAAGGTTTGGGTATGCAAGAGAGTTTTGTTATGGGCCTATAATTATCGACTTTGGCCTTACTTCCTTTTTTATGAAGAGGGATGATGTAAGATTCCTTCCATAGGAAAAGCAAAGTACATGGTGAGATAGACAAGTTAAATAGGGCAGTAAGGGGAGGACCTAGGTGGGTAACACACTCTTTTATTACAATAGCCGGACGGCCATCAGGGCCAGACGAAAAATCGGCTTTAAGTTTGGCAATGTTTTCAGATACCAAATACGTTGTTATATATAGCGAGATGGATGATGTCTCAGGATAGTTTCTCATATAGTTAAAGTAACTAGGATCGGGTTTAGCTGTTTTCTTAGAAAATGATTTGTCAAAATGACTGGCAAAGAAATTTGCAATAGTTTTTGGGTCGATAGAAGATTCAATAAGAAATGTGAGAGTAGATGGGTAGCCGTCTGACTTTCTTTTGGTGTTAACAAACTGAAGCGTTTAAGATCCGAGACTAAGCTAAATTGTATGCAGTAGAGGTACCTACTCAAGGTAAAGGGACTCACAAAGTTCAGAAAAACGATTGTATACCAATCGTTAATTACGGCAGTTGGAATCAGATCGAGTTCTTAGGAATTTCTGCCACAACTTGTTTCTCTTATTACGGAGAGGGCGCAACTCCTTGTTGTACCAGGGAGGAGCTGACATGCAGTCCTTTCGGAAGGTATATGGAACCGATTGGGCAAAGCAGCAGACAATTAGCGAATAGAAAGTTGGTAGTGCAAGATCAATGTTAGTTGTCTCAGCAATAAAGTCCAAGTTAATGTTACTGATGAGGCTTTCAAGTTTGTTGAAGTCGGTTCTTCGGAAGTTAAGTGAAAATGCATTTTCCAAGTGTATGAGTGTATAATTGACAAGGGGTGATGAAGGCGGTCTAGGGTAGAAAGAAGATGATCACTCCTATAAACGACACAGTTATCTGAATCGGATGTGAAGACAAATTCATGTTGTCTGTTCTTTGTATAAGGTATTCCACTAATCTGATATAGACTTGAGTTGGTTAGGCAATCCAAAGGGAGACGGAAAGAGGTGAATCATCGGAAGGCTCCCATTTAAGGTGAGGGAGGTTGAAATCTCCAAGTAGAACAATACAATCTTCAGGTTGTGGATCATCAGTGAAAAAACCCACTGCGTGCACTACAGGTCGATAAGACTCAATTGGTTGAGATGGGTGAATGTAACAACAAAGTACGTAAAGACAGCGTTTGGGGGGCGTAATGTTGACAAATACTAACTCAAAGTTGTCAGTGTAGGAAATATCAACAGCTGTTGCGTGAAAACAGTTCCGGATTGCTAATAAAACACCTCGGCCATAGGCACTATCAGCTCTTTCAAACCCATCTTTTCGAAAAAAACTTTGAAATTTGGAGGAAACAGCTCATGGTTTTAATGTCAGGAATTAGATTTGTTTCAGTAAGAGCAATTAGGTCATAGGGAAACTTTTCAGAGTTGAGATATACGGCGGAGATTTTAGAGCGCAAACCTCTTACATTTTGCTAGTAAATGGACAGGCATTATGGACTGGAGGATAGAGAATTCAGTTTGTTAGGAATTGTAATAGTTTTTTTTAAAATTTGAACGAGTTCTTTGTAACTGGGAAAGACGTTTAGAGTTGACATGCGATGACAGCGTAGAAAGATCATTTTGAATTTCTTCGGAAGAGATGTCGAAACTCTCATGGTAACGAACGAAAATTTGCATCAATTCCACTAAGAAGACCTTCTCGTTGAATCGAAGCCATATTGTTGGATTTGGTTATGTCATCAATGCAAATGGAGTTACGTTTGTGGTGCAAGTAGGTAAATGCGGCGGTCTCTCAAACGAGATACTACATAACGACTGCCATCATTTATATCAGAAAATTTTTTAGTGAGTTTGACAGTTGGTGGAAGGAGTGGGTCAAGGTATTTCGGATGAGAATCGGGGACAGGTGAATTAAGAGAACGAGCGGGTGAAGGAGGGACAGGTTTGTAAAGCACCCCGGATTTAGAATCTTGACTAGTGAGGTTGATTGGATCAGGGGGATTGGTAGATAAAGATGAGGAAGGCGTGGTTGGTTTTAGTATATTGGAGCTAATAAAACAAGGTTAAATGAAACTTTGTTTTGAAGCGGCTTTAATGGTTTGGTGAGGGGCGGTAAAGGATTTTGTGGTGCGACTCTGGTGTTAGCAAAATGAGTGAGGAGAACCTTGGAAAAATTTGGGTCTTAAATGATCAGTTTGTGTCGGGATGTTGACGGGATAGGGCAGAATTGTTGATGCTATCTTTTCTTTTATTTGTAAACTTATTATCTACCATATCTTTTTCGAGTTTTGTATGCCGTCCGATGATTTGAACATCCAATCGTACTTAGTGGGTATACATATTTCAAAACACTGGCCGTTTTCGCTCTTGACTTTGCCAACTTGTTTACATTTGACGTTTTGTATACCAAATTTCTTTCTAAAAAGGTCTTTGATCCAGGACTTGCTTGCGTGACGTGGACCAGCTTGGAGGAAGAAAATAGACAGTTCCGGCTTTTTGGTGGCCTCAAGATTAATTTTATTTAATTTTTGAATTCTGTTGGTCCATTCCGGGAGAGTCCAGGATATCCCAAAAGCCCTAATTATTGGCAATGGTCTTGAAACGGGATTGCTGATCGAAGTTGCATTTATCGTAGAGGGTTGAACGAGGGCTTCGGTGGTAGCGGTTATTGAGAGAGTTGGGGCTGAAGTAGTTTAGGGTGATGTATATGGCTCGTTGTGTAAGGATTTGTTACATGGACTTACTGCAGATGGAGATGCATCAGGCTTACTAAAGAAGCGCTTTAATTCCTCCAATATCTGTGGATGCAGCTTACTCACTAAGAAAATTGGGGTCATGTTGGATGGATCCGATGTTTTCGGTATGCTCAGCATGCTTGAGATGTAGAAGAGTGGATTGGTCAGACAACGTTGACATAATTTTTTCCAACTGAATTGAAGTTGACTGAATCGCTGGTAACGTGTGTGAGCAGTGAGACTTATCAGAATCTGCTAATTTAGTGATTTTAGAGTACAGGGATTGAACAGCTGATTTTATGACGGTTTTGCTGTTATCGATCGAACAGTTTAGATTATCATGGCTCTCGGAAATGAGTTTGGTTATATTTTTACCACTGAATTGAACTTCGCATTTCAGCTCTGTAATCGAGTCTGCAAGCCCAATTAGTTGCTGGTTATTGCATTTTATAGCCAGCATTATATTGGGTCTACAAGTAAGTTTCCAGCGTTTTTTTTTCCAAAATTTGAAGTTTTATTATGAAGACATAGTTACAATGCTTTATTCAAAGTATCGTCCATCGGAAGCTACAACTTTCCCCCATCTTTCTGGCAATTTATGAATTCCGGACCAAAAAAATTTCTCGTCTTTCGAGCGAAAGAACGTATCGAGCCAATTTTTGATTTCTTCTACTGAGCTGAAGCGTATTCCCGTAAGAGCGTTCTGCATCGAACGAAACAAGTGGTAGTCAGATGGTGCCAAGTCTGGACTGTAAGGCGGGTGAGGCAAAATTTCCCATCCACTATTTTCCAAATAGTTTTTCACCGAAACCGCAACATGTGGCCGAGCGTTGTCGTGATGAAAAACGACGGACTCATGCCTGGTCTCATATTCTGGCCGTTTTTCTTTTAATGCCCACTTCAAACGAATTAGTTGGGTTCGATATAATGGTCCTTTGATGGTTTCACCACTCGGAAGCAGTTCGTAGTATACGACAACCTTTTGATCCCACCATATGCAGAGCATGACCTTATTCACGTGAATATTTCGTTTCGGCGTCGTTTCGGCGTCGATTGGGCGGGCTCGCCGGGCTTTGTATACGATTTTCTGCGTTTAGGATTATCATAATAAATCCATTTCTCATCACCAGTGACAATACGAAGCAAAAATGGTTTATTTTTATACCGCTGCAGTAACATTTCGGACATGCAAAATCGCCGTTCGACGTCTCTTGGCTTCAATTCGTACGGCACCCAGTTTCCAACCTTTTGAATGAATTCCAGTGCTTTTAGGCGCAGGGAAACGGCTTGTTGCGTGACGCCCAATGATGCAGCAAGTTCTTCTTGAATCTGACACGGATCCTCATCCAGTAAAGCGTCCAATTCCTCGTCTTCAAAACTTTTCGTCTTTCCGGGGCGATCATTGTCTTCAACTCCAAAATCACCACTTTTGAACCGTTTGAACCTCTCGCGGCACGTCGATTCACCAATACATTCCGCCCCATAAGTTTCCGAAAGCAAACGATAGGCCTCAGCCGCACTTTTCTTCATATTAAAGAATAAAAGCAGCGCTTCCCGCAAATGACGTTTATTTGGCTGGAAACTTGCTATGATTTTGCTCGATAAAATGTACGACACCGATAGAACTACTCAAATATAACGCTGCAAAGTTGCTGACAGATACAAAACCTACAAATAAAACACATGGGGTCTGACATTTCTGCCCGGGATCCACTGGTGGCGCCATCTCTGACAAACGCTGGAAACTTACTTGTAAACCCAATATGTGCGAGGGAGATGGTCCGGCACTCTGCACAGAAAGAGCAGAATATGCGCTTATACTCTTCGAGATGAGTTTTAGCGTTTCTGCTCAAACCAATGCATATAGAACGGAATTTTTTTCACATATCCCATTGCATGTATTCATTTCCACTATGTTAGTAGGTACAGCGCTGTCAGCAAATCCACAGGAAGACATGGTTAAATTAAGTCAGAGTATTAGCAAGTAGGTTATTAATTTTTGTTTTTTTTTTTTTAAGGAAACTGTGTTTTGATGACACTGAGAAATTTTGGTGTAAGTGATTGGGAATAAGTAATACGGTTCGAATGGGGTCACACATGAAACAAAAAAGGAAAGAGGTCAAATAGAAAAGCAAATATTCACAAATTATCGCGGAGCGAAATTGAAACACGTCCGATCTTGACGATGGGTTAATGGGGCAGTTAGGGGCAGTCTAACCGGCTCCTATTACCGTGGTTATAGGCTAGGAAAGGCCACCATCTTTCAAAAGTCTGTTCAGTTACTCGCATACGCAGCCATACAAGATATTCAAGTAACTGGTAATCTCTGTCTTGCTTTACAGCGTAGGAGCTATGATACTGATGAAAACGGTAGAAAGCGCTCTCGGGCGCTTCGAGGGAAAAGCTCTTCGGGTAAGTTGCTGTTCGGTTTGCATCAATAGAGAAGGGATGACACGTTTCAATAATGAACTCAACAGCGATGCCAACCTCGTCAGAAAAACTCGGATAATCCGGCTTAGATGTCTAGGTCACCTGACCTAGAAGCACCCGAACTTAATTTGCACACACAAGAAGAAGGCAGCCATTGTCAACTTTGCGTGTGCAACTGGAAGCCTGGATTCTAGCGCCATCTAAGTAAATTGAGTAAATTATTTGTACAGCTTTAGCAAGCGTATCGTAATGTTGGACGATGCACGTTTCCTACTAAAAAATCAATAGTATGCAAACTTCAGGCTGCAGAAACCAGTTGGTTGCGCCATACACAATGAAGGTCTTCGGAATATCCGGGCCAAAAAGCAATAGAAGCTGAAGGTGCAGTCGGAGTTCGAAGAAAAGGATCACTCAAATACAAAAACTTCATCAATCTCTTGGTCTCAACAACAAGATGGCACAAAATATAGCGGCCTATGGAATGCTTCAAAGGCCCGTAAATTCGGCCAGCCGCATAAGGAGCGTAGGACCAATGTAGATACGTGGGAGGAATATGTAACTTTAAATGTATCTATACACGTTGTATATTATATTTCAAAGGTTCAACAAATAAGAAGGCAAGGGTGCATATGGAGTTATTCCTACTCGCCTACCAAACGAGGCTGTGAAGTTTCTGACAGCAGTCAAAATGCTCGCCGTCTTACACTTGAAGTCCTCATCCTAGAAGTTCATATGGCCTCCAAACCTGGGGTGTCATTGAAGATATGTAGATCATAATTCAAATGAAATTTTTGGTTTTTCAAAATGAGTACAATTTTATTAAGTGAAATAAATACAGAGATTCGCATAAGTTAACCCTTACTACTTACTGTCACAAATAAATTAACATCGCGCCTTCCACTTGACTCAGATAGTTCTTAATATTCTTACAATTATGATACATACATAAATAAATAATTTAATTGTAAAAAAAAATTATAATAATAAAATTAAAAATTAAAAAAAAAAAAAAAACAATGACACGACTGAACGTATTCAGAACCCGAAATCGAAATAGAACTCATCGTAGTTCTCTACTCATTTATAGTACTGCGTAATCTGTTTAATCCAATCCAGGTAGTGCGATACTCGAACGTACACTCCGGGTACATTCACTTCACCACATCCGATACCCCATGAGACAACACCGATAACATTCCAGACTCCGTTGCGTTCGCAAACCAATGGGCCACCGCCGTCACCTTTGCAGGCATCTTTGCCTTCTTCTCCGCCGGCACAGATAAAACCTGGATTCAATCTGTAGTTGTAACCCAGCCGGGTCTGTCTAAGTTGTTGCTCGCATTGTTGTTGTCCCAGGATTGGCACATCGACTTCCTTGAGGATATTTTGGTATTTGCCATTATCGCCAAAGGCATCCTTACCCCAGCCGGTGGTCCAGCAGCGGGCTCCGGTGAATTCTGAGAATTTATCTGGCATACATGCCGGACTGATGTGAGGGTTCTTGGTGAAGTCAACGGGATGATCAAGTTTTAGAACTGCAAGATCGTTGTCTAAGGTTCCGGCGTAGTATTCGGGGTGAACATGAACTGAGACTACATCACGTTCGATGTAGGGGAAGAACTCAACGTCGTGATTGACGTCCCATTCACCCAAACGGACTCTTAAATCAAAACCTTGGTATCTGTAATAAGTAAAAAGATTGGTTAGGAGACTGAAGGGCTTGAGATGACCGTATGACTTACGTCTTGATGCAATGTGCAGCTGTAATGATATGTTGGCCATCGATGAGGGTACCACCGCACACGTAGACAGATTCCTTGGGGTCCTTCTTCAAAATGGCAACATGCCATGGATACTCGCCGAATTCACTGTCACCGTCAATGTAGACAGGATTCTTGATGCGACCAGTGATGCCAGCGGCGTTACGTGTTCCGCAGCGACCTAATTGCTGCTGTGGTGGTCGGAATGGACGACGACAACACACTTCATCGCCACGGCATTGTTGTGGACCTTGACGTCCTCCATAGAATGCGCGCTGTTAGGAAAGAAACCGGATTAGAAATGACTTAAGACTTAAATATTAAAGGAAGGAAAGGATGGGAAGCCTGTTTTGTTCATGGTTTATGTTACCTCTTCTGGTTTCACACTCTCTCTGTCTGGATCGGCACTGCGTCGCCTTCGATCGCGAGGAAATGAAATTCTTTCACTTCCATCTGCAGCTCCTGGAGCTTGGGCAGGGATCGGCTTAGTGATTGAGTTAAAATCTAATTGCTTTCCGTAACGCTGATTTACAGAATATAAATCACCAGAGGCTGTGGCACCATTAAAAGTGATGGAATTGCTAGGTTGGCTTATGTTGGAGGTTCTCTCATATATACCGTAGCCTGAACCGTAGTTTTCCTTGTGGAAATGGGTATTATCACCAAAAGTGGGATATGCTGGTCCGGAAGATATATAAGACGGTCCGGAAGATGGATAAGAAGGCCCCGATGGTGGATAAGGCCCAGACGATGGATAATGTGTTGCTGAAAGATGAGGACCTGACGAAGGATAAAATGCTTGACCGGGTGAAGAATGCTCAAAATGACTGCTATGATGAATACTTTGTCCAATCGGGTGGGATGGTCCTGTTGGGATTATAGGCCCACTGGGACCTGTGGGAAAGTGCTCAGGATAAACAAGATGCTCTCCCGGACTATGATGGTGAAGTCCGGCGCCATCATAATGGGAATGATAATGGTAGTGCTGACTGAAATTTGGTTTCGGTGGCCGAGGTTTGAATAGATCTCCAACTTTCTGGATAATTTTTGCATTCGGCGTCACATGAAGATTCACCAATGGCTTGACAACCTTGTCGCCATACTCTGTCTTACTTACTTGGAACGAGACCAATGGATTTACATTAACCAGGCCCAAGTTGAGACCATTAGGACTTATCGATCCAAAGTGTGGATTTTGGGCAGGATGTAGCCCACCGACTCCATTTACTGGATAGCCACCTCCATAAGCTCCCGCTGGATAGGGTAGCCCAAAGGACACTCCAAAAGTTGGTAGAATTTTCTTTTGACTTAGACCAAGCGTGGTTAACGGGCGATTGAAGAAGTCAGCTTGTCGCTAAGGTTGACGGAGAAAAATTCAAATTATATGTCATGTTCTGGGACGGGATTATCAACATGCGTGCGTGTGTACCACAAGCCTCCCAAGGGGTGCTGTTAGGTTAGTTATATGTTAGTTACGGTAAGGGGCATTCACATAAACTAACCAAACAGCGGGATCACCTCAATACCTGTGTCGTCGATCATATGCAGGCAAACAGAGAGGTACAAAGGCAGTGATATAACAGAGAGCATATGTGAAAGCAAGACTTAGGTCAAAACATTTAAGCAGGGTGAGCAAGGTTAAGGTAGGGATTACATAAAATTTTAAAGTAAATCATAAATCAATTCTTACCCCTTCGGCATCTGTGGCCTGAGTATCGATGTCATCTTCAGACTGTTTGTCTTCAGCTGCAGCTTCACGTTTCGCTCTTTTGGATTCATCGCTGACGGTCTCCTTACCTTCGAGGGTTGAGATTGTAATATTTGAATGCTCATCTTCAGTTAGAGCGTCGATGTCTTTGCCTAAATTACGTGGGTCAATTGGAAGGATGAGATCATCTTTACGTCCAATTCGGTCAGCAGCTGGGCACTGGTTAAATGGCACACAGGTACAATCAACGAACTGTTGTCTGGCTATGTCAAACCCATTTCCGACCTGGGTTGCTGCATATTTGTTATCGTTAAAACCACCGCTGAAGCTATTGGTCCCAAACTGAGCCGAAGAGCCGGATTGAAGTTCTTTCTTAAAGTATTCGGGGTTCTGTGAGTGGTAACTTCCTGAGAGTCCATTGGATCCAAAGCCTGATTGTCCAAATGCAGCGGCATTTCCACCAGTTGGAATGAAACCATTGGTTCCAGACAGACCGGATGAACCGAAGTTAGCAAGACCTCCAGCTGGTTTATACAATTCTCCAGCGTTGGGCTTCTGAATTGAACCAAAGCTGTTTGTGTTGAATCCGTTCGAACTGAAACCATTTGATCCTGTGAAGAGACCACCTTGTGAAGCGCCATTGAAGCCAGCATTAAAAGCAGCCGATTCGGATATTCCACTTTGGATGGGAGCAAAACCAGCTGAAGATTGAGCCAGGGCAGAAAAGTCAGTACTGACAGTGCTGCCACCTCCAATTGGAACGGCTACAGATGGTGCCTTTACTGAGCTACCTTCCCCTTCCACATGGTGATAGTGGTGATGGACATGTTGTTGCAAGGTTGAAGCAGCTGTAGCGAGAGATTGAGTCTTTAGGACATCTTCAGATTGGTGGGTATAGAAGTTGCTTTGTTGAGAACCAGCAACTTGAATCTTTTCTCCAACGCTTTGTTCAAATTTATACGGAGCATCGACACCATCAAACACTGGTCCCGGAGGTTTTGAACCGTAGAAGATGGCACCAGTTGGTGGTTTGGTGTATGAAATCGATGAGTCAATGGCAGATGGTGGTGGTGATTCTAGGAATGGTCCATTATAAACTGGCCCAATGCCTTGCGGACGTCCATAGATCGGTTTCGAAAGTGGTCCTTCATAGCCAACTTTACGTGGTGGTCCAAATTTATTGAGACCTTGTGGAGGACCGAAAGAGTTCTGTGGTGGCGGACCAAATGAATTCGATGGTGGTGGCCCAAATTTGTTCACCGGCAATCCGTAACGATTTCCCGGTGGTGGCATTGGCCGAGGTGGTCCATATGGTCCTGGACCGCGATTTGGTGGTGGTCCTTGGGCATAAATAGTCGAGTAAAATGGACGTTTCTCTTCTGGTTCACAGCTCATAAGACCAAGTACACAGAGTTTCTCTTTGATTAGATTCCTAGCTTGCATATCATCGCCTTGTTGCAGCGCCATCTCTACATTACCATCGGCATACACTTGATCGTATTCACCCAAGTTGCGACCCTCGCGACGGCTTGTCAGAATATGTTCAATGATCTCATTGACCTCAGTATCGTTACTGAATACTGGCTCATGGACAGCATATCGGCCCTGGTAGTCTCCAACATATTCCTCCTTATCAGAGTTCTTAGTATCGGTTTCCACGGATCTCCGAGTAATGGGAGACTTGGTGTCATCGCTCTTGGCGCCACTCCATGACCATGACAAATCTGTAGCTGCAACAGCTGTCAAAAGTGCGGCTGCTACAACAGCCAACTGATAGATCCTCATTTTGTAACCTAAAACAAAACACAAATCAAACAGAAAAAGAAGGTCAGTTAAGCTTATACAACGAATTGGCCAAGTCAACCTACAAAAAAAAAAAAATCGGTTAAAACGGTCATTGTGCCCAATTTTGGAACATCGATCGTCAACTCTTATGACAACGAGAAACGTAAACAACTCAAAATGTACCTCAAAAGACGGAGAAAGATCACTTTTACTTTCAACATCATCGTGTAGGTTTAAGAGGTGGGGGGAGATCGAAGAGGTCGTTACCACATTATTCGTTTGCTTTTGGTATGAACCAACAAGGGGCAGAGATACTCGTACATACGAACAGTTTCTGCAAAGTTAGGTAGCGGCTGTTACCTCATGCGATACACTGTATCTGAAAGATGATGTGAAGTAGAGTATACGATGATACGAGTATTGATGATTATGCGGTCTGACGTGATCTTGGACTTTTATCGTTTTCTTCTATTTTCGTCTCCAGTGTTTCCAAGTTTATGGTGTTTGACTTCAACTAAGAGGCGGGGGACACAAGATGCCTGTTTGGATTTTATGTTATGAAACAACTGTGATTATCTCATGCGAGATGGACATAATAATTTTTTTCATGTATTTTTTTTGCGTTTTTGGTTTTTTTTTTGTTGTCCTCAGGGTTGGGTGATTGCGCTTAATCTTTTTTTCTTGATCGTTGGTGTGGGTTTAGTTGGGGGGAATTATAGTGGTAAATGGAGCAAAATGCTTGCTTTTGAGAAAAAGGGTTACTCGAACTTTCCATTACTTGCTCACTTCTGAAAGGTGGGTTTCGCAATACCATTGTGTGTCGTTTGTCACATGTCATTGTTGCAATGGTGCGCTTCGTTAAATGCATAAATTGCAGGAAAGTTCCAACGAGTGGAGTGTTATGTAATCTTGCAACTGACTTGGGAAAAGGTGTGGTTGCTCCATGGGAACAAAGAAACGGAAGAAAGTCATTAAAGATTTATGCTTTACGGTTGAAGGGGTGTTAGTCTTTTCTGTGGGATTTCAAGCAAGAAGGATAAAAAAAAAATCTCACGGGTCTTGAATTAGTTTGACTACGTACGTGTGTCAGCCCCGCATCTTCTAGGAAGAAAGCCTTGATTAAAAATGCAAAAGCATGCCTATATTGCGACTTGATGACATTATAGGACAACTAAAATTGAGACCTAAAGTCCAATAAATGCAAGACTTTAGGTCTACAGAAACCTTGTTCTAGGTTGTGGAAGAAATGAGGAGTGTCCTACGCGATGACTATGCAAGATTGTCTGGTTTCAATGTTAGGACTGTACGATTAAAAAAAAATGAATCGATGAAACAAAACAATGAATGTCAAAGCGAACAGCATAATGAGTGGGAGACACCATTCATTCATGCATTGCGCCCTTTATGCAAGAGAATGGGATAGTCTAAGGATAAAGCATTTTAGTCGATAAGAGTTTAAAAAGAATAAAAAGTCCCACCAGTAAACTTCTACCACATAATTTCGAAGCGGGAGTAGTTTCACCAAACCGAAAACGAAAACATGTGAAGGAAAGCAGAGAAGTAAAGCTTCCGAAAAAAAAGTGACATCATGCGCCTTCAAGTAAAGAACCTAATTTGAAGAACTTTTCGGGTAAGACACGTTTTAGGCCGTCACACGCAAGTAGTTTTAGGGGCAGATATTTTCAATATGAGAGTTCAATCGATAAGGTGCAAGGAGCAAATATTTACCAAAAAGCAAAATATGAATATAAAGCTTCTTCTTGAATCATTTGAATTGCCCCGGAACCGAGAAAGTCTGTAAACAAGCGGATCGAAGTAGAGCAGGAAACTTAGAACACTATCTATTCTAAATTGAGACAAAGAGAGCACGTTGAAGTGATGTGAGTAAAAGTTATAGTCTGAAAAGTAGTGCAGAATCTGACACGGACAGACAAGTTTTTGTCAATGAAAACGTTCTTTGGTTTCGTCATTCAGAATCGGCCGAAAACTATGGGGCTGTCAGTGTGATATATTTATTTGTACGGTCTTGGCTTCATTGTGCGGGCAGGACACGTTTTCTGAGTCCTAGTGTATATGTAGTGAGCTCTATGAACACATAATGCCAACAATCAACTTTTTTTCAAGCCTTGAAATATGTTAGATTCCTCCAAGATGGTGATTGCAAGATTTATTTCTTTAGAAAGCAAAAGAAGTCAGAAATCATTCAAACAGCCAAAAAAATGCGACTGCGAATAAATTGGTTGATAAGTGCTGCGGATGAGACAAGCCATTTGTCTTTAGGCATCTAGATAAATCATCCCTATTTTCGAACAGTAATCAGACAGTCTTAGGCTCTTCTCAGTTCAGAGTCATATTTCACTATTTATCCATCAGAATCTCCCATTTGAAAGTTTCGTGGGCCTTATTTTTAGTGTGGTTTACGGTTATATCTTAGGATACACTTTATATTTCTCCCACAATTGTAATCTATGTAACAATACATTTTTCAATAAACTCAGTGTCGTCGTTCTTTAGTTTTGGGCGAACAAACACACATGGAAACGTATTGTTGTGGAAATAAGAATTACTTTGAAGAAAAAAGCATTAAGCGGGCCTTATTTTCGAACCTACCCGCTTAACCGTCTTCGTTTTGACAGGCAACAGTTGATTTTGTTGAGCCAAAAAAAAATTTTAGGTGTGTTCAATGCAACACTATGGCCTCTGCTGTCACATTTATCCAAAACATTCACAGAATTAGTGGCGTGAAAAACTTAAAGATACCACTAAGGGATTCTCTAAATTTTTAGTCATCTTCGAATACACTATGATACATAAAAGCAAATACGAAAAATTCAAAATATTCGAACGTTGGACTAGTTTTAAGAGCGAACATCCAAACTATGGGACATATACGCATTTGTATATCTCCTTAGGTACGAATTATGGGTCTGAAAGTATTTAAAAGCTAATTAAGCAACAACTTTCGTAATAAACGAGAGCACCAAAATAAAACTGAGGTGGACTACGAGTAATGTGTCAGTGAAAGCGGTGGCAATTTTATGAGAACAACTATCCGAAGAAACCTCAAAGGCAAATGGTTGTCGAGTATTGCTGCTTAAGCAGTGTTCAAGAAACAAATTTTATGAGCTTTAAGTACTCCAGATACATTTATTAAAATCACTCAACTGAACTCATAAACCTCCTTCTACAGCTCAATTAATTAAATCACAGAAGCATGTAAAATTCAAATTAACCGTCACTTCATCTGCATACGAATATTACGAATGCCACGGAAAAGTTACGCTACTCGTAACTCTGTCCGTACGAGTATCTTTTAAATGTTTTTTTTTTTTTTTTCTGCAAATACGCATGCATAATCTTTGTGAATCACTTTTCTCGGATACATTTTGTCCGCTTAGTTTACTCGTTGGTGTCTTTTCTCATCCTTCACTTTCATTTTCACTTGCATTTTCATTTTGCATTTTACACAATTTTACACAATAACCGTTGTATGCACACAATCTATCTTTCTCTCTTGCTCGTTCTGTCCACTTTTGACACTTACCTCTAGTTATAAATTAATTGTATCCAAAAGATATAATACGTTTTAGCACTTAAGTACTAAATAAATGCGATAATCCGTTACTGCAATCCTTATGTAATCCACAAAAATTTCAAATAAAAATAAATTCAAACTTCCAACTGTCAGATACAATATTACGTGCTGTTGGCTTATGTTGCGATTCGAATGAAGCTGTTGAACTGGCTTGAGTTTTGGTTGAACCCCACGTTATATAGGATCCCATCCCAAGTCCAAAAAATTGTTTTAAGCTATGCTATGTAGCTATGAGATACTCTTACTACGTCACAAGTGTGTTATAAAGTTTAGCATAATCGAAGTAGTGGAGGGTATTCGTATTGTATACTCAGTCTTGTGTACAAAGTGAGTAATGATTTTTATTTATTTATTTTTTTCTTCTCTTCAACATTTACCTTCGGGTTTTTTTTCGTACCTTTTTGGGGTCCAAGTTGGGTAGGAAGGTAACTTAAAGCCGGCATCGGATTAATGTACAATATACAAGCTTGCGAAATGTAGTAGAGGAGAGCAAACGGATCAGCTGAAGAACTGTAGAGGAGATACAAAGAAAAAGACTTGCACTTTCTCCCTGGTCGGATTGGTTCCGATCCGTTTAAGTTGGGCCCAACAAAAGGGGGATTCAGGTGGAGGAGGATGGTTATTGTCCATTAAGTGGGGTATGATCTTTTGAATAACATCGCTGAGGAGTTTTGCTGATTTTTGTGTTTTTTTTTTTTTATCGGACTGAAAACGAAGCACCTATTACTAGTGTTATGAGATACAAATGTTGATGTTGGATAGTTTTGGTCATCTTTGGTGGAAGATGGATATTTTTGTCGGAGATTTGTGGTGAATTATGGAAAAGCAACTTCTGTCGAGTGGAGTTGTACATGTCGGTTTTACTGGAAAGAAATTGGGAATTTATTGGCTGTTCTGATATAGAGACAGGGAACTGACAGATATTGCCTACGTTCACAGAAATCTATAATCTATATTTCTTGAATATCTACAATGATTGCAAACTGATCGGCAGTTTGCATTTGAATGTTTGTAATATTTAAGTGAATTGTATTATGAGTGAAATTTAATAATATTCCAATTGCAATCATGCACTATGAACTTAATTTTTGATTCCATTTTTGCGCATTCGTTCGTAGTTCAATGTCAGAAAATCAGTAGCAAGTTTGTTTGAAAATACATTTTGCCGGTTGTAAGCGGCAGTGTTCAACCATTTTCGAGAAATAGATTATACTTAGTCGAGTTGGCTAATTAGGGGAAACATGGTTGGAGGAATTCACACTTTGACGACGTCAAAATCACAAAAAAAAAACAACAAAAATCTAATCTTGGTTCCAAGATTTTTACAAGAAAAACGTGGAAGAAAGAAATTTAGTACCTATTTTCTTTTTTTATTGTTTCAACAATATAGTAGAATATCTTATGTCATTTTCCAGTTAGTTATTATGCAAATGTAGGTCCTAAGGATACGAAAAACCAGTTCTACAGACTGCTAGGACGACCCAAATTCCGCTGCCAGGTAGAATGAAACATTCAACTTATTTGTTATTAGGTTTTGTTTCATGAAATAACAATAACATATGTTGTCGCACAATTTACATTATACAGGGCGAATGACTCGAACTCCAACTTTTTAAAATGCTATAATTTTTTTTATTTTTCGATAAGTTTTATTGTGCCAAAGCAAAAAATGTTGGAAAATACATCAATTTTCAAATTGTATCATTAGTTTTTAACATGTCCACCTTTGGCGCGAATAATGGCCTTGAGACGGCCGAAGAAAGCATCGCACGCTTCACGCCAGTGGCTCTGCGGTATTTTGGCCCATTCCCGGCGAAGTGCTTGTTTGAGGTGGTCCAAACTTTGGTATTTTTTAGTGCCAACCTTCGCCTTCAAAATACCCCTTGCCTTGTTGAAATGTCCACGGTCTCCGACCGAAATGATTGTTGTTGATACGATAGCATTAATTTTGACGCCGCGATCCAAAAATACGAGCGGAGAGCGACCATCGGCGGTTATGGCGGCCCAAACCATCACCATCGGTGCTGCTTGCTTTCTGGTGGCCGTCCGAAGGTGTAAATTTTCGAAGAACTTCTCTGGCAAGTAAACTCGGTTATTTTGTTTGTTGACATATTGCTCGATAACAAATGGCGACTCATCGGAAAAAATCAAATTCGGCAATTCACCACTTTCGTGCAAGCGTAGCAACTCCTTTGCTCTTTCGACTCTAACTTTTTTCTGTTGCGGTGTAAGATCGTGTGCTTTTTGGAACTTCAATGGCTTGAGCCCAAGCTCATTTTTCAGTATGTGTTGCATCCGCTCCAACGATATGTTGAGCTCACGAGCCATTTTTCTTCCACTTCGACGCGGATTTCGTTCAATTCGAGCCCTCACTTTACGAACCATTTCTGCCGATGTTGCTGTTTTTTTATGTCCACCTCCATGGCGTTTTGCAACGCTGCCAGTATCACGGTAACGAGCTATGGTTCGAGACACAAATGATTTATTCACGTTGAGGTGTTGGAGGGCTCTAACGATAGCTACTTGTGGTTTTCCAGCCAAATATAAAGCAATTACACTACCTCGTTTGAATTCCATCGCGGATAAAAATTTTTCAACACAACTGAGACGCAAATCGTTTAAAAAGCTTGTAAGTAATAAAATTATCTGTCATGTGTCAAAATTTGAGCTCATTGTCATGAACGGTTTAGAAATTATAGCAGTCTGAAGTTGGTTGCAGTTCGAGTCATTAAGGGTGTATGATTTGCAGAGATTCGACATATTTTTGTATTTCAACTGAATCATTATCTATTAAGTTTTTAAAGCGCAAACAAATATGGAAACAAATTATTTATAAAGAGTGTTTTTGAGACTGGCAGCACTGTTTCTATAGATTGTCAATTTGACAGTTGAAAGTTGATTTGTGGTGTCAGTACGTTTTGCCATTTTACGATGAATAGATTAATGCCAGAAAAACGCGTGCAAATTGTGCAAACTTATTTTGAAAACCTTGGTTCGGTTCGCCAAACTTATCCAAACTTATCGTGCGCTACGTCCATTTTACGTTTGACATAATCGTCCATCTGAGCAAGTTATTCGGAACACGATGAATCGTTTCCGCACCACGTACACTCTAGTGCTAGTGGATACTACGCATCCCCAAAGATGACAAACAGCGCGAACAGAGGAAGTGATTGCCGTTGTGGAGCGCAGTGTTGAGGAGAATTCGAGTGAGTCGATTCGTGCACTGTGTCGAAGATTTTATGGAGAGGTCTTGGCTTAAATGCTTATAAGATCCAGCTTGTGCAAGAGTTGAAACTGCGTAACCATTATACACGTCGTATGTTCGGTGAATAGGCCGAAAACCTGATTCAGCTTGATCCTCATTTTCAACGCAAAATTTTGTTCTCCGATGAGGCCCGTTTATGATTAAATGGATATGCAAATACGTAAAATTGCCGAATTTGGGGTGGAGAAAACCCAGAAGCCTTTGTCGAGACGCCCTTATAACCATTACAACTCACTGTTTGGTGTGCTTTATGGGCAGGTGGAATCATCGGCCCATATTTCTTTAAGGACGATTCCAACTAGAATGTTATCGTCAATGGAGAGCGCTATAGAAACATGATTTCTGACTTCTTCGTTCCTCAGTTGAATGGCATTGACGTGACAGAGCTTTGGTTTCAACAAGATAGCGCAACATGCCACACGGCGCGCGACACCACAATTTATTGCGGGAAACATTTGCTGAGCGCATAATTTCGCGTAATGGACCCGTGAACTGGCCTCCACGATCCTGTGATCTCAAACATTTAGATTACTTTCTTTGAGGGTATGTGAGGTCACTAGTCTATGCCGATAAATCAGGGACGTTGGACGATTTAAAAGGCAACATTCGCCGTGTTATTGCTGATATACGGCCCCAGTTGCTCGATAAAGTTGTTGAAAATTGGACTTTACGATTGTGCTTCATTCGAGCTAGCTGTTGTAAATATATGCCCGACATCGTATTCAGGCACTAATGGCATGAAATTGTCTATTCATTAAAGTTAATATCATAGACGTTGACATTAGCTTCACGTGCTTTATTTCGTAATGAATTTGTACACCTCTAAAAAAAACACCTTTTATAACTAAATCAGTAGATAATTACAATAAATGAATAAACAAATAAACATTACAGAAGCTTGGTTACAATCAAATAAATTAAATTAACAAAACAAAACCAAATAAATAAATAAGAAATGATAATGAAGGGTCTTTCATTAAGCGTTTCCTCTCTTTAAATTTAAATAAAACAAAGTGTGTGTGAGATATCATCTACATTTTTTATTCGCTTGAAAGGCCTATCGATGCCATGTATGGAATATAACATCGTTAAAATGTCCGCCGCGGTTTCTCTGGGTGACGCGCATCCCAAATGCCCAGTTTTCCATGGCTCTGGGGTCATAAATCAAGCTGAATTTGACCGATGGCATGGGTTATGTTGGCTTTGAGGGCCGCTATGATTTGTGGCTTGTTCACATAGACCTGCAACTTCAGAAAACATCACAAGAAAAAGCCTAACGGGGTCAAATCGCAAGATGTCGGTGGCCAGTTCACATCACCTCCACGTGAGATGACCATGCCCTCGAATGGCTCGTGCAGAATTTCCAATGTGGAGTGACACGTAGCGCCGTCCTGTTGAAACCACATGTCGTTGGTGTCCATATCATCCAATTCAGGCCAAAAGAAGTTGGTAATCATCGTCGTATAGTACTCGCCGTTGACGGTGATCACCTGCCCAGCGTCGTTCTCAAAGAAATATGGACCCGTGACGCCGCCAGCCCAAAATCCGCACCAAACAGTGACTTTTTCGGGATGCATTGGACGCTCTTGGATCTCAGTTGGATTTATATCGTCCTAAATTCGACAGTTTTGTTTGTTGACATACCCATTCATCCAGAAAGGGGCCTCATCGCTGAAGATGATTTTTCGATGAAAATTAGGGTCAGTTTCCAATTGCTGCAGAGCCCATTCAGCGAGCACACATCGCGGTCGTTGTCTATGGTCGTTTACTTTCAGCTCCTGGGTCAGTTGAATTCTTCGCAAAATTCGCCAAATTGTGGTCTGCGAAGAGTCGAGTTCTTGTGAGCGACGCGAAATCGACTGCCTCGGATTCTCCTGTGTACTCTCACGGACAACGGCGATGTTTTCGGTAGATCTTGCGTTTCGTCACGTACGGGTGTTGGTTTATTGTTTACTGAACCAATGGACTCAAATTTATCCACCACACTGCGAATAGTCCTCTAGGTAGGATGATTATGGGGACCGTAAAATAAGCGAAGCTCGCGGAACGTTGCGCGAACAGAACACCCATTTTCATAAAACAATTTTATCTGAATAAATGACAGTCAATTTGACAGATGTAGCTTCAACAATATGGCTGCTATCAACTGTCAGAGTTCGGAAGTCCCTATTGGAAGACCTTGTATATACCGATATTTAATGAACATAAAAATAATATTGTACGTGTCACGATAAATCAAGACAAGAGGATTGTCGGGAATATTACATCTTAGCTTGAACGTATCATTTAGCTTGCATATCCTGGAGGATATCAATTCAACATTAGCTCTATCGTGTAAGTCTGTTGTAGAGTCAATGCCAGGGAACATTCAGCATCATTTTTAAAACTTTGTTTTGAGATAGTTTAAGCTTTCTATTATAGTGGGGTAGCGAATATCTCGACACCGTGCATAATGAGGATGTGGGTTGCAAGGGGAGACTACGAGAGGTCAGGCCGACTTATCAACGTACAAACAAGCCTGTGAAGATGTAAAAGCCGGATCTTGATTAAGAACAGCGGCAGAAAAGAATGGACTGAACCACTGTTGTCTGTTGACGTATGTACGTGATGATGTGATGATGAAAATCAAAAAATGGAATATAAGGTTCACAATCGAGTGTTTAACCAGGAACAAGAGCGTGAGCAATCTAAATATTTAATTAGATGTGCAAACATATATTTTGGCCCAACTAAAAAGGATGTTATGAAATTGGTCTACGAACTAACCGTCAAGTACGACTTATCACGACTTCGGACTTGGGATGAAGAAACCCTGAACTCTCACTACGTGCAGCACAGGTTACAAGTCTTTGTAGGGCGAAAAGCTTTAACAGAAATAACGTAGATGCTTTCTACGACAATTTGGCTACTGTCATGGACCGCTATAAATTTGAACCACAAAATATATATAATGCTGATGAGACCGGCATAACTACTGTGCAAAAACCCGACAGAATAATAGATAGATGTTGTGTTCGTCAAGTAGGTTCCGTGACTTCCGCCAAAAGGGGTACTTTAGTCATAGTAGCTTTTGCGGTCAAAGCCATCGGAAACGCTATGCCCCCATTCTTCGTCTTTCCGCGAGTGCAATACCAAGATCACTTTATCAGGGATGGACCAATAGAATCTGCTAGAAGTGCAAATCCTTCTGGCTGGATGAAGGATGAAACACATATTCATTTCCTGGATCACCTCAACAAACATATCAACGCTTCTCCTTCACATAAAGACTTACCAGTGCTTGATAACCACTCTTCACACATCCACATAAACGCACTAGACTTTTGCAAGACGAATGGCATTGTGATGCTATCTTTCCCTCCCCACTGCTCACATAAATTCCAACCGCTCGATCGGCCTGTATTCGGTCCGTTGAAGAAAGTTGGAAATTCGATCTGTGATGGATGGATGTGAAGGCACCCCGGCAAGACAATGGCAATATACGACATCCCAGGGATTATAGCTACTGCTACGCCGATTGTTCTTTCGCAATCCAACGTTCAAGCTGGCTTTCGTACAACTAGGATTAATCCATTTACGGAATTTTATCGGCATTTGTTTACTGAACTCGATTTTGCACCTGCTTTTGTGACAGATAGGCCAAGTCCTGGGGTCAATTGCATGTGTTTCAATTGACCACAGGCACTATTTCAACCGATCCTGGCATTGGGACAGTACAATACAGTGATCTCAAATAACATTGTCCATTAGTAGACAGATATATGGTCTTTTATTTAATATATTTCCGTCATCGCCAGCTTAACGAATCCCGACGCAATGGACGATAAACGCTAAAATGTTTCAACCGTACTCAGTCTACCCTACTTAGCACAATTACCCAACCCATACAACCGATCATCCAAATCCAGGAACCATGGATTGTAGAAGGCATGGTTCGTAGACTTAGGACACCCGCATACGTTCCGCTCTATACAAGAAACAAAGGTAAGATCAGAACTTGTATATTAGTGAAACGTAGCCTTAATGTATTTCTACCCCCTAATCTCAGCGACCCCGACATAACCGTTGCCAGACTAGAGACTGCCAAAGACTCCTACTGGCTAGCATCGGCATACCTTGGCCACGATCATGTGGGCCCTCTCCCTGGTGATAACCGAGAAAGGGTGGTACTGGAGGCTGGAAAACAAAAAACTGACCTCATCATCGGATGCAACGCTATCGCGCATCACATGGTATGGGGCAGCACCGACATCAATAACAGAGGTGAGTTACTTTTTAATTATATTATAAGTACTAACCTCTGCATTTGCAATATTGGCAATGAGCCCACTTTTATAACCAGAAACCGACAGGAAGTATTAGATGTAAATCTTGTCTCCGACAGCATCACTCAAATGCTAATGAACTGGATGGTATCGTCTGAACACTCTTTTTCAGACCACAGATACATCCAATTCAGCCTGAATGATGCTCCTCCTAGTCAACCATCATTCCGGAACTTCCGGAAAACTGATTGGCCAAAATACAGAGGAAAACTGTCCTCTGAATTATCAAGTCCCCCGCGTGACACCAATGAGCTTGACATGAAGGTCAAGGATTTCACTCTGGCTCTCAATCAGGCTATGGCCGCTTCCTGCCCTCTTATTCAACCTAGAGGCAAGAAAAAGCCACATTGGTGGACATCAGCACTGGGACTGCTCAGAAATACTTGTACAAAACTTTTCAACTTGGCAAAGAACACAAGGAAAGTGACTGACTGGGACTCATACAAAGAATCCCTCAAATTATACAAAACAGAACTGAGGAAGGCAAAGCGACAATCCTGGAGGTCCTTCTGCGACAAAATCACGGAAACCTCCGAGGCATCACGGCTAAGAAAAATCCTCTCCACAAATCCTATGATGCCTAGCTGTTTGAAAAAAACCAATGGCTCTTGGACTACCTCAAGTGATGAATCACTCAACCTGCTACTGGACACCCACTTTCCAGGTAGCTCTCAATTCACGGTCAGTAGCAACCCAAACAGGTCTACTGCAACCGGAACCAAAATCCAGGGTCTGATCACAAGAGACAAACTGCTCTGGGCGCTGCATAGCTTCAAACCATACAAGTCTGCTGGTCCGGACGGTATAATACCCGCCGAGCTACAGGGATCCTCAGATATTATCCTGTCTACGCTAGAGAATATCATGAAGAGCTGTGTAGAACTGATCCACATTCCACTGTCATGTAGAGTCATGTAGTTTTCATTCCCAAACCCGGAAAATGTTCTCATGTTGTCCCAAAGGACCTCAGACTTATGAGTCTACCATCTTTCCTTCTGAAATCTCTAGAACGACTGATTGATATCCATACACGTGCTAAAATTGATCCTAGACTTCTGTCAACGACTCAACATGCCTACTGTAAAGGAAAGTCGGTGGAAACGTGTCTAAATTCACTGACTAGCCACATTGAACGATCCCTACAATATAAAGAGTACACAATGGTTGCTTTCCTGTACATAGAGGGTGCCTTTAACAAAGTCAACACATCCGCAATCACGACTGCGCTGTCAACTCTGAAGGTAGACGACTCACTTGGGGAACTGATCAGTCTTATGCTAAAAAGCAGGATAATCAACTCCAAACTGGGTGAGACTTCTGCCAAAAGATGTGTCAGCAGAGGTACGTCGCAAGGCGGTGTCCTCTCTCCCCTTCTCTGGAACTTAGTAGTAAATGAACTGCTGATATACCTGGAAGCGGGAGGTAGCAGGGTGATTGCCTATGCAGATGGCGTTGCTATTGCCGTCTCAGGTAAGCATCTTAATACCATTAAAGAACTCCGCCAACTAAATCTCAATAGATTAGCCCGTTGGGCAGATCGCTGTGGATTGGGAATAAACCCCCATAAAACTGATCTTGTCCTCTTCTCCAGGAAATATAAAATTCCAACTATAGACCCTCCTTTAATAAACGGTACCAGTCTAGTGTTTTCCGATACAGCAAAATATCTGGGTCTCATTTTTGACAGAAAACTAAACTGGAAACTAACATTCAAGAAAGAGTCAATAAAGCAACAATAGCTTTATGGCTATAAAGCAACAATGGCTCTAGATCCTTCTGGGAGGAAAATGCTTTCATGGAGGACAAGTCAATCCATCTCTACACAGATGGATCAAAAACCAATAGCGAGGTTGGTGGCGGTGTTTTCTCAGACACGCTAAATCTAAGCCTCTCTTTCCGCCTTCCAAATCACTGCAGCGTGTTCCAGGCGGAAATTTTGGCGATTGAACAAGCTCTATCCTGGCTGAAGAAAAACGTGATATCTGCAAAGGATATCCGCATCTTTTCGGATAGTCAGGCCGCTATCAAATCCCTGGACTCAGTCTCACTAAATTCTAAAACCGCCTTTGGCTGCCGATCATCTCTTATGGAGATGGCACAGCAGTTCAACCTTCACCTCTGTTGGGTGCTGGGCCACAGAGACGTTCCAGGGAATTGTAGAGCCGATGAACTCGTCAAAATTGGAACCACTTTACCTATTCTACCGGAAAGGGGTAGAATAGGTATCCCAATCGCTGCGTGCCAATAAAAGAACAGACCTTAGGTGGACTGTTGGACCAACATGTCTAGCGACCAAACAAATCTGGCCAAAACTGGATCTGTATCGCTCTAAGTGTCTGATCCTTCTAAATAAGGAACATCTCAGCGCTATCATAGGTGTCATCACTGGATACTGCCTTATAGGCAAGCACGAAAAAAGGCTTGGCGCCTTTACAAATGATTTCTGCAGAAGCTGCATGGACGAGGAGGAGGGGGAGACAACCCTTCACCTACTCTGTACATGTCCAGCTCTCTCCTAGAGAAGAAAACTTCACTTAGGAGCCTTCTTCTACAACGACCTAAACGATCTGAAAAATACATACGTGAACAGTCTCCTTCGCTTAGTCTGAAGCTCAAACTGGTTCCATCAGTAAGAGGATCATAGATCCACGTGGCATCACAATGGGCCATTAGGCCTAAGTGGGTTGGTTTTTATCCAACAGTCACTCTTACCTACCCTACCCTACAACCGTACAGTAAGATACTCGTAGATTGGAAAATCATCTTATGAATTATCATTTTGCTATAGTTTGGAAGTAATGAGTTCCTATTAATAAAATGACATAACATTCGTATGGCTATTCCAACTTTATTAATTGTTTCTGAAACGTGTTTGTTAAATGCCAGTTTTTGAACAAGAAATATGGCCAGGTACTTAACAAATGGCTTCCATACTATTAGGTAGCCAGTGATTCTTAACTGATTAGCTGGAAGAAAGCAAGACCTTAGATTTTTTCCACGTTTTATTTTCCACTTGAACAGATAGCTTTGCAATATTTCAATCGCATTTTTTTTTAAATTTGGCTCAATGTTGAGACCGAACTCATGCGAAGTATATGCGATATCATCAGTATAAATAGCTATTTCAAAATGAGGAAGATCAGGCGTAAACAAATTGTGAAGGATAGGACCAAGCATCGAGCCTTGAGGTACACCTGCACAAATTTTGACTTGACCGAATTGTAGTAAATAAGACTGAACAATAGTCTTTATTGGATTAAGTACGAGTATAGTCTCACACAGCAAGATACAATATCTTTTTTATAGAGCAAGCTTAATATCTCGTTGTGATTCATGTCTTACTTATAATACTATTAATATAATAAAAAGCTGACCCAATATAAGTATAAAAATATTCAATTTGAGTGGTAAAATTTATGATTAATCGAAAATTTATAAAAGAGAAAGTAAAAACCATTCAAAATGAAAAGAAAGAAATAATATAAAGACAGATAAATCAATAACTAACACGTCTCCAAGTATTGTCTAAGTTTCAACAGCTTATTAATTAGACTCTTCGAGGAAGGGAGTTCCATTGTCGTATAGCGTTTATAAAAATTTTACGTTCTGATATCAAGAAAGAATAGCATACGGCTGATTCCCGTAGGAATAGGTTCTTCTAGGAAGCGGAAAACGAGTCTTGTTATAAAGATAAGCGGGTTGGCGTGATTAAATAATATTGTGAAGAAAGGTTAGTGTCCTAAATTTAAAGATATTTTCCAAGGGTGATTTGGAGAACAAAGAAATATGACTATATCTTTTGAGCCCATAAGATGAACTATTCTAAACGATACTGAGTCTTCGGCTGTGTTCGTAATCATAATTGGAAGAAAACTCGCATGCAAACAGTGAAATAGGGATAGCTAATGTTTTAGTTAGGACCATGCTTCTTTTGAAGGGCGTTATCTTTTGCGTGGCACACCGTATGCGAAGAACTTCATATATTCTACCTAGAATTGATATAATATGATTATTCCAGGTAAGCGGTCTGTTGAAGACAGAATTTTGGGCGAACTAGCTAGCTTTATGGGCTTATTATCAAGATAGATTTGAGGAAGATATAATGTTCCTTGATACAACTAGGCATTTTGATTTGGTCTGGTTTAAACAAAGACCGTTGGATCTTGACCACGCTAAGATATTAAGTTTCCACTTGACTCAAAATGGAAACCCTCACCGGTTGTTCTACCCTCAGGCTTTTAACCAAGCATGCCCTATGAACATCAAGAAATCCACAAACTCGGCACATTGATTAACTAAAGAACTACAATGCATTGGGAAAGAGGCAAGGAAACTTTTTAGTCTATCCAAAAGCTCCAACTGGGACAAATATAAGGCCAGTCTGAGGAAATACAAGAACGCAATCTGCAGCATTTAAAGCACAACAGAGTGTGTGAGCTAAGGAAAGTCATATCTAAGGAACCTACAGTAATTGGTAGTTTAAAACTACTAGATTCTACAAGAAATCCAAATCGAAAGCTTTGAGTCTCCAAGATGCACTCCTACTCCTACTCCACCAGTAGCAAATACAGACACATTCTTCCGTAGCCAATATGAAATCCTAAAGGGGATACTAGAGGAAAAGAAAATAAGCTAGATTGTAGACTCATTCTCCGCTTACTTGACGCAATCATACCAATCATGCTTCAAAAAACAAAGCAGGCTACGATCCCGTTCCTGAAAACACTATTTAGCGATAGCATTAAGCTCTAAGCGCAGCTTAGCTGTCGTTACAGATACAAATACTGCTCTCCCTACGCCGCCGGTTCTTCACAATTTAGTTCGTTGCCATCAGGATTGCATATATCTCCGCTTGAAAGATAGACGCAAAGTTTGCTAAAGAGGAGTGAAATCTAACGCCGCATCCTATATCGGTTTTAAAGTTATCCGTTAAGACCTATCTACATTCCTTTGTTGGTTCAGAATTTGGCCGAAAGCATTCTTGGGCGCAGGAAAGTCGATTTCGTATTATTTTTACAGCAGGGGTTCTGGTGTCATTGCGTCAGATGGGACATCCATAAGACCAGAGTCAAAAGGCATCCAGCTCGAAGGGTCATCAATGTTCCAGTGTATGTTGTACCAAAGACCACTTCTTTTTAAACTGAAGATGGCTTTAGGAGAGTGCAGCCCATGATATGAATATCAATGGGAGGAAGATTTTTCAACGTGCCTAGAGCGAAGCAGGTCGTGCTAGGGGAAGCCCCCATGCAGCCGATGAAGACCGTTCTTCGGGTTCTGGTAAAATCAGGAAATGACACATTTTCGTGAGAGCTTATTCCACCAAACAACTGACGGATAGGATATAATTGGCCTCATCGTAGCCGGACCATGTCTTCTCGACAACTCCTTTGCACTGCCAGAAGACCGACAGCGCACTAGAGGCTTTCGACGTAACATGTTTAGTTCATAGAAGTTTCTTATGTAGGATGACACCCAAATACTTAACTTCTTTGGAGAATCGGATGATGATGCATTTAACTACTAAAGGAGTCAGACCAGTCAGCTTCCTCCTTCTTCTAAAGTGACCTACATCAGTTTTGAGAGGATTGACTGAAAGCCCATTTCTAGTGCATCAATGCCTAACTGCCTAACTTTTAGAGCAGATAGTCACATCTTCATATGGCTGAGAATAGACGTCAGGTCTATTGAGCGCGTTGAGCAGTGAGTAGACCAGCATGAACCATATCAGTGGAGTTAGAACGCCGCCTTGCGTGCAACACTGTTTACGCCCGCCGTGTTGTCTGGCCGAGTTACACATGCCGCCAATAGTTTCAATGTCGAATGCACCCCTCTTGTCGATGAAAATGCTCGTGGTGTATTCCTTCTAGACGAGCGCGTCTTCAATTCTGCTTACCAGATTTTGAAGCACACTATCGCAGATCTTCCTGGTATATGCCTTCCATGGTGCACCCAAGACAGAGGATGCATTCGCAAAGCAGTTTTGCACATACGGATCTCGATCACTTTCTCTTTGCTCTTCAACATGAAAGAAGTCAGACTTATAGATAGGTCTGTAGCTTTCAGAATCTTTCGCAAAAGTCTTTATAAAAGGCACTCTCTGAAATCCGAATAAGCTTCTTTTATTTTTTTTGTTTCAATCTGGAGCTATTCCAGTCTTCCTCCAAATTAGTCGCATTGGACGTGTTCTGGTTGTCCGTGTTGTCTCACAATCCAAAACTTTCGCCAATTGTTTCTGATATCCGTAGAGGCCCCAGACAAAATCGTCCTAAAAAGAATGATTTCCAACTTCTGAAAGTTAATCTTCAACTTTCACTCATCGCAATATCGCTTAATCTTATAGAAGTCACGTTGCAAGAGCGTATTTATGACCGCGATCTTTGGACCTGATCTGTACGCAATCAAGTCGTCTGCATACGTTATGGCATGTTGAAGTGAGCTCACAAGATCGCTTGTGTAGATGTTGAATAGGTTCGGTGAATTAACCGCATCTTGTTGCAGTTCGTTTTTAATATCAAATACGAGTACTCCAGCAGAAGTCACATCGCCATTATTCACGATGAATTGTCTACTGGTGAGCATATCAAAAAGAATGTAAAGAAGTGGCTTACTTATGCCCAGCCTGTTCAACTTGAAGAATAGCTCCTCTAACCATACGGTGTCGAACGCCTTCACCAAGTCAATCAGGCAGGGACCCGTGAATTGTTTCTTGTTTTTGTTCTACTGGCTTTAAACCGAATTGATTATCCGGAACTCTATGATCACCTTTTCGAATACCTTGCTGATATTGGGAAGGAGACTTATTGACCGAAGGTTCGCCGGATTGGACGTTATTTATCCATTTTGGGAATCGGATAATGGGCATTATTCACAGCATTATTAAAGAAGGTGGTGTATATGTCGACCGCTTCTATTAGAAGGTGTCGAAACCCAACGTTCGGAATTCCGTCGGTTCCCACTGATTTCTTACTTCTTAGTGATTCAAAGATTGCACGATCTTCCCTCGAAATGAAAGGGTGTAGCTCCCTGTCGATGGCGATGACATTATTTCCCATATTTTCGTCATTGAACTCAGTGAACCCAGAATTCTCGAATCGCCAATTCTCCATTTCATTTCGAAGGTAGGAATTGCACAAAAGGACCTGATTTTCCAGGTCGCGACTACATTCACCTTGTGTACTTCCTACAAAAACGCTCCCATGGCCTCTACCTCCTCCTGCGGATCTTCGACCACGAAGAAATTCCCATCATCGACAGTTTCTTCTGGATCTACATACCATATACCTGCTGTTAACAGTAATTGTTCGTTGCTTGTCGTTCGGGCGATTTTGAGACATGAAAGGTCGTTTTGATCTTTCCTCCTAAATATTTTATTTATTTGCGGAAGCATATTTGGGTTGCTGGTGTCCCAATTTTGTTGTTCTAATACAAACTTACAGAAGTCCTGTAATTTTCTTTTATTAGCACTTGGAGGTTTTTGAACGAAGACTTGCGTGTCATGTTTGTCAGTAAAGTGTCTGTACAAGGTTTTTAGTCTCGACAGCAATCTACTCTTGTGTCGGTGAAGTGCGTCAATAGTTGCGTTGCGGAATAAGTTTTCGTTGTACTGTGCTGTCCATCGTTCATTTGATTGTCTCGTCCGTTTGTTTGAGGTGAATGTCAATCTCTCCATTGGACAGATTCCTATTGGACGGTGGGTAGAACGAATTTGAGGAGAGTGCTGTCGTCTGGAGAAGTGTGTCCAACGTACCCTACTGTAATTATAGGAATACCTTTGAACAAAGTCATCCAATTCCGCAATTTCGTTGGGAATCGTTATTTCAGTACTGAGACCGGAATGGTCACTGTCATAGACGAAAGCTTGTAGTTTGTTGATTCGTGCCTGTCAGTTGTATCCATCTGTCAAACAATAGGAGATCCAGATAGGAGCCGTGTTTGGGAAATGACGGACTATCCGTCCCTTTTAGACTGAGTCGGTACATAACATGGGGCCAGCATCCACCAATTAAGTAGCAGGTTCCCTCTGGTGTTTGGTATATTATTTCCCCAATCTTTGTGTTTGGCGTGAAAATCTCCGCCAATTATGAAATAATTCTCCTCCAATTCCAGCCTTAGGAATCGAAAAAGTGTCTCGAATTCTAAGATAAATAAGGTGGATTGAGTAGCTTTAGGTACATAGACAGATAGCATGCACAACCGCTTTCCACTACGAAGGGGGAAATACATGATACATGCTTCCCGCACCTGGAACCTATGCACTACACGGCTGTACACTCTTTTAAATCGTAAGCCTTTTCTAATGAAGATTGCAACGCCATCCATCTCCTTGTACGGAGTTAGGTCGGTTCCTTCTTACAATTTTATATTTTCTGTGGCTCAGTTTTGTTTCGCTAACCCAAAGCGTTCCTTATCAGTGAATTTGCATTCAGCGTAAGGACCTTTAGGGTTCGCTCCACCATGATCATACCCATTACGAGTGGAGGTGCGTTAGGTCCGGAAGCAATGTATAGATCTGATCCACGCACGTGGACTGCTTTTGTAACTGACGTTGTAACTGAGCCATCTGCCCCTGGATAGAGAGCAGGATAGTCAGCATGTCAGGCAGAGTTTCCGGTGCTCGAGGACACCAGCGCTGTAATCAAACCGATGTCAATCGCTCTTTTCTTGGAGCTTTAAAGGCAATTACTACCATTTCTCAAATAATTCGGTGAATTTCTTAAGCCCTAATCATGTCAGTCCTGTTCTACTACGCAGAAGCATGGATCAGCGTGCTCTTCGTTATTTTCTGAGAAATTTGTTTGGATGATCAGGGGTCAATCTGCATAGATGGCGAGTGGAGCTACAACCACCAAATTTTAAGAAATCTTAAACAACGTCTAACTAAGATGTCGTGATATGTAAACCGAATGAATACCTGCTCTCTCTGAGAGCTTCACAGTGAATATAACTGCCTCGGTATTTGAAAAGATCAACATTCTTACAGCAAACGATCGCTTGCTTTGAACCAGTGAACGGCAACATTGTCTGCATAAGTTGAAAACATAAGATTTGTCGAGAGTGCTCAGCGGGGAGTAAATCAATATGCATCAAGGCAAAAGCGCCAAAACATCACATTCTAGACAGCTTTCCCTCGTGCAGTACATTTCGTTCAAAATCTGCATTCAGCTGAATTATATTTCCAAAGGCATGCAGCCTCATTTTATACAGAAACGTAAGCAATGAAAGAAAAATCGAAGCTGTACAGCTGCTGTCTAGGTTTATGTCTATATCCTGGGCCACGAACTGAATGATTTTGCAAACTAATTGATGCCTATTGTATATAAAACACATTGGCACATCCATTTCTGATAGACTTTGAGTTAAATTAAATGCACTGCAGACTCTGCATGCAGATGCTTTCATCTTCATTTATGAATGGGTATTCAAGTTTCTTATTTTAGCACATCTAGTCATCAGAGTGATATTCATGTTTCAAAAGCTCATGACCAAGGCATACTAAAATAATCAAATCGTAGAAATCCCCAGATAGATGACCTTGCTCCTAATACAATCCCTACTTAAAATTTATTCCAAAAAAATCCTAAACCACTTTGGCACGCGAATTTTCTTGGAATCGAATTTTAAATACAAATCTTGCTCTAGAGTTCAACGAATTGGTTATACTTCCACTTCCACTTCCACTTCCACTTCCACTTGTGGTAGCATAGCGCACTTCCACTAGCTGACTAATAAATTTAATCAGCAAACGATTATCAGTCATGCGTCCAAGTCATTACCTTACGAATGGCAGTTGCCTTTTCTTCCGACGAAGTTTCCCAACTCAAATTTCATTGAGAAATTCCAAAAAAAAAAAAAAAAACAACAACAACTGTGAGGCTTTTGACATCACTCTCTTCTGTGGTCGGTTCACGCGATCGTGAGAAGGTCATTCGCTATACTCAGAGTCAGAGCCAGAGTCATAGCCCGTCCAAATGCTCTTCGGTTATTCCGACTGCCAACCTGACATTGGGGGTAATACGAGTATAGCTCATTGGACGCGCTAACGATAACCGACCAACTGACGACGTACGAGTATGTTATGAATTCAAATCCGGTATCTTGCAATATGTGGTCACGGAACAACTCTGTGACGTCTGTTGTGACATGGTATGATTGCATGCTGACATGAGTAACTCCAACGCAACAAGATGGTCTGGTTTATGACTTGAGATGTAAACAAAGCCAAAGCAAGTGACATAAGCTGATTTCAGGTCCAAGACAGCATAACATTACCATCTCCTCCTTCTTCTGTTTGTCGGGAAATATGGAGAAAATGACAAGTCCCATTGGCCGAGATTGGAAAAGAGCCTCAAAAACCAACGAAATCAAGACACAAGAAAATCTGTCTCGGAAATTAGGTAATCCGTCAATGGTCCGTGGTCTCGAAATGAAAGTGTTAATGCCCATAGAGTACGCCAACGCCGTGAGATATTTCCCAACGCAGATAATTCCCAGTCTGCTATAGATACATGAGACAGTGCTCCTAAAAAATATTCCAACTCGTGCACTTAAGCGGCAGCTTAAGTTTACGATATCGGGTGAGAGAACGGAGCGGTAGTTACGATTTATGTCTATAAATGTTGAGATACGAGTATCTTCTAGATTATGGGGTCAAGAAGATAGTTTTGCGCGTGATGTTTGAACGTTATCGGGGTCAGGTTGTTTTGTTTTTATGTGAAGAAGTACGAAGTATTGTAGGTCTGAGACAAGTCTTTCAAATGAATAAAAGCGAAATTTCTTTTAGCGCTTTTTTAATGTAGTGTAGTAAAACCTGTATTTTCTTCCGTCGGAACAGAGCGCTCAGGCAAAGAACTAGTCTGTTGTACTCCTTTTATGTTGAGAGATGAGATTTCTCAGTCTTTCAAAGAAAGGTGAGTCATTGCCTTAGTGATAAAGTGCCTACAGTATAAGCACCCACCACAACGTGCAGCTTCATGAAAAAAGAGCAGGGCTCCGTCAAGATGCCCAGCTAAAACGACAGTATTTCCTTTAACTGAAGAATGACTGCGGATTTTGGGTTTAGTCTGTCTGTCTGGCCGCAATCTAAAAGCGATCCTAGAACTCGGACGAGATTTATCGAATTCAGCGTTTCAACTGCTTTCAAAGAAGGCTTGCACTCTCGAACTAGCCCAGGAAGGTAAAATGGCTCAGTGTGGATGTCACTAGAGGAACAGATATTTATGCATTCTACCCATTTCGCATAATACAGTTTATACCAGTTCCTGTTCCTGTTCCAGGTCATCAGGATTGTGTATGTTGCCGCATTCCTATCAAGAAGCGAAGTCTGAGCTTGTCGTTCATTACAAAGATGCCATCGTTATATTCTAGATCAGTTTGGAGCCATCAATGATGATTCAACTGCAATAAATTCTTACCCTGGCTTGTACGGTTAATATTCCTGCAGCATTCGGAATTCCGGTGCCACCACAATGTGATGGAAGATGACTTTGAGAAAGCAGCCCATGATACGAATACTATTGGGTCGCATTTCGTGCGGTTTGCTAAGAGATGGCGTAACTTGTATTATTCCATTGGAACATGCGTTGGAAAGCTAATGTCATTGTACGTCATTTCAGTATATGTCATTCATTTGAAGCGTAAACAACAATAATTTTTTTTCACTCAAATATGTAAAACTTTGTGCCTGAAAATGTGTTTTTGAGGGGAGCTCTTCTTCAACTGCTGCCGAGCGAACGTGCCATAAGTGGTTTGCACGATTTAAAAGTGGTGATTTTGGCTTGGAAGACGATGAACGTCCTGGGCAGCCAAAAAAGTTTGAAGATGAAGAGCTGGAAGCATTACTCTATGAAAATTTTTGTCAAACACAAGAAGAGCTCGCAGAATCTTTGGGTGTCACTCAAGCAGTCATTTCAAAACGTTTAAAAGCATCTGGATATATTCAAAAGCAAGGAAATTGGGTTCTACATGAACTCAAGCCGAGAGACGTCGAAAGGCGGTTTTGCATGTCCGAAATGCTGCTGGAACGCCACAAAAGGAAGCCATTTTTGCATCGGATTGTTACTGGTGATGATTACGACAACCCCAAGCGCAAAAAATCGTATGTGAAACCCGCCCAACCAGCCAAATCAATGGCAAAGCCGAATATCCATGGCGCGAAGGTAATGCTCTGTATTTGATGGGATCAGATGGGTGTGCTGTATTATGAGCTGCTAAAACCGGGTGAAACCATCAATGGACAACGCTACCGAACACAATTAATCCGTTTGAAGAGAGCAGTGGCCGAAAAACGCAGCAATATGCGACCAGACACGAGGCAATAATTTTCCATCATGACAACGCTCGGCCCCACGTTGCTATTCCGGTTAAGAACTATTTGGAAAACAGTGGATGGGAAGTCTTAACCCACCCGCCTTATAGCCCAGATCTCGCCCCTTCGTTCCGGTCGATGCAGAACGCCCTCACTGAAATACGGTTCACATCAGAGCAGAATATCAAAAATTGGCTTGATTCATTCTTGGCTGCCAAGCCGACGCAGTTCTTTTGGAATGGTATCCACAAAGATGGGAAAAAGTCATAGCTTGAGATGGGCAATACTTTGAATAATACTATTGTACATGTTGTTCTTAAATAAATGTTCAAATTTTGAAAAAAAAACGCACGAATTAAGTTATATACCCAATATTAGGAATAAGATTCATCACTGCGTCCACAGCAGACCCAGGCATATAAGAAAAAGCTTCAAGCTGCCGAGACAAAGATGATCTTAACAGTCATGTATTTGCGTTAAAACTTATTTCACAAAAGCCACTTACGCAGATGATAGAATTGGTGTTATACATACTCGTAGTAGCCGTATAGGTCAAGGTGACCCTCCTTGGTGACAAATTCCTTACAGAAAGCCGAGTTTTGGAAGGGTTCTACGCGGCAAGTTTGACCAAAGAAGTGCATTGTGCAGGATGATACCCAAATACTTAACTTCCACCACGAGACACACTGATTTTTCTGCGATTATACCTTACCGTTTAGATAAGAAGGAAAAGTGGATTCGTTCCAACTATTTCATAAATGCTCAAGTAGTTTTCGGTTCTGAGTCGGTGAACCTGGTTACTTAATATTCGTAGGCTCTTGAACCAGAATAATGTCCTCCCTTTATTTGGCACTTTAGTAGGTTGAGTTAATGGCTATACTCAGTGTTCTAAATGTTTCTACACATCAATTGTGATTATTTTAGCTCCAAGTGGGAACCGTCGGGTACTGGGCGATTTCCAGCCGGACAGACTTTGCCAAAACATCCGGGACAGCGGATGTTTGCAGCAAAGCAAATGTTACCGCCATCCAAAAAATGAAAAATGTGATTGGATGGGCCAGACAAAAAGAGGATAAGAAACTGCGGCACCTACTATGACGATTGTTATCGACGGCAAAAGCAGGTCATATTTGGATAAAGATTCGTTCTTAGAGGCAGACTTAGGCAAGATGTCTTGAGTTTCCGACATATATGCGAGCATTTTATGAAAATCTGCATCAAGCCTAAGTTCCCTAACATAGTCCTAATATGCGTCCCTGCCCCTACAGAAAACAAGAACGACACCAACAAAGATTGTTCCTACGAGCTCCTCGACAAGACATACATGTGTGCATTGTTCCAAGTATGACGTAAAAATCGTACTAGGCGATTTAACAGG
Organism: Volucella zonaria; assembly: GCA_963966105.1. Lineage (NCBI taxonomy): Eukaryota > Metazoa > Arthropoda > Insecta > Diptera > Syrphidae > Volucella > Volucella zonaria. The sequence goes on along the minus strand of OZ014534.1, from coordinate 78,191,821 downwards.
ATTGGAAAGCAGGACATCTTTGGTGGAACAATAGTCTACACGACACCACGTCTGGCAACGGACTTAGGCTCATTGACTTTGCGCCGAAATATTACTAGAGCAAGCACACCGTTTCCTCACCTCAGTATACACAAGAAGACATGGCGGTCCCCGGATCATCAAACGCTAAATCAAATTGATAATTTTGCGATAGACGTAAGGCATGCCTCCAGTATTCTGGAAGTCCGAAAGTTCCGAGCAGCCAACGTTTACTCCGATCACCACCTTGTTGCAGCCAAGGTGCGAATACGGATTTCTCAAGCTCCACAACAAAGAAGAACTACTATGAAAAGATATAACGTAGAAATACTGAGATCGCCTGAATCTTCGCCGAATTCGTATCCCGAAATCTGTCTTATGCCGCCAGCATCAAGCACCGAAGACCAGTGGCAATGGTGCCAACGTGTCATCAGAGACGCAGCCACTAATGTGCGGGATTTCACCCGACCACCACCAAGAAATTTCAGGTTTGATGAAAACTCTCGGCATGCACACGCAGCTAAACAGAACGCCTATAAAGCAGCACTGAGACGAAGGGGGAGAGCTACTCGTCAGCTCTACGAGCAGAAGAGACGGGAAGAAGATCGGCTTCTTTAGAAGAAGAAAAAATAGCACGAGAAGCACGCAATCGAATTTATTAAGAGTTTGTACTCCGGGAATAGCTTACAGAAGTTTTACCAACAGGTAAAAGCCTATAGAGATGTAGAAGGAAACCTGGTAGTAGAATCACAGTCAGTGCTGAGAACATTGAAAAACCTGTTCTGTAGAATGTGTAACGGCGAAGAAACTCAACATGCCACGAAGTAAGGATAACAATATCTAAGTTAAGATGCAACAAATCAGCTGGGCCTGACGGCTTATCTGGGGAGGTACTCGTATTTAAAGTTGCTGAAAATGACTTTATGGAGAGCATGCACCAACCCATTTCTCAGATCTGGTCAGTGTGGAATCTCAGCACCGTGTGCCCGGTCCACAAAAAAGGAGACCCTCTTAACTGCGTCAACCACAAGATTTTATTTTCCATATCGCTTGAATGTCTCTAACCCTTCGCCAACAACCTGATTGGTCCCTATCAGTGTGGTATCAGACCAGTAAAGTCCTAAATCGACCAAATCTTCATACTCCGGCAGATCTTGGAAAAAAGCACAGGAAGTCCAAATCGATACCCACCGGCCGCATATGACAGCATTTATAGAGACAAGCTATATAGAGCCATGTCTAATGTTCGGACCCCGGTCAAGCTCGTCCGTGTATGCAGAATGAGGATTGAGAACGCTTGCTGCGTACTAGCGTACGCCAATGATATCGACATAAGTGAGAGAACTCAGTGGGCTGTTATTTGTGCGTCCGCTAGTGTAGAAACTGAAGTTTTCTCACAGGGTTTATGGAAAAATGAGGGCTGAATCAAGTAAATGCTGTCAACAATAAGCGACAAACAAAATCGATGAATTGGATAGAAGCACACAATCGACAGCTATAATTTCGAGGTATTAAGGACTTTGTCTACCTTGGTTCTCCTACAAATTCTGCCAACAGCATCTCAGCAGAAATAAAATGAAGAATCACTCTTTCCAGTTAGGTTCTATTCTGAAAAATTAAGAAGACTCTATATAAGACCTTAGTCATCCCAGTCTTAATTTTTGGTGCAGAATCATGGTCCTAACGAAAGCGGATGAAGATTTTTCGAGAGAAAAATCCGCCGAAAGATATTCGGTCTCATTTGAGTTGACGGTCTTTGAAGGAGAATATACAACGACACCAAAATCTTTCGAAAACGCTGAATTGGAGGCATTTCTCGATGAGGATCCATGCCAAACGCAAGAAGAGCTTGCTTCAGTATTGGAAGTTATTCGCCAAGCCATTTCCAAGCGATTGCATGTGTTGGGAATGATTCAAAAACAAGGAACTTGGGTTCCTTATGATTTGAAGGCAAGCGACGTTGAGTGTCGTTTTTTCGCCTGTGAACAACTGCTCCAGCGGCAAAAAGGAAGTGTTTTTCTCATCGCATCGTGACGGGTGATGAAGAATGGATTCATTACAGCAACTCAAAGAGAAGAAAGTCATGGGGACTACCTAGTCATGCTTCTACGTAGCAGGCTCGGCCGAATATTTACGATGCGAAGGTTATGCTGTGTATTTGGTGGGACCAGGTCGGAGTTATTTATTATGAGCACTGAAAGGCACGAAAAAGCGATTCCACAGCATGACAACACTCGGCCTCACGTTGCTAAACCCGTTAAAACCTACCTGGAAACGCTAAATTGGTCAGATGAGCAACCTCAGGCAATACAAGAGCTCCCAATGCACCCAGGAAAATGCACCGTTTAGTGAAGCTTATGGTCAATCATTTATGATATGGCGAAATCATTGGCCCGTATTTTTTCAAAGACGACCTTTTTTTTTTGCCAAAATGCACGAGCTGAACCTGGTCGACATGTGGTCCCAGCAAGATGGCGCAGCACATAGCACGCGAATCGATGGACCAATTGAAAAAGGAGTTCGGTGAGCAGTTTATCTCCGGTTTTGGACCGGTGAATTGGGCGACTAGAGCGTGCGACTAGAGCGTGCGACTAGAGCGTGCGACTTGACGCATTTGGACCGTTTTTTATGGGGATACGTCAAATCAGTCGTCTATGCCGATAAACCAGCGTCAATTGCAGCCATGTAAGATAAAATTGGACTCACAACATTTGCAAGAAATAGTCTATTAGTTTTCTCTGAAGCCTGCCTAAAATTCTGATAAAACCTCGTTACTTTTAACCCACTGAGCTAGTCTGTTATACAATTAGGGCAGCAAAAAGCTTAGCTGACGTGCTCAAAAAAGGTATTCCCCTATAATTATTTGGATCGTTGAAGTTTCCTTTTTTATGTAGTGGATATTGCTTATTGCTTTTTTAAAACACTCCGGTGTATTTGCCGACTCATATATTCGATTGCATTACCCCGCGAGCGCATATACGAATTCAGGAGTACAGTTTTGACAAAATTCATAGGCAATACGGTCTTCTCCTGGAGCTTTTCTACTTTCTGAATTATTGATTACTTTCTGTACTTCTTGAATTGAAATCTTTGTAAAAAGTGGGGCTGCATACAGGAATAAGGCGGAACCAAGTGTGGTGTTGAGTAGGCTGCGAAAGTGTTCTCTTAAAAGTGGGGCTTTTAACGTGGTAGCGATTGTATTTGTTTGTCCATTTACGTACTTTAGCGCTCTCCAAAACTCAGCGGATGAGTGCTAATATCTAATATAATATTTGTAATTCACTTTTTACCTTAGACAATAAGCGTGTTGAAAATTTGTTTGCAAACTTACTTTCGAATTCTGTAATGATTCAATGTTTTATATATGTTTTTTATCTTTGCACTTGCGTTCATTAAGACTTTGATGTGACATTGTCACTGTTCGTATTAACACAAATGTCACTTCTATTTCTCCCAATAACCAACCAACCAACATAACTTATATTATGAATTGATTATATAATAAGAAATAAATAATGTTTGCAATATCCGGATCAGACAAATCGAAAAAAGACTCGTGAGACTCAAGTACACACATTTACTCGTAAATGCACTGTTTGGTGTGGTCCTTAGGCCTGAGGCATCACGGCTGCTTTTTTTCGGTCACCGAGATCATGAGATTTGGCGTCACTTGATAACTTATTTTCAAGCTGTCTAGGGTAGTTGGTGTATTGGTGCCAGTGTTCAGCACAAGCCCCAAGAGCTTGATTAGACCGATAGGTGCGCTTCATGAAAAACCACACACAGAAGCCTATATTTCTTCCTTTTTGTTCACTAAATAAGCTTGCGAACATATTCACTCTTTTCTGTAGCACTGCTTTACAGCTGAAACACAAATGCTGAAGCTCTTGCTCGTTTTTCGCTTGTTCAACTTTGTGACAGTATGAGATCAGTCCCAGAAATACCCGACCTGACGTATAGATCTCGGTTGTTGTTTAAAAAAATAACAACACCAACCTTATAAAGCTTAAATTTGGAGTTTGACGACGCTACTTTGTTTAGTATTTGTTCGGCTGCCATCAATATTTAACGCTCTCAATGAATTTTTAAATATGGAAAAGATTGGTCGTCAACTCAACCAACATCAAAACGGAACTGGATTCTACTCTGGGGGAGTCTGCTCCTTCGTTTAGAAGAATAAAATATTGGGTGGCAGAATTTAAACGAGGCCGTACGAGTTGCCAAGACGAACATCGCAGCGGTCGACCAAATGAAGTGAGTTCACCACAAATGTTGAAAAAAATCCATAAAGTGGTATCGGATGACCGTCGATTGAAAGTGCGTGAACTAGCAGATATGGTAGGCATTTCAAAAAGCGCTGTACATCGCGTGTTGACCCAAAAACTGTGAGCAAGGCGGGTGCCGCGATTACATATAATGGAACAAAAACAGTGTCGCCAGGATGTTTCAATCGAGTGTTTGGCGAAGTTTCACAGCAATAAATCCGGGTTTTTGCATCGATTCATAGCCATGGATGAAACATGGGTCAATCACTTCACACTCGAGACAAAGGAACAGTCAAAACAATGGACTCTTCCCTCCAAAGAAAGCGAAGACAGTTGCATCTGCAGGCAAGGTCATGGCGTCAGTTTTTTTGGGATGCGCGTGGGATAACTTTTATTGATTATCTTTAGAAAGGAAAAAGTATCAACGGCGTGAATTTAGCGAAGAAAAAAGTTTTGTCTCATCAAGACAATACACCAGTTCACTCATCCGTCATCGCGATGGCCAACATCAATGAGTTAAAGTTCAAATTGCTTCCTCATGCACCCTATTCGGCAGATTTAGCCGCCTCGGATTATTTTCTATTCCCAAACCTGAAGAACTTCCTCGGTGATAAAAGATTTGCCAACAGTAAAGAGGTGGAGTCAGCGGTTGATGGCTATTTTAAGGAGCTCGACAATTGTCACTATAAACAGGGTATTGAAGCTATTGAACATTGTTGGGAAAAGTGTATTGAACTAAAAGGAGACTACGTAGAGAAATAAACACATTTTTGCCTATTTTTTTTGTGTTTTCTTTGTTAGGTCGGGTCCTTCTGGGACTACTCTCGTAAAATCGTTAATATCTGAGAAGATCAGAGAATCTAATTTTTCACTGTTAACTCCTCTGTCAACATTTCTACGATCGATCTTCAAATAACCTGACCTATGAATATTTCGAAGTTCCTCAAATGAGACTGTCCCATATGCCCCTATTCAGGTTACTTGCATCGGACAACAATGCCATTCAGTACATAGCTACAATACAATACTCCGATCACATGAAAGGGAATTTAAATTCCAGTACCTAAACGTAAAGCCATCTGAAAAGCACGTATTGGATAAATGTCTGCATCTGCAATTTTAAACCTCTTCTTATATTTGGCTGGAAAACCACAAGTAGCTATCGTTAGAGCCCTCCAGCACCTCAACGTGAATAAATCATTTATGTCTCGAACCATAGCTCGTTTCTGTGATACTGGCAGCGTTGCAAAACGCCATGGAGGTGGTCATAAAAAAACAGCAACATCGGCAGAAATGGTTCGGAAAGTGAAGGCTCGAATTGAGCGAAATCCGCGTTGAAGTGGAAGAAAAATGGCTCGTGAGCTCAACAGATCGTTGGAACGGATGCAACACATACTGAAAAATGAAAAAGTTCCAAAAAGCACAAGAAAAAAGTTAGAGTCAAAAGAGCGAAGGAGTTGCTACGCTTGCACGAAAGTGGTGAGTTGCCGAATTTGGTTTTTTCCGATGAGTCGCCATTTGTTATCGAGCAATATGTCAACAAAAAAAATGACCGAGTTTACTTGCCAGAGAGGTCCTTCCAAAATGTACACCTTCGGACGGCCACCAGAAAGCAGGCAGCACCGATGGTGATGGTTTGGGCCACCATAACCGCCGATGGTCGCTCTCCGCTCGTATTTTTGGACCGTGGCGTCAAAATTGTCAGAGATCGTGGACATTTCACCAAGACTCGGCACCGTCTCACAAAGCATGCGTCAACGAAGATTGGTTAAAAAACAATGTTCCACACTTCATTTCTTCGATACAATGGATTGCAAATTCTCCGGATGCAAATCCGTTGGATTTTTCTGTCTGGGGTATTTTGAAGGAGAAGGTTGGCACTAAAAAATACCAAAGTTTGGAGCACCTCAAACAATCACTTCGCCGGGAATGGGTCAAAATACCGCAGAGCCACTTGCGTGCAGCGTATGCTTTCTTCGGCCGTCTCAAGGCCATTATTCGCTCCAAAGGTGGACATATTGAAAACTACTCATACAATTTGAAAATTGATGTATTTTCCAACATTTCCACAGTTGCAGTTCGAGTATATCCAGCCTTGTACTGAGGTTTGCTAAGAAGTTGACCGACTAAATATCTGTTGAAAAAAGCAGCCATCCAAAATGATTGATCTGAATTGAAATTTCACGTTCTTACTGAATGTGACGGCCTGTTCCAAACTATAGTATTATGAAGGCATTATTTGATCATCATTAGGGAGGATATACAAATATACATGTAGCTCTTCAAAACCAACGTACGAGTAACTTAGTGATTATTTTCAAAGATTTATGTACATCGAACAAATGTAACGAGAAACTTTGCTTCCAAATACCTATCGCTCCTCGTTAGTTTCGTAATTTTTCTTTCATTCAATTAATTCAATGAATGGTGAGGAGAATATTTTTGCGTGCAACTCACGCATAAATTGACACCCCATTACCGTGCAATTGCAAAGTCGACTGAATGCAAGCCAAACCTACGAAATTGCACAAGAATCCACATCCTACTGATACGAATCCCAGTTACGGCATCGAATTTGGGAAAATCCACAATCGCCTAATGGATAAATACTCCATGCGGCTGGCACAGGATTGTGCAATTCGACCCACTGAGACTCCCCTTCCCAGTTGTCAGGAGTTCATTAGCTCTCCTTCCTTACGATCCCCACATGAGAAAATCAGAAAATCCGAAAACCCAGCAACCAGAAAAGAGTGCATTGGAGGAAATCTGGAAAATCCAACGACGATATAAAATAATTATCGAAGTGGAAACGCAAGACCTAACTCAACAGATACAAGCACGACTGTTGCAGATTGGATTCGTCAAAAAACCCGAAGGAAACACAACAAAGCAAACACCAAACAACCAAACAAAAAAGAAACATAAAAATACAATCACTACGCTTACTGTGCAGTGCAGCCTTGGGGATTCCCCGATTTTCGACATGTTGCATAACTGACATCACCACAGATTCATAATTACACCTGGTGGAGTGCGAATAAGCTTGTGAACCCATTTTGGCTGACCACATTGCAATGAATCATCAGTAAATAGCCCTATTTGTGATTAAAAAAAAAAAAAAAAACAAAAACTAAACAATGCGAATCAAATCGAATCTAACGAATACAACAAAGCGGCTGAAGTAGGTTAAACTATTCGCGTCAATTGAATGCTAATGCGATTGATTTGTTGGCTGCTGAATGCGTAAGTTGTGGACTTTTGGGGGCCTGATTTGGCTGAAAGGTCGGCCACTGGGGTGTTGAACAATTTCCATTGACTGTAACTTGCGATTGTGCTCTGGGAAATGTTTACTTATGTAAATTGTTGCTCTATTTCTAAGGCAGCCGGCACAAATTCAATGCATCTGATTTGTCGCAGTGAGTTTCTATTTAATCCACAGATGCATACAGTACATACATATAGCTGACGCTGTTGTATTGGCATCACTCATCATTTGTGTATTTTGTCACATGTCATTGATTTATTGTATGTTGGCTGAGGTCCCCTTCCACTTGCGTGCACCACTAAAGTCCCGGTCCTCCACTACTGCGCTGTACCTCGGGGGCAGATACGAATACTTTTCGGACCGGAGCATTTGTGTCCATCCTCTTTACATGACCCAGCTATATCAGTCGTTGGACCTTCACTCTGTACAGCCCATACAGTTCGTCGTTGGATTTCCTCTTCCACTCACCGTCTATCCAGACGGGACCGGAAATCGCCCAAACAATTTTCCTCTCAAAGCATCCAAGAGCTCCCTCATGCAAGCACCGTAGAGCAGGACTCGAATTGTTAAGGTCTTATATAGGGTCCCTTTGTTGTTGGAGAGAGGGTTCTGCTTGTCAATTGCCTTCTTAAAGCAAGAAGCAGCGATTGGCAAGATCTGGTATCGTTGTCTGAATTGATAGCAGAGTGAAGGGTGACGTTCTGTTCGAGACGTCGGTGTTGGGTATCCTTTCCCGTAGACAGCGTATACTTGGTCTTGCCGACCGTTGAACTCATCTTCGCCGCTTCCGTCTCAATACGCAAGTAATTAGACATACTTTTACAAGATTGAGCGTCTTGTGTTGGCGAATTATGTTTAAAATATCGCATGAGAGCGCATCATCCTTGTCTAAATCCTTTTTTGATAACAAACATCTCGGTGAGTTTTTTTACCGACCTTGACGCTGTAGCGTGCTTGCTCCATCGTCATCCTGCACAAACGGACGAGTTTGGCTGTGATGAAAAAACTATGCATTGCTCTTTATAGATCCTCTCTATAGATGATGACCTTAAAACCGATGAACAGATGGTGGGCATCGATTTGGAGCTCATAGGTTTTTTACAAGGCCTTCCGTAGTGCGAATATTTGGCTGATATAGTTGCTGACGAACGGTTTTATGCGTTCCCACAATACGCCAGCTAGAATTCTGTAGATCATGTTAAGAAGACTGTTGCCTCTATAGTTGGCGCAGTTCAGAGGGTCTCCTTTCTTGAGGATCGGACAAACAATGCAGAGGTTCCCTTCGTCGAGCATACTATCATCCAATCATATTTCACAGATGAGTTGGTGTATGCTCGAACACCGACGTAAGGTCTCGTGTCTCATTCTGTTTTATCGCTATTTCCACCACCAGTGCTCCATAGAAAACGCCAGTTGAATTCCGCCCCTTGAAACTTTTAACCGTAATACCCGTCTCGCTATGAATGCTCATTAGTATACCCTCAAGCCCACTTTCGGACGTACTCTAAAATATCGTCATTCGTTCCTAAGCCGTACAACTCGCTAATGAAATGCCCTGCCTAGCTCCTTATTTCCTAGTCATTATAACCTTCAAACATTTAAAACCAACGTTCACCGGTACCTCTCTTTCTACCCAACCTGGCTTTCCTTCGCGTGTGCAAACATTTTATTTTAAGGGTACTTAAATCCCTTGAGTACGCTCAAATTATAAAAAAAAAAAACCAAGTCATCGCCAGTTGATTTGAAGAGCTCGTCGGTCAGGCCGTCCGCTCCAGCAGCTTTGTTGCATTTAAGCTTAGATATGGCTATCATCACTTCATCCTGGTCGGGTGGACGGAATTGTTGGTCTACATCGTACAGGTTGAAAGGTTCATTCTGCCTGATTTTGATTCGACATGGCCGCTTAAAATCTACAGGAATGCTCTTTCCAAATCTTCACCATCGACTGCGACTTTACTAGTATGTTCCCTTGTTCGTCTGTACAGGCTTCGGTTCGGGTCTTGTATCCGCAGCATGGTTTTTTTTATCTTTTGGTAAAACTTCTAAATCCCATTCCTGGAGTATCATATTTCAAGTTCCTCGAACGCACGCTCCCTATGCTCTTGCGAAGCCGGTGTTCGTCTCTCGTCTTCTGCTCGTAGAGCTCATGAGCAACTCTAGTACTTCTATGCAGCGCTGCTTTGCATGAATCTTGCTTAGCTACTCGTGCTTTGCGGCATTCGTCGTCAAACCAGGGGTTTCGTAGTGGTGGCCGAGCGAAACCCAGCATATCAGAAGCGGCATGGCTTTCTGTTGATGCTGCCACTGGTCTTCTATACTTGATGCTGGCTGTATATGACCTCTTAAGAGAGTAAGGGACACTCGATCGGAAAAGGATTTGGCGATCTCTTGCATTTGTAGCCGTCCGACGTCGGACTTCCTCACAGTATTAATCTTCAGGTTATCCGCAACCGTACCTTGATTTTAATTTTGGTGGGGGCTAACGCCCCCATTTATTTAGCTTAATTCAAGCTTAAAAAACTAGGACTGAAAAACTAAAATCCAAATTTTTAATTAGGGTTTTATGGCTAGGGATGGTGAAGGAGATCGAATTTAAGGGAAAGTGTGCTGCGATTAAAATCGAAAACGGAGAGGTTGGAGTTTACCTTACGCAGCATACAAGATATTGGTTCGTTAGAGCCATATGTGGTGTGGTGGGTTGGTAGATAAAAGAGGCGGGGGCAACGTAGATTTCGAGGGTTAGTATTAAAGAAAATGGAGTTATAAAGGGACATGCAATCGACGGAGCCTGAGAGGAGTCGGTGAATGAAAAGAATGTCTACTGCGTCCCTTCGTTCCTCAAGGGTATACAGATTAATGAGTTTGAGACGGTCTTGATAGGGAGGTAAGATTAGACGATCGTTCTAAGGTAGACCTCGGAGAGCAAATCGAAAAAAACGACGCTGGATGCTATCAATATGGAATACATGAACTCGTTGAAAGGGACACCACGATTGGCTAGCGTACTCGAGAAGAGGGCGAACGTAAGATATGTATAGTGATCGGGTCACGTACGGGTTACAGAATTCTTTGGACCATCTTTTAACGAAGCCAAGCGATGAGCCAAGGTCGCGGATAATCTCAACAAGGGATATAGGGTGACCGTGGAGAACGTAAGTTCGGGGAGTAGACCTGTTGCACTTACGTGAAAAGGTAATCGATTGACATTTGGTGACGTTGAGTTCTAAACAGTTCTTGATGCACCATGTGGAAAAACTATTTAGATCTATTTGAAGGAGGCTGGAGTCGTATTGTGAGGAAATGGGTTTAAACAATTTGGTATCGTCAGCATAGAGAGAAAGTGCTGAGTGGTGAATGACCCTTTCAAGATCAATAATGGTTAGGATGAAGAGAAGTGGACCTAGGTGACTACCTTGAGGAACACCTGAAGTGGCCAAGAAAGGGGCCGATATGACAGACCTGAAACGAACACTATAAAAACGATTATCCAGGTAAGAAGATATCCGTTTAAGCAAAATGGGTTCAAAGCCCAGGACGGACAATTTGAACAGGATTAGTTTATGAGATATCTTGTCAAAAGCCTTACTGAAATCAGTTGTTATAACGTCAACCTCTTTACCACTTTCTAAGGCTGAGAGAACAGAGGACACGAATCGACGAGATTAGTGGAAGTTGATCTACCTTTCAGAAAGCCGTGTTGATTAGGGGAAATAAGTGGCTTGGACTTAAGGCTTCGTACAAAATGCTTTTGAGGAGTTTGGGTATATGTGAAAGTTTAGCTATGGGGCGGTAATTAGTGACTACGCTCGTTAATCCCTTTTTGCATATCGGTGTTATGAAAAAAGACTTCCATATCTGTAGAAATTCACATTGAGAGAGCGATAGTCGGAAGAGATTTGCAAAGAGGTGGGAAAGTGGTGAGGAACACTTTTTAAGAATTATGGACGGAAGGCCATCTGGGTCGGGTATGTATTCATCTTTAAGTTGTTGTAATTTATTTTCTATTACTGTATGGTCAAAACTTTGAGAAATAGAGGGGCCAATGGGGAAGTTAGGTGGGCATTTGAAATAGGAGGGATCCGGTACGAAGGAATTATCGGCAAAAGATTGCTTAAAAAATTTGGCAAAAATGTTGGCTATAGTATGCCGATCGGTTGATGACATGTTTTCGTATGAGAGGGATGGAGAAAAACCGTCAGATTTTTTTTGGTAGATAACGAGTTGGTAGAAAGACTTAGGATCGTTTATAAGCCTTGATTGCGCACTATCAAAGTATCGCTGGTAGAGAACCTTATAAAGCTGGGCGAATTGAAGGTATGACCCGAGATAGTTTGAATAGTCAGTAAAAGAGTTGGATCGAAGGAAAACTGCCCATAATTTGTTTATTTTGTTACGTAAAGAGCGAAGTTTACGATTGTTCCACGGGGGACTCGTAGAAAGGGTTTTATTGCGCTAAAAGGGAACATAGAGAGAAAAAGAATAGATTTCTCTATAGAAAATAGAGAGAGCACTTTTAAGGGGCATATTGGCGAAATCAAAAGAATACTTACTAAGATAAGCGCTAATTTTGCGGAAATTCGCTTTATGAAAGTCGCAAGAAGAGGCAGCTGCAGATGGGGTGGGATGGATAGGAGAGTGGTGGAAAAAAGAAAGAAGAAGTGGTGGGTGAAAGTTATCAATGGTCGATAGTGAAAGGGGACAGAGTGAGACAGAGGAGTTAATGGGGTCAGTGGTGAAAATGAGGTCTAATTGCCTACCCATATAGTTGGAGACCCCACTAACTTGGTATAAGCTAGAGTCTGTGAGCTCATCCAAGAAGAGACATTCTTTACTGGAGTTAGGGTTTGCGGTAAAAAAATATTCAGCATCTGCTCTGCTACACGAGCTCTATTAAGGGTCCGAACATTCCAAGTGCAGATCCGAAGGTCATTGTCATTTAAATATTTGATTCGTCACATGTTTGTAACCTCTTCAGTACTGGATGGAGTGAAAAGTGACATCCTTGGCCGCCAGAATGCGCTGAAGTCCGTTCATATTTAGGCAGACATACCAAATTTCAGTGCGATACTGTCTTTAGTTTTGTTTTGACAGCTGATTGTTGTTGACGTGTTTGGCATCATGTTGAGTATGGACAAAAACGATTTTCGTTCTCTCATAAAACATTATTTTTTGAGAGGCAAAATGGCGAAGGAAACAAAAGAAAAGTTGGATAAATATTATGGGGCTAATGCTCCGTCAGATTACACTGTCAACTATTGGTTTCGAGAGTTTCGTGGTGGCCGCATCTCCAGTACCGATCAAGTCCGCAGCGGTAGGCCCTCCGATGGGGTTACAGAGGACAATGTTAAAAAAATACATGAGATGGTGTTGCCTGACCGAAAAGTGAAGATGCGCGAGCTAGCAGATACCACAAAGATTAGTACTTAGCGCACACGCCATATTTTGGGCAATATTCTGCATATGAAAAAGTTATCCTGCCGCTGGGTGCCGCGAATGACCAAAAACACGAAGGCGAGAGCACTTCGAAAGAGTGTTTGAACTTGCTGATGCGGAATCGGGCGGACTTTTGGCGTATTTGCAGACGTTCCGGAAAATTACTTTTCGGACGGGATCAAGAAGTTGGAAAATCGCTGGAATAAGTGTATTAAACTAAAAAGGGACTATATTGAATAATATAAAAAAACATTTAAAAAAAAAATAATTTTAATTCCTAAGGAGGTCACTTTTCACTCCATCTAGTAACATTGGAGTTCATTTGGAAATATCGTTTTCCCTGAACCCAGCCCAGCTGAGCAGCCATTTGGTTCAGCAAACGATATTGCTGCCATTGCAAATTTCCCCCCAGGGAATTTTCTTTTCCCCACGAAATCCAAGTGACAGATCTTCACACGAATGTCAACCACCGACGGTGTGGCTCGGTTTTTTTTTTTTTTTTTTTTGTAATGGAATCGGTTTCCGTTTTTTGTTTTTTTTTGGTTTCACCGGCAGCCAGGCAATCGAACAAAGTTAATTCTGTTTAGATCGGTGAAAGTTGTGCAACACGTTGATTGGTTCTAGAGGAGACGATTCATCGATAAACTCTAAGAGCTGTACAGCGACAACGACGTGGTCAAAAACCTGCGCATTGGGCGTTTGAGATGGCTGGGACATGAATGAACACCAATGCTCCAGCTCGCAGAATCTTCAACGTGGCTGCGGAAGCTTGGCTGAAAATAGCAAAGAATTTAAAAAGAGGAAGCGTTACTATATAAATACTACTTTCAGATACATTCCGGCAGAGCCTAGTGGAAAAAACTTCGTGAAGATATACCAAATATAAATTTACGAACGAAGCTCGATTTTCAAAATCTCCACCATAAACAAGTTTCATACAGGAATAGGTACAGAACAATTTATTATAAGTGACATGGGATGAAAAAATTGTATAAGCTGACGCCTTTAGAATACGTATGGGTTACTGACCTCCAGCGACACGGGACAATTATTGAGAAAGCAACGCACAGATCAGATTTAATTGAAACCAATAAGCGTATTATCAGTTGAAATAGATTTCACCTTATTAAGCACCCAATTTAGATTCATTACAGACGAATCTTAATACAAACAACACTCAGATGAAGTTCCAAGCAACAACCACGGGGAGAGTGACACAGGGGAAGAAGAAAATCAACCAAGGATAGAAATAACGAATTGTCATCCGAATCGGTAGCCAACGAGGGAAAGGAAAATCTCCGAAGGGATAGCAACGACGCATTAATAATGCATCAGGAGAACGAATAATTGAGCAGTAAAATATAAAAGATCATGAAGCAGTAATCTCGTATGCCTTTAATTTTAACTAAAAATTGAATTATATCATTTAAATTGAAGTAACTTTATCGAATCATTGTATTATAACACTTTAAAATATTAAAACTAAAAAATTGTATCATAGATAGAAATTTTGTTAGTTTTGTATCAAAATCATTTGCTCATCATTTGCAATTTTGTCATCTAAGAGAATTAAGTGAATCCAATCCTTTCCTGTTCCTAAAACAGACGCATAGGATAGAATGAGTCTTATCGTAACCGTGAATATTAATAGGACCCGCCCGGCTGATAGGGTTTTGATTCCACATACTTGAATGTATGCCTCAAAGCAGGTGCTGCACTTCTTGCAGTTGTTTGGTATGTCGTTGAACAAGTACCAGCTGCCTTCTGTGTTTTGTAGACTTCAGTTAACGAAACGCCCATACATTAATGGAAGAAAGGATACACCTTGCCACCGCTCTCCGTCAATTCCTTTGATATCAATTCGGAATCATTGTGGAGAGCAGAGGTTCCACTCTTGGTATGAGTCGAGGTTGACCGAAAACTTCTGGACGATCTTAGTGTCACGGTACCCAGAACTTATTGCAACTCTACATCGGGATAAAACCAACTGGAATACCCCTCCTGCGATTTAGGTTTAAACCACAGTCACGATGGCTCTCACTAGGGGGCCTACCTCTAAAAAGTCAGGCTCGGACCGAAGTTCGGTGGCACTGACTCCCACAGTACCTTGTTTTTAAAAGCCCCAGTATAGATCACCAGTAGTCCTGTCCATTAACAGGACCTTAATGACCGACAAAGTGTAATGTTTCTGCTCAATTCGTAGCAACCTTAGGTGGGGTCATTTGCAGATGTTTACGATGAGACCAGTGTTTGCTCTATCCTCGTTTATTATTAGACTACGTCATTAATGGGCGAAGCCTTGGTAATACAAGGAGTGATTCAACAGGTAATTCAGCGACCTATGGTACTCTTCAACTATTCTAGATGTCAATGCGTTTGTTCATCGCACGCCTTGTAAAATATGTTCCTTTTGCATGAAAGATGAGTAAGCGCTTTAGTGATAAATTGCGTATAGTACCAGCTCCCACTCCATCAGCACACATATAGAGGAAGGACTCCGCGGTGTCAGCATCGCTTTCACAACCGCCGTCATAGGATGTTGTGTCACTTATGCCCAGCATACCTAGGTGATTATCAACGCCTTGTGCCCTGTAACGACGACAGTAAGCAGACTGCTTTTTTTCGTAGTCAGTGACCTCATAGAAGCATAGGGAAGCATACAATTGGTCTGCGACCTGGAGAGTCATGCCATTTTTTCCATTTGCAGTTAAGCTCATATGTAATCCAATTACCAACGGAAGCCCTAACCGAGAATGCAAGTTATCCTAACCCGGATTCGGGTCCTAAAAAACTCCCCTCTGAGTCTTATCTAGGAAGTTCAGCGATTTAATTTTCCGAGATCTCATTGTGACTTGAAATCCAAACAAGGCTCAGTGAATTCCATCTTCCCACTGCGTTCAGTGAAGTCTTGTGTTCTCGAACCAGTTTGCAAGCAAGGGTTTAGCAAGGATTTAAGCGCAGCTTGGCTGCCGCAATATATGCAAATCCTTTACCCCTTCCACCGGATTGCGTATATCTTCGCATGGAAGACAGACGCAAAACGAGGTGTCAAATCCAAGGTTGTCTGCCTCCAGAAATACACCACCGCCGCAGCCTAGATCTGTTTAGGAGCCATCCAAACTAGACCCGACTAGAACCCTTTTCTGGCTCACATTATGGCCGAAACCACATCTTCCCACAAAGAAAGTAGATTTTTCGACAACAGGAGTTGTTGTGTCACTGCATCAGGCAACATGTCTATAAGACCAGAATCAGAAGGTCATCGAAATTTCCGCGCGTGTTGTTCCCAAGAACATTTCTCTCTAAAAGGAAGATGACTTTGAGAGCGTGGCCCATGACATTATGAAGATTCATCAGCGCTTTAAGAGCAGAGCTAAGTCTGCTAGAGAAGCCCCGTGCAGCCGAGGAAGACCGTTCTTGGGAGTCTGGTGAAATCAGTAATGACATATTTTCGTGAAAGCTTGTTCCAACAGACAAGTGACACATACTATATAATTGGCCTTATAACAATCGTGTAGATGCTACAAGGCCGACAACTTTTTAGAGGCTGTCAACGCAATGTGCTTAGTCCAAAGAAGTTTGCTTTCCAGAATGACACTCAACTACTTAGCTTTGTTGGAGAATCGGTTGGTGATGTCTCTAAGCACTAAATGAGTGTGACCAGTCAGCTTCCTCCTTCTTGTAAAGAGCACTACATCAGTTTTGATAGGATTGTCTGAAAGCCCATTTCTAGTGGATCAATCGTCGTTCGCGTCTAGGGCAGATAGTCGCTAGACATGATCCAGATCAACATCCAGAGCTACACTTAGAGTTTAAGCAGTGGGTCGAATCACATTCACCATAGATACACGACGCCGCTTTGCGGGAACCCTGCGTACCTCTGCCAATACATATTGATTGCAGACAGCAATCAGGGAATAACAGGATGTCACCGACATCCTGAAAATCATTCAACTGGGAACGTACGAGTACCTGACGCCTTGTAAGATCATTGATCTGTTGGTGGGTAGATTTTCAAAAATAAGATTTGAAATGGGTTGCTGAGGTGCAGTTCATAAGCGGCTACAAGGATTCTCCCTCCAAGCCAGCCAAGTATCATCTGTGTGAGTGTCGAGGGTGCACACAAGTGAATTGGAAATCTATTCGTGTAAAATACGACTTAGGTTGGGCCTTCTTTACTTCTCGTTAATGGATCCTGAAATACGTCTTCGAAGATGGTTTGATCTAGTTCAAATTCTTCCTACTCTTGTAGCATAGTTTTTGGATATCTGGAGTTCGTCACATTCGGATCTTACCTCCTAAATACAAGAGCTACTTAGGGAGGAAGTAAGTTTATTGCTGGGTCCGCCAAGCTCTAGCTGGGCTTTCTTGTTTCCGATTCCAGCCAGTTTGGCATAAGCGACCTTGCGTTTCTCCTAGTTCCAGACGATCGCGATAGATGACGGTGTGGGAGGGTGGGGCAATTTGTTTCGATGCCATGAACTGTATCTATCTGCGGTCAGAGTTTGTTTTTGATAAGTAAGTTGAACTATTACGTTGGTTGGTTACAGACTACAAGATTCGTACCTACTAGATGGTCAAAGATTGGCTCAACTCTGGGACTACTGCCTATACTGCCCCATAATTTATAATGTGCCTTTGAGTCAGCGCAATTCCCTTCTTATTGCGAACGACTTCAACAACCAGCTTCCTGAAGTGTCTTGGTGGCGCAGATGTGAACCATGTGAGATTTATTTCTGATCTGGCAACAATGCATGATCTGGCTGCTAGGTGGCCTTACCCCAGGGAAAAGCTCTTCGGACAAGCCATGGCTCACCTCACTGCTTCCGGTAAGAAGGAAGATGAAGTTTGAGGCGGCGGAAGTCCAATCACCATCATATCCTTGAGAGAGTGATAGATGACTGTGATCATCTCAGGATAAGATGATGTCGTTGTCGTCTTGGTTGGAGAAGAGCATACAGCCTTAACAGGCTTTGAAGGGGATGTCAGAGGAAGAACGGGAGCCCCGATTTCTTGGAAAGTCTTAACATTAGTTATCATATTACAGAAATGGGATGTAGCTGTCAAGCAGAAGATGATGGACCGACCGGATGTCTCACCGTAGATGGTGGAAAAGAGGTATGGGAAAGTCTCCAGTTGTTAAGGCCAGGGTTTGAGTATCTCATGATTTCCGGGATAGTTTTAAAGCCAGCGGACTCAGCCGTGCCATTGAACTTCTGTAGTTCTTCAGCTTAGCTCTTGGTAATTTTCAGCAAGACTTTAGGTATGCAGAACTGAGATTTTTTCGTCAAGATGAGGACATATCGACAACTAAACTATGAGGCTCTGAAAACGTTTTGGAGGATGTTTAAGTCATTTTAATTATTTAAGACGTGGGACAGCTCCTCGACAGATCTGTGCCATTGTGAGGACAGTCCGATACAACTACTGACCAACCCCGTCTAATGTTGTTAGATGAATGGTCAGAGATTTAGTCTTCGCAATTTTAGGTTTCACATAGCGTGGTTGGGTGGAACATTGTGGGGTTTCTTGAACACTGTTGGCGGTAAGTGCACTTTCGGGTTTTCTTGATTTTTCCGTCCGTAGTTTATCGATGAACAAAGGGAACGTGTCTTTCTGTACTGAAGTCTAATCCTTTTTCATATTCTTACCAATCTTTCCGGGTTGTGAAGCTCGGACTTCGACAAGAGGGTTTGTGTCCAATTTTTGGCAGTTGACTTACGTGATGGAGTGCTGGTAGAGGGTTTCTCCTGTCTGTACCCGTCTGACAGGGTCGAGTAGACATTTATACCATCTTCGACTTTATAGGTCTTATTAGTGCCTATGCTGGCGGACAGCAGTTTTTTTTGCGTTTTTTAAGTGAGATTCGGGATAATAAATTTCTACCTTTCAAACTGAAATTTTATTTCCACGAGTAACTATGGAAAGGCTGGTCGAAATGCACCGCATCATGCAAACAAAATCTGTAGGTCTAGAAATTTCCCCGGTAACTTGACCCATAATCCTCGGCACGATCCGGATGACATCTTGATCTAGCCCAGACGTGCGTTGATAAATCATATAACAGAGGGACCTAGTTTTGAATTTTCAGAAATCGTATTCCCTTTCAGAGACAAATGAAAATAATTAAATAAAGTTGCGGATACGGGGTTGCTACATTTCTAGTCTTACTTATGGCAGCCATACCATCTAAATATAGTAATTTTCAGCAGCAATCGGAAATTCCCGCATATCACGCATATAACGCATTCCCGTTCAATTTAACTAAACAAAATAGGAGCTCGTCTCCAAATTCGAAGAAAAATCTTTACAAGCCGCAGATTTTGCAACAATGTGACAATTTCCAAAGACGGATTCCTCTCAAAAAATTACCAACTCCTCAAGACCAGTCAACATTTTCAACCTTGAAAATTCCATTTGCGTGTAGGAGCTCTCTTTTAATTATGACATAGCGCCCCTGTCAACCTTGAAATAAAAATCATTTTGCAAAGCTGTCAAAAAATTATGATGTGTAGTAGCTGTGGCTGTCACAACGAACGTGCCAAATACCGTTGGCCAATGGAAAAAACAAGTCACAACAAAGTGTTGCCGCCAAAAAAGAAAAAAATAAAAACAATATCCACTTACACAGTTTGCGACACACTCTCGTGACACATCAATCAATCAAACCAATCCGATAGCCGAGTAAATGTTTAACGCGACTAAATTGAATCTTAATCCGGTTAAGAGACCCCAAAAACAGTTCCATTCACGACATGAATTCGAAATGAGGAGAACGAAAGATTCGTAAAATGTTATCGAAATGCCTCACACTACAGAGTTCAGAAGCAGTCTTCCAGCTGATGACTCATAGTCGTCGGTAATCACTTTCGATTGCCGGTTGCAAGAAGAAGGAATTATGATGTTTAAATTAAGTACCGATCATGTGGATTCTATCGATAACCGAAAATCGATCACGAAATCGATTAAATCCACATGCACAACAACAATTGCATAATAGAGTGATTTTGGGTAAGTCATTCATTGTTGGGGGCTTGCAGTCAAGAGCGGATTCGTTTGGGTCATTCATTCAATGCGTTACATCACGGATTGTTTGAATTAGTGATTTTTCACTCTGTTAAATCGATTTTGATCGGGTCCACGTAAGTGTTGAACCGAATTGAGATAACGACCGGTTTGGAGGCATAAGCCACAACCGGCTCTTGGAAGAATTTGGGCCAGATCAAGATCAAGGAATGGCTAACACATTTGAGACAACTTTTGTAGCGGTTTTTGTTGGAGCTCTCCAAGAAAAGGTGTCGCAATATTTTGTGGTGGATCGATGTAGTCAAACAGCAGAACGGTAGCGGATGTCAGAGTGAGCCAATTTGAATTTTGTGAAGGAACATAGCTTATGCTTCACGGTTTTGCATTGGGAATGCAAAACTAAGTGTCTGCATAAGTTACTTATGGAATTACAATAGCAAAAGTTCGTTAACTTTTGCCAGATCAACCACCTGGTCATCAGCATACTTGCCAGGAGTTGTCTTTTAGAAGACCGATCTGAAGGCGAAGAAAACATCACATCACTTCTTCGTTTTCAAACAGATATCCTCTGAAACCGGCACGTCCCGTCAACAAATGAGTTAGATGGAAGTTTGTTTTGTCGTGATTCCGTGTAATCCATACATATATCGATCACTGACATAAGACGATGTGGCCATCTTCCTTTTAGGGATATGTTTCCTTGTTGTTGCCAGGTTGCGATACTACAATTCCATTCATACGAGCAATTGGATTTCCTTGTTTTTGAGTTTTAACTTGCATCATACGACGAGTATAGCATCATGCCTCGCTCCAGTTTATATCCATATCAAGAGCAGTACTCTCTGCAGTTTAAGGACAAGTGGTCTTTGGCACAACACGCACGAACTCCTGCGGCAAAAAAAATATGAAATCAACTTTCCCTGTGCCCAGAAATGGTTATTCAGCTGTCCTTCAGAAGTAAAGACTTCAGGCTGCTTGCCGGCATCGTGACGGGGCACTATGCTTTTGCTAAGCACCTAAATTTGCTGGGCATAAGTGAAACACTATCCTGCGACGCTTTCTGTGAATGTGATAACTATACCGTGGAAGACTATCTCTGTAAATGTCCGGGTTACGTTGGCATCAGACTGCAGGTACTCGACGCTGGCGTATTTTATGGGGTGAAGTACTTATCTGCCTTCCAAAGACTGAGAAAAGTCTGCAAAAGGAACAGGGAGTACTATGAACTACATAGTTCTCCATTCCGACAGAAAAAGAAAACAAAAAAAATAGCATCATGTCGAACTGCTTCGCTTGTGCTAGTTAACCAGCGACGTACAGTTTCAATTGTCTCATTGATCAGCAAATCAAACAATCAACGCTTCAAATAGTATCTGCAGGCGTAATATTTTATCGTACATATGATGTTCCACAGTAGAGGACCAAAGACTGACCCTTGTGGGACCCCGCCAGGACCTCCGTATGCTTTAACTCCATCGTCAGAGCCAGAGAGGTGGTTTCCTTTTCAAAAAATAGCTCGTTACCATTTTATGAAGACAGTCCGATTAAAGGCTTTCTTACCGCAGTGTTTCTTGGAGCCTTCGTTCCAACGCCTGCCTCGTATAGCGTCTCGAATTCTTCTCTAGACCGTTTTTGGTTTTTTTTTTGTTCGGAGGAGAACCATGATGACCGCACACCATGTAGATGCCACTGTCCCTGACCCACTGAACCTAACCGCCGCAAAAAATACTCGTCCTTATCTCACGCTCAAGAAATCAAGGGCTTGTTTGTCCAAGTACTCTTTTTGTTTTGATGTTGTTGCCTTATTCGACCGAAGGATGTCGGTATGTCTACTAGTGGCAATTTATGCTCTTCTTTCCCTGTTTGCCGTTCTTGTAATCTGTGTCACAGCATCCCATATTGCGTTCGATGTTAACATATGGTTCACAATGTTCTCGGGAGTCGGCATTTCTGAAATTCTTTCTTCCAGATCTCTATGCTCTCTATACGAAATCATGGGCACTGGAAAAATATGTATTGTGCATCCTCTCTGGCCTCTCCGCAATTTAAACAGACAGGAGATTCATCAGCCTAGATCTGTTCAGATAGGCTCGGAAGTAGCCATGTCCGGTTAGGAGCTGGATGAGATAAAAATCCACTTCTCCGTGATGCCGTTCCATTCATTTTTGGATATCCCTTATAAGTCGATGGACCCATCTTCCTTTTGTAAACTGATTCCATCATCATTGCTCTAAGGGAGTGCATTATACATCCCCTGTTTGCTGAGTTGAACGCAATTTTGACGACCAGTGTTATTAGAGAACCATAGACGAGTATGTTTGCACTTCCTTTCCACTCACTGCCCTGAATAGCTTCTTCCATGATTGTAGTTACCCTCCGTAAAGGGTCTATTGTAGAACGAGCTTTTCTATTGTACATCCATACTATTTGGTTGAGAGTCCACCAGCTTCATTAATTGCCACCTCCAGTCTGTTGCATACGATTCCCTCCAGTGTTTTATCGATTGATTCCAATAGGCTAACAAGCATATCGGACGGTATCACGAGGGCTCATCTGGTGGTTTTTTCCCGAGGCAGCAACACCGGGCGTTGTTTTTTCCATTGGTCTGGAAAAACTCCTTCTCTTGGATACTTGTTGTACTTTTCCACAAATGCTTCTCTGTTTGTTTTGATGGCTAGTTCAATTGTCATATTTTAGTACGCCATCCAATCCAGCTGATTCATTACCATCGAGTCGTCTACGTACGTCCGGGAGTTCCATTTCCTTGATCTCCTGTATTTCCTGAGGTGCTTCTGTACACTCTGCAGGTGTTTGTGGTGGAAATAGTCCCGATACTATTTTTTGCATTAGGAGAGCGCATGAGGGTGATGGTGCCCTAGTGCCTTTCAGTTTTGCCATGACTGTCCTGTAGGCGGTATCCTAAGGATTTACATCTGCTTGCTCGTAGAGTTCTTTAGAGCTGTTGCTTTTGCTTCTTCGATCCTGATTGGAGCGCAAACTTCTGGATCGCTGGAATTGTCTACTCACTTTATGGCACTTGCTGTGTAGCTCTTCCCTCTCTTGGTTTCACCTGCATACTGTTGACGTCTTCCGGACCATGGATGCGTCGCAAGCCCTTGTTACTTGTTTAGTAACCGTAGCATTTGGTGCTCCACGGTTTATTGTAGAATCTGGTCTTCGTCCAGTGTGCCTTCTTAGCCGAGCATTGCTGGTTCGTTCTCCTCGGATATAACGCAAACTGGGTGGCCTGGTGGTCGCTGTGGGTATATTGGTTACTGACGCTCCACTTGGCGTCTCTCGCTAGGGAAACCACTACAAAGGCTATATCAGCTATGGAGCCTACGTCATTTCTGCTAAAAGTGTGCTCACTTCCTGTATTAAGCAGTATTACGTGACGGTATAGCTTCTATTGTAGTAGAGCCTCTCCTCTTCTTTTGATTCGAGTGCTGCTCCGATCTGTGGCCTCAGATCTCAGCCATAATTGTTGGGCTACGACCTCTGGCTTCATCCGTGAGCTTATCCAATATACCTTGGAATTCCTCGAAGGTGCTGTTTGGTGATGTAGATATGTTCCCCCTTGACCTTTGCTCGAACAAAGGTTGTCATAATTTTTTCTTCTTCTTGTCTCCACAGGCCCAAATAGCTACCCAAACTTTTTCGTCGCGATTTTTATACTGCTCGTATAATATGGCAACATCTACAATACAATAATTTGAACTTACAAATGGCTTGTGTCAGAAGGTCCTGTGATGCTTCGGAGTGGTTTAGTTGCAGCACTTTCATATCCATCTAGCGTTTTTGTAGCTTTCTGGTATACAGGGCATACTGCGCCTCCTGCCGCGTGTTTGATGTTGTTACTCCACTTTGCTGCATTTCTTGGACACATGGCGTTTCTGTCCACAATTGAAGTAATCATCATTTCTATTCAACGTGTTTTTACTCCGCATAACCGGAGCCTTACGGTCTACTCCCTCTGCGGCATTAGACATTCTGTTTTACTTGACACCCCTCGATATCTTCAGCAAGCAAGTAGCTCAGGCTGCAGCTATTCGTTAAAGCTACTACACAGTGGACAAATAATTCATTTGGGCACGCTAACATTCTTAATATGGTATATCAGGAATCCTCACAGAGAACATGGATTACACCATACCTGAACTTTGGTTTGACAACGACGTCCGCGAAAGCTTCCCCTCTAGATCCTTCTGGAAGGAAGATGCTTTCATGGAGGACAAGTCAATCTACTTCTACGCATATGGATCTACAACCGATAGCGGGGTTGGTGGCGGTGTTTTCCCAGATAAGCTAAGTCTAGACTCAGTCGCTTTAAATTCTAAAACCGCCCTTGCATGCCGATCATCTCTTATGGAGATGAGAGCAGTTCAGCCTTCACTTTTATTCAGTGCCGGGCCACAGAGACTTTCAATTCACTGGAACTCGCCAAAATTGGAACCGCTCTACCTATTCTACCGGAAAAGATTAGCGTCGGTATACCTATCGCTACGTGTAAATCAATATTAAAGCTGGATGCTAATTAAAGGACAGACCTTAGATGGACTGTTGGACCAAGATGTCTAGCGACCAAACAGATCTGGCCAAAGCTGGATATTAATCGCTCCAAGAGTCTGATCCTGGTAAATAAGAAACATCTCAGCGCCATCACTGGACCGGTGTCCTTCATAGACAAGCATGCAAGAAGGCTTGGCACTTTTACAATACAAACGATTTCTATAGAAGCTGCATGGATGAGGAGGAAGAGGAGACAATCCTTTACCTATTCTGTGCATGTCCAGCCCTCTCCCAGAGAAGAAAACTTTCATCCACTATGACCTAAACGATGTAAAGAATATAGACGTAAACAGTCTCCCACGCTTCATCGTAAGCTCAAATTAGTTCCATTAGTTAGAGGATCATAGATCCACGCGGCATCACAATGGGCTAATAGGCCTAAGTAGGTTGGTGTTTCCAATAGTTACTCTTACTTACCTGTCTACCTATACACCTTTGCTAGATGCCCGCAATTAAAAGCACCTAAAACATTTTCCCGTATTCTGCATGCCGTCCATCCGATTTTTATTCTTCCACTATGCAGAACTTTTTTGGCAGCGTTTATCGGGAGGCTAATGACTGCGGTTTGTATTCCTGCATAGACTATCCTCATAGATTTACTAGATGAGGTCTGCAATACCTCGCTTCTCTGACAGGGCTTGGCAGATCTCTTCCTTTCGTAGTGACGTCATATAGGTCTTTGCACTCAATGACCACCTCGTGCGTTAGGGATCTCACTTTCGCCATTCCCCCGAAGACTTGTCTTAATTTACTCTGTTGGTCAGAGGTTTTTCCATCTGAGTTTTCTTATGCGGGCTACATCAGACCCGAAGCCATTTAGCTCGGTGTTGGTCTTCACTTTTCGGAGTATATCGCAGTAAGGAACTTCTCCAATCTTGTTAATCACCAGTGCGTACGGCTTAACGTGTATCATGCCTCGAACTTTTTCTACCACTCTTTTCCACTCGACTTTATTTTGGTCACGTTTTGCAGTTTTTACACCTGGATCTTTGTCTCGGAGATTCGGCGTCTGTCCCAAGTTTTTCTCAAGGACTTTTTCTTTTTTCTCTCTTTGGCACTTATGGACGCTTCGTGACGATTTCAGCGTATGATAGTGTCGAGGGATCTTCGTTATTTGGAGATCTACTCTACTTCTACGAGGCCTAAGGTTAGCCATTGCCATTCTAATGGAAAACCTAGGTATGCCTCTATATATTTTGCCTCTACAATATGTGGTCTTGAAGTCAACAAAATTGTTGGGAGTATCGACCGATCGTGGACTAACCTGGCCCAAAACAGGCCAACCGGGTTGAATAAGGCAAGTCAGATCATTGGCAAATGAATTTAGGCGTTTACGCAATACAGAAAAGTCCTTGACGCGATGCACGATGCGAGTAGTTGGCGCAGTTAATAAAATTTTCATTTTCATGTATCAGATAAATGATGTATCAGACATACTTTCCTCCGACCTAATCGTAGAAGTGAATTGGTGTATGCTTTCCACCAAGTCTTGTCAGGCTTCTGTCCGGGTCCTTTTGGTTTAAAATGTTCTTCTCATCTTATTGGAAAATCGGTCTACGCAGCAGGTCCACATCCTTTCAGGTCTACAGGGGCCGAATATACCGGATCCAGTAACCCGCTCCGTATATGTAAGAGCTAACAGTGAACCAATTAGGGTTCATTCACCACTATTTCTATTTCAGCTTCATAGTCCTGAAAGATCCTTATGGCGTTGGTTCCAAAAAAGTTGAAGAAGCTTTTACAAGAAATCAGTCACGACTATTGACGTTACCATTGGTTTAGTCACACGAATTCATCCCAATTCATTTTGTATGGCATCTACTCCGGTAATGGCTGTAGAAGTCAGAAGCTGCATCTATTTGGATATGAGTTTAACATAAGGGGAAAGTTCAGGTAAGAAGTTTTGATCTTTTGAGCGAACTTACAATTCCCATCATGGCTGTATTCGCCAACATAAGCCTGATCGGTCCTCATGCTTATACGAGGTCCTCAACTAGATGTTTGAACAACATTGTCCTTGGTGATTTAAGAGGGTATTTCAGTGGCACTGCTAGAAAACCTAGCCCAAATGATGCTAGCTTTGGAATTGAACTTAAACGAATCGAATTCAGGGTGGGAAAAGTGTCATTATAGCTAGCGCACTTTTCCCACACTTCAACATCTACAAAGGGACCTGACAGTCACCTAATCAAAACTAGTTCATTGTTGTGGCCAAAGTGCGAATGAAAGCATCCCGAAGGACATATGCAACACGAAAGAAGTACTAACAACGAATTTGACGTCAAACGGCTACAATTGCAAGAACCTGCTTGAATTTTTTTCTGATAGAGTTTCTGAAGAAGTTCCTATGCCTCTCGAATCAATCGTAGAAAACCAAAGGAGATACTGTCAGTAAACCATTAGGGATGCCACATCTAATGTGTTAGATTTCATTCGACACTCACAACGAATCCCCTGGTATGACGAAGAGTCCTGCCAACTGCATGCTGTGAAACAAGAAGTTTACAAGGCGGCGCTACAAAGGTCAAGAAAGGACGAGAGCTACTTACGATTTTTATAAGCAAATGCAACGGGTGGAACATCAGTTTATCAGAAATAAAAATAATAAAGCAGAGGTGGGCATGCAGAGATGAGGATGGGGCGTAATAGTAGAGTCACAGTCGGTGTTGGTGTTGACAATTTGAAATTACTTTTGTGGACTATTTTACAGACATCCAACGAAAGAAAGAAAAAGCTTTACTAAGATTGTCCATACAATTGAAGGGGAGCTTAATTACCAAGGAGGGCGCAATTGCAGGTAGTTCGCCAAAGACCTTGCGGAAGAGGTTTATTGATTGAGGCCAATGTACACACCGGACTGCAGCGATCTTTCAGTAAGAATGTAAGTGGCAGCATCTACAGAGATGAGCTATATAAAGCCGCATTAAGTGTTCATATACCTGCTTAGCTCAGTCTTCTCCAATGACGAATTCTACGGTCTGAACTGTAATATCAAATGTCAAATGAACTTGAATCCAAAGTCTAAGCTAAGTGAGGCAAGTACTCGTTAAGCGATTGGACAGTATCGATTCAGTTCTAAGTAGGTCGCCATTGGGACTGCTAGGCAAGCCCCAGATGACGGCTCTTGTGACATGGACTAGCGTCCAAAGTTTTGTTCGTGGGCACAGCTGAAGGAGGCGTGAATTTACAAAAAAAAAATGCTCCTTGCCCCATTATCGTCTCACATATCTCATGCTAAACAATAGATGAAGCATTTCTTTCCAGACTGACCAACTTACCTACCAACAGACTGCCTACCATGCTGCTGTTTCAGTGGCGAAGCTTCATTTTCTTTTATTCGTAATTCGAAGTCAGGAACATTCAGGGTGATGTGTAAATATGAAAAGAATTGGGATGCCATCACCTATCCTGAAAAGCCAGTTTCAAAGTAATTCCAAGGATCTGGGGCCCGCCAGTTAATGTCGGTTCATATAAGATACCCCTTCCATTTTGCCAGAACAGGTGTCGCCATTGGTACTTGAACGAGAGTTGGTTTGTTACTTTGTTATTGTAAAAATTCCAACAACACTCTGAGAACCCTGAAGACGGGGTCAAATTCTCAAATCGGATAGGCACCTGATTGAATGAATTATTAGTCGACTTAGACCCTGATATCGTAAGATTGGCCACATAGCACACATCACCGTGTCGAAAGTATACAACTTTGATGCATGGAAACATACAGTCATCCATACAAACCTTGTTGCCGCTACAATGCACCAATAAACTCTATCATTTGGTGGGCTTAATTGCATAATTAGATTCTCTCACGAGCCCAAACGGCCAAGTCTATTGTCTTTCCAACGACTTAATTGCGTTAAAGGAAAATCCCAAAATGACGGCGTGAGAAATTAAGCCAGACATCCGAATACGAGTATCTCCCTAGATACTCGCATGAGTATACCTCCAACGAGCTGTGACCATTAAATTACCTCCAACGTGTCTAACTGGTCCAACCCATACTGCCAGTGAATATGGGTCTAACTTCGGTGCACTGCCACTAGAGAAAGTTTTTCTTTTTTTATAGATACATGTACGTGTACCTCATCACCCTCTGACTCTTTGTCGGGTGTCATCGTCACTCTTTGACGTCAAGAGTTGTTTACAAATTTTGTCAGACAGAAAATTTAATTACCTCCAGCCATGTACTCGTGGATCTCCCATTCTTATTACCATGAGAATGATCTAGAAAAATCGCCAGAAGCTGTAACAAATTTGAGACTTACATCTTGCAGTTCGAAAATAGACTTTAATTGGGCCGCTTACAATGCATAATACGGGTAAGTTGAACACCAACACCGTACATGCAATCGAATGTCTCTGATAAAAATATCCTTGGGTCCTAGGTCAGTGTAGGAGGCCAACATCAAATTGACCCATGGCACAGATGCCAATGCAAACACTTGTACAAATGCAATGCAATCCTGCAAACCATTGAACAACTACATAAATACAATTGTTAAGATCTGAGCAGGGAGTACGAGTATAAATAATTCCATGAAACCCCGACATTGATGATGGTTTTGCAAAAGGATGTACCCTAAGAGGGATTGCTATTGTACGAGTATTGTCCACTAGCTGAGCAGCACCACATATAATAGGGATTGTAATGAGCTAATCCTGGTACGACATTAGCATCATTAGCTGTATCATCAGTAGCTTCGACGAATCGTATCTGAAGAGGATGTTCGTAAACAAATCCACAACCTAGTCGACGTCCAACTGATGGATTTCAATTTAATCACGAATACATGCTGAGAAAATTCGCTCTTGTCAACAAGAAGAGCATCATTGGACGGATTTGAGGATAAGTCTTTCTTCTAACTGCGGCGCCATGGGTTCCTGGAACATTCTTACTCCATTGCAATTACGTAAACTGTAGAATAAATTGCTAACAAAATGAATGATTATTGGCGCTTTTGTAAGGACGAATATTCGTCTAATAATGTCGCGGAAAAATTGGACAGAACCAATTGGTTGGTCACTTAATGAGGCTCGACGGAAATTTGGAAAAGCCATGTCGATGACAACAAACTGGGGCGCTAATTCAGGTAAGCAGGAGGATGTGAGTATTGAATGTTTGATCCTCGAGAGCTCGATGCTAAGGACAGCTTCAAGAACTAGTCAGTTGACTAAAGGGATTGTCAACTCTGAGTCAATATAGAAGTGCTAACCTGACATGGAGGCAGTAATATCTACGATATATCAATATGAAGACATTTGTGTTTTCTGTCCGCAGTACTGTAGGTTACTTGTTCGACGTGACATGTTTAGCCGACAAAAGTTTGTCATTTGGATGGTGAAGTCCTTAAGCATTTGATGGGCCAGTGCAATCAGCTTCCACATATTTTGATGAGAATAGCCTCAATTTTAAGAGAATTTGCAGTACACCGGTCGTCGACAATGTCTGGACTGTCCGCTTCTTAGAGTCGCTAGGCATGATCCCTTAAACAGCACAGCTGTATCAAGCGCATATCCCAGAGCTCTTAGCGTAAGGCCCACAAAGCCGATATCTCACAGAGTCCATACAAATAGGAAGTTGTAGGCGAAAAGAATGACACGAAGGTGACTCATAAAAGGGAAACAACCAAAAGCGAAAACAAAAACAACAAGAAGAATACTCTACCGGATGTGGTGGCTAAGAAAGTCAAGGCAGATCTTCTTCTTCTTCTCTCGGTAAATCTGGAACTAGGATCAGATGGATACAAAAAGGCGACCTGCTGTTAAAGATCAGGGGATCAAACCGACCAATTTAAGAATGTTGTCGATGAAACCCTTGGTAAGGCATCGCATTACTCTGGAGATAAAGGACATTGACGAAGCTACAACAATAGGGGATATCTGTGAGTCGTTAAACAAGCAATATCACCTCATAGTGACTTAATTAACCCAAGTAATGCCTACAGACACACTCAAATTGCGAGTAACGTAGATGTAATACTAGGTAGGTAGGTAAGAGTGGCTCTTGGAAACACCAACCCACTTAGGGCTATTGGCCCGTTGCGATGTCAAGTGGATCTATGATCCTCTTACTAATGGAACCAGTTTTAGCTTAATTTGTATTTCCTGGAAAAGAGGACACGATCAGTTTTATGGGGGTTTACTCGTAATCCACAGCGATCTGCCCAACGTTTTAATTTTTAAAATTTAGCTGAAGCAGTTCTTTAATGGTATTAAGATGCTTACCGGAGACGGCTATAGCAACATCTCCCATATAGGCAATCACCCTGCTACCATCCGCTTCCAGGTAGATCAGCAGTTCATTAATCACTAAGTTCCAGAGAAGGGGAGAAAGGACACCGCTTTGCGGCGTACCTCTGCTGACACGTCTTTTACCAGAAGCCCCAGTTCCTGATGATATTCTCTATCGTAGGCAAGATAATATCGGAGGACCATTGTAGCTCGACAGGTATTATACCGTCCGGACCAGCAAACTTGTATGGTTTGAAGCTATGCAGCGCCTAGAGCAGTTTTTCTCTTGTAATCAGACCATGAATTTTGGTCACGGTTGCACCAGTCCTGTTTGGGCTGCTACTGACCGCGAATTGGGAGCTACCTGGAAAGTGGGTGCTCAGTAGAAGGTTGATTAATTCATTACTTGAGGTTGTCCAAGAGCCACAGAATGATCTCCAGGATTGTCGCTTTGCCTTCCTCAGTTCTTTTTTGTATATTTTGAGGAATTCTTTGTATGAGTCCCAGTCAGTCACGTTTCTTTTGCTTTTTGCTAAGTTGAAAAGTTTTCTGCAAGGGTTTCTAAGCAGTCCATATCAGGCCATGGCCTGATTGAGAGCCAGGGTGAATTCCTTGACTTTCATGTCAAGCTCTTTGGTGTCACGCGGGTGACTTAAGAGTTCAGAGGATAGCGTTTCTGACAGTATTCCTTTGTATTTTGGCCAATCAGTTTTCCGATAATTCCGGAATGCTGGTTGGCTAGGAGGAGCATCACTCAGGCTGAATTGGATGTATCTGTGGTCTGAAAATGAGTGTTCAGACGATACCATCCAGTTCGTTAGGATTTGAGTGATTTTGTCGGAAACAAGGGTGATATTTAGCACTTCCTGTCGGTTTCTTGTTGTAAAGGTTGGCTCATTGCCAATGTTGCAAATAAAGAGGTTAGTACTCATAATATAATCAAAAAGTGACTCACTTCTATCGTTGATGTTGGTACTGCCCCATACCGTCTGATGAGCGTTAGCATCGCATCCGATGATTAAGCCTGTTTTTTGCCTTCCAGCTTCTAGTACCACCCTTGCTAGGTTATCACCAGGGAGAGGGCCCACATGATCGTGGTCGAGATGTGCCGATGTCAGCCAGTAGAAACCGCAACGGTTTAGTCGGGGTCTCTGGGATTAAGACGTAAAAACTGCTTCGTCATCGGTTTCCATTTCCGACAGGATGTGTCAGAAGAGGAGACCGGCGGCTTAATTGTCGCCTCGGATAGATTGGAGTTGTCGCTATCCATTTCTGAATTTGAAGTTTCCGTTAAAGGAGGAGGAGGTTGCTTATCAGCATCCACTTCATCTTTTTTATAGACCCTTAGGTGAATTGACTAGAAACCGAACCGCATCATGGCTTTAGTCTGCGCCAGAGGGTTAATGGATTCCTTATTGATCACGATCAACGCGCATCTATAAGAGCCCCTTTCGCGACTTTCCAGTCATGAGTCGAAGGGTGGGGCTGATGAGCTTGATGATGTCCAGAATGCTTTCTGGGGAGAAGGGTTCGGCTGGGATTCAGGTGCGAGTTAAAGGTCTGCTAGGGATACCCTCCTTAGACACGATCTCGAGTTTTGCACCTAGCCAAATCCTTCCTAATCCACCTATGGCTTTGATGATAAGATCAAGAGATCTTTGGTTGCCACATGGGATAAGCTTGACGTGGCCTTGGTGCCAGCCAGCGTTGCTTGTGATGGGAGGTGGTCCGGACTTCACCCTTATGATGGCCAAGAAGTTGCTCGAAAGCTTTAACTTGACCAACTGCCATCGTTCAGGTATTATTGATCAGTCGGTGTCGTTCCTGTCGATTACCGCGATCACCGTTGCGTCTTTTAGGACTTCATTGAAAGACTTCAGAGATGTGCTGACGGATGGCTCAGGGGTTTTGGTGTTAAGTTTTGGGCCTCTTGGGAACTGACACGGTTTCCTCCAATGATCTCTGGTACTTGGAAGAGTCTTTTAGAGTTTTGGGAGCAGTGGAAACAGTGGGTAATCCGCCTTATAGGATGTTGTTAGCCCACTCAATCTTGCTCTTTATATCCGCCCTTTTCTCAATCCCCGGAAGGTTTTGATAATGCGTAAATCATTTCTGCGTCTTATGTAGAGCGCCTTAGATGGGACTTGCCGATGCGGCTGAGCCCCTGATTCCTCCTTGGGGGGAGGAGTTTTAGTAGCAGCGACAAGTCCGTGGCCTGCCACAAACTTGCTGCTGCTAGGGGTTGAGGAAGTAATTGGACCATGACTGACCACAATCTTAATACTCCTTGAAGAATTGGTTTTAGACTCGTTGCGCTTGCCTTTACAGGATGGTGCACCATAGCCTGCCACAATTTTACCTCCGCTCGACAATGTAGGAACCTTGCCGGTAGCCGGTGCAGTCACCGTTCTACTGCCCGGTGTTAAAGGAGTATCGGCCTCGGGTTTTGTTTTTTTTTTTTTTTTGAGATTTTGTCCATACTATCGTCCCACGAGTAGCGAAGAAAGGATGGTGCATTTGTACAGAGATCCGCTGTATACAGATAAGGCTAACTAAGGTCTGGAGATGCTGGGCCCTCAGCCAGGTTGATCTTCGGCACGGGTTGTATGACACCTTGATCCAGCCAGGGGAAAAGGGAGTGGTTGGGAAGGTGGGAGGAAGGGGGGCATTCTTTCGTTTCAGGATTCGTCTGGAGAATTTCTCGAGATTCATTGACCCTACTCATCCTCTACAACTCGACAAGTTTGATGCTCGCCGTAGAGGGAAACCCTTGGTAATAAAGTTGAAATTCGATCACTAAGGCATCGCATTACTCTGGAGATACAGGACGTTGACGGAGCTAAAATAATAGAGGATATCTGTGAGTCGCTAAAAAATTAATATCAGCTCATAGTGACTTTATTCGCCTAAGTAATGCCTACGGGCACAGACAAATTGAGACAATAAGTCTGCCTACGAGTAACGTCAATGTAATACTAACTGACTGACACTTACACCTACCATACCTACTCAGCCACACAGCTCGTCATTGCAAAAGCAAGCTAGAGCGCTCAAAGAAATGCTTGAAATGCGGAGAAGAGGGCTACATGGTCAAAAATAGCAACAAGGGACTACTTTGCTTCTTCTGCAGAAGGGACAACCCAGAGAATATCAGGCATGTTGCTGGCCGCAATAAATGCCCAGTATTTAAGAAGGCTCTGACTGGTTTTAAACCATGAAGTTTGCTCACATCGACCTTAACCACCTTCCGAAGCGGCACAAGACCTGTAAGCCTAAATGACTAAATACCACAAAATTAGAAATACCATATGGATATTTGGAAACAAAACTTTTCAGAAAACAAGCGAATCCACGAAAGTCTTCACCAGCGCTAAGATCAATGGCACCCATTTCCACAGCTGTTACGCTTCACCAGCCTGTCCTGGGGACAATATCAAAAGTTGCTGTAACGGACGCAAGACAAAAAAACGTGGTTGTAATATGGGGAGATTTCAACGCGTGGGCCACGGAATGGAGCAGCAGGACAACGACGAGGTCTATTCGAGATATTCGCAGCACTGGACAAAAAACTTTCCGAAAGACGGGCACGGGCTCTATCATAGACATATCCTTTGTCAGCAGCTATCTAGCACGTAATACAAAATGGTGGTCAGCGAATACCATACACAAAGTGACCATCAGGCTGTGCTTTTTGAGCTCCTAAAAGAGTAAAACCGAAGCCGGCCCAAAGTGACTGGTTTAAAGTGGAGAGACACAGTCCTGGATAATGAAATATTTGAGGAGGTCATTAGTACCCAGCGCTTCATCTGTCGGATATGATGCTTCGATACGAAGAAGAAAGCTCAGTCCATTGGGCCCACCCTGCTACTGAGAGGAATGGTGAAATGGAATCCCTAAAAACTATCTGTCTGATAGCGAGATGAAAGGCCTGCATTTTAATCAGAATCTGGTTATCTCTAGTTAAGAACATTAAAAACAGGAGCTTCAAAAACCTGCTTTACGAAACCGATATAAACCCTTGGGGAACCGCCTACTAGGTCGTCATGACAAAAGACAAATGATATAACATGCCCGACAATCCTGGAAAATATTATTAATACACTTTTTCTACAACAATTATCTAACCGTTTTCGCGAAGTCATAGAAATTGCGGAGGAAGGGATCCCACCTGTTACAGACGATGAATTACTGCTGGCATGGTCCGTCAAATCTGGTGCAAGAAGAGAATGATTTCGTATCCAAAATCATAATGAGCGACGAATCCAAATGAATTGCACGAAGAGCCATTGCATTTCTTCAAACTGACTAATTAGGTGCGGCATCTGCAGTGAAAAGTGTTTGGCCCTTATTTTTTTGAGGACGCCGATGGCACCACCGTAATCGTAACTGGTGAGCTCTATAAACAGATGCTAAACGAGTTTTTTTTGCCGCAAGTCGCTGAATTGAGTCTCGAGCGTTTTTGGTTTCAGCAGAACGGAACAACTGCAATGAGAGATATCGCCAGATCGCCAGATCTGCCGACGCCAGACTTCTTCCTTTGAAATCTTGCGTTTACCACAATCAACCACAAACCTTGAAAGTCTTGAAAGCCTACATTGAAGAAGAAATCACCAATTTGGAGCCAAATGTTTTGCGAGCAACAATTCAAAATGCCGCAAAACGAGCACAAATGTGCATCAAGTCAGGAGGTGGTACACCTTCAAATAAATTCTTCGTAAAAACAGAGCCCAATTGCTTCCATTTCTAACTAAATGGCAGTCAATTCACATTATGACATTACTTTTGCCCCACCTTGTAGGTACTCGTATATTATAAAAAAACAAGTGGATGAGAGAAATATTTGCGTCTGTAGCAACTGTCACTGGTCTTGCTGGTACAGGTTTCTCTGTAAGCAGTCAAGATGCTGAATTCACCGAGCCCCAGGTCACAAGGTGATCACGGGGGAAATCAAATAGCCGATGAACTTGCTAGGCAAGGCTGGGAGAAGAGTTTTTCAGGATGCGAATCTGTGTTAGGATTGTCTACATCATCGGTTAGGGCTACCATCGCCACTTGGGTTTGATATGGACATAACTGCAGATGGCGTGATGCTTCAGAATGCCAGCGTACCAAGCGAATGCTTCCCAACGTCTCTGAAAAGACAACTTTCCTGTTGTCCCTTAGTAGGAGAGACTGTAATAATACTTACTGGCTTCTTAACAGGGCACTATGTTATGGTTTTGCTAAGCACGGGGCATGGTAGTGGATGCTGGTACCTCACCTAAGTGTGATAGACATGATACAACATTCTGCGACAATAGCTGTGAGAGTGACAATGACACCGCGGAGCTCTATCCTTGTGAGTGTCCGGTCTACGCTCGCATGAAGCTGAAGATACTCGGCGCTGATGTAGAGGGTGCTGGTACTATAGGCACTTTGTGACTGGAGCGTTAACTCATCTTTCTACGAAAGACTGAGAAGTTCAAATAAAACAAACATGCAAGGACAAACGGACTAGTTCCTTGTCCTAGTTCTTTGTTCCTACAGAGAAGCCCAATTTGTCTGTATGAGGAGACAGAAGAAGATTCTCCGGCTTTAGGGACAAATGCTTTTTTCCATCTACTCGGAAAGAGTGCTAAGAAGTAGGATTGATGATAAATCAGTTGTTTTGCTCTTCATAAGAGCAGATATATACCATCTGGACCAGAGGATTTGTATTGACTTAGACCTTGCGAGAAGTACCCTTTCTACTACACAAGTGCTAAAGTAGATTCAGCCCGTTGACCATTCGAAGTGTTCTAGTGTAGACGGAGAACCAGCACAATCTGGAAGCGTTGAGCTGACTCAATAGTGCGCAGCAAGCAGATTGGACTTGCCGAAAGAGCTGATTACAGGAACATCTCTTTAGATAAGCATAAGAATGCGACAGAATTTCGTATCTTTTTGATGAAAGACCAACATCTTCTGACAATGTAGAACTTGTTGGTGCAGTTTTCCGTCGACCTTTTAAAATTCTGAATAAAGAGCTGATGTGAAAGAAAATCGCCACTTTCGAGAATCACCTGGTGACACGAGTATATGTATTGTAGATGGATCTGCTCAGTCGATGTTTACTTGGCTCAAGCATTACCAGGAATAGTACATTAATCTGAATCTCGCTGGAATAGCCCGCAAGCCACCGTTTTAATTTTTAATTAAGGCGTACACCGCTATTGCCAAGATTGGTGCTTGACAGCTGTCACAGATCACGCATCGCATCAGTCAAGGGATAGATGCGCGATATTTGATTGATCCCATCGTTCGCCACGTTGATGGTGTATGTAGGCCTCGATTGAATAATTCCAATCTACTCTTCTTAAAAACTGTATTTTTTTTATTTTCCACCAATCGAGAGTTATTTTAAATCAGTTAAATTACAGTAGAAGCTTAAAACTACGAGCGTACAATTATCTGCATCGGGTCATTAACGTAGTCGGCTTTTAGGCTGAATTAGCAGCAAATCCGAACACTGGTGCTGAATAGGCCACCTATCAGCGAATAGCAAAAAAAAAGAAAATTAAAAACAAACTTAATTCTTAACCGCCACTTGAATTTTGGAAAAAATCTTCTTCGGTTTAACTCACATAATTTCTGGCATACAGCAACGGGAGCGCTTCGGCAGAGTAAGGTCCGGCAGCTGGAAGTGCCACAGCTTCGTGGACAATCGGAGTAAGGCCACTTACGTAGCCGGCATGTTCAGTATTAGCTGGAGCCTGGGCCGGTTGTGGAATCAATTTACCAATCAGAGGTGTAGCACCGGGTGCTAATCCTGCTGCGGCGGCAGCTATAACCGCGAAAAGAATCACCTAAAACGTTAGCGTCACATGAGCACTCAAATGAGATCCAATCCAACTTACGGTGCGGAGGAGCATCTTGCTCGTGGTTTACTACTTTGATAGTTCGCGTGTGAAACAAATTTGATGAGAAACCTTTGGATGCGGGTACTATTTATATGGTAGCCAAGGTAGCTCGCAGAAAATGGTTCTAGTTATTTTGTTTTGGTGCCGGTTCAAGGGCAACCGTCGAGTTGGTGGAAGGAATTCATAAGAAAATTCGGGAAGCAGCTAGTGTCTGTTGCAACGAGTGCGAAGAAGCGACGAACCTGATGGAGAACACCACACAGGCAACTGTGAAATGGTGAAGTGGTGTTGATGTTGGGTGAGTTAAGAATTTTGCCAGGCTATAGGAAACCGGACAGGCTGGACATGGTCCTCTTCACAGACAGAGATGAAATCTCAACAATTTGACCTTGCACTGAAAATTGCGGTACACACTGGCATCGACAGTCATAGCCAGGCGAAGATGGTTGGTTTCCTTTCACTTTTTTTTTTTTTTGGTTTTGGTCACGTTTATGCAGTGAAGAATTATTTTGCTCAGGCAAAGCCATGTCTGGTGGTTTGGAGTTTTGTTTTGAAGCTTACTCATGTCATTCTGTTGAAATTGTTTTTGGTTTTTTTTTAGGTTTGAAGACCCTTATGCGGAAGAAACCTTCAAAATACCGTTGGCTTGGGTTGATTTAAACAAAATTAATGAGACGAGCGATGGACAGGAGAACTAGTTTCAGCATGGGCGATACTCGTTGCATTTATGGATGAAGATAAGATGATTGTTTATCATAATAGAGTGCATGAATGTTGGGTTTTCATGTGCTGATAGCGTCAGTTTTATCCCAGGACGCATAAGGGTTTAATTTTTCATGAAATAATTATGACATGCCATAATTACCGATCAAAGAGTGCCGCCAAGACACGCAAGTTCTCTTATCGCCGGTGATTATTTCATACGTTTATTATGAAATGTTGAGAGAAGTTAATGCTTATGTAGGCTCTATGGATGCAGCAAGGATGTAAGGATAATCACACGGGTGGACCACTTTGCATCATGCAGTTCTACCTTTGAACAGTTTTGTTTTTTGTTTTTCTGTGGGCAGAGAGTACTCCACAAAGCTGGTCCATTAAACTTCTTTTATGTTCCTTTTTAGTCCTTCCAGAAAATATGAGTAATTGGTTAAGTGATGAAGTGTTTTCACTATCAGCGGCTGACATATCAGTGACTTGTATCTGCAGCTTAATGCGAGTGTAAGCTGTGCTTTAACAGAGTTAGTGGGCCGTCGTTTGAACATCGCTTTCACAGAAAGCGTCGCAGGAGATGCTGTAACTTATATCTAACTCCAGAACGCTTATTCACAGTGCGGTATCCTATTTGTCCAGTCCGTCCCTAAAAAAGGCAAAACATCTTCTCTCTCTTCCTACAGACCAATTGCGCTTACCACTTCCAAAGTCATGGAAACGCTGATAAGCCATCAGCTCTTAAAGTATTTCGAAACGCGAAAACTTCTCAATGACCGACATTTTATTTTTCGTAGCAACAGGTCCACTGGTGATTCGATAGCATGTCTTACGGGCAAGTGGAACCAAAGCGTACATCAATTTGGCGACAGCAAGATAGTTGCACTTGATATTTCTAAGGCATTCGACAGAGTTTGGCATCAAGCACTTTTGTCGAAAATGCGTGCCTTTGGGATCGACGACTCTCTTCTTCAATGCATTAGAAACTACCTTTCGGAATGTTAAATTCAAGTTGTCTTGGATGGTTTCAACTCTGATATTCACAAAATAAATGCTAGTGTGCCCCAGGGCTCCGTTCTGTCTTCGACACTCTTTTTAATTTTCATTAATGATCTCTTGTCTGCTATTCCTTTGCTGATGACAGTACTCTCTGCTTTTCATATTCGTTCCCGGACTTACATCCCTGCCCTTCGACTGTAGAACCAGGCCCAAAATTGGAGTACAATACCTACATCTGGTTAGGTGTTCCTAAAATATCTCTGCGCCTGCTAGTAAAGATTCAAAACCGTGCGATAAAACTCATAAGTGATACTATGTAATATCAGTCCATCAATTGACACCCTTGAACATCGACGTAACGTATCCTATCTTACTTTGTTTTATCGCTATTAATACCATCAATGATTAATTTAAATGGCCATTGGCATTCCGCCCCTTCAAACCTTCAACCATAACACCGTCTCGCTATGAATGTTCATCAGTATACTCTCAAGCCCACTTTCCGACGTACACTGAAAGTGGTTCGTTGCTAAATCGTACAACTCGCTTATGGAATGCCCTGCCGAGCTCTCGATTTCCTGGTCATTATAACTTCCAAACATTTAAGAACAATGTATATCACTACCTCCCTAAATTTTCTTCGCGAGCCGACCGACTTTATAACTGAGTTCAGATTCTTGTCGAGGACAGTTTTCAGTACAGGGAAAGAGGATTTCGTTTCTCGCAGACATCATTGTTCGGATGTTATTTTATCAGACGGCATGTCAATAAAATCGGAGTCAAAAAACAAGCGTCGCGCGATTTCAACAAGGTTCCATTGCGGATTGCACCTGAAATCATATCTTTCTGAAGATGGCTTTGAGAATGGAGCTCATAATATGAATATGAAGGCAAGGTGATTAATTAGTAGATCAAGAAAAGATGTAGGCGTCGAGGGAAACCGCTTTTAGAGGTCTGATGAAAGCAGCAGTGCTTATTTCACCAAATAACTTCCACATTGATGTGTAGATCCAGAGGAGTCACCTTGGAAAACCGTTTTGTTTTGCCAAATTCTTCCTCACAACTCCAAAAAGCTGATTTGTCGACGCGACATGTTAAGCCCAAATACTACCTTGATCCCGGAATGTATTCAGAAAATTGGAAATAAAAGTTTTTTCATCTAAATCTATATCAGTCCCCATCGACTGCAACACACTTATGCCAGCGCTTGATCCAATCCTCGAAACATTTTTTATATTCGGTTTTCGGTATGTCCATCAGTGCTACCTGCGATTTTTCCATTACTTTCTCTCGGCTGCTGAAACGAGTTCCCCGTAGTGGTTTTTTAATTCGATTGAACAGAAAGTAGTCACAGGGACCCAAATCAGGTGAATTCGGTGACTGTGGGATGGTATTTGTTGCATTTTTCGTCAAAAAATTACGAATAATGATGGCACTGTGCGACGGTGCGTTATTATGGTGCAAAATCCACGAGTTTTCTGCCCACAATTCTGGCCTCTTTCGGCGAATTGATTCACACAAACGTTTCATAACACCCAAATAATACTCTTTGTTTACTGCCTGGCCTTCTGACAAAAATTCATGATGCACTACACCGTTGTAATCCATGAAAATCGTGAGTATTGCCTTCTTTTTTGACTGAAAACGACGTGGTTTTTTTGGTCTCGACTCATTTGGTGAACGCCATTCGCTTGCCTGAGGTCTGGATTGCGTGCCATACTCATAAACCCACGCCTCGTCTCCAGTAATGATCGTTTTGATGACTGTGGGATCGGATTCAGCCTCACAAATCATCTATTTCCCGACGTCAACACGGTTTATTTTTTGCATGAAATTGCAAAATGTCTTGGACGGATCCATAGGCAATGTTCAAGTCCACCACTATCTCTCTGATGGTTAATTTGCGGTTATTGACCAACATTTCGTTTACTTCATCAATGTTTTCGTCGGTTTTCGATACCGATGGTCTGCCACTGTGTTCGTCATCTTTGATTGACTCGCGACCACTTTTGAACCGCTCGGCTCGTGCCACTGGTAAACGACCGTTTTCTTTAGAGAATCGTTGCCGGAACACCTTTCCGACATTTTCAACGTTCGCGCACCATTAAATTGTAAAAAATCGCCAACCCGCACAGATATAGATGTACTCTTGGCTACGTAACTTTTGCAAATGCCAAGCTATGACGCTAAGATTTAGAGGGAATGTCAACAACAGATTTACCAACTTAACAAAAAAAAAAAAAAAAAACAGAACTCAAATCGGAATAATAGGAGCGCCACACGGTGGTGTGGTGCGGGAACTTTTTGATCAAGGTGGTATGTCTGCTATACAGGACAACACACCAACTTCTTTAATTAGTCAGCTTCATAAATATTTCAACCTTAGTTTTGGGCTTACAGTCAGCCCATTTCTAGTGAGCTAATCGTCGATCATGTCTAGGGCTGCCTGCACTTTAGAGAAGAAAGTCACTAGACATGATGCAACAGTACAATTAGTTCATCTGTATATGCCTGAGTGTAGATGTTAGAACTATGGAGAGTGTTAAACAGTGAGTCGATAACTGCAGTGGAGATTCTGTCTTCCGCCTTGTCGGAAATCTTTACCTCAACCAGGGTCTTATTCGCCAGCATTCCGCTGTGACATCTGCTATGGAGACTGATAAAGCAAACGGCACGTTAAGAACAGTAGTCGTATCGTTTATCCGGAAGCGGATTAGCCGTCAAAAATAGCTTCGGGAATAAGTCTTGTGTCGCAGGTATGTAAGCGAATACCTGATGACAACTCGCATAAAAGGCAAATGCGCCAACATAAGCCTTATAAGCGCCCACGACCCGACAGAAAGAAGGACGACCTCACCAAAGACTGTTTCTTTGAGCTCCTCGTCAAAACCTACGAGCAGTACGAGATCGAAGTTCGGAAGTTTTACCAAAAAAACGAGACGAACATGCCAAGATGTAAAGCCAGAACAGAAAGCTGCAAGGATGGAGAAGGAAACTTCACAGAAAGGTTATTTCTGTAGACTGTTAAACGGTGATGGCGGACAACATTCCACCGTCTGGCAGAATAAAACATTCAAATGGACGAAGGCAGACAATATTTCTGTTCGCCCGGCCAAGATAAAGTCAGGGTAGCAATCTCCAAGCCGAATTATTTAAAACAGCAGGTGATGATTGGATACGGAGCATACATCAACTCATCTTTCAAATCTTGGTTGATGAAAGTACGCCCGACAAAAGGAACCTCAGCATTGTTTGTCCGATCTTAAAGAAAGGAGATTCACTGAACTGTCTCAACTATAGGGAAATAAGTCTGTTCAACATGCATATGAATGCCTAAGATCTTTTGTAAATAGTCGGACCTGGCTCATATCAGTGTGGTTTTAGACCAGCAAGGTCCACCATAGATCAAATTTTCACGTTACGCTAGATCTTGGAAAAAACCCAAGAATCCCAAATCGATGCGCACCACCTCCTCATTGATTTCAAAGCCGCTTCTGACAACATCTATAGAGACGAACTATACTGAGCCATGTCTAGTTTTGACATCTTTCCCAAGCTTACTCGACTATGTAGAATGACGGTCGAAAACCTTCTATGTCAGAAAATAACTTAAAGAAAGGGATGCATTGTCGTGTAATTTTTTCATCATAGTTCTTGAAAGAATTGGGCGAAACTTGCAAGTCAACCCCAGACGCACCACCTTTCGGAAGTCGATTCAGTTACTCGCACTCGCATACGCACATTTGCGACTATTGAAACACAAGCGACAAAGATGGGCTTAGCATCCAATGGAAAATAAACAAAACAAAGAGGGACACGCAACATCGACGTCAAGGACAAAACTGCATACAAGGCAGGCACAACATTGAGGTAAGGACTGAAACGAATACAATTTGGAAACTTCAAAGTAAAAAAAAAAAATATTTTCGTAATCCACGTAAATTTTTTTTATTTGCTTTAAAACTCTGTTTTTATTAAATTCATTCACAATTACAAAAAATAAAAAAAATTATTTGGGTTCCCATTCTTTCCTCAACTACGAGGGCGGGTCAATAAGTACGTGACTTTTTGAATTTCTGACCTCTTTACTGAAACAGCAACACTGCTCCTGTCAACAGGCATATGTCAGTTGACTCCTGTCAAAATTTAAACTTGCTGCGTCAGTTAGTTTGTGTTTGACAGCTATTTTTATCAGACTACTCACTAATTTGAGGAGAAAATGGAAAAAAGTGAATTTCGTGCGCTTATTAAGCATTATTTCTTGCGAAAAAAACCATTACCGAGACCAAGGCTAAGCTTGATAAATACTATGGGGACTCTGCACCATCGATTTCAATGGTAAAAAAGTGGTTTACTGAATTTCGTTGTGGCCGTACAAGCACTGAAGATGCCGAACGTCCTGGACGCCCAGTTGAGGTCTCTACACCCGAAACAATCGAAAAAATTCACGATATGGTGTTGGCCGACCGAAGATTGAAAGTGCGAGAGATTGTGGAAGCCGTAGGGATCTTGCATGGCTCAGTGGTTTCAATTTTGAATGATCACTTGGGCATGAGAAAGCTTTCCGCAAGATGGGTGCCGCGTTTGCTCACAGTCGACCACAAACGCAATCGTGTAACAACTTCACAGGAAGGTTTGGCGTTGTTTAATCGCAATATGGAGGAGTTTTTGCGCTGTTTTGTAACCGTGGACGAAACATGGATCCATCACAACACACCAGAGAACAAACAACAGCCAAAACAGTGGGTTTCTAAGGGTGAATCGGCGCCAAAGAAGGTCAAGGTGGGTTTGTCAGCCAATAAAGTTATGGCGACTGTTTTTTGGGATGCACGCGGGATAATCCACATTGACTACCTTCAAAAGGGAAGAACAATCAATGGGGAATATTATGCCAACTTATTGGACCGATTCAATGACGATTTGAAAAAAAAACGACCTCATTTGGCCAAGAAAAAAGTTCTTTTCCACCAAGACAATGCAAGGGTGCACACATGTGCAGTTGCCATGGCAAAAATCCATGAATTGGGCTATGAATTGCTCCCTCATCCACCCTATTCTCCAGATTTGGCTCCGAGCGACTACTTCTTGTTCCCAAACCTGAAGAAATGGCTTGGTGGAAAAAGATTTGACTCCAATGATGAAGTCATCTCGCAAACAAAGGCCTATTTTGAGGACCTCGACAAATCATTTTTTTTGGAAGGGATAAAAAAATTGGAGAAGCGTTGGACAAAGTGTATAGAGCTCAAGGGAGACTACGTTGAAAAATAAAATTATTTTTTTATCAAAA
Source organism: Volucella zonaria (assembly GCA_963966105.1). Taxonomy (NCBI): domain Eukaryota; kingdom Metazoa; phylum Arthropoda; class Insecta; order Diptera; family Syrphidae; genus Volucella; species Volucella zonaria. The sequence goes on along the minus strand of OZ014534.1, from coordinate 78,147,142 downwards.
AATCTGTGTTTTAATCCAAAAGTCACGGACCTTTTGATCCGCCCTCGTATTTTCGAATGTCCTTCATAAAGTTGGTGACAGTTACATCCGTGACTTTTTTGGACGCTCTTATCCATTTAGCACTAAAATTTTTTACGTACTTTGCATACTGCTCACTTTTCCTCAATTTAGCTTTGACCAAAGCCCAATACCTTTCAATGGGACGGCACTGTGGACGGCACTGGGTGGATTCATGTCTTTTAGGACAAAATCGACATTTTTAGCAACAAGAAAGCTCAACGTCGCATGAGCATAGTGAGCTGAAGCTAAATCTGGCCAAAATAATGTTGAACCCTCGTGTTTGTTTAAGAAAGGAATCAACCGTTTTTTAAGGCACTCGTTAATGTACACTTCTCCGTTAATTGTTCCCGTTGTAATAAACGATGAGCTCGTGTGTCCACATTGGCAAATGGCCTGCCAACCGAGATATTTTTACCCGAATTTTTCCATCCCAATCGATGCTGTTGATTGCGGAAGAATCTCAGCTTCAAACGAGTTGTAAAACTGCGCACCTGGAAGAGTTTTAAAGTCGGCTTTGACCTAAGTTTCGTCATCCAAAACCAACCACGTTTTCTTGTTACCGATCAACTCGTATAGCTTTCGGGCTCGTGTTTTTATGACTCTTTCTTGCTTTTCAGTAGCTTTTGGTATTTTTTGTTTTTTTCGTATTTTTAGACCGTTACATTTTTTAGATCTTTGTACCATTGTTTGGTTGGTATTACATTTCCGAGCAACATCTCTGGATGACATAGTCCGGTTTTTTACGATGGTACCCACTTTTAGCTACACTTTTCTGTTTTCGCTTAACTGTCAACGTCTCCAAATATCGTTTAATAACAGAATCTACTGTACTGCGTGCTATGTTTAAATTTTTTGAGATGAAATGGTTTGGACAGATTTACAGATTTTATTCGTTTCAGTCCTTAGTAAGGGAATTTATTTAGCTTGGCTCCGCTCTCCAAACTAAAAACGACACCAGCGCGGAAATCATGCGAAGAATCAGTCTTGCTAATCGCTGAATCCTTGGATATTGAAGGAAACTGAGTGGTAAAGCCATCTCACAAACAACCATCCCAGTTCTGCTTTAAAGCGTAGAAACTTGGACACTATCGAAAGCGGATTAAAATAGTCACGGCTGCTTCGGTAATTTTCGACTCAGTTTGCATCATTGGAGAATGTAGAAGACGTTTCAACAGCAAACGTTATAGTGATGCCGACCTCGTCAGGGAAGTTTGGATAACCAGGTTTAGGTCACCCTGAACACAACACGACTTCAACCCAGAAGGACAACAATGCAGTAGACGACGACATCATCTAAAGCGGTGTACCTAAGTGGAAGGGGACCTCAGTCGACTTTGTGGCAGCATGTAAGCTGAGGCTCTGGTCTACTACTGTCTGTAGAGCCATCTAAGTAAGTACGAGTAAGTATGTATGTTGGCACGACCTGCAGCGTAGCTGAACAGATTTGAATTCATCTGGAACTGAGTCCTACAAAGCCTCTCTTATTCTCCCTAATAACAATCTCTGCAGTATCCGTAGAGATAAAGAAGTGAAGCTGGCGTCTTTGCATCTATCTGCATGGGATCCATTTTAAGATAACCTACCCCAACCTGATACACCACTTTAAGAATGAAACCTTTGCAACGAAAAAGAAAGAAAATCCCAATAATCTGAATAGACATTTCGCCCAAGTTCCAATGCGTATCTGTCTATTTCTAATGACACGCACTTATCACAAATGCGTGAGCAGTTAATTTAATGAGTTGCCCCATTCCAATCCCATAGGGAGCTGCGAATCTGTCTGTAAAAATTTATCTGTTGCCACATAATTTTGTGGAATACTAATCGACCTATTAGCGATAGCCTCCAGACGCCTTATATGGCCCAATTTCACTGTGACATGCATAAGAGCAACCATTAACATACTGAGCCAAATATCCAGTAGTGGACCATACTGTTCAACAATTTGTGGCAACCCTCGAATGTCCATGTTAAAATGCGTCATATGAAATTTCGAAAGTCCCAAACATTTAAAGGAAAAGATTAAAGCCCGACGACTTAGATTTCAGATGACATACTCCCACTCCGTGCAGAAATCCTTTTATGAATTCAATTGTCTCAAGCTGCCTCCTAGAAGTACGAGTACTTGTATTGTTGCAATAATTGAAGGAATTATCGTCCAGTCTGTTAGATGTAAGATGTAAGACATATCAAAATGATGTAACAAAACGTCAGCAACGTAATGGAGAAGATACGAATACAGTGTGTCTCAACATTCAAAGGTAAGCAAATTGGAATTTTCTCCAATCAATTCTAATCGCCTACACAGGGTGGTCTACCAATGAGCAAACCAATCCAAATACACTTTGGTTCCTTTCATTGATTCCATTCAACACAATTCGATCTGGTCCTCGTAATGACTGCTCTTTGTGGTCGATCTTTCTGGTCGTCCTGAGTACGACTGCCGGATGCAGTCCAACGTTGACGAGTTTTGTTCCAAACACTATTCAGTTCAAACGAACATCTGCTGAGCAATTTGCATTGAGCTTAAGTGCGTCGTATCGATAAATGCGATGGTTCAGGGTCTCTAGTGAGGTACATACTCGTATCTATGTTCGGATGTCTAATGGTATTAGGAATTACCTCACGGGGTTGACATTTGTTCAGAGAAGGTACCTGGACTTGGTCGGAACTTTAGAACTTGCATAAGAGATGTCATACACTTTGGAATTTGGATGACATATGCACAATAATAGGGCTGCTGCTTTGGCTTTAATTTTGTGTTACTATGGATTGATAGGAAGTTTGTAGGTACGTAGAAAATGCTTCTGGTAGACGATGAGGAGCTGGTGTTCTTCCAGGGAAATGCAGGACATAACATTGTTATTGAAGTCCTTAAGCGATAAGCGAGCTTCGTGTTTTTCATTGAATTGCTTATTATTGTGGGTGTGTTTCGATGTTTGTGACGGGCAGGGGTGGTTATACAGAGATTTGTAATTCGAATTGAAACGACATGCATACATAATTGTTTTGTGCATTTAAATGTCATGCAGTCTGTGATGCTCAATTGCATGGATGTGACGTTGTAGTGAATGTTACTCGTATTTAGTTAAAGGTACTTTAGTTTCCGATATTCTTTGGCTGTAATTTTTTTTATGAATGAAAAACTTTGGTTCTGCTTTTGTATTTCTACATAATGTTTTAAATTTCTTGCCAGCTAAATGGCCGCCGCCAGAACAGATGACCATTCGGGCCCGATTTGTGGCATTTTCCGTCACTCTTGCCAGAACTTCCGGCAATAGGTTCTCGCATTCTTGACGGATATTCTCTCTTTGAGGGCTTCAAGACTCTGAGGCTTATTGACATAGACTCGTGACTTCAAAAAACCCCCCAAAAAGAAGTCTTAAACCGGTTAAATCAGGCGAACTTGCGACCTGTGCAAATCGCCAAAAAGAAATGCAGCCCTCAGAATTTCGGTTGTGGCTCGTGCAGTATGCGCTGTTGCTCCATTCTGTTGGAACCACACGTTCTCCAGTGCCAATTTATGCGATTTGAAGAAGGAGAACGCCGTTGAGCATGGCTCTGTAGCGCTCGCCGTCCACACAGTAGACGTTTCGTCCCTGACGTTTTCGAAAAAAATAAGGGCCGATGACGCCTGCAGAGTAAACAGCACACCATGCAGTAACTTTGAGCGGGTGCAATGACCCTTCGGGATAATTTTGCTTATTCACATATTCACATCTCCACAGAGATGAAAATGGGCCTCGTCGCTCATGTTGATTTTCGATGAAAAGTTGTCTCCCTCGTGGTCGAGATTCAGGCGGTCAACAACCAACAGCTGATGCACTGTCTGCACTTTCTAAGGCCACATCTTACAGTCTTTCACCAAAATTCTCTGTAAAGACCGCAGATTGATGTCCAATTGCTTGGCATGTCGTGTGTGCGACACTCCGGAGTCCTCTGCGATATCTTCAACCACAGCTGCGATATTCTCAGCAGAACGGCTGCACCTGGGCAGGTCAGACCTGGCAGCATCTCGTGTTGTCCATACTCTTCTAGGGGAGCGGCTAAACGTTGTAGTGTGTGCCCAGTTGGTGTCAGACGACCGGAAAATCTGCGCCGAAGTTCACGCTGCGTCAACATCACCGACAAATTATTCCGCAAAAAGTCGTAACAACTATTCCGCGTTCTTTAGGAGTATAGCGATTCATGTCTTGTTGACGTGTATTTTGTATCTGTTTACTTCACAAATGTCAAAGTAGAATTGACATTTGCCGCCATTTGCAAAAATTATAGCATCTTTCGGTAGGGTGATGACTTTTGCGCCACGAATATGTGGTCATTCTAGTGTATGTTGTCACTGGCACACATAGCTAGAATTGAAAGTATTTTGATGCAAGTGCCACTCATTTTTAAATTTCGCTTTAACGACAGCAGACAGCACTGAGTTTTGGAAGCATTAAATTCCACTATATTGATAGTTCCCCAAATGGCTATGCTGTTAATATCGGAATTTAATGAGCTTAACATTCGATGCCGTTCCCGTTCTACAGCCGAAGACCAAGGACGTAAGTCCGGGAACAAATATGAAAAGCGGAGAGAAATATCAAGTGTAACTATCTTGCTTTCGCCAGATTTGTGTAGACTGTGGTTCCACTTTTCGGTGAGACATGCCACCAAATCACTAGTGGACCTGTTGCAATGACCGTGCCGGTCATTGAGAAGTTTTCATGCTTCGAGATATTTCATGACTTTGGAACAAAGGGACGTATAAGTGCAATGGGTCTGTAATGAGGGAGTGATATTCCATATTCGATATGCAACAAATAGTTAGGTATGTTGTTTTTGATGTTTCAATTTTCCTTTCTGTGCATATGTGATACATGGTCTGGGTACAAGAGACAAACTGCTTTGGGTGCTGCCGAGAATATCATGAGGAGTTATGTAAAACTGCTCCACATTCCACTGTCATGGAGAGAAGTCAATGTAGTTTTCATTCCCAAAGCCGGAAAATGTTCTCATGTCGTCCCAAAGGACCTCAGACCAATAAGTCTATCATCTTTCCTTCTGAAAACTCTAGAACGACTGATTGATATCCATATACGAGCTAAAATTGACCCTAGACTTCTGTCAACGGCTCAACATGCCTACTGTAAAGGAAAGTCGGTGGAAACGGCTCTGCATTCACTGACTAGCCACATCGAATGATCCCTAAAATATAAAGAGTACACAATAGTTGCTTTCCTGGACATAGAGGGTGCCTTCAACAACGTCAATACATCCGCAATCACGACTGCGCTATCAACTCTGCAGGTAGACGACTCACTTGGGCAGTTGATCAGTCTTACGCAAAATAGTAGGCTAACCAACTCCAGATTGGGTGGGGTCCTGCCAAAAGATGTGTCAGCAGAGGATCACCGCAAGGCGGTGTCCTTTCTCCCTTTCCCTGGAACTTAGTGTTTAATGAACTGCTGAAATACCTTGAAGGGGATGGTAGTAAAGCGATTGCCTATGCGGATGATGTTGCTATAGCCGTCTCAGGTAAGCATCTTAATGCCATTAATGAACTCCTTCAGCTAAATCTTAACAGATAAACCCGTTTGGCAACCCATATTAAAGGTGGATGGTAATAAAAGAACAGACCTTAGGTGGACTGTTGGACCAACATGTCTAACGACCAAAAAGATTTGACCAAAGCTCAACGCTATTATAGGTGTCGTCACTGGATGCTGCCTTATAGACAAGCATGCAAGAAGGTTTGGCGCTTTTACAAACGATTTCTGTAGAACCTGCACGGACTAGGAGGAAGAGGAGACAATCCTCCACCTACTCTGTATATGTCCAATTTTCTTCCAGAGAAGAACTCCACTTACGAGTAGGAGCTTTATTCTACAACGACTTAAACGATCTAAAGAATATGTTAGTAACGTCTATACTAAGTTCAAATTGGTCCCATGAGTAAGAGGAATACAGATCCACGTGGCATCACAACGGGCCCATAGGCCTAAGTGAGTTGGTCTTTCCAACAGTCACTTTTACCCACCTAGTAGAGGGGGGTCGTTTTAGGTTTTTGTGTTAACGAAACGAAACAGTTATTTAAAGAAATATAACTAGTTAAAAAACTAGTTAACTAACTAATAAGAAGCACTAACGAGAAATTATAATCATGTACTGCGAGAAAACCAAAAACCATTTTCGTCTCATCCACCCAAATGAAACCGTTGTTTTCAATGTAAAATAAACTCAACTTTTCCTTGTTGATTCCACTCCTGGCTGACAGTAACTACATTCACGAAACGAACGAAAAAGCGTTTTCATATCTTTTAGTGTCAACGAACAAAAAACGGTGGCAAAAAATACTACAATGCAAAGGCAGTAAAGATTTTTGGTTGTTCGTAAAAAATATTAGAAATTCTGCCTCATCCAATGACATTCCCGGTGTTAGCTCTTTGGACAAGGCCAATCTACTTGCCGCACACTTTGCGGCCAGCTCAACAATCCCAGATTGTGCCTTGTCCCCGCCTAAACTTGAGTGCGCCGAATCTACAATGGGACGAATCCACTTTCGCACTTGTGTAGTAGCAAAAGTTCTTAAAGATCTCAACATGCATAAATCCGCTGGTCCAGATGGTATATCTCTCCTTCTTCTGAAGAGGTGTTCTTCCTCGCTGGGAAAACCACTGCATAAGCTTTTTAATCAATACTACTCTTTAGGACTCTTTCCAAGAAGGAGAAAAACAGCATTTGTCCAGCCCGTCCCTAAAAAAGGCGAATCTTCCTCTCTCTCCTCCTATAGACCCATTGCACTTACGTCTCTTCTTTCTAAGGTTATGGAAACGCTGATAAACCGTCAGCTCATGTAATATCTCGAAACACGAAAGCTTCTCAATGACCGGTAGTACGGTTTTCGTTGCAACAGGTCCACTGGTGATTTGATGGCATGCCTCACCGAAAAGAGGGACTAAAGCGTAGATCAATCTGGCGAAAGCAAGATAGTTGCACTTGATATTTCTAAGGCATTTGAAAGATTTTGGAAGCAGGCTCCTTTGTCTAAATGCGTGCCTTTGGTATTGACGACTCTCTTCTTCAATGCATTAGAAACTACCTTTCGGAATGTTAAATTCAAGTTGTCTTGGATGGTTTCGAGCCTGATATTCACAAAATAAATACTGGTGTGCCCCAGGGCTCCGTTCTGTCTCCAACACTCTTTTTAATTCTTATCAATGATCTCTTGTCTGCCACTTCTAATCCAATATATTCCTTTGCTGACGACAGTACTCTCTGCTTTTCATATTCGTTTCCGGAATCACTTCCCTGCTCTTCGGCTGTAGAACGGGAATACCAGCGTAAGCTGTTTAAATTCTGATACTAACAGCGTAACTAATTGGAGAACCTGCTGTCGTTAAAGCGAAATTTAAACACCAGCCATTATCCATGAATGGCATGTACATTATCGAAACCGATAAACTTTCCATTCTCGGTATGTGTGTCAATGACAACTTACGTTGGAATGATCACATTTCGGTGTCGCCAAAAATGCTGCGAAATGTCTAGGTTTCCTCAAGCGATGTAAGAAATACTTCACCCCCTTTGATCTGGTCTCAATATATAAGGCGTTCATCCGCCCGAAATTGGAGTACAATGCCCACATCTGGTCGGGTGCGCCCAAAACATCTCTGCACCTACTAGATAGGATTCAAAATCGTGCGATAAAACTCATCGGTGATACTAATATCACACAAACAATGGACACCCTCGAATACCGACGTAATGTCTCATGTCTCACCCTGTTTTATCGTTATTTCCACCACCAGTGCTCCATAGAAATCGCTAGTACCATTCCGCCCCTTCAAACTTTTAACCGTAACACCCGTCTCGCTATGAATGCTCATCAGTATACCTTAAAGCCCACTTTCGGACGTACTCTAAGATATCGTGTTTCGTTCCCAAGCCCTGCCTAGCTCTTTATTTCCTACTCGTATTCCCATTTTTTCGTCGTATTGGAGTTTTACATGTTTAAGAAAGACGTTGGAGTCATTCCTGGCTCGTTTAAACTTTTTTCGGTTTTCTTCTGTTGGGTTGGTCTTGAAGAATCGAAAAATCATTTCTCTAACCCTGACAGCCTCTTTACAGCTCGAGTCGCACCATGCCTTTTCAAACCAAAAGACCTTCATCCGATGAGGGATAAAGAATCTCATTCCAAAGCTAATGTGTCTGTGATCATATCAGCAGCAGCATCCACGTCGTTATCCACGAGGAATGTTCCCTTATAAAGTGCAAGCCGTTCACCAATTGCTGTCTCCTGACCACCGTCAAGTGAGGTTGATTTACTCCCATACTCTGTTAAGTCCGGTGCAAGAAGAGGAGGATTTCGTACACAAAATCATAATGAGCCCCGAAGCCCATTTAATTGGTTATGTGAATAAACAAAATTTACGTTTCTGAAGCACCGAGAATCCACATGAAATGCACGAAGAGCATCCCCTTATGTGACTGTTTGGTGCGTCATTTGCAGTGAAAAGTGATTGGTCCTTGGAATTGGACTGGTGAGCTCTACAGACAGTTGCTAAACGATTGTTTTTTGACGCAAGTTGTTGAATTGGGTCTCGAGCGTTGTTAGTCCAGCAGGACGGGGCAACCGCTCACCCAGCTCGGGCAGCGATGTAGATTTTAAATCACCAATTTCCGGGCCGCGTGATCTAGCGTTTTCGCAATTTAAATTGGCTGACCAGATCGTCAGATCTGACGTCGAGAGATCCAACCACAAACCTTGCAAGTCTTGAAAAGCAACATTGAAGAAGAAATCTCCAGTTTGGAGCCAGATGTTTTGCAAGCAACAATTCAAAATGCCGTAAAGCGAACACAAATGTGCGTCAACTAGGGAGGTGGTTATTTGACCGATATTTTTTTCAACTTGTCAACATCTTCAAATAAACTTTTCGTGCAAACTGAGTCCAATTTTTTCATTTCTAACAAAATGGCAGGCAATTCACATTGTGACATTACTTGTATAATTCATTGAGGTCGCCTTCTACTTGATGAGGCCATCCTCTGCTTCGTTGTTCGTTTGGGTTGGAGTCGAAACACTGATGTTCATGCGCTCAAGGTGATATTGCCATCTAAGCCGTGTTATCCGAGCTTTCTGATGAAGTCGGCATGTACAGCCCGATCAGTTCACTGCTGAAACGTCTTCTCCATTTCACAGTAATGTAAATAAATGGGACCGAAAATTACATAACGAATTTTTCTCTCGAGGTGCCCAAGGGCATTTTCATCCGCCTTCATCAGTGTTCATAGGACTGCGATGGTCAGTATTTTGTATAAAGTCTTTTTTGTTGGGTCGAGTGAGGGCTTTATACTCGTTTGCCTTTTGAGCAGCAATTAGCAAGAGTGAATTTTTCCCTGATTACAGCGCCGGTGTCGTTGGCTGAGTTGACAGCGGAACCGAGATACGAGTAGATAAAGAGCCTTACAACGTCAAAGTGGTTCCTGTCTATCGCGACGATTTGTGCAGTGTGTCGATGTTGTGTGCCCTCTTTGCTGATTGCTGTGTTTTTCCCTTATTAACCGCTAAATCCATTTTTGCGGCAGTCGAAAACGCTCCATTCTTCGAGTATTTCAACAGACTTTTGAAAAATAGTGCTTATCGAGTTGACATGGAAGTTTTGCACAATTCCTTCAAGAACGATGTTGAAAAAGCCACAACGCATCGCCTTGTTTAGGTCCTTTTCTGAAATTGATGGTCTCGGTCTTGTCATTACCGACTTTGATGGAGAAGCGCACGTTCTCCAGCGTCATCCTGCATAGTCGAATGGGCTTTGCAAAGATGCAGAAAATAGATATGGCTTTGCACAGTTTATCTTTATAGATTGTGTCACATTTGAAATCAAGGTGGCTTGTATCGGTTTTAAACTCTTGGGTTTTTTTCCAAGATCTATCGTAAAGTGAAAATTTTTGGCGTAAAACCGCATTATTACGGGCCAATCAGACTGTTTACGGAGGATCTTAGGCGTTCACATAATACGTAGACAGGGTTTTAAATGCGATGTTGAGGAGACTTATTTCGCTGTAGTTAGGGCAGTTCAGGGGATCTTCTTTCCTTAGGTCCGGACAAACAATGCTTCGTCGGGCACACTTTCGTCAACCCGGATTTGTATGCTTCGTATCTAATCATCAGCTGCTGCTTTAAATAATCCAGCAGGTTTATTAGACTTAATTTTGGAAATTGAAGTCCAGCCCTCATTCTCTCTGTTTTATCCAGGTTAAATGGCTCATTGTGCCCTAAAGTGAGATATTGTTCGTCATCATCGTTTAATAGTTTGCAGAAGTAATTTCAGATTCAGCGTCGACAGCTTTGGCCAGCCCGTCTTTAAGGTTTCGATCAAGCGCTTCTCGTGCTCTTTGTTTTTCTATTTAAGGAGCTGGTAGAGATACTCTGTATGTGCGCTGTTTTCTAGATTCGTCTATCATTCCTCATCGAATTAGAGATTTCTTTATTAGGGCGTTTCGAAACCTAGAAAATATCAGAGGTGGCTTATCTGATTGCTCTTTACCCTCTTAGTTCGATGCTGGCGGCATCGGACTCCTCGACAGGAAGGAAGACTAGATTGGAAAATGCCCTGTCAGTCTCTTATGATTGTAGACATTGTTACGACTATCCGTATCCGTGGGCCCCCGCCCAATTATGAAGGCTTCGCCCATCAATGACGTTGTCTAATTAAAGCGGGGGCAGAGCATTTTACTGGTCTTATCGTAAACATCTTCAGATAACGCCTCTGAAGGTTGCTACGATTTGACCAGTAACAAGTTGCCGGTCATAGGTCTTGTTGGCGGCTGAACCACCGGTAGTCCATACTAGGACTTAAATCACGGTACCATGGGAGTCAGGAGCCCCCCGGATTTCGGTCCGGACCTGAGGTAGGCCCCTTGTGGGGGCGCCATGGTGGCTGTGGTTTAAACCCAAATCGCGGGAAAGGGTCTAACCCATTGTAGAGTTGCAAATAAATACTGGGTGCTGTGACCCTAAGAACAGTAAGAGGTTTTAGGTCGGCCTCGACTCATACCAAGGGTGAAACTTGTGCCTCCAACACAGTTCCGAATTGGTATCAAAGGATTGACGGAGAGCGATGGCAAGGCGTATCCTTGCTCCCTATGGATGTATGGGCATCCCGTAAATATAGGTCTACATGACAGGTGGTTTACGTTAAAAACCAAGAGACGTTCTATCCGTATCCGTGTCTTGGCTACAACAAGATAATGGTCAGAGCCGATCTCATCCAAAACGCTAGGAGAGTGTCTTGCCTTTGGGTGATTGCTTGTTGATTAGGAGTCAGCTAGGTCCCGTTATGGGACCTATAGTTACATTATGTCCCGCAGAAAAATTAATAAGCCTGTGTCAGTGATGCCGTGGAGGCTGTTCTTTCCGAGCGTATTACTAAAGATACCTTCCTCCGTCATATTTAGGGCATTGCTCGTACGTTTGTCAAGTGGCTCGTACAGGCAGTCTTTGATATGGTCGTCCTTCTCCTCTGTCAAGACATGAACTTTTATTAGCTTTACATTGGCGAATTTAGCTTTTATGCGATGCGTGGCCACGCGTTTGCCTATATGCTTGAAGATCTGGACTTGTGCTTTAAGATATGTCGTCTGACAGGTAATCCGCTCCCGAATAAAGAACGGGACAGCTATCATTATAGCGCCGGTTGCCAGTAGTAGTCCATATGGTAAATATCACAGTTTTTTATGCACTTTCATTCCGGTCCATCGATGGGATGATCCGACTACCGTTGCCCTTTAATTATTCACCAGTGTCGTCAAATGTTAATCCCTTATTATCCGAGGCTATTGGCTTGTTCGTCATATTTTTCTAATCTCTTCTGTTTAAGGTTGTGAGCCCTATGATGGCGAAGGACAGTATCATGCTGCAGGTCGCGCATGCACTTGTCAGCTTGGCCTGCATGAACAAGGATTTACTCATGCTGTTAGCGGGGACCACCACTGGGAGGTAAAGCGAGCACTACCATATACGAATTTGAATGCTGGGCTACTGGTTTAATCCAGGTTATAAGACAGTCAACAGCTTCCTGATCACTTGCCGTGCAGGTTCCCATGATGCTGAAACACCCTTATGATGCTGATACAGAAGTGGTGACAGCTGAACATTCAATTAGTCAACCGCAACTCTCAATACTTCTGTGCATGATACTGGCTCCGAAACATACGGGCCCTTTTCGTCAAGGGGTATTAGGTTAGAGGTTCTGTGTAAGGTAAACTACCCGACTGCGTACAAATTTTACTGTTGCGAGCCAATATAGCCTCTGAAAACGATTGGTTTGATGTTGACGACCCTGCAATTTGCCAAAAAATTCGAAGTTAGGACCTGCACATGTAATGTTCGGACCTTGAAGAGATCACTGAAAATACGGTGAGATAGCCCGAATGAAAGAAGAATTAGTAACTACTTCAAAGAACAAGATCATAATTTTTTAGATCTTCAATCTAAATCGCAATGCTGCGAGCCTGCCATCAGAGGCGCCATAACTGATGTGCTGAGTTTCATCTGCCCACCACCAAGCAATCCCTGGTTTGATGAAGAATGCCGGTCAGAATATAGAGCTAAACAAAAGGCGTACTAAGCTCCGCTGCAACGAAGGACGAGAACCGACGAACAGAAGAGATGAGAAAAATATCGACTTTTTCTTCAGAAGAAAAAAGGGCGTACTCGTAAGAAGCATGCGATCAAAGAATTGAGAGTTTGTAGAACAGGACTATTGCACGGAAGTTTTTTCAGAGGGCAAAAAGAAGGTGTCAAGGTAAGAAGATCCGTATAGAGACGAAGAAGGAAACCTTGTGATAAAGTCCCAGTCGGTGAGGAGAATATTTAGATACTTCATCTGCAGACTGTATAAAGTCGACGAAGCGCAACATCTCGCTATCAGGCAGAATAGACCATTCAACTTAGACGGTGATAGCCAAAACTTCCGACCACCGATCCACAGGAAAGAAGACCTACTCAACTACGGCATAGAGGTATAAGTCAACTCCACATTGCGTACAAGATGGTTGCAGGCCAGGAGAGTCCACACTCGAACAAGTTTTCAAACTCCGGTAGATCCAGGGAAAAAACTCAAGAGGTCCAAATTAATGCGAACCACTTTTTTAACGATTTTAAGCCCGCATATGACAGCATCTGTAGAGATGAGGGATATAGAGTCATGTCTAGGCTTGGTATCTCTGCCAAACTCGTCCGTCTGTGCTGAATGACATCCAATTTGAAAGAACTGTGCAGAACTCAAAAGTCAACACCGGAGGCGCCATTTTCCAAAAATGTGCAACTACGCCGACAATATTGACATTGCCAATGCGGATTGCCAAAATAGGTTTAGCGGCAAATGAGTCTAAAACCAAGCACATACACGCGCAGAACATCAACCAACTGAACAGGACGGCAAAGTCAACAGTTATAACTTTGAGGTAGTAATGGACTTTGTCCACCTAGGCGCTGCTATCAATTCTACCAATAACACCTCAGCAGAATCAAAACGAAGATTCACTCTTGTTAATCGCTGTTTCTTTGGGATGTTGAGGCAATGGAGTAGCAATGCCCTATCCCGAACAACTAAAGAGACTCTCTATATACAACCTTGATCATCGTAGTTCTACTTTATGGTTGTGAAGAACGGACTCTATCGAAAGCAGATGAAGATATCCTCGGTCGTTTCGAGAGAAGAATGAGATATTCGGCCATGTTTCCGTTGACGGAGTGTCGAGGAGAAGGTACAACGCCGAACTAAATGAGCTGAACGGCGGCATCAATGTAGACAAACTGCTCATTTGTCACCTGAGATGGCCAGGGCAGTTAGAGCGAATGCCACTTTACGTGGCATGCACAAGGAGAAGAGGATCTCAATCAACTTGGAGTGCGAAACTCGATCCAGTTGGCGAGACTTGTTGGTTGAGGCCCAGATTCATCCCGAACTATAATGCCACCTAAGTACGGAAGCATGAAACGAGTCTTGCTCTACAGATGCGAAATATGTTGACTGAAGTTTTCCAATACCGCCGCTGCTATTGGGGCTGAATTAGGTAGCCCATGTTGAAATTTCTACCACTGGTCATGATACCTTCTGAGTAGTTCTTCTTAGAAGCATATGCATGCGCTATCAGGCGGAAAAAGGCTCCCAGGATTCGTCACAGTCAGTCGGCGAAACATCTATGTCGTCATCAGTGATTGAATGGTTGGTTCATTGGCTGTTTGATGGTTTTGAGAAATTGTCAGCTCAATGTAGTCAGCATGCTGTTAACATTTATCGCCAGATGTTCTCCTACGCAGAAATGGGTTCCAGCCCATTAAGAAACCTTGCCACCAAATATCCCGATCTTTGTGTACTCGGGCCGTGGCTCGTCAATAGAAGCTGATATTGTCAATGATGGCTTAATGTATTTCTAGGTAGAGACTAAACAATCTTTGGGAAATAAAATCACAACATCTCAGCAGCGGTGTCTGGATTGAAGAAATCTCCACTGAAGTTCCAATAGCAGGTCAACTTCATCTGGCTATTTATACCGCTACGTGTATTTGAAGTATTCTTCGTATTTTGACTTCCCGAAGCACCCATCTAACTCAAATTATCTGCAGGTTAAATTTCTATTAGAAGGAAGATAGAGGATTTCTAATACTTGCCTCAGACATTGTGTACAATTAACTTTGACTGCTTAAAGTACAGCTTAAGGAGCTGTAACGCAACACAAATCTCCTTTACAAACGAATGAAATGCATCCAAATGCGAATACTTTGTTGTCACAGAAGGTCTGCCTGCAGCACCATCACTTAAATAGATTCAAATAAATGTTATGATGACAGTTGGAGATCAAGATCCCATTTCGATCCCACAAAGCAACACCCTTAACACGTCCTTCTCCAGTTCTAAATAAACAACCGCCACAAGGAGTCTCTAAAGAACAAGATCCCAATCAGGGCTCCAATCAACGCCACCATCAACAACTCTGCATTCAATTCACCATGACTTTGGTGATTTTTCTTCTCCGATCTATTTATTCAAATTGCCTGGCAGTTACATAAAGCAGAGCTTAAGATGCTTGTCTGGCTGATTGTCTGCAAATGGGATTCCTGTGTAGGATGCTGATTCTAGGATGAACTATTACAAGAACCCAAACACGATTGCTACGTTCCTAAGCCGACAAATCCATGTCAGCATCAGCGTCAGCGTCAGAGTCGATGTTGGTGTCGGTGTCGGTGTCGATGTCAGTGTCAGCGTCAGCGACTTGAACCACACCTTTTGCACTATTGTGTCTATCCTAGTATCTATAGGTATTGCCCTCACGTGGAGTCAAATAATACACCCACATCTGGATTTTAGAACACAAATCCTAGCAGACTAACAGAAAGAGTACCGACAACAGATAACATCTAGCTTTGGTGCCTCCTATAGGTGCTCTCAAGACATGCGGCTACATTAATTGTCACATTGTTGTCGACGAGCTGGTGGAGATCTAATCGAACACACGCATTCCCAGATGGTGTGCCTTTAGTCAAGAGGTCTGTCGTTTCATGGAACCGGAATGGCGTCTCATTTGCACTAGATTTACGCGTCCAATTATTATGCACATCGAACGGAGTGGAATTGTGCGAAGGAAACAGGACAAGGGAGTGCGACTACATAGAACATCAGTTGAAAATAAAATCATGTTCATGGTCATCACTGTTTCGATATTGTATTGTGCGTGTGCTCTGCCAAAGAAAACATTTACAAAACGAAGAAGCGGAGGAAGACGAAGGACTTGCCAGTGGCAGTGCCTGATCACTGAGCAAAACAATGAGTTCCAACTGAGAGTATATAAGAATCGACGCATTCCCAATGAAAGACATCAGTCAGACTTGATAGTTCTATCAGAGTTCAGCACAGACCTTCAAGAAGTCATATTCCATTCTCAATTCAAAAATGTTCAAGTTGGTAAGGATTTTTGAATACGAAAATGTTGGTAGCGATCTAAATTTCGTTTCTGGTTGTTCTTTCGTTTTAGGTGGTGCTGTCAACTCTTCTCGCTATTGTCGCTGCAAAGCCAAGCGATATCGCTATCGAGGCCATTTCTGCTCCAATCGTTAAGAGGGCCATTATCCATGAGCCAGCTCACGTCGAAGTCCATGAACCGGCTTTGGCGAAAATCGGTGATTTTGTAGAGAGTGTACCAACTGCAGTGTCCCATCAAAGTTCAACAGTTGTACACAGTCGGGCTAACCAAATTACACCAATTGTTGCACCAGCTGTACGGACCTACTCAGCTCCAGTTGTGAAAACCTATGCAGCTCCTATTTTGAAGACACTAACAGCTCCTGTTATCGAGAGTGCTCCATTGTTAAATGCCGCTGGAGCGGCTCTCGTCCAAACACCATATCTTCGTTCCTTCGACGGTTTGACCGCTTATGGATACACCTATGCTAATGGGTCACCGTTGTTATACTCGACTCCATTGGGCTACGCATCAGGAGCAATCTACCGAAGCTTTTAAGGTGACGAGGACTGGCAAGAAACATTTGCAAAGACTACGCGTATGCAATTGACTGATGCGAGAGGGTATCTATTGTTCCTATTGACTATAAGTTCTGGAAAGATTAGAACCGTTTTCGTTTACTTCCGATGAAAAATAAATGAAAGCTTGTCTTTAAGAAAATACTAAGTGTCTTAATTTAGAAAGGCTTTTTCAATCTTCTTTGCAAAATTGAAAACCTGCATACATGGGACCTGATCAAGTTGACTATTCCCAACATACGATTCAAAGAAAAAAATCTTTGATACATAGGTACTGGGAGAGTAATGAGAAGTCCACTTCGTTTCAGCAGCTAGGTATTTCTAATCAAATGCTACTGCTTCACCTGAGTTTTGCATATCAGCTTTTAACCAACTTTCGGGAGGATGTCATTCTGAGAATGTTGTGGATTCTTAAAACCTCCTAGTCAAGTGATATCACAGTATCAATGTACGAACTATCACAGACTAATACTGCACCATATTTTCCCGGATATATGCCCATATTCGGACTTTAACTTGTTAAAGTTAGATGTACTATCACATCCTGTAGAAGAAAAACAATATAAGCAGCGAGGTGGAGACTTCTTTGTTAGTAAACTTCTCTTATGGCCTAGTATCCTGCTTACTGGGTTGATATGATTCTTAAAGGAAGGCTCAGAATGAAGATCAGCTTAGATTTGGTATGGTTAAGTACATTTGCGATAGGCGGGAAACCCCCCTATTTTCCACATTCTTATCAGATCTGATCAGGATAAGAAATTGGACTTATTCGCCCTGAAATATTTCACCGAATCGCTCTTTGACCATATAGATCTATACGGCCGTACAGGATTTGTCAAAGCTGACCCACGTTTCTCTTCTCAGTGCTTCTCTGACACAGACGCTGATAGCGTCAATAAAGTTAAGCAGATGTGCATCAACCTAATAGGGCTTATCCCTTTCTGTGCCGTCGGTGAAAGTGCAGAGTTTTGGTTTTGGGTATTTGATTCGAAATTGTAGCCCCACGATCCCCCTAGGGAAATGGTGGTCGATCAATATGGAGGCCGACATCGTATAGTTAAGAATGGTAAGTCTAGAAATGCTCATGGTTCTTAGATCTACTGTACGCGATTGAGCTGTTTTTAAACTGAACCTTTAGCTGATCTGCTCGTCGGCACGGATGACACCTAGATCCAGTTAAGTTGGTGAAATCAAGTACATCAAAAAGAAAACATGGTGGTAGAATTAGGGGTGAACATATCTTAGCTATCCTTGACCAGAGTTGAGGGTCTGGTCATATTTAAGCCTCGACACGATGAGGCAGCCATTATGCAAGCTGCGATGTGGTGAAGACTAGCTCAAATGGAAAAACGGGTTCGATAAATTCATGTGATCGTGCGCCTCGCGACAGTCTGCATTGAGGTCCACTTCGCCAACAGGAGCATAATCTATGTGCACATCCCAACGGAGAAGTAAAACGATGACACCAAGGCTTTTGTTATGAGCTCCTCGACCAGACAAGTAGCCAATGTCCTAAGGGCATCTTTGGTGCCATAGTTGATGAATACAAACTGCACGACACTATGGATTTACGCTTATCGAGCTTCGGAGTGAAATGTCGCCAAGCACGCGGTTCCCACATTCTGATATTCATAGGGGTATCTCGATAAATCTCGATTGATGTAAAACATGCTTTCAGTGATTTGGATATCCGGATATCCAAACACTTGCAGGAGCTAAAGTTGCTACTATCTTATTGTGGCGAAAATGCAAACGCGGATATCCCTAATCCTGCCAAGAACCGAAAATTTGCTTATACTATGAGGAAGTTTGACGTCGGAAGGCTGCAATCGAAAAAATCCGCCAGGGTTTTTGCCGATCTCGGACGATGTTCGACATGACACGCGCCAGGATCTTGTCCTGAAATCCCTTGGCAAATCTGCCGTCTCTAATGAGCTAGAATTCGCCAGACCACCATTGTGAAATCCGTGGTTGGACGATGAATACTGGCTGGAGCATTCAGAGAAATCGAGTGATTGGCGAGCTCCACTGGCAGAAAATAAAAGACAAGCTTACTGAAGGAAGAAATGGGAGCAAAAGGGACATTATGATAGATCGAGAAAATTTGGAGATGTTATAGCAGAAAAGTCATTCGCAAACTTTACCAGAAGGTAAAGAGAACATATCACGTCAATGGAAGCTTGCGTGGACGAACATGGGAACATTTTCAGTCGGGGATGAGGATATGGAAGAACCATTTATGCAGAATGTTATTTCGAGTATGGGCAAACATTTCTAACACTCCACCTCGACGAAGTGGAGATAGCCATATCGAAACTTAGGTTCTCTGCTGGTACTGACGGCCTAACTGCCTAGCTGTTCAAGGCGATCTTGTCGAAAGAAAGCATGCCAGGCGAATAGAACCTAAGCATTGTATGCTCTATAGATCCTGTAGAGGCATCAATCAACTCGTAAAAAATCTTCTCTCTCGTAGTATGTATTCGTCTAAAAGCGGTAGGTGATGGTTTTACCGAGACCTTTGGTGTCATGCGGCTGTAATGCGATTCTTCGCTTTCGTACTTGAGGGTCTTGTGCAAAATGCGCAACAAACACCGGAGCCGCAGTGTTTACAAGTGTGTACAACTATTTACAATAGTATTCCAACAAAGGCCTCACAATGTGGCTTGCCTGAATAGGATTTTCAATTTCCTAATTAAAGTGAGTCGAAGATTTGCTGGAAATGTGATGACCAACGATAATAGCGTGATCTTCGAAACTTATTACCCTGATGGAAAGTACAACGAGAGTTTACTCCTATCCGGCTGATCGTATCCCAGTAATACACCAGAGCGAACGGGATGCAAGGGACAAGCCTCTGATCTACTAGGGGTATGCCGTCAATGCCCAGGTGCTCTTTCGTTGTAGTCCCACAATTGCGAACAGATATAGGGATCAATACCGAAAAGCAATATTCCGCGTTCTGGTGGCTTCGGGAAGGGGAGAGGTACATTTTCCGTATTTTTTGTCGGAATAGATTACTCAGGAAAAGGACTTCTATGTTCCTCTCCCTGGAAGTTTTTCAGTCTTTCGTAGAAAGATGAATAAGCACTTTAGTGGTAAAGTGCCTATAATACCAGCACCTACCACAATAGCGCTAAGAACCTGCCGCCTGATACGAACATAGGCCGGACACTAACAGAGATAATGTTTCGCCGTGTCATCATTTCAAGCGTCATTGTTCCACTTGTACCTATAACACTTAGGTGCCTAGCAATAAGGTAGTGCCCAGTTGACAAGTCATTAAGCAGCCAATAATTTTTCCTATTGGGGACTGGAAGGAAAGTTGATGAACTCTTAGAAGTATTGGGAAGCATTCGTTTGGTCGTTTTGCGAGTCATGCCATCTGCAGTTATATTTATATGAAACCCAACTGTCAATGGAAGGCCCAACCTAGAACGCAGTCATTCCACTCGCAGGTTCAAGTCCTAAGAAACATTTCTTTGAACCTTACGTAGAAAGTCCATCGACGATTCCATATCTCGTGATATGCACTCAAACAAGACTTAGTAAATAAAGTCTTCCAATTGTGATCAGAGAAGCCTTAAATTTTAAAAGAGCATGTAAGTTGAGGGAAGTTTCAGCAAGAGATGCAGATCTTTCGCCATATCCACTGATTCTTCACAATATAGTGCATTGCTATCAGGATTGCGCGTACTCGTATTTCCGCTAGAGAGATGGATGCATGTTATCCTAACGAGGTGTGAAATCTAACGTTGTTGTCTTCCAGAAAGACTTCAGCGCCGCATCCTAAATTGGCCTTGGAGCCATTCCTTTCCTGTCTCAGATACTAGTCATAACCATCAGTGGCCAGAGGATCTCATGAGGGTGTGACAACTCTTAAAATCCTAAAATGCTGGAGTACGTGTTAAATTTTTCGAAAAATTGGATAGAGAGAGAGAGAGGAAGATGTCTGAGCTCAGTGGTCATTTCGATCCATATTGAAAATTGACTTGATGTTGTATCTCACGAGGTTTCAGTTGCCTGACAAAAAAGAATGTTTTTCAGGCACGGTTGATACTGTACCCCGAACCATCCAGTTGGGAAGCCAATACGCTACCACTCGAGCCAAGGCCGCCAATAGTTTTTCCGCAACAGTAGTTCATGGTGTCATTGTATCAGACGGTATGTCTTTGAGATCAGAGTCAAAAGACAGTCGGAACCCAAGGTCAATAAAGCTCAAACGCGTGTTGTACCAAAGACTACTTATTTTTAAACAGAAGATGGCTTTAGAGTGTAGTCCATAATATGAATATCAAGGAGAGGGTGATACAGTAGTGCGTCTAGGGTAGATCTAGATACACTACGAACAGACTTCATATAGCCGAGAAGATAAAAAATCTGATAAAAGACGCAGTGAAGTATTGCAGTGAAATGAAAAATAGACGGGAAGTGTTTGATATCACCCTCGCCGTAAGCAACGGGAAGGTATATTCGGACATATTGTTTTCCGATCATAGAGTGATCAAAATCAATGTCAAAGACATATCCATACGCCCTCTACGGAACAATAACCCCAAAAATACCATGGGAAAACTTTGCAGCAGAGATAGATCAAAAACTCATGTCGTCAATGGACTCAAAATGGAAATCCCCGCAGGAGAAAATCTTCACTTATCACGAAGATCAAGAAATCCAGGAAATTCCCATATTGGTGGACCAAAGAACCACAATCCATTTGGAAATAAAAGCTCAAATTTGTATCTGACTGAGACAAATATAAGGCCAGTCAGAGGAAACACAAGAGCGCAATCTGCAGCGCCAAAAGAACATCATGGAGGAAGTTTTGCTCCAAAATTTAAAGCACAATAGAGCGTGCGAGGCTAAGAAAAGCCATATATAGGGAACAGTAGTTGGTGATTTAAGATTACCAGTTGGTAGTTATACGAAATCCAATACCTAGGCTTTGGGCTCCTCTTAGAATTCCACTTTCCTGGATGTACTCCTACTCCAACACCAGTAGCAAATACAGACACATTTTTCCGCAGCCAATATGAAATCCCAGAGGGGATTCTAGAGGAACAGAAACTAAGCTGGGTTATGGACCCATTCTCCGGTAGAATAGAGGTAGTTTTTATTTCCAGGTCTGGTAAGCCCAGCCATAGCCATCCAAAAGACTTTAGGCCCATAAGCCTAACACCATACATTTTAAAAACTTTACAAAACTGCTTCACACTCATATTCGAAGTAATCTGCACCCAGAAGACTTAGCCTCAATCCAGCATTCCAGCATTGTCAGCACGATCGAAAAAAGTCTTCACGATAAAGAGCACATATTAGCCGTCGTCCTGGATATCGAAGGAGTATTCAACAATGCCAAAATTTCCGCTAAAAGTAGAAACTTAGAAAATGCTGGAGTTCGTCCTGCACTAACGAACCTGAAAACCTGTATGCTCCGCAACAGGAATATCAATGCAACACCAGGTAACACGGTATTGAGGGTCACCACCTCAAGGGGCACCACTTAAGGAGGAGTGATATCACCTCTTCTGTGGACCCTAGTGGTGAATGAAATACTACTGAATCTAAAAAGCGATCTAATAAAAGCCATTGCATACACGGATGATGTTGTCTTTTGGCCACCGGCAAGCTGCTCCCCACGATTAGTGAAATCCTAGGCTATGTCCTTACAACGCTTGGAGACTGGGCCACGCTATGTGGGCTGGGAATCAACCCGCAAAAAACAGAGCTTTTTATATTCGCATATAAAAGGATAATGCCACAATTTGATCTTCCTTCCACAGATGGTATAATCCTCCGGCTATCAAACAGAGACTAAATACCTAGGTATCGTACTACAATAGATAGTAACCTGAGTTGGAAGCTCAATGCCAAAATGCCCAATGCTGCGGCGGTATATTTTGGAGAAAATGGGGACTTAACCCCAAGACAATTCTATAGATGTACACTTCTACCGACAGACCCATCTCAATCTATGGCAGCTTAGTATTGTATAGAAGATGACATGAATAGGCACGACTCATCTGATGAGAACGACGCCAGCGAATGAAGGGTGCAAAAACTTTCCAATATGTGAGACCTCAAGACAACTTTGGCCAGATCTCAGCAAATCCAGAACAAGTAAGATTCTGTTGAAAAGTAGAGCTGAAATTTCCACGTTTGTTAAATTGCTCATAGGCCATAATCTTCTCGGGGCGCACGCAATAAAGCTGAACCTTTTCAGAGGCTGTGGGGACTTGGGCTCACGAGAGGATACCCTCCACTTTTCGTGCCACTGTCCCAGTTTCAGCAATTGGAGACAAAGAACCATAGAAAATTGTTCTAGTACTTCTACGACCTTTCAAAACTATCTGGTGCTTCACTGACATCAAGTTGGCTTAAACCCGCTCAGGGTCAAAACCAACGCGAGACAGAAAGCGGGAACCAAAACTAGTAATCACAATCAAACCTCAACTCTTCAAATATCTAGCCGGGTATAACAATGGGTCTGGCTGTTTCATCACTTAACCGATGCATAGGATATAATTGGCCTTGTCATAGTTGTGTAGATCCTTAGGACCCATCTGGGCGACAAAGTCCAAGACTTGACGTAAGCAACCAGTGCCTTGAGGGATTTCGAAGTACTTAAATCTAAACAAGTTTATTGTTCCGGATGACACCTAAGTACCTAACTTTATTAGGGAAACAAATGGTGATGCTTTGGAGCACTAGATGAGTCAGATCAGTCAGCGTTCTTCTTCGTGTTAAGAGAGCAATTTTTGTTTTGAGAAGATTTACTGCCAGCTCAACAGACAGCATAGATACATCATCCGTAAATGCTTGAGCACAGACGTCAGAACTATTGAGAGCGTTAAGTAGTGAGTCGACCAACATGCACCATTTCAATGGTTACACAATACAACGCCGGGTTGGGGTCAATCTTTATTTGCCAGAAATATTGACCACATCAACAATAGAGGCCCTATTCACTAGCACTGCTCTTATTCGTGTACATATATAGCCAGAAGATGCGTTGTCGAAAGCACCCTCGACGTCGATGAAAATCCGCAGCGCATACTCCTAGTTGTCGAGAGCGCGTTCGATTCTCCCCACAAGATATTGAAGCGCACTCTCGCAGGATCTTCTGCGTTGGCAGGCATGTTGCATCTTGGACAGAGGATACATTTGCAAAGCAGTTTTGCGGACATGAAGCCGATCATTTTCTTCATGCTCTTCGACATGAATGAACTCAGAGTGATCGTCTTTCCGATTTTTGTTCGATACATAACTGAGGTAACCTATTCCTCCTAGATATAAGTTAGATTAAAGATAGTAAGGGACTTTTCGAGTAGGTTCAGGACTCGTAAGTTATCAAAATCGGTGCTGTGGGTAAAGCTATTGAAAGACAGGGATGACCAGTTATTTACGTTTATGGCACCAATGAGAAATCAAACAGGGAGTTTCAGAGCAACTGAAACGGAATGGTATGCATCGACTATATATAGGAATAGGAAAAGGATGTGACCTCGGACTCCTTACATACACGCACCAGATTAGGATATAATCCCTTTAAATTGAAAAAGGTGGAAGTCGAACCAATTTTCGGCGATGGATATCACATTGAGATACGAGTATTTCAAGAGGTTATATAGTAGCTATGTATGGGATAGGAGATTGCTCTGAAAGCCATAGGAATGCCGGTAATGTAAATTCCCACGAATCGGCCGCAATGAATATCTTAAGCAGGAAACACGAAAACAAAAGATACTTTTCGATGCACAAGTATTTTATTGTTTATGTAAATTTAGTGATGAATAGCGTAGTTGACTGGGGCAGCAATGGTGTTGACAAAGGGTGATGAGTAAACTACAGGGGTGGAATGGGCAACCACAATTGGCGACGAGAAAGAGCGCACAATTGGAGCGCTGTGGTACACTTGACTCAAGACTGGCGCAGCAGCATAGGTTTGAACGACGTGAGCTAGTGGAATTGGATGAGTCTTGACAATTGGTACAACTGAAGCTGCTTCAATAGTTTTAACAGTTGGAGCAACTTCGATGGACTTGGCAACTGATGCAACTTCCACAGATTTGACATCAGCAACTTCCTCAACTTGGCTTACAGGTTCAACAACTTCACTAGGTACGCTTGGTTCAATTGACTTTGCGGTTTTGACTTGATCAACGGGAACCGATTCAACTTCAACAGCCTTTACAACAGGCTCCTCAACCTCGATAATGTTTTCAGCAACCTTGACAATGGGTTCGTCGACCTCAACAGCTACGTCTACGTTCTTGGCCAGTGGTGCAACAACATCAGCTACGGCAGCTTTGTTGTGAATCCTTGTGAAGCTCTGGTGCGAAACGGATGTTGGTAAGCTATGTACGACAGTTCCTACATTAGCCAAGGCCGGTTCAACAACTGTGTGAGTTGCTATGATTCCGGCACTAGCAGCAGCAAAAGCGACTACAGCAAGGAGGGCAACCTGTCAAAGATCAAAAATCCGTTAAAATCGAAACAACGTCTATTGTCCTGAGATGCGAGTTTAAGATCACTTACGGATTTAAACATTTTCAATTTGGAAATAGTACGAGTAACTGAGTATCTGATGCTGTCAACATGGTGACACAGGGTATTTATACGCAAATGACAAATGTCCGTAGGTGATACAAAGAAGGTGCTTGGTGGTGTAGAACAATCCACTTTAGTTGCGAATTATTTGACACTCATGTAGTCAAGGTTAGCGGATTAGTTTAGTTTTTGTCATACTATTACTAAAGTCCACTTTTGGGTGGGTGATTAATGATCTAACGGTAACGAATCCAACTGTGATAAATGCCCTCACGTGCTGGCATTCACTTTTTGACGTGGATATAGCAGATCTCTGCCTAAATCACCTTCATCGGGCGCTGGTGATTGATGGTGAATTGGCAGCACCTTTTGCGCGCCGCCCGACGCGACGATGGTCATGGACTTGGTTACTGGTTGCTGGTTGCTGGTTGCTGGCCGTATTGGGATATCGGAACTCGTTCATTCATCAGGTTCAAGTTCACTGAAGAACTGGTTTTGCTGGCAATTGCTGGTGGCTGTGTATTTGTATCTGTGTCCACAATCTTGGAGTGGAATTATCAAATGGAGCTCGAAACATTGAAAGCACTTAAACGGAAGTAAGAGATTTTGTTTGAAGAAAAAAAAAAAAGCCTGAAGTTAAGCTGATTAGGTTGGCTCGAATTTGAGTGGTTCTTAAGTATCTTAACCAGATTCATGGAGTAGATTGGTTTTTAATTTGAAAACGAACCGAGTCACCGTTGAGTTGTTTGTTTACATAAATACGGATAAAGCATAGCTGGCTGGAATGTATGTAGTCGATTGAAATTAATAAATCATACCCTGGTTGCTAAAAACTTTTCATTAATTTGCAATTGTATTAAGCTTCTTAAAAACAATATCTTCCGATGGATATTTAAGAAAAACCCTCAGCAGAGGAACATCTGCAACTCTGCTGGTAAGTTTACCTTGCAGTGTCGTCTGAAATTTTCTTCAGCGATTTCCAAATGAAGCAGACTTGTGGAGAGTGTCTTGCGCCCAAACCACGATAAGCGCCAACTAACTGTCGCCCAAACCACCCCACAGTACAAGACTCCGAAACGCGATAAAACTACTCGGATACGTAAGAATAATTTTTTTTGTATAGAAACAATGATCGACTTCTGGAACGTGAAGGCTCTCCTTGTCTCTCAAAATGACAGATAATGAGGTAGTTCGTCGATACTAGACTGATATGGATAACTGGGAGAGGCTAACGCTGCTCATTATCTTGTCCTAAGTGCGCTATATTCTGGATTGATTCCAGTACAATTCAGAGAAACGGTGAATGCGATGATGCGTCTTCATACTCAGAACCCAGAACCTGACACTGACTTTTTGAAAACCTATTCTCACAGAAAGAGAAAGAATCGGGTAAATACGAAGGGTATCTCCACTGAGATATCTAGGTATGACTCGCGTCCCTTTGAGCTAAACATCTTCTGGATTTCGCACTATCGTCTGACCTGGTTGTTAACAATGCTGAACCAACTTTTATTACGAGAGTAAGACAGCAAGTAATCGACTTAATGTTATCCAACAAAGTACGCTAAGGAGCTCACTAGCTGGAAAGTACTATTGGCGGACTCCATGTGAGACCATAGGGACATCGAATTCAGAATCGGATGCGATGCCTCTACCATGTTGAAGAGAAGAACTGGACAAGCTTTTAGGAGGAGATCAGCAAGTTTGGTAATGCTCCCTTCTAAATTTCAAAATTTCTAAATCGTGATGGAAAAGCTGGAGGTGTTGTTATATTTGTGAAGGAAAGTTTAAATTTTCAAGAAATACCATCTGAACCTGAAAACTGTGAAGGAATTCACCTAGAAATAATGCAAGGGGATGACGAAAAGCATATTCATGCTATCTATAAGCGGCCTAAGTTAAGTATTACAAGATTCATAGATGAAATGATAAGATAAAAGACAACAATACGAACATTTTATTAGGTGACATGAATACTCGTATTAATGTTCAAGATAAAAGTAACTCTTTAGTCTTAAAATATATGGAAGTCATGGCTGCAAAAGGCCTTACAAATGTGATCATGCAACCTACCCGGGCTGATGTAAAAAGAACGCGTCTAGCCTCATTGACCATATGTATGTTAGCCTCACAAAACAGAAAATATATTCAGCAGTAACAGAAACAGATCTTTCCTACTACGAGTACTTTGCCATTTTGTATGTAACAGAGGATCCCAAAAAAACCGAACAATGGATAAATTGAATGCTGTACAGATAAATCAAGAAATAGTAAATAGACGCGACTTCGAAAAGATAAGACGATTTTGCGATGACTGGAAGTTGAAAATCAACTTTCAGAAGTCGGAAACCATTCTCTTTAGGACGCCGTTGTCTAGAGCCTCTAGGGACACCAGAAAAAATTGGCGAATGTTCTCGATCATTCGACAACACGGACAGCCTCTTGCCTGTCGAAAGGTAGTCAGATACCTTGGGATCTGGCTAGATCAGTTTCTGTATTTTGACCAGAGCCAAAGGCGCTTTTGCCCTTACAAAGAGACTGTTTTATAGCAGCCAACTCGATGAGAGGGTAAAGGTAATCTGCTACATGGCCCTTATCAGGCCCATGCTGGTATTCGGATGTCCCGTGTGGTTCAATGTACGAGCAAGTTTAATAGAAAAGATTCGGGTGTTTGAGAGGGCTTGCCTTCGCTTGTACAAAACACCAGAGTCGGAGTACAAAATTTTTTATCGTAATGAGGTCCTTTACAACAGGGCGAACCTAATACGAGTGGACAACTTTGTAATTAAGCTGACTCGAAGGCACATTGCAAGAGCAATGAACTCGACGAATGACCTGATATCTGGGGCTTACTACCCCAATTACCTTTACCACGAGAGTGTGCGCTCCGATGGCTTCGTTCCACCAGAAGCATTCCTCTACCTAGATCAGATAGGATTGATCCAGGATAAATCAGTGATCCCGTTAATCTTCCATGTCGCTCGGAGAGCTGGGGACAGGCGACTCAACTACAACAGAGATGTCACACACGGCAGTGTGGATCGTCTCAGGTTCAGTAGGGCGGTGGGGAATCGCGATAAGAGGGATGCCGTTCGGCAGCATCAGCATTTCTGGTGGTTGAATGATGGAGAAGATGCTTCGTCGTCATTTCCGTCAATTACGGACCAGCCTTACTAATGAGGCAGAGCTGACCAGTCTATTTGCTCTGTGAATAGCGATGGCCAGCTTACATAGGTTTTAGGTTAGCATTTAAGATATATATACATATATTAGTGTATACAAAGTTATATACTAATATATGTATGTTTTATGCATAATGTCTATGTGTGTGTATGTGTGTATTGTGTATGAAGGTAAGGTAAGGTTTATTTTAAGTTAGATATTAAGTTTTTACACAAAAAAAAAAATTATGTCCATATACTAAGTTTTTTGTTAAATTCTTTTCTTAGCCTTAAGCATAGAAAATAAGTATATATAAGTATAAAATGTAAACAAAGTCGAAAGACATAGATATAAGAATTTAGAGTAGCTTAGAGTGCCTGTGTGGGGCCAGTAAGTTAGTATAAGTTTGTTAAGTAATTTTAAGTTAGCATTTAAGCATTTTTTGTTAGTATGTAAGAATTAATGATTTAAGAAATAAAATGCATTTAAAATTAAATAAAAAATAGTAAATAGGCTTATAGAGCAAAATAAATGGAATGAGATTTTGAAAATAAACAACGTAGAAGATTTATATAACAACTTCGTCGAAAAAATGAATTATATATATACTGAAGCCAGCAAACCAAAAACTTCCAAAAAGACACGACAACAGAAACCATGGATCACGAAAGAAGTAATTTAAATGTTCAAGAAGAGGGATGAGCTTTAGAGAAGATGGATGGAGAAACAGTCGAAGTTGTGCAAATTACGAGCAGGAATATAAACAATTTCGAAATACTGTTAACGCAAACATACGAGTACAAGCAGTCAAAACTAATTTTTATAAATTTAAATTTATCGAAAATAAAAATGATCCTAGAAAAACATGGAACATAATAAATGATTTATTGGGGAGAAAGAAACTTTCAATAGACGAAGTAGTATGCAGGAACTTTTCAATAAAAAATAACGATTTCTATCCGTCTTACACTTATGTAATATTAAGACATCCAGCCATGAGAATGTACAGGTGCATCAAAGTATATTTGTAAGAGAAGCTTCAGTAGAAGAAATTTTTCAAATTTAAAGTCGTTTGAACACTAAAAAAGGACCTGGAGCTGACAATATAAGAGCAATAGATCTAAAGTTAAATGCCCCAATACTTTCCCCTGTTATACAAGCAATTATAAATCGAAGTATTTCACGTACCATGGTTAATGAAAACAGCTATAGTGCGGCCAATCTACAAGGCTGGCGCTAAAAATAATGTAGAAAACTGTCGGCCTATTGATATTCTATCTGGAAAAGTCTTTGGAGGGCGTTATGGTCAATAGGCTCAATGGTTTCTTAGAAAAACATCAAATTATTCATCCAAACCAGTATGGGTTCCAAAGAAACAAAAGCACGGTTAGATTATTAGGAAAGTTTGCGAACACAATCAATGCAGGGCTAAATAGAAACCTCAATATACTGGTACTTTATATTGACTTCAGCAAGGCTTTTGACACATTATCTCGTGACAGAATCGGTGTGAGGGGAGTAATATCAAATTGGCTCAAAAACTATCTCACTGATAGAACAATCAGAGTTAAGGTGGCAACGGAAACGAGCCAAGAAAAATCCAGCTTGTACGGAGTTCCTCAAGGATCCAAACTTGGTCCTATCTTATACATTCTTTTTACAAACGAACTGTTACGGGTTTTCAAAAATAGTACTGCGTATGCATTTGCGACCGATATAGCCATCGTTGTCAAATATAGACCCCTCAGAAAGTAGCAGACGACCTTGCTGCATTCGGCCACTACGTTCACTCCAAACGAGTCTCACACCTACAGCGAAGCCGAGCTGACCACGATAAATTTTTTCGTCCATGACGTGCCTTCCTCGTCAGCACTTAAACCATCCCGTCATACATCTTCACCCCACAACATCCCTCTTACATTTTACTACCAGAATGTAAGAGGTCTTCGCTCTAAAACCAATGCTGTCCTACGTCAATCGCATTCTCTTCCCTTTGATAATTACGCCTTGACTGAAACCAATTTGATTCCCGACATAAAGAACCAGGAATTGTTCCCCCCTACTTTTAATGTTTTTCGCAACGACGATCCTACCCGCCCACATGATGATTCCCCCTCTCGAGGCGTCCTACTGGCGATCCACAATAGCCTTAACTCTTCTCCCATTACCATCTCTTCATCCTCTAAAGTCGACTTTGTCGCAATAAAAATATCACTCCCCTTCAAGTCCCTTTACGTTTTATGTTGCTACATCCTGCCAGCTCAACCTATCGAATCTTATCAACTTATTGTCGATGCGATCGACTATTTAATTGACCTGTCTGACTCTACTGACGATATCTTTGTTTTCGGCGACTTTAATCTTCCTCAGCTACAGTGGATTCCATCAGACGATCAATCGTTCTTCATCGCTTCACATGCCAACTCAGCTAAGGAATGTCTCTTCTTAGATCGCTTAACAGACTCAAGTCTATGCCAAGTCAGTGGTGTATCCAACTATATGGGCAGGCAATTGGACCTTATTTTCACAACAGATTCAATTAACTCCTCAGTCTCACTTTGTCCCCTATCTCTCTCTACAATCGACAACTACCACCCCCCCCCCCCTTCTACTTTTATTTTTTCATAACTCTTCTTTCCAGTCCACTCCTCCCACAACTCTCTCATCCTACGACTTTCATAAAGCAAACTTTCACAAAATCAGTGACTATCTTAGCAGATCCCCCTTTAACTTTCACAACCTAAGCGTAAATGATGCCTTATCCATTTTTTATAAAGAAATATTTAATTCTTTCAGCCTTTACGTTCCGTTTTCCCGCCTTAAAACATCATCTACTAGTCCTCCCTGGTATAATCGCAAGCTTCGTTCCTTACGAAACAAGAGAAATAAGTTATGGGCTGTTTTCCTGCGTACCAGATCCTTGTCCGACTATTCCAACTATCTTGGTGCTTATCTTCATTTCAACGAACTTTACGATTCCCTTTACCAGCGTTACCAATTTGTTAACTACAAAAGAAAGTCCGATGGTTACCCTCATTCCCTCTCTTTCAACAACAAGCCATCAACCGATCCACACACCATTGCCAACCTATTTGGCAGCTTCTTTAAACAATCCTTTACCAACGACTCCTTTGTACCAGATCCATCCTATTTTCGTTACCTACTGAACTTCTCCCACTTCTCTCTCACATCTTGGACCCCTCCTATAACGAATATAAATTACACCAACTCAATGACGAATTTACACCCGGTCCAGATGGCCTCCCTGCCATATTTCTTAAAAAAATGTTCTTCGTCTCTTTCCCTTGCCCTTTCTGATCTCTTTCGTCTATCCCTTTCACAAGGAGAATTTCCTCAGGTTTGGAAAACCTCCTTTATAACTCCGATCCACAAAAAGGGATCAAAGAACGAAATACCAAACTATCGTCCAATCGCTAAACTCTCCCATATACCCAAACTCCTCGAAAGTATTTTGTATGAAGCTCTGAGTTTCCAATGCAAATCACTTATTTCCCCTAGACAACATGGCTTCCTAAAGGGTAGGTCAACCACCACAAATCTCGTTGAATTCGTATCCTTTGCCATCTCTGCCCTAGAGAACGCCAACGAAGTCGATGTAGTTGCAACCGATTTTAGCAAAGCCTTCGATAAAATCCCTCATCGATTAATATTCTTCAAATTGTCTGCTCTCGGCTTTGAGCCCATACTGTTAAAATGGATATCCTCATACCTCGAAAACCGTTTTTACAGTGTTCGTTTTAGGTCAGCCCACTCCGCTCCATTTTTGGCCACCTCTGGAGTTCCTCAAGGCAGCCATCTCGGTCCCTTTCTCTTTATATTAACCATAAATGATCTCGATAGGATCATCAAACACTCGTCCGTCTCCCTTTACGCCGACGATACCAAATTTTTTAAAACCATTTCCTCTCCCCATGACTCCTTCCTCATTCAACAAGAACTTGATAGTTTTTCGATCTGGCGTCTCAAAAATTGTTTGGAACTTAATATCACCAAATGCCAATCCACCACCTTTTCACATAAGCGGCTCAAATCTCCTCCCCGACTCTACCTTCTCCACAACCAACCTATCTCCTCCGTTGAATCTCTTCGCGACCTCGGCATTTTGTGTGATAGGGAGCTCAACTTCCGTTTGCATATGGATGGGGTAATCCTTAAAGCCAACTCTGCACTAGGTTTTGTAAAACGATGGTCCAAAGAATTCACCAACCCATACGTGACCAGGTCCCTCTATATTACCTTTGTTCGTCCCCTCCTAGAGTACGCCAGTCAAGTATGGTACCCATATCATCGCGTTCATATCTCGAAAATCGAAAGCATCTAGCGGCGTTTTGTTCGATTTGGTCTACGAGGTATCCCCTGGGATGATTCTGTTACTCTGCCCCCCTATCAAAAGCGTTGAGGAAAGCAGAGATGCAGCCGACTTTCTCATCATTCATCGACTTCTTTCAGGTCAGGTTGAATGCACGTCCCTTCACAATTCTATTTTCCTCAACACTAATCCTTGTAATCTACGCACCCCTCGTCTCTTCTATCTCTCAACCCACCACACCACCTATGGCGCGAACGAACCAATCTCCCGCATGCTACGAAAAATTAATTCAAACCCTAGCGTCTTTGACTTCCACCGCACCACTTCCTACCTCAAACCGGTTCTCCTTCACCACAATAACCAACCTTAGTTTTAAGTCTAAGTTTAAGTTTAATTTTAAGTTATACGAGTAGCTTGTATTAAGCCGAATAAATGGGGGCTTTCGCCCCCACCAAAATTAAATTAACACGGCCATTAAAAATCTACAGAGTGAGTTTGATGCCGTTTCGAAGTGGTGTCATGATAATGGACTCATAAAAAAACGAAGTGATGCATATTTGCACACCATCTAAGCGGAGCGGAGAAATTAAAATTGTTCACCGAAACGAAAATTGCCCTTTGCCGGTAGGAAACCAGGAGATTAAAGTTGTACAGTGGACGAAATATCTAGGAATAACAATTGACGAACACTTCCTTTGGAGTGAACACATTAATGCACTGCGTCTTCAACTTAAGAGTGCTATTTTTGCGATGGTATATCTGAAAATTATAATGTGATGAAGCAAGTGTATTACTCGCTCGCAGAGTCGCGCATTAGATACGGTATTCTAGCTTGGCGGATTGCGGCAAAAACCCATACAGATAAAATTTCATCCTTCCACATCGTTTAAAAAAAAATTTCAGAGGATTTAACTCATCTTTAAAAGCACTGGATGTTCGTGGGATTTTTCAGATAACTGCGCTTGTAATATACGAGGGGCGTTCAATATATTCTCGGTATCGATATGAAGGAAAATGCGAATTCAATTTAAATTGTTTTTATTTTTCAATATAATCTCCCCTAACATCAATGCATTTGTTACATCTTGAGATAAGCTTTTTTAAACCCTCAAAATAATAAATTTCCTCTTTCTCTGCAAAATACCGACTTGAGTTCTTCATCATCCGAAAATCTTTTTCCACGAAGACATTTTTTCAAATCCGGAAACAAGAAAAAATCACTAGGGGCAAGGTCTGGACTATAGGGTGGGTGTTGGATTTCTTCGAAACCACAATCTCGCGCAGCAGCCTTGGAAACTCGCGCCGTGTGAACAGGAGCGTTGTCATGAAGAAGCAACACACCCGCTGCGAGTTTACCCCGTCTTTTCTTTTTAATTTCCTCCCGCAAATTATGCAAAGTGGAAGCGTAGGATGTGGCGTTGATGGTTTCACCTTTTTTTTTGTACTCAATGAGCAAGATTCCCTTTGAGTCCCAAAAAACTGTGGCCATGAGCTTCCAGGCAGACGGAGTGACTTTGAACTTCTTCGGGGGGTCTGTTCCTTTTTTATGCCACTGCATGGACTCTTGTTTGCTTTCAGGGTCATAGTGGTGGACCCATGTTTCGTCCCCAGTAACAATTCGATCCATAACACCGTCCGCGTTCTCACTACACATCTCCAAAAGCTCTCTACAGCATGCGATTCTCACTTTTTTCTGAGGAGCTGTGAGCATTCGTGGCACCCACCTTCCACTGATGGTCATGAAGAATGGTGTGAATGGTACCAATTGAAAGCTTGGTGATCTCTGATCACCATTTCACCTTTATTCGGGCATCCTCAAGAACAAGTTTTTCGACTTCTTTGATGCTTTCTCCCGTACAAGCAGTAGCCGGGGCGCCGGAGCGGGGGTCGTCCTCAATGCTCTCTCTGCCTCTCTTGAACTCACTTGACCACTTTTGCACAGTTGATAATGAAGGTGCGGAACCCCGGTAAACAGCCACCACCTCTTCATGAATAGTTTTTTGACTTTTTCCTTGCTTAGTGAGAAATTTAATTACAGCGCGATGCTCAATTTTCACCATCATCGTCTCAGTTGCCATTATGATTCTGTTTAACTACAGATAAAACGCGAATTAATAATCACATTTATATGAAATTTTACATGAATGCACTAAAATAATAGTATTACTTGATAAATAAGTCAATTTATATATACAACCACAGCTTCACCCCGATACTGAGAATAGTTTGAACGCCCCTCGTATATGAACGACCAACGATTTCTAAGACCTATTCAGCACATTGGGACGAGCCCAAGGAATGTTAGAGATACCAGAGACTTACAATGTATATGGTACAAGAGAACTGCGTTATATAGTGCCTAAAACGGTTAATACAATACCGTAAAATATAAAGGACCTTCAAAATTATAAAAAAAGAAAAAAACTTATAAAACAATTACTGCTTGATTTACTCGTATACCCATCTTGTTGATGCACTTTCATTTCCTATTGATGCAAATTAATTATTATTATTATTATTATTTTTTTGTTTTGTCTTTTCTTTTTCTCTTTCTTTAAATATTATACCTACGAGTATTAATTTCTTTTGTTTTTGACAAATTTGTTCTAATTGAAATTTGAAAGCTCACTGTTAAATTATGTACTATTGAATATGGCCACCTGGCGATAAGCACGGCGCTTTGCGAGTAAAATGAATTACTAGTATGTAAGAAATACTGTATATAAATGAAATAAAATAAAATAAAAATAAATTCAGAACAAGCCAAAAGCTTGAGGAATCTGTTCAAAACATGAACGGTGCCCTCACAAAGTGCTTTACAGATAGAAGCAAGTAAAATATAAGAAGTTGATTTTGATTTCAAAGACTGGAATCACTCAGAAAATCTGATTGCACCTATATTGAGCCGAAAGCAGTGATTCTCCTTAGATTTACTTCCCAGGTAATCTTATCAGAATCAACCCAAAACTAGCTCCTATTAACGAACTTTCAAGTGAGTTGAGTAACACAACACGGCGTAGTTGTTTTCTCTCATCGACAATATTGACTATGGTGACGGATGAGAGCATCAGGCATGCACCTGCGTCTTTTGATGGCTACAATTCGCCTGAGACCGATGGTATAGATTCAGTTATGCATGCTACATAAAGGAAACTTCTAAAAGAGACTTTTCTGCTAACCTGACGCTTGCATTTATACTGAACCGATGGGAAACGGTTCGAGTAGAATTTACACAAAAACTGAAAAATTACTACACACTGGCCAAGAGCATCAAACCAATCAGTCTGACTTCTGCATTCCTTCCCCAAGATTCAAAATGCCTAACAGCAGCAAAGATCCTGCGTGACTCCGCTTCCAAAGTTGATGGGCGAAATTAAAGCTCAATCGACAAGAAGGACAGGAAGGAAGGTAGGCGCTTTGGGTAGATGTAGACAAAAGTAATGCTTGTAAATAAGACCCTGATTGCGAATGCTGACTCCAGACATCATATAATGGCGAGAGTAAACAGAGGTTGCTCGAATAGCGGCGTCCTGTCACAACTGCAATACTGCATGTTGGTCGACTCACTGGTTAACTCTTTCAATAGCCCTGACATCTATGATCAGGCAGACGATGTAGTTGTACTGTCTGTTGAGTGATTGTCTGCTTTAGAACATAGGCAGCTCTAAACGTGCTCAACTGGTGCTCTGTTATCATACTGTATTGTGCGCCAATTTTGGGTGGCTGAATGCCTTACTTATTGGGCCCAGATCAAAATGTGAAATATTTTTTACATCCCTTGTGGAAACCTAGATGTTTCGTAGCATTTTTGGCGTCATCAAATATGTGGTAATTCCAACGTAGGTTTGGCGCTCACACCGAGAACAGAAAGTTTTTCGGTGTCGACAATGCAGCAGACAGCATTATGTTTAGAAGCATCAAATTCCACTCTGTTGGTGGTTCTCCATTTAGAGTTGCTGTTTACATCCGAATTTAATCAGCTTATCATACCATACGTTCTAATTATTGATGAAGACTAAGAACAGTGTAGGAAACAGAACGGAACCTTGGGGCACACTAGCATTTATTATATTTTGTGAATATCAGACTTGAA
This sequence comes from Volucella zonaria, assembly GCA_963966105.1. NCBI lineage: Eukaryota > Metazoa > Arthropoda > Insecta > Diptera > Syrphidae > Volucella > Volucella zonaria. The sequence goes on along the minus strand of OZ014534.1, from coordinate 78,110,421 downwards.
GCCATCCAAGACAACTTGAATTTCTAATCCACTGAAGAAGAGAGTCGTATATCTCAAATGCATGCATTTTCGATAAAGGAGCCTGACGCCAAACTCGTACTTGATGTACGCTTTCGTTCCACTTTTCGGTGAGATATGCCATCAAATGACCAGTGGACCTGTTGCTACTAAAACCGTACTGCCGGTCATGTATAAGTTGTCGTGAGTCGAGGTATTTCATGATCTGACGGTTTATCGGTGTTGCAATAGGTCTGGAGGATGAGAGAGAAGAAGATTCGCCTTTTTTTAGGGACGGGCTGGACAAGTGCTGTTTTCCATCTGCTCCGAAAGAATCGTGTAGAGTAGGATTGATGAAAGATTTGACGTACTCAAGTGTACAATCTCCTGTTTGTCCAGAATGCCGAAGCCACCCACAGTTGTTTATATTAAAATCGCCCGTCGATGTCAAGTCGAAAACCTCCAAGACGCTGTGGGCCTTGTGGGAGTGTAAAAGAGCTTTCGGCAAGATATGGGGATTGTCAGCGAGAATGGCTATCTCGATCTACATGGCTGTCCCAGACGCACTCCTGAATCTTCCTCTTCTTGATATCCATATTAAGGCCATATTTCGTTTAAAGAGAAGTGGTCATTGGTACAAAGTGCACTAGAATTTCGATGACCTTACTCGCCGACTGTCTTTTGGCTTTAGTCTTATGGACGTGGCGTCTGATGCAATGCCACCAGGCATCCTGTTACTGAAGAAATACGGAATCGTCTTTACCCGTGCCCAGCAATGGTATCGGTCAGAATCTGAGAAATGAAAAATCTACAGGAAGCGGAGCTGTTGTGCTTCTAGAGAACAGCAAAGTTATGTTTCACTACCTATTCGGAAGACTTGCACCTGTCTTCCAAATGGAGATATACACAATCTTGATGACACCGAACTATGACGTAAAGGACCAGTACAGGTACCGAAGCATTTGCAACTGTATTCACTGAAAAGCTGCGCTTAACGACATGCCACACCCTTTCACTACTTCCAAACTAGATCAAGAATGCAAGACTTTACTGAAAACAGTCGAAAAATCGCCGATGAACTTCCTAGGCAAGGTTCAAATGAGAGTTTTTCAGGACACGAACCTACGTCTTCGGCTAGAGCTTTTGTTCGCAATTGGGTTTCATAGTATGGATTCAGATGGAATGATTCTTCAGGTTACTGACAGATCAAATGAATGCTTCCCGATATCAGTATGACAAACTACAGGCTTCTTATTGGTGGCACCTCAGTATGTGCCCAACTCGGCGCTGGTGTAGCTGAAGCGCTTTCTCATCGTTCTTCGAAAAATTGAGAGATTTCAGTAAAAGGAGGGGTCTGTTCCTGTGAACTTTCATCAACACTGAAGGCGCTTTCACGCAAATTGTTAAAACGAACTCCTACTTTCATGAAATGGGAATGTCCTCGTGAACAGTGCTCTGATGGCGGATGCTGACTGCGTCCAATATGTGTTGCCAGGGGTAAACAGCAGTTGTCCGCAAATTTGGGTTCTGTTTTCATTTTTTCGATGTATGTATATTGGTCGACATCCTGTCTAACGCCTTTAATGTTTCTAATGTTTACAGTCTGATGGGTCATGTTCTAGCGACTATCTAGACCACAGATAACTTTAAATGAAATCTACGATCCGTCCACTAGAAATGGGCTTTCGGTCAATTTTAGTAAGACAAAACAATTTTCTATACCCCTGATCGTTGTCCCAACGACCTCGAATGATTTCACCGACAATCCAACGGTCTTTGGTGTCATATTTTCCTACACGTTACAGTCTCTCACCAAACTGCTTTATGGGAGCTTGAACTAAAATCAATGAGGTCTTCACTTGAATGTATTTCGGATGGAATTCCGTAATGTTTAAGGTTTCATTTAGTAGCTGAAGATTTTGAACATTTTTACATGTTTGATGGTAAGCTTTGCAACATTTTTTGAAGTTCGTTGTACCCAAATTCATCCGTGGTCTCCCCAAAGGACTTCTTAAAAAATGGGTCACTCTTCTGACCCACACTCTAACTCGGGAAGATCATACAGTGTCCGTACTCACTTCGCTGTAGGGATTGACAGTGGGTATCTGAGTTCGCTTAGCACAGTTGTTAACGCCATTTCAGTCGTTCCTTTCGAGGTTGAGGGTTTTATGATATGTGCTTGCTGATGCAGCAAATTGACAGCACATTTCATGGTCATGCAGATCTCCGATAGAAGGGGCTCTGCATAAAATAGAGATATGCAAGGATTGGCCAACCAATGGGAAGTGGCGTTCTATGTATTTGAATTCGGTGACAGCTTCGTCCGTTGGCATATGGTATTCACCTTAACAAGCAGCAAGAAGACAATATTTAAAAACAATTTCGAAACCCATAAAGTACAAATAATTCAAGCAACCATCAAGCCTCAGCCACCATCGCCATAATAGTTGTTAGTTTTGTTCGTATTAATTTTCAATAGACAAATATAATTAAATTGTATTTTTGCATTAGCACTTGCCAATCCTAGATTTATTGCATCATCTGACCTTGCCGCTGGTGAATGGGCATATCCCTCGCACCTCCATTTACACACCACTTGTCCACTCTTTCAAAATCGATTAGATCACACAGATTTCGCACTTACCTTTGCAATCTGCTCGTTGTTTAGAAGCGCTCCTTGTTTGTCTTACAAGCAGGCAATGACTCGATTGACATTACCACGCTGGGAATTTGGATTGTAGCAATATAGCACGTTATCCTACTGATGACTACCTGACTTTCCTTGCACAGACACAGATATTTCCAGTATCTAGATTTTATTCAGCAAACTCAGCAGGGATTTTAAAAATATGTTGCTCAGATCTGTGATCTCAGTTCAAGTTCCCTTAATGTTTTGACGCCGTAGTGATCATCGCGAAGATACTATTACTCATGCCTAAAGAGTCAGGAAAACTCAGGATTCCCAGTCTAACATATGTGTACAATATTTTACAATATGTACGCGTATGTATGTTGTTATGCTTTAAATAAAAATGTCTGTTAGGTAATGGGTTTATGTAACTTAGGTCATTCAATTCAGGCCAAACAGGTAACATTCTACAGTGTGATATAACTTGCTAATTGCTACATGAAGACAACAAACGAAAGCATAAGTCGCGTGCATAATCCCAACAACCTGACTCGCTCACTAGAATATTGAAAATTTCGAAATTACGGGTAAATTTTGTAAGGTGCACTTACTTAGAACTCAAATCCAGTTATTTAATTATCCCCTGTAGAGCTATCTGTTTGAAACCGATTATAAAAGTTCTGACGGGCTCCCACTAATCATCATTCATCCACTGAAACACTTAAACAAACTACTTCCTCAAAATGTTCGCATTCAAAGCCGTAAGTACATTTTAATCCCAATTCCAAAAGAGAAGAAAACAAAAATCTTTTCGTGGTTGCAGGTACTTATCATCGCCCTCCTGGCTTTCACTCCATCCGATGCGCTGCTCAAAAAATTGCAGATTAAAAAAGCCGTCGGGGACTTTCTGACACCACCGAAATTACCAGGAATACCTATTCTTGGTAATTTGCTGCCTAGCCTTGGAGCTGTAACTGGAGGGCTACCGGGATCACCAGCTGCTGTAAGATCTGAAGCTGCTGCTAAAATGAAACTTCCAGCAGTAGAACTCGTTGTAAAACCTCTACCAGGAAACGCGACAACTATTAAAGTAGGAGCGACCCCAGCCACACAACGGGTTGAAGAAATCACTCTGGTACAACGAATTATCCCGGTCAATTCATATACCGTACGGAGGAACTATGCTCTTCCCTATGCTTATTCCGTAGCATATCCTTACTCATACACCTACACCAACTCCATTCCAAGGAGCTTGTATCAAGTGCGATCTGGATGGCAATAAGAGGTCTGCTTTAAGTTATCTTAGTTCTTAAATAAGCGAGTTCGTGAGATGTTTTAAATAAAATTGATTTACTACATAACTGTTACATGAAAAAATACTTTTATTTAAAAATATTTAAAGGGGAAAGATTGAAAGAGTCTCGCGCATCAATATCAGAAGTCTTCGCAAGTTTTCAACTAAGAAAGCAGGATTTTCTCTACTGGAATAGCGATAGCTTTAGTTAAAGGTACAAAAAGACGTAGGATACCTTTTCAAGCGTTGGACCAAGGTGGAAAAATGTACAACATACCCCGTTGAATTTAATCAAGCAGGGTAGGTTTGAGTTGACTTAGCCTACTTCGAACGAGAGACTCCATTTTTCGTAAGTGCACATGTTAGCAGAAAGGCCTTGTGTTGATAAAGAGTGCGCAACAGGAAAATATGAGAAACACGAGCTAGTACAGTACAATAAGAGTTTTTAAAATAGTGGCTGTTTGACTAGGGGATGTATGATTGGGAGCTGTAAGACTAGCAGTGGTGAGACAAAAATCTGTAATACTACGACGACTGTCTCATCTTGTTCTATCATTATTTTCATCACCAAAGCTTCAGTGAATTTTCCAATAGCATTCCGCCCCTTCAAGCTTTTAACCGTAACATCCGTCTCACTATGAATGCTCATCAGCTTACCCTCAAGCACACTTTCGGACGTACATTGAAATATCGTAATTCTTTCTAAACCGTACAATTCGTTTATAGAACTCTTTATTTCCTGGTCAGTATAACCTTCAAACATTCAAAACCAACGTATATCGGTATCGCTCTTTCATTCCTGCCTAACTTTCTTTAGTCCGCGCTGTATGGAAACATTTTAAGTGTAAAAAAATTCCCTTGAAAAAGAAAGTCAGTATACTACGCTTATTAAGTTAGAGCTGTTGTGTTAAAATGTGTAAACTTAGGGGCTGAAAGTTTGTGGCCACATTTCTGTTACCACAATCCAAAAAATCTAGTTGCCGATGAGTGTTTGCGATGGTTTTTTCTTGATTTTCTAGTTACACCCTTGAAATTTTTGCACATAGTGCAGGCAAAGTAGAAATAGAGAGAAAGAGAGAGAGAGAGAGAGATACAGATGTACGTTGGTCTTGAATGTTTGTAGTATATAATGATTACGAAATATAGAGGTCAGCAAATTGTAATAGTTATAAAAGAATCGCGTTGTTTAGGAGCATGTTGGAAGAAGTGCTTGAGCATAAACTGATGCACATTCATAGCCAGATGGTGCAAATAGCTACTAGCAATTTTGTTGCAGTATTAGCGCTAGAAATAGCAACAGAGCCGAGTAAAAGGTATGAAGAGAGTAAGACATAATAAGTCGTTTTTCGAGAGTGTTAATTGGTTGAGCAATATTGGCGTCATCTATGAGTCTTTTCGCGGGGTCTTGAATCTTAGCAAGTGCAGTGAGGTCTTAGGAATATTTGAACAGATGTGGGCATTGTACTTAAATTTTCAGTCGATAAATGCCTTACATGCATGTGTTACAGAGTCCAGATAAGTGACGGAAAAGTTTTTCTTGAAGAAGCTTAGATATTTCGCAGCATTTTCGGCTACGTCGAATATGTGGTCTTTCAACATAGGTTGTCATTGACACACATATGTATCTATGAAGAAATGTTACACGGTTTTGACAATGCAAGTGCCATTAATGGACAATAGTTGGGTGTTAGGATTCCACTTTAGCGAAAGCAGATAATATTAAGTATGGAGGCATTAAATTTTACATGTTGGTAGTTCCAAAATCAGTTTTGCGGTTAATGTCGAAATTTGATGAGGGTGCTGTTTCTATTATACGGCCCAAAAGCAAGGACATGAGTCCGTGAACTAGTATTAGCAAAGGAATGTATTGGATTAGAAGTGGCAGACAAGAGATCGTTAAAAAGAGTGTCGGAGACGTAACCGAAAGGTATTTTTCAACGTAGTCTCCCTTGAGCTCTATACACTTTGTCCAACGCTTCTCCAATTTTTTTATCCCTTCCAAAAAAAATGATTTGCCGAGGTCCTCAAAATGACGAGATGACTTCATCATTGGAGTCAAATCTTTTTCCACCAAGCCATTTCTTCAGGTTTGGGAACAAGAAGTAGTCGCTCGGAGCCAAATCTGGAGAATAGGGTGGATGAGGGAGCAATTCATAGCCCAATTCATGGATTTTTGCCATGACAACTGCACATGTGTGCACCCTTGCATTGTCTTGGTGGAAAAGAACTTTTTTCTTGGCCAAATGAGGTCGTTTTTTTTTCAAATCGTCATTGAATCGGTCCAATAAGTTGGCATAATATTCCCCATTGATTGTTCTTCCCTTTTGAAGGTAGTCAATGTGGATTATCCCGCGTGCATCCCAAAAAACAGTCGCCATAACTTTATTGGCTGACAAACCCACCTTGGCCTTCTTTGGCGCCGATTCACCCTTAGAAACCCACTGTTTTGACTGTTGTTTGTTCTCTGGTGTGTTGTGATGGATCCATGTTTCGTCCACGGTTACAAAACGGCGCAAAAACTCCTCCATATTGCGATTAAACAACGCCAAACCTTCCTGTGAAGTTGTTACACGATTGCGTTTGTGGTCGACTGTGAGCAAACGCGGCACCCATCTTGCGGAAAGCTTTCTCATGCCCAAGTGATCATTCAAAATTGAAACCACTGAACCATGCGAGATCCCTACGGCTTCCACAATCTCTCGCACTTTCAATCTTCGGTCGGCCAACACCATATCGTGAATTTTTTCGATTGTTTCGGGTGTAGAGACCTCAACTGGGCGTCCAGGACGTTCGGCATCTTCAGTGCTTGTACGGCCCCAACGAAATTCAGTAAACCACTTTTTTACCATTGAAATCGATGGTGCAGAGTCCCCATAGTATTTATCAAGCTCAGCCTTGGTCTCGGTAATGGTTTTTTTTCGCAAGAAATAATGCTTAATAAGCACACGAAATTCACTTTTTTCCATTTTCTCCTCAAATTAGTGAGTAGTCTGATAAAAATAGCTGTCAAACACAAACTAACTGACGCAGCAAGTTTAAATTTTGACAGGAGTCAACTGACAAATGCTTGTTGACAGGAGCAGTGTTGCTGTTTCAGTAAAGAGGTCAGAAATTCAAAAATGCACGGAATTATTGACCCGCCCTCGTATACGAGTAACTATCTTACTTTCGTCAGATTGGTGTAGAGTTTGGCTCCAGTTTTGGGTGAGACATCCTATCAGATGATCGATGCACCTATTGCCATGCAAACCGTACTGGTCATTGAAGAGTTTTCGTGTGTCGAGATGTTTTTTGTCTGACGGTTTACCAACTTCTACGAGTACATGACTTTCAAAGGGAAGGGTATAAGTGCAATGGGTTTTCCGGAGGAGGTAGAAGAAGAATAGCCGATTTGGGATTGAGCTGGGAAAATGCTGTTCTCCATTCAGTCGGGAAGAGATTCGAGGAGTAATATTGATGACAAAGCTAATGCTAATGTTCTTACCAGCGTGAAAGAACACTTTTTTGGAAGAAGGCGAATTTATATATGCAGTCTAAGCACTCTATCTACCGCACAAGTGCGAAAGCGGGTACAACCCACTGAAGATTCGACACATCCGGCGGAGACGTGTCTCAATCTGAAAATAAGGAGAGAAGTATTCAACAAAAATTTTTGCCTGCTGCGATGTTTTTGGCCGACGACGGACAATTTTTACTACCTTTCGGACATCGTAGTAGTTTTTGTCTCAGTTTTGCATGCTAAGAAAAGGAATTCAGTCATGCCTGATGAGTTTATAATGCGAATTAGACTTGTAAAACCGAAAAACAGTTACTTTACCTTGATAGCCTTTTCGTTTGACTTGATACTCTTAATCCGATGAGGGATAAGGGATCTCTCTCCGAAGAGAATAGTGTTTGTGGTCAAATGAGAAGCAGCATCCACGTCGTTATCGAAGGTTAAAATTCCTAAAGATGGTGTTAAGTCCGCCCCAATTGGTCTTCTCGCTTTACCAAACGGTTCTCTTAGGAATTTCTCTAATTGTATACGAGGAGAGAGCCACCCAGAATTGGGAAATTTGAAATCGCCCTCAAAAGCGACTTCGGTATGAGGTTATAATTATTTTTAATGAAACCGATAGCGTATCAAACTATCGAACTCGATAAAAATTGACTGCTGTTCGGATTGGGACTTCCATAAGTAAGGGTAATCTTTGTTGGAATCTTACATAACAGGGCGGTCTTAAGCATCAAACAACTCAATCTCGATCAATAGCTAGCTGATTCCAGTTGGATGAGGGCCTTCTTCCTACTGTATGCTCCACCTTAGGTAAGGACTTCTTTTAATGCATTGCTCCACGGTGATGGAATTTGACCTTCTGACCAGATCCCCGTTGTTGTACAAAGCCGAAATACCTCTCCCTTATACCTCCTTCTCCACAATCTGCCAGAGCAGATGGTGGCAAATATCGCACTGAAAGTTTTTCGCTTAGAACACAGAGCTTTTATTCGCTCTTGAGTGTGTCCAAGTCTCTGCGTCATACAACAGGAAGGGATGATGACACTCTTGCATAGTGACTTTGGTACTCGAGATAGGGCTTTGCTGATCAATTGAGCTCATACCCATAGAAACAGCGGTTGGCAAGAGTCTTTTATAAGACTTATAACCATGCAGATGGTACAGTTCAGGGCTTTCCATTCTTCAAAACCGGACATTCCATTCAGTGAGCTCGCTAGGACATACTACTTACCAGGTCATTTTCTAAAGCTTTAAAGAGGTCTGTAACTGTTGGATCCAGAAGATTTTTTGGATTAAATTTTGGATATAATAGCTATCTTCAGATAGTTTTGGTTAGGTAGACGAACGTTTTCGTGCTCTTCGTCTGGATTTAATGGTGTGTCCTGCCTGACAGCAGTATTTTTCTTGTCTTCGCCATTTAATAATCTGCAGAGGTGGTCGAACCATGGGTTACCTGTTTATGGGCACCTTGTGAAACGTACCACATCACAGGCGGCATTACTGGTGGCTACCTTACAGCATTGCCACTGAACAAATTGATGTTGTTCAAGTATTAATGGAGATAAGTTGAGCATCAACAAAAGCTCTGGCGATCTTGATCGGTGTCAGTAGCTCATCACAGTGGAAAGTTCCCTGTAACATTTAACAAAGTTGGAAGAGGTGTTAGGGAACAAAAGACTTTGAGGTTGGCCCGGCTCTCGATAGAATTTCCAACGCGCTTGGTGTTTACCTTCGATTACTAGAATTGCTGCTTGTAATATCTTGGATCAAACAGTTCTGAGGTTCACATCAAAGCATCATCAGCAAAGAAGACACTGAAATTTACATATTCCGTAGCACATCTTAGACGTCACGAGATTAGCCATCTCTGCCATGTGGATTGAGATCTGTTCAAAGAGAGAGTTGTTTTTGCTTTTTTTCGGAGCCACATTTTTAAGCGCTCATGTTTGACCAAAGATCGAACTTCGACAGATAAGCCCCTCTCAACAAAATCTTAAAAAAAAAAACAACATAAATAGAAATAAGGCACAACGTGATACTAAGACTAACAAAGCTATTTGAAGTGCCCATACCATCTTCAGAATAAGGCTACAGTCACCGAATCTACAACCAGGTTCACCGTCTAGAGTGCTCTAATTTATCTTCTTTATGCAGAAAAATGGGCACGATTCTCGATATTTTCTCCAGACATGTCCACATTCTGCACGAGTTCAATGGAAAAGAAACGAAAACATATGTTAAAGCCCCTTTACCTCTAGTAGCCGTTTGCTTTCACTTCCAAATGGGTAACAAAAAGACAGAAAAAAATCTAACCTACAAAAGTAACACGGTTTAAAATTCTTTCCACATCCACAGACGACCTTCAGGCAACGTGAACATTAACGACATTCTCCACACGAAATTGTGATCAGAAACCGGCCCAACTTTGACACTTAACTCGGTATGGTGACACGACTTAAACAGGTAACCATGACAAACTGAGGGCTTCCCCTAACCATTTGCTCGTAAACTACAGAAATGCACTTTCAACCGCAGTGGGTAAGTAGCTATAATTTTTTGGTCAATAACTTACCACATACGCGATTGCGCAACACCTGCTTCAGATACTCACCTACAGTGTCGGGTTGCATTTGGTGATTTATTGGTCTCCAAATACTATCGAGTCGTAGATACAACTTAAATTTAAGCTTTCGATACGATTTCAATCTCCATCCGAGGCAATACTCCCACAAAACGAAATTTATTCACTGAAGATTGATGGTGAGAAATAATACTGTCAATACGAAAACCAGTCCACGAAATCGTATATGCATCAGCGAAGTGGCAGTGAATTGACTGTTGCTATAATTTGATCTGCTTGATCAGTCATAACGAAGTAACTAATCATTTAATCATACTTGGCTTACAGCAGGGGGCATTGAGGGCCATTAAGATACGTTGAGAAGTACTTCAGAGGTATGTGAAGGGTATTTGAGATCGATGAGTAGTACGGACAGTATAATTGAAGCTGGAGCTGTGGTGTGAAGTTGAATTTTATAGTCAAAGTGAATGGTGGAAGGGAGTCTTAACGCTCATGTACGCGTACTCGTATAAGCCTTAGCCTTCATTTGAATTTCGAAGTGACAGTATGTTTCCACTTCTATTGCTAAGAAGAGCATAAATTCTAGCAATGTCCAAACCTAACTAACCTTTTCGATGAGTACACCTTCACACGCAACCTTATACGTCCATTTCTGTAGCCCAGTTTCGGCATTCTCGGAATCCATTCCTCTAAATCATTTATGTTACTCGTAAAATAAATTATTATTACAGCCAAAAACTCAGCGTTGTTGCCGCTTATTTCGAGTACACACGAAACTCGAATCTATTACGTGAGCTATAATTATGAATATAATAATCTATTAGCAAACAAATCAAAGTGACGGAGCGCTCACTAATGCCCTTAACCAGTTGGAATATAAAAAAAGGCGCTGAGTTAGGAGAAGGTTCTTCTTTGTGATTCTCGGGTTTTAAAGCAAATTCAATGCTTGAGAAACTAGTTACAGGGTAGTGATGCGATGCCATGAGTACACAAGCGTTCTCGCTTAGCCTCTCAGTACCAACTCATATTCTCACCTCCACGTTGGTGGGTGCCTACTGCCTAGTACCTCGACTGGAGATTGGGTAACCAACCCCTTTGGGAGGTCGTTGGTGGCAGCGGACAGACACAAACAGCCTCGGACAATAAATCTCCTCAAATGGCATCTAGACCCGGAACGATTTGAGAGTATGTATCTGGAATGTAGGAATACAGTAAGGACCAGGTGATACTCAAAGTCTTGAAGCTGCCCTCAAGCGGTACAAGGACCAGATAAGATAAAAAAGAAAAATTGCGACATTTATTACAGTTGCCATAAAAAATTGCACGTCTTAAGATGCGGAATCGACGTGCGAGATCAAGCCGATAAGTGCTCCTCTGTGATCCGCATCAAAGGCACCTTCCAAAACATAAGCCCAATATGTGCACACGCACCTACCGACGAGGCTGAAGACCCTATCATGGAGAAGTTATATTCCTATGACCTCCTGGATGGAGCCTACAGAGCCTGTGCGGAGTATGATGTCAAAATTGTGCTCGGTTACTTTAATGCTAAAGTCGGAAGGGAAAACATTTTTCGCGGGTTAGTTGGTAAGCACATAATCCACGAAGGGACTACCGAGCTCGTAATACCGTGACAAGTAGCACTACGTTTCCAAGGCTAAGAATCTGCACAGCAACCTGGCGTTCTCCAAACAGTCGAACCACCAATCAAATCGACCATGTGCTAATCGATACGAGGTGCGTATCCAACTTCATTCCGAAGGGCAAACGTCAACTCTGACCATTTTCTTGTTGCGGCTAAATTCAGAGTTCGACTGTTCAACGAGCGAACTGGGGGAAATTCTCAGAAAAAGCAATCCCACATTGGACACCTCAGCACACTCGGAGTAGCCAGAGTCTACATAGAGCGTCTGAGTGAGGAACTCTCCAATGTTTAGCAACCCACCACCAATGCCAAAAATCAGTGCTGCCAGTATCGCGAAATCATTAAGGAGATAACGGAAACCACTGTAGGGTACCAGCCACCACAGAGAAGAGCCGGTGGTATGATGATGATGAATGCGTATACCGGAAAAAGGTGACAGAACATGCACATAAGAAAACGCTGAAGTGCAAAACAACGGCAGCGAGGAAAGAGTATCGAGCCAGGAGAAGAAGATCCTGTGTAGAAAGAAGGGGGCTTCCGCAGCCTCCCAGCTCAAGGAGATTGAAGAGTACCGCTATCGAAACAATATGAGAAGGCCAAGAAATTGGCGGCCGGCTTCAAAACCGGAACACAGGCTCTTGGCAACTGCGAAGGAAACCTAGTCACCGAAGCACAGGGGATGGTACAATAAATGTGATAGAGCAAGAAGATAAGTTCCAGGACCCAGTATAGAAGAAGCCGGCTTAGCTATAAAAAAGCCTAAGAACAACACGGCGCAGGCTCTGATGCCCTACCAGCGGAGATCTTCAAATACGGTGGCGACGATTTGGTAAGCCGCGTGCACCAAATCATCAACTAAGTATGGGCTGAAGAAACCATGCCCAATGACTGGACTATCAGCCCCATAGTATGTCCCATCTACAAGCCGATCCTATGTTGGTAGAATTATCGAGGCATATCCCTGCTTAATATCGCATATAAGATCCTATCCAACGTACAGTGTGAACATCTCAAGCCCTTCTGCAACACACTAACCGGCACGTACCAGTGTGGTTTCCGGCCCGGCAGATCGACCACAGACAAAACCAACGAATTTCAGGTCGAAACTCACCACCTATTCATCGACTTAAAACTCGCATATGATAGTATTCATCGTCAGGAGCTCTATACGGCGATGGTCGAATTCGGGATCCCGGCAAAACTGATCCGAATGTGTCGAGTGACGTTGGAAACGTGCACCGGGTTTCGGTAAGGGTATGTGCTATCATGTGACTTCTTCAATCTCGTTCTGGAAGAGATAGTGCGCAAGGCAGGTGTCAACACGGAAGGCACTATCTTTAACAGCTCTTTTCGGCTACTGGGATATGTGGACGATATTGCCATCATCGGTCGTTCCCAGTATCCCGCGATAGAGGATTTTAGGGCAATTGGAGTTAAAGGGGACAAGACTAAGTACATGCTATCAATAAACAAACCAGCATCTGCCCATCGCCTAGGACAAAAATCACGATTGATAGCATCAATAAGGATTTCCTTATTGACAACCCCTGCCAACGAAACAAAGACAACGATCTGCACATGGAATTTTAGGTTCCTTAGTAGGCCACTCGTGGCCGAACGACTAGCGGATTGTTGCAAAGCAGATGTTACTGCCATCTAAGAAATAAGGTGGGATGAGCCGGACAAAAAGTGGACGCGACATCTACTACGAGCGATTGCTATCGAGGGCAAAAGCGGTGTCTATTTGGATTGCTGTAAGAGGCAGGTTGAGGCAACAAGTCCTGAGTTTCCTTCATGTTGACGAGCAACGTTAGGCTTATATGTGCGCATGCCCATATGATGACGACACCAAAGATAGCTTCTACGAGCTCTTAGACGAGACTTACGAGCAGTGCCTTAGCTATGACATTAAAATTGTGCTCGGTGATTTTAATATAGAGGTAGGATGCGAGTGCATCTTTGGTAGTATTGTCGGAACGTATAGCCTGCACGATACCACCTTCGATAAGGGATTCAGGTTAATCGACTACGAGCGAAACACTGTCGTAGCTACCATGCAGTTTACACATCTCGATATTCACTAGGGGACTTGGAGAACTCCTGATCAATCATCCGTCACTCCTCCAGTATTATGGATGCCCGAATATTCCGAGGGGTCAACATCAACTGGGACCATTACCTTGTTGTAGCCAAGGTACGGTTGCGGATATCCCGAGCATAGCAAAGGCAAGATATTACTGTGAGGAATTTTGACATGGGACGGCTACAATCGCAAGAGATCGCTAAATCCTTTTCAGATCGGGTCTCCCATCAAGTATGGAAGGCCAGTGGCAGCATTGCCAAAAAGCCATCAGAGATGATGCCTCTGATGTCCTGAGTTTCACTCGGCCACCATAAGGAAACTGCTGGTTTCACGACGAGTGCTGGCATGAGACACACAAAGCGGCGGTGCATAGAAGGACTATAGTTCCTCACGAGCTCTACAAGCAGAAGAGAAGAGACGACCTTCGGCTTTTCAGGAGCAAAAAGAAGGAGCATGAAAACGCGGTCGGGTAAAATGAGAGATGCTACTCCAGGAATGACATTGGGAAGTTTTACCAAAAGGTAAAAACAACATGCCATGAATACAAACCCGAACCGAAGCCTGTAGAGGCGAACAAGAAAACATCGTAGTAGAGTCGCAGTTGATGCTGAGGATTTGGAAAGAGCATTTATCTAGACTTTCAACCTGGACGCTGTAGATCAACAATTCCGTCCACCCGACTCGATGAAGTGAATGCAGCCATATCTAAGCTAAAGTCCAACAAAGCTGCTGAAGCGGACGGCCTGACTCCCATGCTCTTTAAAGCGGCAGGCTAGGAGATTCGTGTATGCTCCTTACCAAAATCTGTAAAATATGTTCAGACGAAAGTACGCCCGATGATTGGAACGTCATGACAAAGTCTCAAAATCCTATCTGCCGTATTGTGCGAATGCCTGAAGCCGTTCGTCAACAACCTGATTAGTCCACATCAGTGTAACTTTAGGCCAAGAAAGTCCACCAGCGACCAAATATTCACACCACGGCAGATCTTGGAAAAAAACCCATGAACTCCCAACGACACATACCACGATTTTAAGGCCGCGTATGATAGCATCTATAAAAACGAGCTATATAGAGCAATGTCTAATTTTGGCATCCCTGCCACACTTGTCCGCTTGTGCAGAATGACGGTCTAAAATGCACGGTGCTCCACCATGGTCGGTAAAGATCTCATCGAGATCTTTGATGCCAAAAAAGGATTTAGACAAGGCAATGCGCTGCCATACGAGGGTTGTCTTAAAAGTTTCCGACCGCAACGTAAAGATAGCGGAATTTGTTAATAAAATCTCTTTTGACAGTTACTTACCGAAGTTTCAGTCATTTTGGACACGCAGTTTTTAGTTGACAGTCGTTTGAGTGAGTCGATGTGAGTGTTTTTTGTGAAAATGGAAAAAATTGAGTATCGGGCTGTTATTACGAGTAAATTCTTGTTTTTGAAAGGCAATACGCCTACACAAATCAAAAATGAGTTCGACTCTGTACGAGTATATGGGGACTCTGCATCATTATCTACCACAGTGAAATTTTGGGCAGCTGAATTTAAACGTGGCCGTAAGAGCTTAGGAGAAGATGAACGTTCCCGACATCCAAAAACTGCAACCACTGACGATAACATTGCTAAAGTTCACCAAATGGTGTTAGACAACCGACGAATTAAAGTGAGAAAGATAGTAGAGGTTATGAAAATGTCCAAAGAACGTGTTTGTTACATATTAAATCAAGATTTTGGGCATGAGAAAGCTGTCCGCGCCTTGGGTGCCGCGTTTGCTTACGTTAGACCAAAAACGTGTTCGAATGAACATTTCCAATGCTCTGTTGGCTTGGTTTAGGCGCAATAAATCCGAATTTTGGCGCCGATTAATTACTGTAAATGAAACTTGGATACACCATTATACGACCGAAACAAAAATTCAGTCAAAACAGTGGACTGCAAAGGGCGAGCCGGCTCCAAAAAAAGTTAAAACTGTTTTTTCGGCTGGGAAAGTGATGGCGACTGTTTTTTGGGATAGTAAAGGAGTTATCTTAATCGATTATCTTCAAAAAGGAATAACCATTACAGGAGCATACTACGCAACATTTCTTGCCAAGCTGAAGGCAGAAATTGCGGAAAAATGGTCACATTTACAGAAAAAGAAAATCCTGTTTCACCAAGATAACGCGCCGTCTCACACCTCAGCGGTTGCCATGGCGAAAATCTACGAATTACGGTTTGAACTGCTTGACCATCCGTCTTATTCACCAGATCTAGCCCCAAACGACTTCTTTTTGTTCCCTCATCTAAAAACTGCGCTCGGAGGACAGAGATTTTCGTCAAATGAGGAGGCAATCACCTTCGTGAGCAATTATTTTGCAGGGAAAAACGCCAAGTACTATTTGGACGGGTTAGAGATGTGGGAGCATCGCTG
Organism: Volucella zonaria; assembly: GCA_963966105.1. Taxonomy (NCBI): domain Eukaryota; kingdom Metazoa; phylum Arthropoda; class Insecta; order Diptera; family Syrphidae; genus Volucella; species Volucella zonaria. The sequence continues at coordinate 78,094,291 of OZ014534.1, read as the reverse complement.
GGAGAAGTGTGTAAAGTTACAAGGATACTATGTAGAAAAATAAAAAAAAAAATTTGAGAAAAAATGTCTTGTGTCATTGTTCGGTCGGAAACTTTTCAGGCAACCGTCGTACATCATTTTTTAAACAATAGTGCAAAGCTCAAGCGTCAACATAAGAGTCACAATCTTTTCAAAAGTCCGACCAAAGATTCCCATATGCCGATGGTATTGATAATATTGAGGTGGTAGCGGCGAAGATGGGTTTAACGAGGGCATTCAACACTAACTTCCCGGACACAACGCTGCCTTCGACATATATAACTTTGAAATAGTTAAGAACTTTGTCTACCTATACTCTGATATTAATTCAGAAAACGACACCAGCGTTGAGATCAAATGAAGAATAACCCTTCCCAATCACTCGTTCTTTGGGCTAACAAAGCAACTGACTAGTAAAGCTCTCGAACAACAATAGCGACTCTTTATAACACCTTAATAATCCTATTTCTGCTCTATGGCACCGAGGCATGGACTTCATAAAAAATTGATGAGGGCGCTCCTGGCTACTTTGAAAGGAAAATTCTTCGGGTGATTTTCGGTACCGTCTGCGTAGACGTTGAGTGGAGGTGGAGATACAACAGCGAAGCGTACGGGTCGTACAGCGATATCGACTTGGCCAGAAGGCTGAAGGTCGAACGACTGAAATCGCTGGGTCATGTAGACCAGATGAACATTAATGCTCCGGTCCAAAAAGTCCTCGAATCCACCATTGCACAGAGGGAAAGCACAGTGAAGGACGACTGCGACTTAGGTGACGCACGGAAGTGTGTGGGGACCTGAAACATCGAGCTAGCTGGAGACGTTTGTTGGTTGAGGCCCAGGTTCACCCCGAACTGTATCACCACCTTAGGTAAGCAAGTAAGTAAGTATCCTTCCTCTGATAGTGGCACAATCATTTAAAGCAAAAAAAAAAAAATCCTTCCTCTGTTGATTGCATTTTATGGATGGAAGTGGATATTACCACTTTTGTTAGAGGTCCGAGCGTGCCACTTGCACGTAATAAGTAATAGTCCATTTTTCGTTTGCTAGGGTCATCAAAAGTGAGTCCATCCATATCTGAGGTTGTTTGCTGCTTCACAACATATACACCCTGAATGGCTCGAACTGCAACCAAGTTCAGACTGCTATAATTTCCAAACCGTTCATGACAGTGAGCTCAAATTTTGACACATGACAGATAATTTTATTATTTATAAGCCTTTCAAACGATTTGCGTCTCAGTTGTGTTGAAAAATTTTTATCTGCGATGGAATTCAAACGTGATAGTGTGATTGCATTCTATATTTGGCTGGAAAGGCACAAGTATGTTAGCTATCGTTAGGGCCCTCCGGCATCTCAACGTAAATAAATCATTTGTGTCTCGAACCATAGCTAGTTACCGTGATACTGGAAGCCTTGCAAAACGCCGTGGAGGTGGACATAAAAAAACAGCAACATCGGCAGAAATGGTTCGGAATTGAGCGAAATCCTCGTCGAAGTGGAAGAAAAATGGCTCAACATATCGTTGGAATGGATGCAACTCATATTGAAAAATGAGCTTGGGCTCAAGCCGTTGAAGTCCCATAAAGCACATGATCTTACACCACAACAGAAAAAAGTTAGAGTCGAAAGAGCGAAGGAGTTGATACGCTTGCACGAAAGTGGTGAGTTGCCGCATTTGGTTTTTTCCGATGAGTCGCCATTTGTCATCGAGCAAATGTCAACAAACAAAATGACCGAATTTACTTGCCAGAAAGGTCCTTCGAAAATTTACACCTTCGGACGGCCACCAGAAAGCAGGCAGCACCGATGCTGATGGTTTTGGCCGCCATAACCGCCGATGGTCGCTCTCCGCTCGTATTTTTGGACCGTGGCGTCAAAATTAATGCGATCGTATACTGTAAAACTGTCTTAGAGGCAGTATTGAAGCCTTGGGCAAACAATCATTTCAGTCGGAGACCGTGGACATTTCAACAAGACCCGGCACCGTCTCACAAAGCGCACGTCAACCAAGATTGGTTAAAAAACAATGTTCCACACTTCATTTCTTCGACACAATGGATTGCAAATTTTCCGGATGCAAATCTGTTGGATTTCTCTGTCTGGGGTATTTTGAAGGCGAAGGTTGGCACTAAAAAATACCAAAGTTTGGACCACCTCAAACTAGCACTTCGCCGGGAATGGGCCAAAATACCGCAGAGCCACTTGCCTGCAGCGTGCGATGCTTTCTTCGGCCGTCTCAAGGCCATTATTCGTGCCAAAGGTGGACATATTGAAAACTACTGATACAATTTGAAAATTGATGTATTTTCCAACATTTTTTGCTTTGGCACAATAAAATTTATCAAAAAATAAAAAAAATTATAGCATTTTTAAAAAGTTGGAGTTTGAGTCATTCACCCTGTAGAGCCTTAGGAGGTCGATCAGTTATCTTGACGACTTAACCCCCAACATAGAAGGCCAGATTTTTCAAAGCCAGATGCCCACTACCGCTTTTAAAACATTCATGTAGATTTCCCCGAAACTCTTCCGTCACTGTCTCTATTTTAACAAGTGATGAAAGATTCTTATAGAGACGAAGCTCCCAATATGTAACTCGTCTTCGTCTTCCTCTGACGTTACCATTGACTTTATCTGGCGAATTCCTATGCCAAAATGTCCGCATGCTTGAAGCATGCGTATGAACTAAACTTCATTTTGTTGTAGTTCCGGAGTTCCTTCGTTGTCAACCTGGGTATAGGGCTGCCTATTGCCGCGATTGGCAGGTCCTACATGTATGTTATGTTAGTTTATTTCATTATTAGTCATAGGTTAAGGAACTAGAGCATATGAACATAAGCAGACACCACAAAGCCGATAGAGGGGCATACCTTACTTAAAGTTATAATTGCATCAGCTTTAGGGGCACGGATATCTAAATTTGAAACCCACTATGATGTGAAAAGAAAGGAAGCAGAAGATAGTTCAACACTACACGGGACTCAGATATCTAAACTATCAATTCTATTTCTTATGAGACTACCAGGAGATGTGGAGTAAAACAACATCGCACGTCAGGCTCAGACGGCATCTCGACGGTTCCAAACAACTTTGCAAGGCAGCAAATTTCCAAACTCAACCAAGCACATTTAATGCATAGCATGCAACCGTGATTGAGGTTAGAGAAGACTAAGGCGATCGGCAATGATGTTGGGCAGAATCGAAGGGACACTAGCTGTGATCGGTATACCATTCATGATCTAGAAAAACTATAAACACCGTGGATGTCATAATTAGATATTTGCGTTCGACCATGAGAATTTTCAGCCAAACTGCATCTCACACAAACATAGAGATGAGAACACGGAGCGTTTAGCCATTGCTATATCTGGCGAACGATGTGGCAATCTCGTTGGACTTTTCGCCCTCTCGTAATATTATTTTTTTCTCATGCGATACTGACAAGCTCTTGTGATTTCCTGCTGCAGCATGTCTGCATTTGAGCCTTTTTGTACTTCAGAGTAGCTTGATGCATCTTGGGGGTGAGTGTGATTAGATGATTTTAGGCTGTTGAGCTTTCTCCTTATCAGAGAACACTGATTTAGTTAGGTAAGGTTAAATAAAACTCCTCATTGAGGTGCACCAAGACTAGTTGTAGATCCATTGTGGGATCATTGCCAGAGAGTGAGAGGGCTTTGAGCTATTACTAATTTGCCTTCTTATCGCTCTTTGATATTTGGCAAAGTTAACAAGTGAAAATTCTAATAAATTGTTACACCTACCCTTGTTCTAATTCAATGGTCGCACTGTTCTTGAAATGAATAAAATTGCTGCCCCAATTCACCCTTGCAAATGTAAATATGTATGTACTCGTACATCTCTTGTGGCAATGGTGTACGAGAACTCCATTTCAAAATAAGTTCCAACCATTGTGGTATTTTCCGCCGGAAGAAACCCTATTAGCTGGCCCTACATCGTTTTGCAACTTTATGTGACCCAGACTCCCAGTTTCCATGATCATCATATGTACGAAACTACACTTTGTGTCCTCAATTAGCACGAATACGAATATCTGATTCCGATCTAAGGTAGGCAGATTGAATTCCCTTCTTTGCCTTGCATTGCTTGTATTGTAGGTACAGCAAAGGGGGGTAACCTTTGTGGGCCACCAGCAACCCAAGCAATATCATCATCTGACGATGATTTTTGTCAGTCACCACCAACAACTAAACATATTTGTATCTGAAGCTGACTCTGGGCGCTAGATGCTGTCACATTCGTTGGCAAAGAGGGAAATCTGAGAATTCGATTTCACAATAGTGCACTCCATCTATCGCCGATTGAGTCGCAGTGTGGCGCAAAGTCAGGTTAACTTTGCGTCTGGCTGATTTCTAGATCTAGATTTCTCATGGTTGATGCGATCGTATAAAAACAAGATATTGACAGGAATTAGACATCAGTAACGCACTGCATCTTGCATTGGAATAACACAGCGTATCAGCTAAGTGATTGAGAACTTTACTTTGAATCAAAAATTCTGTTCTGTTCTGAGCCAGTTCATTCTGTTCGCCTGGATTATTAATTCAACAGACTTTCAGAAATTTGTGAAAAAATGTTCAAGTTGGTAAGAAGTCCATTTAGGATGAAGTGGTGGATGGATACTATGTATATTTGATCTTTCACAGCTTGTCGTTTCGTCAATGTTAATGGTAGTTGCTGCCTATCCAACACTTCAGTTGCTAACATCGCTGCCATCGGATGATACAATATCTCTAGCATCTTTACTTCAATCGCAATCATCGACCAGTCTTTTAACTTCGTCATCAGAAGAGTCTGCAGAGCGTCCAGCTTCTACACGGGAAACTCCGACTGCAGGCGCAACCCAGTCAGCATCGTCATCGCCAACTGAAGAAGTAAGCACCCCTGAGCCAACTGCTTCTGCAGTATTACCAGAAAGTGAAACATCATTGTCAACCTCTTCATTGGGATCCGTTGCAATTCAACATCAGCTTCTGCCACCAGAGACTATCTCTCTGCCCATCAGCATTACTACAAGTCCAGGCCTGAGAACAGTCCTAGCTCCAGAGACTATCCGCATTCATGAGCCTACAGTAGCCAAGGTCGGTGAATTAGTTCAAAAGATTCCTACAGCTGTGTCACATCAAAGTCAAACCGTTGTTCATAAGCATGCCGAGGTTATTACGCCAATTGTTGCTCCAGCTGTTCGGACTATCACCTCGCAAGTGGTGCGGGCCTATCACACTCCGTTGGTTTATGCTGCACATGCACCGGTTATTAAACTCGTTCAGCATTGATTTGGGAACCGATGAAAGGCCGAAGGCCTAAAAAAACCCAGGTAACCAGGACCATAACCACAACCAGATTCTGTCTACTCTCTGACCTGACTGCGGGCGACTTGAACTTGATCCTTTTTTATTTTTTGTTTGAAATGGTTTTTGATGTTTGCATGCATTTGTGTGTGTTTTTATTTTTAATTTTTTATCGTTTAGTGTTTTAAATTTTGATCTTTCATTTCCACGCTTGAGCTGAAATGCTTAGGCCCGGCTTATAATCAAATAAAACAAGTTATAGGGTTGAATTTGTGATAAGATGTAAAAGGTTTGTTCTTTTGCGGTGTGGTGCCTATCGGAAGGGCTTTCGGACTTACAGCGCCGTTCCACCTGTCGTGTTGTTATGTGTGGATTCAAGACGAATTCAATGACGCTTTCCAGGTAAGTAGACATGGAAACTTTTTGAGCTGAATGGATGATGTCTATCCATTCATGGATGAGCATAATAGCATATCAAAATGAGGTTGGTCGAGGGTACAAGTATCTCCTTCGATAGAGTCTACGCTTTACCAGTGTAGACCAAGATTGTGATAACTTAACTCATAAGAGGAGTCTTTTACTCGTTGGGAGAAAGGTGTTACTAGACAGGTTTCTTCCCAATCTAAAATAAGCAATTGATAGGTAGGCCAAAGAAATTTCTTGAAAAACTCATAAAGGCACTTTCCAGAGCAGAAAGTATTTATGTAAACCCCAGAAGTGAGAGCTGGCTAAGAGTTTTCCCAATGCGTCCTAGAGTTTATGAGTAAACCGTGTTTACGAGTACATTCGTGAGTTTGGAGATATCAACTCTTTGACCTCTTTGCACCAAGTATAAGTCTAGATATCCCACAGATGTTCCGATGAATTATTTTTCGACTGACTTTAGAAAGTGCTTTAGAATGTTGCCAGGCTACTTATGGATACCATTCTGGCCAAGTCACCAACTGCACAGCTTTCTGGGACTTCCGAGTGTCCTCTAACTCAACGGAGTGTGATTCTGTACTGTTTGGCAATCTTGTTAAGAGACACGCGGCCGTCTTTAACTGCTCTCGGTCTTATGGTGTTCAAAGTGAAGCCGTTGTCAATGTATAGGTGTACTCGTATTGAAACAATCGCCAAGTAGCAGGATTATGAATTAGCGGCTGGGACAACGAATTTGTAGGCTTTACAGTATGTAAGTAGATCTAAGTATTGGATACATGGATGCCCTCAGAGTAAACCTATAGCCCAATAGATTTGGGTATTTAAGAGCAGATTTATAAAGGCACTTGATTACACACTAAAGCTGCGGATATCAAACTCGCTTAGATTACCATTTAGAAAAGTGATCTTGGGCGAGTCACTAACAACTTAGGGCCTACTTTTGCGGACGGAATTTTTCGTTGAAAAAAAAAGAAAACTGGCATCAGTCGTGAAAATAAGCCGGCACAACTTAAATAAAGAAAGAGGCCAGAATTGGGCGTTTCATTTGCAAGAATGACTTCGCAATGCCATAAATCAAGAGGAAAAACTAAGTGGGCCAGGTGTGCGAAACAGCTTCGAAGGAAAATGTAAGAGTAGTGCAAAAACTCTGTTCGGTGTTGCAAAAGGCTGGCTCCACTATGAAGGAAGAGACAAAAATGGCGGTAAGAAACAAAAGGTCAGTCTTCACATGCGGGCTAAGTACAGCGAAAATATCGAAAGCGATAAAATGGGTATTAAGCTAGTTGCGAACATTGCAAAAAAGAGCTTCAGAAAGCTGGAGCTAGAGCACGTGCGGTAGTAGTTCGGCAATTAGAAGAGGTACACTTACAACCTATAAACAGGCGACAAACAATACAAGAAGTGCTATCTCGAGCTACAGGTTTTAAGATCCAGATAACTAGGAAAAAAGTCGGAAGAGATATATTGAAGACGAGCGGACGGGCACACCTTCTTCCTAGGAACAAGGAAATTTGCAATATGCAGAAAGAGAAAATTTAACAACATTACTTAACGAAGCATAACCGCGAAATACCATTCCCTCGGTTGTTGCATACGAAGTGGAGATGGCATATTTTACGTAAGCCGAAACTAGCGAAGCAATAAGATAATAAACCGGTGCCGTGTGGACGCACTAGAACACCAACCCTCCGAAGTATGAGCGATTTTGTTCCATAAAATGATGAGAGGTGACTGAGTGGAGTGAAATCTGTCTTATTCCACTGCATAATGGTAAAGGCAACATGAGAAATCGCATCAACTACCGATCGGTGACGATAATGTTGCATGCTATGAAAATATAGGATAAAGTTCGAGACAGGCAGTCAATATTGATTTCCATGGAAGTGAATGAAATGTACATCAGCGCTGAGTATCTGCACCCTGATTCAGACGTGGGCAACAATTTTCACCGGCATTTTTTCGGCAGAAGGTGACTTTTTTCTTCCACGGTTTTCAACTCGGGGGTGACTGTATTACTCTCACCTCCACCTGGAGAATGGCAGCTGAAGGTCGTTTCAATCATGCTTCCTACAAGATCTTACATATGTTTGAAAATCATCCTTTGCTCCATTGTTCACTAAAAAGTATCACTAAAACTCCTGGTGAGCTAGTCATCTTGTCGGATTTTCAGTATACAGTCTACACTCATAGTTTGCCAGGGTTTCGGCATGTATCTCGGTGCAACCTAGCAGTGAAGATACGCTTTACAGTAATCTGCAGCAGGTCTTTACAATTCGGTAGCACAACTGCACAGGCGATGCAAAGGATGCAACAGAGTGTTTGATGACCTCATCCGTCACTAAAACCAATGACAGGAACGAATTACGGCGGCGTTTCAAAGAAGGGCTTCCATAGCCATTACAGGTTCGCTCCGTACCACCCCTACGTCAGCATTGGACACGTTTTTGAACCTAACACTACTTGATTTGCAGATCAAAAACTTGCTGGAAACAGTGCCATACGACTCAGTAATCTGCGTTAGTTTAAAAGCAGTAGTTTCACACATGACACGGTCCTAGTGGAGCTACTGCCAGGCAATCCAATTCTGATATAATACATCCGGAAAGGCAGAATTGGCAAACAAATGCTACAATCAGGTTAAATTAAACTGCCATTATCACAGACGGTTCGAAAACAGAGGACGGAACAGGTTCTGGTATATTCTCAAAAGATCCGGAACTAAGGGTGTCTATAAGACTACCGGACGCAGGCAGTGTCTTCCAATCAGAGGTTCTGGCTGTCTTCAGAACGGCTGAGCTATCTACATCGATAGCCAGGCAGAACTCAAGGCAATGGAATCGATCAACATCAATTCTGATACAGCCAGGGGCTGCCGCACACTGCTTAAGGCATTACGAGTATGCAGTCAGAACCGAGTGAGACTGTGCAGCCAGCCAGCCAGGAAACTGCGGTATAAAAGGAAATGAACAAGCGGATGAGCTTGTAAGTACAGGAGGGCTACTCGATAATAGTGAGTTTGCCGACATCAAACCACCCCTTTGCATAGTAAGAGGCTCTATCGAAGAAAAAATCATAAAGGCTGCCAACCTAAGGTGGTCAAGTTTTGAAGGACAAGGGGAATCCAACGCTCTCTGGCCACTTTTTGACGGCGAAATATCTAGGGAGTTAATAAAATTAAACAGCGATAAGCTTAGGACAGCAATAGGAATCCTGACAGGACACTGTCTCCTGCGGAAACAGACAAAGAGACTCAAATTGTCAGATACGGATGTTTGTATCCGAAGTGTGCTTGAGGGTATACTGATGAGCATTCATAGCGAGACGGGTTGTTACTGTTGAAGGCTTGAAGGGACGGAATGCTACTGGCGATTTCTATGGAGCAGTGATGGTGGAAAAAGCGATAAAACAAACACTAGACATTTCGTCGGTGTTCGAGGGTGTTTAATGCGATATGCGAGGCTATATCGTGTAATCGAAAGAAATTTTTAGGGCAATACATTTTCGAAAACCTAGACGAAATAGACGGCACAAACTTCAAATCTCTTTTTGGCTTTTGCAAAGAAATTGGATGTTTTACCAGGGAGATTGTTTAGGTTCTTACCATTTGAAGATAAATTCAACTGGTTCCACAGGGATCGCGGTTTTGGTGCCTGGTTTTTGTGTGATCCATCATACCCCTGTTTCATCCTAACCTAACCTATCTGGTAAACGAATCTCAAGTATGAGACAAAGAGTCCCTGCTTTAGACTCAGTGTTTGTACCAATCATCATGCTTTCTAGGTAATTCCAGTCAGGCTGATTTCTCTATTTAGACTAGCCTGCTGGGATGACTTAGTGTTTCGATCCTTCCGCAAAATACTTCGAATGAGCTTCTCATACGCTTCGATCTCATAAGATTCCAGTTTTTCTCCAAAATAGTCTAAACTCTAAATTGACCTGTTAAGAAGTCTATTGATTTCCCTAACTAGTGGCTGCGGATTTGCGTTCCACGACGGGAATGGCGATCTGCACGATTTTTTCCTAACTGGACATGTCAGCTCAAAGCATTTGGTGGTGGCACCATTCACGTTTTGAAGAGATTCCTCCTCCTCAAGTAGGCCGAGATTTGCGTCTTTGAGCTCTTATTAGAGTGCGTCGAGGAGGATGTTGACGTTCCAGGAAGTAGAAACTGATAATTGTGCGAGCGTGATACCATATAGCACCACGTGTAGATGGGAATACGGCCAATTGGTGGGCACTGGGACCCAAAAGATCTTTTGTACCACAAATCAGAATTCAGAGAGTCTCAACTCTTTTGATGAAATTGAGTATCTCTCTGGTGGAGATTTTGAGAATTCCCCCAGGGAATAACATTTCTCTGAGGAAGTGTTGTCTCCTTAAGGCACCTAGAGTCATGCATGCACATAAAATGTGTTCCGTAGTTTGTTTCATCGTCTTCCATGCAAAGACGGCATTCAGTTTCTTGGATAAGACATATTTTGTGTAGGTGACATCGAAAGAGGCGGTGTCCGGTTAGAAATTCAACCAGTCTTCCGATATCATCCCTTTTGACTTGTTGAGATCCTTTAGATTCATTGTGAAAGGGTTTGGTGGGCCTGTTAGTCTGACGAAGCCCAGTCAGGTAGGAGATTGGTGCAGCTTATGTGAAAAGGTGATGGATTGGCATTTGGCGATATTCAGCTCCAAACAATTTTTGAGGCACCAGGTCGGAAAACTATCAAGGTCTTGTTGAAGGAGGAAGGTTTTCAAATGGTTTTGAAAAATTTGGTATTCTCGACGTAAAGGGAGACAAACGAGTGTTTGATGATCTTATCGAGATCATTTAGGATCAATATAAAAAGAAGAGGATCTAGATGGCTGCCTTGTGGGACTCCAGAGGTGTCCAAAAATGGGGCCGAGTGGGCTGATCTAAAACGAAATATGGCAGGTAGGTCATCTGGGCCGGACGTGAATTCGTCATTAAGTTGGTGTAACTAACTAAAGAGAAGGAAAGAGAGGAACCATCGGAGTTTCTTCTGTAGTTAATAAATTGGAAAAGGACTTAGGTTTGTTTATAAGGTTGACTTGCTCATCGCTAAGGTAGCGCTGGTAAAGGGGTCTGTTAAGCGATCTAAGAAGAGATATTCCTTAGCTGAGCTGGCATTTGAAGTGTTGAAAACGATTGATCATCTGATGGAGTCCACTGTAGCTGAGGAAGACTTAGGTCGTCGAAAATACGGATACCGTCGATCGCATTGATAGAAAGTTGGTAGGATTCGATATGTTGAGTTGGCATGATGTATCAACATAAAACGTAATGGCACTTGAAGGGAAGTGTTATTTTTATTGCGACAAAGTCGACATTAGAGGAACCAGAAATGCTAATGGGAGAAGAGTTAAGGCTGTTGTGGATTACCAGTAGGACGCCTTGACAGGGGGATCACCATTTGGGCGGGCAGGATCGTCGTCGCAAAAAACATTAAAAGTAGGGGAGAACAATTCCTGGTTCTTTATGTCGGGAATCAGTCAAGGCGGAAATATAAAAGGAAAGAGCATTCGATTCGCGTAGAACAGCATTGGTTTTAGAGTGAGGAGAAGCGAAGGGACGCAAGTTATGGACGAACAAATTTATCCTTGTTAGCTCCGCTCCGTTGTAGGTGTAAGACTCGCTTAGAATGAACGTAGTAATGGCTGCATAGTATATGGATGGGGATGCTCTTCATTATTTTATCGAGGTTGAGATTGGTGCACACTTTTGTAGCGATATTCTGGTATTTGGTCCAAATATATCAGCACCCATACTGGTGCCCATCTTTGATCCATGCATTTTCTTGCTTCCAGGCTTGGGATCACTATATTGATCACTTAGGAAGTCGGTCGTTTTCTGCGCAGATCATGTCAAGCTCAGGGAATTCGGAGAGAAGACTCATTCGATCCATGTGATCTGAGCGATTAATCTCTCCTGTTTGTAGTAGTCCGACCGTGCTGAAAATTGTCATCTTTTTTCTAAAGAGATGGAGTGGTGTTAAACTAATGAAGGCTTCTACAGCCGCTGTGCGGCATGTGTGCATTATGCCGACGATGCCGAGGCATGCAAATCTTTGTTGCCCCTGAAGTTTTTGTAAGGTAATGTGTCGCAACATCATTGTATATATCCAATGGGTGACCTTTGGGGTTAATCCCCAGGGCTTACCATTCATACAACGCCAATGCCATATGACTTTAGTCGCTTTGGTAATTTTATTAATTCCACAATATTTCACTTCGTTGGAGTATACGGTATACCGTTAAGTAAAATATGGTCAAGGTTCTGATTTCTTTTGCGTGTGAAGGGAACAAGTATAGTTTTACTGGGGTGCTTTAGGGTGCTTACCCTTTACTATTATTATTATTATTATTTTCAAGGGAACGATACAAATTAATTTGTAGGGTCCGGGACTTAACGCCGGGGTACTATGCCCATGTGGCGTTTTTTGTCAACAGCACGCGGAGTACCGAGATCGCATGTGGTCATGTGATCTAGTGGGAATACCCTTTACTAAATCGTCGGCATATCCCATTGTCTGATAGTCCAGATTACTAAGTTTTACTTGTGGGCCAACAATAGGTCACCAGTAACCACAACAGCGATGAGAGAACACCTTTGATGACTGAGATAGATATTGTAGTCTCGCCGGAAGATGCGGAGATTTTCCAGCTTACAACCATCGCTCTGACCCAACGGTTAGTGAGATGGTCAATACCCTTTTTAGTCTCTTTGATACATTATTGGTGCTGGTTGTGTTGGAGGTAGCTGGAGTTTTGTCTGAGTTCTTAATAATGATCCTCAGCTAACCGAAACGGTATGCGCCATGACCTTTTACGTCACTGAGTCGCTTCATTGCCCTGCCATTTATTGGAAAGACCATGTGAACGAGATCTCTCTAATTGACTCTATGAATAATTCTTTTGGTTCTGGTGTTTAGACCTGAGTTCTGTGCACCCAAAGATGCGAGGTTTTTCTCCATAACTAGGCCAACACGTTGCGGGAAGAACCCTTTTGATATAAGGCTCCAGAAATGAATCCTCCTTTGATTTTTGGAAAACTACTACTCAACCATTTCGCAGTTGCTTTAATGGAGCAAACAAACACTACTCAGCCAGCTCAGATTGTAGATCTGTCAAAAGACGGCTTCACCTTTTCGTCTCGAATCTCAATTGAAACATCATAACCTCCTCCCATTTCCTCAACACTAAGGGGGTTGAGATTAATGTCTTTCGGGACTACACCCAGTCTGACACGGCTCCGTACATTGCTATAGGGAACCTTGTCGACTTCTGAGACATTTGAGAGTCCTGCTTGCACTCTCTTCGTGGTGGAGTTGTATGATCAGGTTCGTTTAGCCTCTGTGCCATTGTTTTCGGTTGTGGCAGTGACAATCTTTAGAGCACGTTGCCTAGAATCACATTGTTTCAAGGCCGTGGCTCAAGTGGTAGTGTATTGGCTTCCCAATCGGACGGTTCGGGGTTCAATACCAGCCGTGGCCGAAAGTCGTTTTTTCAGGCAACTAAACTAAACCAAACATCCTTCTCTCTCTCTCTACCCCATTTTCCAAAAAAACTTAACACATGCTGAGGCATCATAAGTATAGTCATACCTACTTGAGTGTTAGGTAGATTGACATGTCCAGACAATTTACGGCTACTTTCGTGCTAACAGATGGCACACATAACTCAGTCGATAGCATGCTAATTGTGGCTTCATAAATAGTGTCTGAGCTTGAGGCGCTCAGAAGGGATGCATTCCCTTCCTCGCTTTTCATTTCAGCATCAGAGTTAGTAACATACGTCCGATCGACAGTTTTTCCTGCAGGGAGCAAAGGTGCGTCCCTAGAAGTCGATACTTTTAAAGAGGCATCAATCTCTAAAGTTGAAAATTTTGTTGGACCAATTTTGATTCCCACGAGTAATCGGGATATGAAGGCCACCTAACAGCAGAGGTAGGATGGGGATTTACTAAGCACCCTCTTGGCCATGCATCCCTCGGCGCTTGCTGTTCCACTTTGGAGTAAGAGTTTTTGAAAACAGGTTTGTTCCTCTTCGGCACTCATTTTCGCCTGTGAGAAGACCTTTAAATGTTACAGGCTTGCGAGTGCACGAAGCATACGAGGTCTGCAATATCGAAGGGAGTTCATTATCCGTGAAATAACCATCGTTGCCCAGCGATCGCCCCTTGGAGGCCATGAGTATGTCTGTTACTTTTGGAGATTTCAGCGTGATCGGTGTCCTCATTGGACACCATCTGTTAAGCAAACCTGCTAAAGGTTCAGCTTGGTTTCTAATAAATTATATTGGGACAACGCCTGCAATCCACCTCTCTGGCTCAAATCCAAAAGTGGACCTTTAGGCAGTCTTCACGTCAACAAACTGTGAGTATCTCTGTGAGTATTCTGAGAATCTCTCACTTCATAAATTACCCAGTTGATTTTACTACTCGTATCCCACTCTCTTTCCAAAGACACAAAAATATAAAACTCGTGTACCTGTACTTTAATATGAATTGCATTGAAAGTTATCCAGTGTCTGCCTTCATAGACACTTGATCTTTTCGATCCAAAATAGCTGCACCTGTTAACGGAAAGTAATATGTCGTAGCCTCTCCCCCAGTTGTAACTTGAATCAATTAATCAGATTAAACTGCAAAATGCACTAACGAACGACTAACGCTTCTAGCAGCTTCTGTATAAAAGCACATTGAATCTATGAATTGATTATCAGTTGTCACCCTTATCACGAAGATATTGACAAGTTTCCTTAAAATGTTCAAATTCGTAAGACAGTTCCTAATATTTTTGAAAATCCACAACTAATCTCACTTTCTTTTAAGGTACTCGTTCTTGGCGCAATAATCGGGCTTGCTGCATCCCAACCGCCTTTCCAGAAGACTGGGACTATTCTTTCACCAACTTCAGTTCGAGTTGGACAACTTGTTGACAACATTCCTACTGCTGTCTCTCATCAACGTCAAACTGTAGTCCATAACCATGCTAACGTTGTTAGTGATGTATTGGCACCAGCTACCATCGTCACCAGAACACACCCACTTACAGCTGAGGAGTTGAGATCCTACTCCCAGCCGATCATTGACAGACATTTTGTACAAGTGTATTAAACTCACAATTTGCGAACTTTGTATACTGTGATCCGTTGTTCCTCCAATAAAACATTCAACATGTAGCAACCTTTAATGGCCGAAGTCTTTTAACTACACAAACAATTTGTTCTATGTCGTAATTGTTTCCTTAATCACTTTATCCGGAATCTCCTTAGTTACGAGTAGTTCGCCAATTTATCTTACCGCCCAAAAGTCACCATTAAAAGTGCGTAAGGCAAGTGGCCGCTCAAATGGCGCACTGGGTTGCGATTTTCAATGCCACTTGCTGGCCGTTTTATGGGTTCAATGTGGCTTTGTGAAACTATAAGCCGGCACATCTCCGCGATCCAAATTTCAATTCCCACAATTCCATGCATACAGACGTCATTTGGAGTTTTCATTTTTTCGTTTTTATTTTTTAATTGTTGAGACACATCACATCACAGAGTCAGCCCTGCTCTGAGCTTGAACTCATATCTTTTGGGGGGTCAAGAATGATGACTTGCTCTAATTTTCTGTGTTATTAGAAATCACAGACGACATCTGAGCTTTGGTATAAAAGAGGTTCCATGCCATCTGACAACACATCAGTTGTACGAATCATAAGCAGAATGAACATCTTAGTGAGTAAAATCAACATAGACTGGAACTAAGTACGAGTATCTCATTCAATATTGTGTTTTTGGCTTTCAGATAATCCTATCCGTGATTGTAGGGGTTGTTTTGGCTCAACCGGAAGACAGCAAGGATTGTGAACCACGTCAGAGTTCAGTATCTGTTCGGGATGTTCATGATATATATCAGCGTCCGTTGGCCTATGATTCTGTGGACTATAGCCCTCACTCAACATATGGCCCTCCAGATCCGGTGAGACCGATACCTCGACGACAGTATCCCCAGGATTCTGGTATATCTGAAGGAGCAAGCAATGCACGCGGTGAATTTATTCGAGCACCAACATACACTGATATTCGCCAGCAATTTCCCCTAGCTCCTGTGTATGGTCCACCACCACCACGTGCCAGAGTAGCTGCTGCAGCTGGTATTTACGACGATTATGAAGATATTTCCTATGCCCCATCTCAGCCAGCTTTGTTTGTCCCACCAGTGCGTCGTTACAATATCAACTATGCACCGAGAGAGCCTTATCAGCCAAACGTTGTTTTCGATGCTTATTCGAACCGTGTTCATGAAGTCAGAGTACCTGTGTACTATGCTCCGGTCTTGGGAGGTTACTATCCAGTGCGACCAACTTTCACAACAACACCTGCACCTACAACAACCAAAACAACAACTGAGGAGCCGCAAACGTTTCGACCACCAATTGCTGTGCCAATTTCACATTCCGTTTCCGATAGTCATCCAACTTATCCGCCGAGTTCTGAGGAGGAGATACTTCCACGAAAATTTAGGAAACCCTTCTCAGGGCTGGCCAACCTGTTTCGAGGATCGATATTGGCTTCGAGGAATAAGATAGGGGCGATTCCGTCGATAGTTCAAGCATCTGTGCATAAGTTCTCGTAATTTGAAATTAGTGTGAGTGACTTAGGAATAAACGAACTGATGAACAAAAAGTTATTTGTTTTGATTTCGATTGCGAAGAAAAGGGAAGAAGCGGGAAGCCTCAGATGGAATACTACATAATTGTTGAGGAATCCGACAAACAAAAGGCGCCCCAGGCAACATGGTGTGCGCATAGATTAAGGCCTTTGAAATGTAATCATAAGTGTACTTGGATCAGTTTTAGGTGTATTGTAGAGCATGGGATGCCCTAACCAGCACCTTAATCAACAACTTTTCTTGACAAATTTTTCAATGTCGGAGTCTCTATAGAGCTGAGGTCATTTAGTCCTAGGAAGTAGTAACCGTCTAGGTCGGATGCGTTTCAATGCGGGACAGTTGGAAAGAAAGTGTAGCCTAGATTCTTTCTTTTTGCCTTTGCAGCTTCTTCAGAAATCATTGTGAGGCATAGTAGCACAGTGTCCTGGGAAAATAATTCTAAATTCAGAGATATCATATCTCTTCTCCTGGGGTTAATCAATACTCTTAATAGTTTGGGCAATATAACATAAGTCTAGATATCTCCCTACTTCAGTCTGACCCTTGAGAGCACTTGAAAGAATGACTGACTGTATACGTGATGAGAGTTAAGCGAATCAAATAATTGAAAGTCGGTTGACATGTCGTAAATGTATCTCTTCACATTCCCGACTATCACTCAACCTAAGATCAGGGTTAATTGCCATCTACATGCCGAAAGAATCTAAAGGTAGTAAGTGGAACAAAGTTTGCAGAGCTGATGTGGAGGAGGTTCTTAACGCAATAGTGATGTTTAAATAGACAGCCCGTTGCATTTTCTCTAAATGATCGATGTTAATTCGCCTTTTCCGTTCAGTTGTGTAGATCCAGCGAGTGAAAGTCATGTAGGTTGTTGATCCCATCTTGAGCATGCAGCCTTCTTGCACAATAAACGGGCTATCAAAGTTTTTTTTGTTTTGTTATTCATTATTTTCTTTTCACCTGCGCTTGCTGTCCAGGATGTGATTTAGATACCTGGTACTCCTTGAAAAACTCAGAGCAGTTTTATTAAGGTTTGGCGGGATTTATGCACAGCCTTCCCCTGTGTGGTTTCTTTCTGGTAGAAAAGCGATCAAACGTTGTGTTTATCCTTTAAGAGAACAAGGTCTCCAACTTGAAGTTGCGTTTGTCACTTCAATCATTTCGGGCGTTGCTGCAACCGGGTTAGATACTTTATTTGCCAACGTTTCCAGAAGTTCTGCAGATGCGTTTTAAGTGGTACTTTACGCTCTTTACTCCAGCTTCCCACAATTCTCCAAGTGGAGAGAAGCCGGAGGAATGAAGTTCTACTTCGTTCCTTCTCCTGCTGCTAATATATCCGAAATTTCCTTCCAATCTTGGATCGCGCTCTTCATCAGTTCTGCCTCGGCTCCAACAAAGTTGGTTTCGCAGTTGCTGTAGATTTTACCACAGACTTCGTGCTGCAAATCTTCTAAAAGCTGCTAAAAACGCTTGGGTTGTAAGGTCACTTACCACTTCTAGATGGATGGCTTTCGTAGCCAGGCATACAAAAATTGCTAAGTACCCCTTACACGATGGGAAAAAGGTCTTTATACCGTAACTCGAGGTCTGGGTAGTTCTCCCATGCTCGACTTCGAAACTTGTAGCAAGTGGTACAATAGTTTATGTGTTTCTTTACAGCTCTTTTGAATTGAAGTACCTAGTACTTTCGCCGTATATGTACCATCATAAGCTGTAATGCTCCGTGTAAAGTTCTTTCATGAGCATCGTGTATAATCAGTTTTGTAAAGCGATGTCGGGCTTCTAAAATTATTCTCCTACACGAAGAATTCCTTCATCGTCGACAAATGGGTTTAATGATCCCATACCCTTTTACGTTATGCCTTTGGCAAACGTTTCTTGCTGCTCAAGGCGTGACACTGTTTTTCCAGCCTTGTCCAGTTCGTTGGGTGACAGAAACTCGAACCGGCGGTTAAAGGCGACATCCTTAGCGTTGTTGATAAAGCGTTTACACCAGGCTGTGACGCGAATAAGTTTGCTTAAATTTGATGATCGATGAATCAGCTGCTTAATTGCATTTTCCCTCAGATCTGAACAATGAACCTGAACCTTTCTTTTGCCTTCCTCGGTAGTGAATTTGTGGGTTGTGTTGGCAACTCGAAGGTCCAAGCCGAAGTTAGAAACTCCGGGCCATTCCACCATAGTTTATCCCCAACTGCGGCTTTAAACTGTGTTGGAATGTGTTTCCATATATTGGTGTCTGTCAGCCGCTGGATCTCCCCTACTCGATTCCGAAGAAAAGTCTCCCAGAGTGACGGTTGAGTCGGTCCATGCAGGCATCGTGGTGTTTTTCATCTTAAGCGTGGTTACTGTGTAGTATAGCAGTTCAACATTATTTTATCGGTTAACACATTTATTCTATATTGACAGTAAGAAAAATTCCCTATTTAGTTGTGGGTGGGCGTGTTCAGCATTGTGGTGCGTAGCGAAATGTTGTTACGTAAACACGTTGAATTTATGACTCTATATACTGTTGAGAACTGGTGATAATAAAAACTACGGCAGGACCTATGCAGGCAGCTCTTATACCTGATTTATAGATCCTTAAGGATGGTGGTTAAAGGTTTCTAATAATGTGATTTAGCATTCAGTGCAGTCCTTGAAGAACAGTAGTCCACTCCTTTCTTTCCAGAATAAAGTAAAGGCAAGATTTATAGAAAAAGTGAGTTTATTTTTGTGTTCGTAAAGCTCTAGCTGGGTTATCGGAATGTGACTTCCTCGTTCATCCAACTTTTCATCAGGGATTTTGTTGTAAAAATCTGTGACAGAGTAGAGCAGGTCCACCGACACTTTCAAGTTGTGTATCGAATTGGGGAGATTATTCGAGACAAGAGTGACGTAAAAAACTTATTGGCGTTTATTAGTAATAAGAGTAGGCTTATGCTATAGACTACAAGGTTAATTTGAATCCGATTTCCGGGGTCCCCTTCACCAGCCTCTTGAAGTGTCTGGAGTGCAGGTACATAGTCATCATTGACTAGGTACCGAACCAAGATCTAAATCTTGTGTTTCTTCCTTCCTTGAAGATGAGCAATCGTACTGTGAGGACGTATGCACTGTATTGAGGGAAGAAAAAGAGGTTAATTTCTGATCGGGAAAGAATATCACCTCTGGCTATTTATTTTATTGATACGTAGAAAATGTAGTGCGGATTGCCATATGCGGCAGATTTAGGCAAGAAGTCTTAAGCTTCCGACACGCGAGGGAGCGTCTTATAACAACCTCTAATATAAGCCTAATATGCGCTCATGCTCGTATGGAAGACAAGAATGACGCCACCAAAGATTGTTTCTACGAGCACCTCGATAAGACAAATGAGCAATATCCGAAGTATGACGTTAAAGTTGTACTAGGAGATTTCAACACCAGGATAAGAAAGGAAGACATCTTTGGTGAGACAATTGGTAAGCGAAGCCTACACGACACCACGGCTGGCAACGGACTAAGGCCTATTGTTTTTGCGGCGGGGCGAAATATTACTACAGCAAGCACATGGTTTGCTTATCTCAATATTCTCAATGAGAAATGGTGGTCTCCGGATCAAATTAATCATCTTGCGATAAACGTAAGGCATATCTCCCAAGTGCCACGAAAAATAAGAACTACTGTGAGAAACGTAGAAAAGGTGCAACCGCAAGACATTTGCCCGAATCTTCGCCCAACTCGGATTCCGAAATCTCTCAACAACATCAACAAGAAGCTAGCGATGGAAGATATTGAGGGGAGTACTCCAGGAATAACGTAGTCTTACCAACAGATAAAGAGAACGGCTCAAGGCAAGAAGAAAAGCCTGTAGAGATGAAAAAGGAGTAACGGTTGGTCTGACAATATCGATAAACTTTTTCTGCATCCTGTATGACGGCGAAGAAGTTCAACATGCCGCCGTCAGGCAGAATAAACCAGTGAGCTTAGACCTGACCAGAACGCAGTAACGATAGCAATATCTAAGCTAAAATCCAACAAATCAGCTTGGCCTGAAGGCTTACCGGCTGAGATACTCAAAGCTACTGGAAATGACTATGTGGAAAACATGCACCAACTTATTTTTCTGGTTACAAGAGTGTATGCCTAATAAATGGAATCTCGCACCGTATGCCCGATCCACAAAAAGGGAGACCCCTCCAACTGCGCCAACTATAGAGGTATATAACATCGATTACAAGATCTTATCTGCCATATTGTGTCAACATCTGAAGCCCTTCAACAACAACCAAAGAAAAAAATAAAAGTCCATAATCGACTAAATCTTCAGACTCCGGCAGATCCTCGAAAGAACCGAAGAAGTCCAAAACGATACCCCCATCTTTCCATCGATTTTAAGCACGCATATGACAGCATTTATAGGAACGAGCTATGTAGATCCACGTCTAGGTTTGTTATCCCTGTTAAGCTCGTTCGTCTGTGCAGAATGACGATTGAGAATGCTCGCTGCTCCGTCAAGGTCCGTAACGACTGAACAAAGGCCTTTGACGCCAAAAAAAAGTTTTAGACACGTGAAAGAATTGCGCGGAATTTACAAAGGAACACTGGATCCTGTCAACAAGAAGGGACACACAACATAGATGAATTGGACAGAACATCACAATCAAAGCTTTGTTTTGGGCTAAGAAAGCAATTAAGTAGTAAGGCCCTATCCCGAAAAACTAAGGAGACCCTATATAAGTCCTTGATCATCCCAGTCCTACTTTGCAGCGCAGAAGAATGGATCCTGTTGACAAAGTTGTCACTGGTCTAAGTTACTTGCGAAATAGAAGTTATTGAGAAATATTGAGAGATTCTGGCGGTCTCTTACGATTACAACCTTTCTACGTTTTGCATATTTTCTCACAATAGTTGTGGCGCTTGGAAAATCGTATTTGTACAAGGTGGTAAGCGTTTGTTGATCCCATGTGTCCTGTTTATATTGAGATTGAGAAGTCTTGATCTTGCTGTAGTGACATTTCGTTTTGCCGCAAAATCAATAAGACGTGGTGTCGTACCAAGTATCCTACCAAAGGCGTCCCTTTTTCTTAGCTTGAGGTTAAAAGCGTACTGGGAAATTTTTGTTATATGTGAGACATTGCTTACATATATAGTCAAGGAGCTTGTAGAAAAATTCTTTTGTGGCGTCGTCCTTGTCTTCTGTGGGGTTATATTAGCGAATTTTGCCTTGATGCGGATTGTCATAAGATTCTTGCCGAAGTGTTGGAAGCTTAAAATTTCTTGACAATAAATCCGTAACCGGAAGGGCGCTGTTTCTGATCACAATAGCAATCACCATTCCATCCTCTTTTCACAGCCCCGTCTCATGGTACTTTCTGGATGGTGGTGATATGTGTATCATACACGCACTTGGCGGGTTCAAGGTCCGAGCAATGTACGTGCAGATCCGAAGGTCGTTGTCTTTGTTTCGTTTGCTAAGGTCGTCAATAGTAAGTTCATACATATCCGAGGTTTGTTGATGTTTCGCAACTTTTTGGCTTGCACGTATTATAGAGTTATAGACTTACCCCGACCCATGACCACTTTAATTTTAATCCCTAGAAGAAGTGGCCGCACTTCAGGGATTCGCGTGCTGCCGTTGACTAATCAAGGGCACCTCCGCCACCATCTCTTTTTTCAAGACCCTGCCTCAGTCTTAAAAGTTCCTTATTAGCCTGAGCTCCAAATATGTCGGAGGAGCTCAAATAAATCTTACGCTAGTCTGGCTGTGGGCCTTGCCGTTGATTCCATTGTGGAGAATTTCTCCGCTCTACGGCCTCTTTCTGATGATCTCTTTTAAGATATCTGAAGGCCTTTGCAAAACAGGCCAGCGAGAGATGCTTCATCTGGCGTTCTGCAGTTCACCTGGTTCACCTTGCACCGTATAGCCAGAATCAGCACACTCTCATCGCTGGTTCACTACTAGATAGCTGTCCAGCATGCACCATGTGGAGAAACGATGCGTTTTGGCCCTCTCCAATCAAAGAGAAGATTATAAAAATCTTCATCTGATGTTGCACAAAGCAATTGCCGGATTGGAAATCTCGGAAAAACTGACCAATATATGCCCCAGTATGTTGTAAAATGTACGGTGCAGTCTGCAATTTAGGAAAAGCTCTGGATACGAGTAGCTGTAGAGGATATGCGTCAGTTTGCATGAATGAAGTTTGTATTTATCATAAGAAAATGGTGTTGGTGCTGGTGTCCGTGATTAGCGGTCGCTCGTAACAAGTTCACTTCCTAGATAAAAAATCTCACAATCGACAGGAGTAACTTTGACAAGCTTTTGGTGCTGGGTTTATCATTTACATATATGCCTGCGGTGCAGGCATGCATTTTTTATTCACAGGTTAGAGATAGGCATAATCAAGACATTGCTTTTCTATAAACTATGCCACGAAAGATACAGCTACTTTGTGGATGTTTATTCTCGATTTTCAACATTGACAATAAGACTTTTAATGTTTATCCACCCAATCTTTATTGTTTCAGTCGTATCTGCAGTTCTACGTTACAGATACGAGTATATGCTAGATTATTTTTTGTGCACAACATTTTCTTTTTTAAACCAACAAATACGGCATAACTATTCTGCAAATGTTCAACTTCCGCCACCAGAAAATTTCTCAATTATTTAAAGAAAGCCTCCCTTCGCTGGCTTAATGTTGGAAATCGTTACCTTCCAATCCAAAGATTAAAACTTCAACATCACTTATGCAATTCCTTCATGCGAATCCAATGGACCAGCCTCACAGCATCAGTTGTTTCTTCCAACAACAAAAGCAACAATTCATTGCTGCTAGCCATTGTATCCTGTTACCAGTTTTGTGAAGTCATCCAACTGAATGACTCACCGGTTTTTGAGTTTATAAGCCTCCATAAGTACCATGACCACCCCACCGTTGTGGTCGTTCGTAACCGTCCTTCAATTCCATTCAATCGAAAGACATTCAAATGTATCCAACAACTCGTACTTGTATTCGTACCTTTGCCAAAGTATCTGCGGAGCATTGGTTTGCAGTCTGGATTGTGAAGCGTGTCTCGTTTGTTTGTTCTTCGCATCGGATTTGTGAATAAAATTAATTATTGACGCCGAGGCTGGAGATTTGTACTTCAGTCACCACCTATGTAGTCGTATTGGACCGTCGAAGCAACCAAAGCTGACCCATATTTCTGAGAAACATGCAGATCAATGTGGTGAGTGCTTTGAGTAATGATTTTGTAATTCAAATAAATAGTAGAGTTTGTGTTTGTTGCAGTTGCATGGTGTGACGATATTGATTGTGGTAACATTAGTAACCGCCCAGTCTAGTTATTTGGGAGAACTGAAGATCATTGAACCATCAGCGGCGAAGGTTGGTGTAATAATAGATACAGCGCCATCTATGGTTTATCATCAGAGTTATACAAGACTAAATGGCAAAGTGGTCGTAACTCCATCTAGAGGTTCCGGACGTTCATATAATGCGCCTGCAGTTATACCGGCTGTGAGGGACTTTCGAACGATTCCCGTGGGGGAAGATCATGCTGCACCATTGTACGGACCGGTCTATAGGCCGGGATTGTGAAGAAGACCCAAATTGTTGAAAATAAAGTGTTTTTGAATAGTTGTTGGTGACTTTTTACTAAATGAAAATAAGTAGGTACTCGTAACAGAATGTTACGAAGCATAGACTGTTAATTTTTCCGGATAAGAAAGGTGTTAAACGATCTTATAGTGACCAAAGCAGGTATAACAGAAACTCTTTTCATTGTTTCTCCACTGACGAGCATGTTGAAACTTGTCAACGAGCAAACAACGAGTATGATGTTTAAAGTCATTTAGCCGATATATTGTTGCGAACTCGATATATTAATCGGCTAGTGATTTATCTATCTGGGACCGCGACTCTCCTCAAGTAGAAACTCTAAGCCTCCAAATTCTTGACATAGTGACGAATACCGCAGCCTTGTTTCACAAGCTTCTGACTACGTATTAAGCTCACACATTCAGATATTGCTGAAGATATTATCACTCCATGCCTACATAGATTTGGTTTTTCAATGGTGGTCAACCGCTTAATGAAGACACTGGCGTCGACACATAAGCCTCGCCATCACTTTTACTCTCAACTCCACTTGGTGAAGCCTGGTGGTCTAGTAAATTTGGCAGAAGGTGGGGTACCCAACCCCAGCGGGACGTTATTGTCAGCTGCAGACGACAGAGAGAAGGGGTGGAAGAGTGTTCGAGTAAGGGCATTCCTTCTTCCTCAGGACGGCGGCGGAGGAATCCCATTTACTGATTAAGGGCAGCGTCCACGACCAACAGTTGGAGATCCATCAGTTTGAGATACTTTGTGCACACCTCCCTTTAAAGCTACCTCGACCTATACGGAGCCCATGTCTTAAGGCAGCTACATGATTGTGTCGAGTCCCTGGTGTAGAGATGTATAGATAGTGATGTAAGAAACCTTAAAATGCTAACGGCGGCTCTCATAACTTCAGCGAGGCTACTGCCATCAGACTGTTTAGCCGGTTTTATAAAAAATACCTTACAGGTTGCGGGTCGTACATGAGGTCAACTTTGCCATTATGGACAAAAGAAAAGAGTTCAGAGGCAACCAAGAGCTTCAGATACGGACAAATATAAAATTGACAATACGAGCAAATGTCTTAAGGACAACAAATTTTGGCTTTACACATGGAATACTAAGATCCTTACCAGAACATGTGTTGCCGAACAGCTCTCGGGGGTTCGAGACAGCCTTAAACCAGATCCGAGTAACTGCGAAAAGCGGATGAAAGATTACGGCATATACTACGGTCACCTCCATAAAGAAGGAAGGGAGTTTTAGGCAAAAAAAATTTTAAACTAATAGAGGATAAGGATGACAGCACCAAATATGTATTTTATGACCTCCTAGACTGAATGTATGCCGCAGCTATGACACCCAAATTATTCTAAGAGATCTGAACGCAAGGCAAGGTGAGAAAACCGTCCCTGAAGCAGTCGCCGGATATCCGATAATGGACTCAGGTTCCTAGAATTTGTAACGGGGATAACATGTTAGTAATTTGAATAGCAAGAAACCGCTAGAATATTTGCCTCAAGTCATTTTAAGACCCTGGTCTCCATATACAAACCGTAGAACAACAATGGGAATGCTGTCAACGTGGCATCAGAATAGTTGCTTCTGATTTGATAGGTTCCAAAACGTCGCCAAAAAGAAACCTCTGGCTTGACAACAAGCATGTAAAGCTACGATGCATGGAAGGGCGAGAGCCATTTACTGCTCACGAGCAAGAAACAAGGAAAAAACACAAGCTTCTTGGAAGGAAAAAGAAAGACCACGAGATGTTCGCCATCCAGCAGAGATGTTACAGCAGGAATGACGTTCGTAAATTTTATCAGGGAATAAAAGAAACATGTTAGATCTTCAAAGCCAGAACGGAAACCGGCAAAGATGAACATGGACAGCTAGTAGTTGAGTCGTGGTCAGTGCTGAGATTTTGGAAATACTACTTCCGCAGACTGTATAGCGACGATGATGGCCAAAATACCACTGTCACCTTGGACAAAGTTGACAGAGAATTTCGTCCTTCTGACCTAGACGAAGTTAAGGTAGTAACATCGAAGCTTTTTTTTTTTTATAAACTAGCTCGCGCTCAAAGGGTTAAGGTACCCTTAAAATGTTTGCTCACAGCGCGGGTGAAGGAAATTTAGGGAGGAAAGAATGATAGGATGATAGGTACCCATGAACGTTGGTTTTATATATCTGAATGTTATAATGACTAGGAAATAGAGAACTCGGCATTCCACAAGCGACTTGTTCGGCCTAGGAAGGAATCACGATATTTCAGAGTACGTCCGAAAGTGGGCTTGAGGGTATACTGATGAGCATTCATAGCAAGACGTGCGTTCCGGTTAAAGGTTTGAAGGGGCGGAATGCTACTGGGGATTTCTATGGAGCACTGGTGGTGGAAATAGCAATAAAACAAAGTGAAACACGAGACATATCGTTGCTGTTCGAGGGTGTCCATTGCCTGAGTGATATTGATATCAGCTATGAATTTTATCGCACGGTTTTGAATCCGGTCTAGCAGATGCAGAGATATTTTAGGCGCACCTGACCAGATGTGAGCATTGTACTCCAATCTTGGGCGGATGAATGCCTTATGTATTGAGGCCAGATCAGAACGGAGAAGTATTTCTTACATTGCTTGAGAAAGCCTAGACATTTCGCAGCACTTTTGGCGACATCGAATATGTGGTCATTCCAACGAAAGTTGCCATTGGCGCACATACCGAGAATGGAAACTTTTTCGGTTTCGACGATGTAGGTGCCATTCATGGATAATGGCTGGGTATTTAAATTTCGCTTTAACGACAGCAGACAGCATTGTGTTTTGGAAGCATCAAATTCCACTCTGTAGATTGGTTATGCTGTTCATATTGGAATTTAATGAGCTCAGACAAGAGATCGTTGATGAAAATTAAAAAGAGTGTCGGAGACAGAACGGAGCCCTGGGGCACACCAGCATTTATTTTGTTAATATCGGACTTGAAACCGTCCAAGACAACTTGAATTGAACCTTCCGAAAGGTAATTTCTAATCCATTGAAAAAAAATGTCGTCGCTCCCAAATCTATGCATTTTCGACAAAAGAGCCTAATGCCAAACTCTGTCAAATGCCTCAGATATATGAAGTGTAACTATCTTGCTTTCGCCAGAATGATGTATGCTTTGGTTCCAATTTTCAGTGAGACATGCCATCAGATCACCAGTGGACCTGTTGCTACGAAGACCGTACTACCGGTCATTGAGAAATTTTCGTGTTTCGAGATATTTCATGAGTTGGTCCGCAGGAGGAGAGAGAAAAAGATTCGCCCTTTTTTTAGGCTGGACAAATGCTGTGATCGGAAAGAGTCATGTAGCGTAGGATTGATGATAATTCGACAGGGTTTTTGAGATTCGACGTACTCAAGTGTAGGCGGTCACAAAGCACAATCTGAATGTGTTGAGCTAAGCGCAAAGTGTGCAGCAAGCGGATTGGCCTTGTACTTATTAGGGTGAGGAGTTAAAAAGAAGTATCTGATATCTGATATTTGCGTGGACTCATTTCCAAGCTGGGTCAAGTTGTTTTCCACGGCAAAGCTTTCAGCACACCGTCCTTCGGGTATTGTCTGTCCAGAATATCGAAGGCACCTAGAATTATGTATATGAAAATCGCTCTTCGATACCACGTCGAAAACCAAAACTCTAAAGCCATCTTCTGTTTCTTCGACTGTCTTTCGACTGTGGTCTTATGTACTTACCATCTGATGCAATGACACCAGGACTTCTGCCACTGAAAAAATACGAAATCGCCTTTCCCTTTGCCAAGGAATGGTTTCGGCCAGAATCTGAGCAGGGAAAGGAACGTGGTCAGGTCTTCAGGGAAAGCTCCAAAACAGATTAAGGACGCGGCGCTGCTGTTTTTCCAGAGGATAACAACGTTAGACTTCACTGCTTGTTACTAAGACTTGCGCCTGATTTACAAACGAAGATATACGCAATCTTGATGACAACGAAATATAATGTGAAGAATCAATACAGGCGCCGAAGCATTTGCAACTGTACTCACAGCCAAGCTGCGGTTAAAACCATGAGGAACCTACCACATTCACGTCTTCCGAACTAGTTCAAGAATGCAACACTTTACTGAAAGCAGTCATAAGATCGCCGATGAAGGTACCAATCAAAGCTCAGGAGAGAGTTCCCAGGACCCGAATCTGAGGTCTGCAAAAATCCTCGGTTGGAGCTTTTGTTGGCATAACTCTACAGGTTGTCGGCAGACTAAATAAATGCTTCCCGATGTCTCTAAAAGGTCAGTGACTTTCCCGGTGTCTCTCAATAGGAGAGATTACAGGCTGCTTGCTGGTGTCGTGACGGGGACCTACTATGTGTGCCCGCGTTACAATCACCTTCGGAACAACACAGGAATCGATCCTAAGACTTGAACTCTGGAACATTTCTTCGCTTACTTAGGTGATGCCTGAAGGCCACGCAGGTAATATCGCCGCGGTGATTACGACAAGAGATGCGGAGAACGCGCAAGTGAAGCTGAAACAGATTATGTGACTGGTGAAAAATGGACACGGTTTTAGCGCATCCGCAAAAAAAACCGACCTAGTCCTTCTGAAAGAAAAGGATGCTGACTATCGTTAACTTCCAAATCGGGGCCGAAGTTATAACAACCAAGGAAGCAGTAAAATACCACGGACTGACTATCAATATGAACCTCTCCTTTTAGTAATAGATAAAGTCCGTGTCGGAACGAGTACCGAAGGTCGCAACGTCAATAAGCAGCTGCTAATGCCAATCATACGCTATTCTTCTATTTATATGACTGTGAGATCTGGCAGAAGATCTCAGGAAGCAGTGCAGAAATTCGAGGCTGTACGCGTGGCAAGCTCGAATGTTGCGGCAGAAAGAAAGTACCTCTACGACAAAAAG
Organism: Volucella zonaria; assembly: GCA_963966105.1. NCBI lineage: Eukaryota > Metazoa > Arthropoda > Insecta > Diptera > Syrphidae > Volucella > Volucella zonaria. The sequence continues at coordinate 78,065,394 of OZ014534.1, read as the reverse complement.
ACAAAAATTGGAGTGGAAGCGGCAATCAAGGAGGCAAAGGAGCTCACCAAACATCGCTGGCAAGAGCGTTGGAACTCGGAAGACAGAGGACGATGGACTGCGAAGCTGATCAAGGACGTGGCTAAATGGTATGGAAACGCATCGAAGTAAACTATTAGGTCATCCAGTTCTCACCGGACAAGGATATTCCATAGCCTTTCTTCACAAGATCGGTAAAACAATCACTCTAACCTGCCAGTACGGGGGCTCTCCAGTAGACAATGCACACTTTTTTCGTTTGCAGGAGGTGGGAAGCGTAACAACGGGAGCTGGAAAGCATCATCCGCGTAATCAGCCTAGAAAACATGGTTGGAAAGGTGCTGACGAGCGATCAGACCTGAAGCCAAATTTGTTCTCTCATAGAACTCACACTATGGACAAAAAAGAGAGAGCAAGACGCAGACATACCTTGATGACTGATGAGAGCCTCACCGGCAATATATGTAGAATAAACCCGCACAAGAGGATAAATATGAAAAAGCCGTCCTCAGTCGTTATTAGCTTTTTCACCATCCCCTAGGCAAAAAACAACAAACAAAAACATTCGTACCCAGCTTGGAGCTGGCGTGATGGGTGCTGATACTCTAGCAACTTTATATTAAAGGTTCTTTCTCATCGTTCTTCGAAAAATTTAGAGATTTCAGAAAAAGGAACACATGAGGAGTACAATGCATTAGTTCTTTGTATAAGGGTAAATGGGCTTTCAGTCAATCTTCTTCAAACAAAACAATTCTCTATACACCTGGTCGTTGTCTCAGCGCCCTTGAATGATTTCACTGACATTCCAACGGTTTTTGGTGTCAAATTTTCCTGCACGATACAGTCTCTTGCCAAACTGCTTTATGAAAACTTGGGAAGATCCGACAGTGTCTGTTGTTAATGCGATATCACTTTCAGTCGTTCGTTTCAAGCTTGAGGGTTATATGATCTGTGCTTGCAAATCCTGGATCTATTGCATCATTCTGACCTTGCCACTGGTGAATGAGTATATCCTCCATTTACATACCACTTGTCCACTCTATCAAAATAAATTAGGTCACACAAATCTCGCACTTACCTTTGCAATCTGCTCGTTGTTTAGAAGCGCTCCGTGTTTGTCTTACAAGCAGGCAATGACTCGATTGACATTACCACGCTGGGAATTTGGATTGTAGCAATATAGCCCGTAGTCCCACTGATGACTACCTGGCTTTCCTTGCACAGACACAGATATTTCCAGTATCTACTCGTAGATTTTATTCAGCAAACTTAGCAGGAATTTTACAAATATGTTGCTCAGATCTGTGATCTCAGTTCAAGTTCCCTTAATGTTTTGACCCCGTAGTGATCATAGCGAAGATACTATTGCTCATGCCTAAAAGAGTCAGGAAAACTCAGGATTCCCAGTCTAACATATGTGTACAATATTTTACAATATGTACACGTATGTATGTTGTTATGCTTTAAATAAATGTGTCTGTTGGGTAATGGGTTTATGTAACTTAGGTCATTCATTTCAGGCCAGACAGGTAACATTCTACAGTGTGATATAACTTGCTAATTGCTACATGAAGACAACAAACGAAAGCATAAGTCGCGTGCATAATCCCAACAACCTGACTCGCTCACTAGAATATTGAAAATTTCGAAATTACGAGTACGTGTAAATTTTGTAAGGTGCACTTACTTAGAACTCAAATCCAGTTATTTAATTATCCCCTGTAGAGCTATCTGTTTGAAACCGATTATAAAAGTTCTGACGGGCTCCCACTAATCATCATTCATCCACTGAAACACTTAAACAAACTACTTCCTCAAAATGTTCGCATTCAAAGCCGTAAGTACATTTTAATCCCAATTCCAAAAGAGAAGAAAACAAAAATCTTTTCGTGGTTGCAGGTACTTATCATCGCCCTCCTGGCTTTCACTCCATCCGATGCGCTGCTCAAAAAATTGCAGATTAAAAAAGCCGTCGGGGACTTTCTGACACCACCGAAATTACCAGGAATACCTATTCTTGGTAATTTGCTGCCTAGCCTTGGAGCTGTAACTGGAGGGCTACCGGGATCACCAGCTGCTGTAAGATCTGAAGCTGCTGCTAAAATGAAACTTTCAGCAGTAGAACTCGTTGTAAAACCTCTACCAGGAAACGCGACAACTATTAAAGTAGGAGCGACCCCAGCCACACAACGGGTTGAAGAAATCACTCTGGTACAACGAATTATCCCGGTCAATTCATATACCGTACGGAGGAACTATGCTCTTCCCTATGCTTATTCCGTAGCATATCCTTACTCATACACCTACACCAACTCCATTCCAAGGAGCTTGTATCAAGTGCGATCTGGATGGCAATAAGAGGTCTGCTTTAAGTTATCTTAGTTCTTAAATAAGCGAGTTCGTGAGATGTTTTAAATAAAATTGTTTTACTACATAACTGTTACATGAAAAAATACTTTTATTTAAAAATATATGAAGGGCAAAGATTGAAAGATACCGAAACATTGGAGATTTTGAACCCAGTTTGACTGCGTTACCCGTTTAGGGCATTGGGGTGCGTTCATCGAAATTTTATCTTAACAGAGTTCAATATCAGAAGTCTTCGTAGGTCTCCAACTAACGAAGCAGCATTTCTCGACTGGAAAAGAAATAGCTTTAGTATAAGGTATAAAAAGACGTAGGATACCTTTCCAGGCGTTAGACTAAGGTGGGAAGATGTGCAACATACCCCGATGAATTTAATCAAGCAGGGTAGGTCTAGAGTTGACTTAGCCTGCTTCGAACTAGAGATTCCATTCTTCGTAAATTCACATGTTAGTACAAAATAGGAGAAACACAAGCTGATATTTTTCAATTAAGAGCTTTTCAAATAGCGTCTGTTTGGCTAGGAGATGTATGATTGGGATCTGTAAGCCAGGACGTATTCTAAAATTCGTAATTCTTTCCTAAACCGTACAACTCTCTAATGGAACGCCCTGATGAGCTCTTTATTTCCTAGTCATTATAACTTTCAAACATTTAAAACCAACGTACATCGGTATTTTTCTTTCATTCCTCCCTAATTGTCCTTCGCCAGCATGGTGTGCAAATATTTTAAGGGTACTAAAGACTCTTTGTGCGCGCTAATTATATAAAAAAAAATCTAGAAGTGTTTAGCTAGCCGCAAGCAAATTGGCCTTGTGCAAAGCACTGACCGATGGAATGTTACAAATGAGCGTTGGAGGATAGAGGATGAGGCCGAATTTCTAATATTTTTGACGAACGACCAACCATTTGGGACATTGTAGTGTTTTTGCCTCAGATTTTAGCTGCATTCAAATTGCACAGATTTAAGAAACACGTTGCAGTGGTTCCTGGCGCGTTTGAAGTTTTTTCTGTTTTCCCAGTAGGTTCAGTCTTGTAGGACGAAAAGGCATTTCTCTAACCCTGACAGCCTCTTCACAGCTCAAGTGGTACCATGTCTTTGTTTTTCCGTTGACGAAGATAAAGGATCTCACTCCAAAGAGAATAGTGTCTGTGATTATGTGCATCAGCAGCGGCACCCATATCGCTATCGAGGAAACGTAACAACCAATTAAAATTGCGACAGAAGGTGTTAAGTCCACTCCAATTGGCTTTCTCGTATTCAATTGTGTGGTTAGTATACGAGAAACTAGCTGATACAACACAGTGGTCCGACGAGCCTAGAAGTAATAGCACATCGACCTTGTACTTATCAGGATGAGAAGTTAAAAACAAGTGCAGGCTGTTGGCGGCAGTATGAATATCGTAGTCATGTGAGCTCATTTACAAGCCGGATCAAGTTGTTTTCTGCAGCAACGATCTCAACACACCATCCTTCGGGTATTGTCTGTCCAGAATGTCGAAGCCACTCAGAATTGTATGTATCGCAATCGCTCGTAATAACGATTTGAGTTTGTGGATATAGGGATACAACTCTTGGAATGGAGTCAGACAGTGCATCAAACTCGTTAAAGGTCGAATTACTGTCCCGTTTAGGGCTTCTGTAAATAAAGCAATAGTGGAAAATTTGCTTACTGAGATGGAGTTTCGACCACATGAAATTGAATTTTGGATTGGAACTGGGATTACATTGTGGTGGAGTTTGGTAAGCTACATCACTATGGACGTAAATGGCGGGACCGTTGTGACACTAGCCAGATAGCTTAAGATCAGTCTGATCTAAGAGGAGTGGGCGGGGATCTACCAGTGTTTCAATAAATGCCAAAATGGCTGATTTGTGGATGTGAACGTGCACAGAAAAGTGGTTACCTCTTAGCCCGCGTATTTTAGCTATATCGCCAAACATCGCCGACACTTAGCACAGCTGTGAAGTAAAAACCCAAAAGTTGGTATACCGAATCAAATTGTTGTAGGTTTTATGCATTTACAACAATATCAAAATTCATACAGGCAACCTGGTCTCCATAGGTTGTTACATACATTCAGTCACTGCCCGCGTTGTATGACAATGTAAGCTATTAAGACTGAGAAGTCTAGCGAAACCGGAGTTTGATTGCATTTGTAGCCAAAGCAGAATCTCTTGATCCTGTTTGCAAGGAAAAATGTCGAATTTTCCACGACAGTCGAATTTTCCACGACGGGCTATGGCAAGATGCCTTCTGAGATTACCGAGAAATTACTTTTTTTGTTAGAAAACAGATAATGCGATTGAGAGGGGACAACGTAACAAGCTGACAAGGTGACATTTCCCTGATTAAGAGTATGTACACGACTAATCTTCATTATTTAAAAACTGCGATTAGCGACTTATTGCGTCTCCTTTATAGGGTGCTGATAAAAAATAACATTTTCTATAACTTCGCTTGCGAAGAAAATAATTCAGGCACGCATCGAAGCGAGTAAAGCCACTGAAAGTTTACATACCACCATCAGAAAGTTCCCGGGGCGCTTCCATCCTTCCGATTTAAGTTCTGTTTTTTTGTTAAGTTGGTTAATCTGTTGTTGACATTCTCTCTAAATCTTAGCGTCATAGTTTGACATTTGCAAAAGTTACGTAGCCAAGAGTACATCTATATCTGTGTGGGTTGGCGATTTTTTACAATTTGTGAAATGGATTTCAATTTGCGTAAAAAACGGATTTAATGGTGAGCGAACGTTGGAAATGTTGGAAAAGATTCTCTAAAGAAAACCGTCGTTTACCAGTGACACGAGCGGTTCAAAAGTGGTTGTGAGTCAATCGAAGATGATGAACGCAGTGGCAAACCAACGACATCGAAAACCGACGAAAACATTGATGAAGTACTAGTAAAAGAAATGTTGGTCAATAACCGCAAATTAACCATCAGAGAGATAGCGGAGGACTTGAACATTGTCTATGGATCCGTCCAAGATATTTTGGTTAATGATTTGGGTTTCCGTCGTGTAGCAGCAAACTTGGTGCCAAAAGACCTCAATTTCATGCAAAAAAGAGACCGTGTTGACGTCGCAAAAGAGATGATTTGCGAGGCTGAATCCCATCCCAAATTCATCAAAAGGATCATTACTGGAGACGAGACGTGGGTTTATAAGTACGACATGCAATCCAATCAGGCAAGTGAATGGCGTTCACCAAATGAGCCGCGATCAAAAAAACCACGTCGTTTTCAGTCAAAAAACAAGGCAATGCTCACAATTTTCATGGATTACAAGGTATAGTTCATGATGAATTTTTGTCAGAAGGGCAGACAGTAAACAAAGAGTATTATTTGGGCGTTATGAGACGTTTGCGTGAATCAATTCGCCGAAAGAGACCAGAATTGTTGGCAGAAAACTCGTGGATTTTGCACCATGATAACGCACCGTCGCGTCGCATAGTGCCATCATTATTCGTAATTTTTTGACGAAAAATGCAACAAACAGCCTAAGAATTCACCTAATTTGTCTCCCTGTGACTTCTTTCTGTTCAGTCGAGCTAAAAGACCACTACAGGGAACGCGTTTCAGCAGCCGAGAGGAAGTAATGGCAAAATCGCAGGAAGCACTGATGGACATACCGAAAACTGAATATAAAAAATGTTTCGAGGATTGGATCAAGCACTGGCATAAGTGTGTTGTAGTCGATGGGGATTACTTTGAAGGGGATAATATAAATTTAGATGAATAAACTTGTATGCCCAATTTTCTGAATACATTCCGGGAACTTTTTGATCAACGTAGTATGTGGGAATGATGTTAACGGCGGGTAGTACAAAATTCTGTCGTCGGAAAAGACCAATACTACAATGAACTATGCTATTGCCTTTCATATGAAGATAAGTAACCTTTCTGCGATTAAGTGACAACATTGCCAGCACTCACCACATCAGCGTCTATAACCTACGGCCGTGTGTAAGCGACAGCCGGACACTCATTGAAGAAGTGCTAAGCGTAGCCGGAGGTGGTGTCACTTATGCCTGGCATACGTAATAATTAGCAACATCATTGTATTTCCTCATTATGACTCAAGGAAGCAGTCTCCAGTGCTTTATACAGAAGGACGAGAAAGTCGCTGAATTCTTAGAAACGTCGGGTAGCATTCGTTGGTCTGTCGGCAACCAGGAGAGTCGTGCCATAAGCAGTTATGATCATGTAAAGCTCAAGTGTGAATGGAAGCCCTTACCGAGGACGAAGGCAGCCCTAACGCAGGTGCGGGTCCTGAGAAACTCTCCTTTGAACCTTGCCTAGCAAGTCTGGCCGGAACCACCACAGGGAGAGTGTTCATTCATTGTAACAGGAGTTCTTCTATCATTGTATTAGACGGCAGGTCTATAAAACCAAAATCAAAGATACTTGGTGTGCAAAGTCATCGATAGAGGATTAAGCACCGAAGGCCTCTTCTTTTTAAACGGAAGATGGCTTAGAGGCTGCATCTTATGATATGAATATCAACTAGAGCGAGAATGATCAATGTGTCTAGTGCGAGCCAGGAAGCAAAGCTACGTAAAACCGCGTGCGCCCGAGACAGACCGTTCTATGTAGTCTGGAAAAAGCAGCTGAGACTAATTTTCGTGATAGCTTTTTGCACCAGACAACCGACACATAGGATATAATTGGTCTTATCGTAGACGAGTAGATCAAAAAGACTCTCCTCCATGACATGCCCTATGTGTTGTCCTTTACCCATCCAGAAAGTCGACATAAGTGGTTGTCCACGTGACATGTTTAGTCCAACGAAATTTGTTTTACAGGATAACACCCAAAGTCATTCGAGAAGCAAATTGTCATGCCTTTAAACACTTCCCGTAAAGAGAATAACCCAATTCTTGACAGGATTAACTGGGAGTGACGTTGTCGTGCATCAATCGTCGATGTCGTCTTGGGATACCTGCACCCAAGTCGGCCAACATGCATCATCATATTACCGTCTTTGTGGGCAACCGCTGTTTATTCCATCCATCATAAATTAGTCGCAGTTAGGATTTTGCAAACAAAATCGAAAGGGCTTAAAAAAAATCGCAGGACGTTCTCCCTCTGGCCGAGTGCGCCTTCAATCCTTCTCACCGCGCATCCTCGCATCGCAGAATCCGCGTTGGTAGGCAGGTTACATCTTAGACAGAGAATGCATTCGAAAAGTAGTTTTGGGCATATGGAGCGCGGCCATTCTCCTCATGCTCGTAAATATGAACGAAGTCAGACTAATTGGTCTGAAGCTCTTGGCCAGTGTGTAGTCATCTTTCGATTTTCTGTACAAATGCTACTTACTTTAAGTATTTTCCAGGGGTTCGATATTAATGCCGGTGCCAGGTTTTGCAGTGAAGATTCTCTTCAGAGATGGCAGCAGCTAGATATATGCCATCGGTGGCAGGCGATTATAAGCCGTCAAAGGAAGCAATAGCGCATCTGATGGGTCATCCTTCATCACAACCCAGAACGAATACCACTTACGGTGAGTTCTGTTACTCAGCTCACTGAGCCTGAGCAGGTTAGCCGGGTTGTGGTACTCTAGCATCAGGCAGAGAGTCTGTGCTTTGCCATCTAATCTTCTCGGTGTTTTAAGTTCAGGTGATGGGTTCCTTTTGAAGACTTTCACCAGAATGTTGATTTCGCAAAAATTTTATAAGAAGCACTCTTCTTCCTTTAAATTAGTCGTAAGTGACTTGCTTAGAAATTTTCTGGTTTCTTTGCGTAGTTGCTTCAATGGAACAGGCGATCTGCGGAAGTGGCGGACATATCGACTGAAGAAACTTGGTGAGAACATTGTTCAAGTTCTGAACAGATTGCCCTACCTTACGTTTTGTTCTGAGTAAAGCGGGTGGATTAACAGATCTCGTTTTTAAAGCGTATCCAGTTGGTTTTCCGGGGGATGCCCATCTTCATCGAGGCTGAGATCTCGCATCCGATTCTGAATTGGATCTACCCTTGGCCTGGCTTACATGTGCTTTCCAGTCGATTTTATCCGCCTCCAACCTAGCCATTGAAATCTCCTATTGCGATTAGCTAGTTGATTTTAAAAATTTCAAAATCGTGCGTTAATATCCTGCTGTTTAAAGTACACAAAGGATATCTATCTGCATTGCTTCTTATCGTTAGTCAGAAAGGGTTTTAAAGTTCTCAATTCCGCATTGTATTCATATCCAAAGTTCATCAATGAATTATCTTTTTGTATCCGAGACGTTCTACGTTGGGGCAACGAGTTGTTTTAACAGTTGTTGTTTTGTTTTGTTTTGTGTCGTAGGGGGCTCGCAATAGCCGAAAAAATTCACAGTTGACGCTGTTCATGATACAAAACTTTAACAAGCAATATTTTCGGCATAAAGGCTGATCTGAGTTATACACATACGAGTATATCTGAGGTGACCAATGCTAAGACGCAAAAACTGCTTGCTGAAGTTGGTCTTTCGCATGGACACCTGATCTGCCCACTGTCTGGCGTAGAATGAAATCAAAGAGCATTCTGTTGCCAGTCGGTCTTTGAACTGAAAGTCTACCTACGGCCGGTTCTGTCTGTTTCTCATTCTGACTCGTTCGACGTCGGACGAAGTCCCATATCGGCACTAATGCCCACTAAATTGAATAAATTCTGTGAATTTTGTGCAACAAGTTGCATGAGTATATGATGTAACTGTCTGCTTTTGCTTTTCCACCTTAGTTGCATTGTATGAAATTTCGTTCCTGACCTTTGATGGATTTTACTGTCACTCATCGTCTGTCCTTAAGTCTCTTGTTTAGCAGAATTAACAATACAAAGTAAGGTCGGCATTCGTGTACCTATACGTGGAAAAGCTGTTTGTCACTTAATCCAGCACAGAGGTAACTTGCAAAAATCTATGCACAATTTTCAGTCAAAGGTTTTAATTAAAATTGCGAAACTGGTTTAGATACTAAAGCTACGACTACAACGCATGTAACCTTTTTATGACTCGAAACTTACTCAAAGCAACAGGCAATAAAAAGAAAGACAACAATAAATGTTTCTTAAGGTTTGAAAAAAAAAGAAAAAGACATTCATCGTACAATCACTAGTCGAAAACTTAAGAGGTCTACTGTCGCCACATGTGGTTAAAGTGATAGCTCCCGTGGTGGACTAGTGAAATTTCTATCTAACACTGAATTGAATTTCCAAATTTTGAATGGTTAGCCGCAGTGGGGACTCGTTTGGGTTGATTTCCTGCTTTGTTGCTAAACCACCATTACGCCGAATTCGGCTGGAACAAGGGGAGAAATCAATGTCAGTGCGAGCACACAAAATGAAAGGGAGGCATCCGAGGTACAATGGGCAGAAAGTCCAGGAAAATGAATCAATCAAGAGGATTCTATGTACAATGCCAGTTATGCTGCGAAATATAGTAACTAGTAAGTAGTCTCGGAATTGGACAGTTACACTGTCACCGATCTGCAAATTTTAGAGGGGCAACTACATTTGGATCTGTATGTTAGAACCTTGAACAGTCCCTGTGCAGTCGAACGATTTTCTGTAGCTATGCACTGCTATAAAGCAGCCACTACGGCCAATCAGAAGCTACCGTAGATGAAGACGGTAATACATACGGTGTTGATTGCTATAGAGAACAGAAGTAGCATCTATTATGATCCAGATTTATAGCGATCGGCAGACCAAGACAAAATTTCTGGGCAAACACATTGTAACAATATGCGCCCTAAATTCGCCAATACCAACGTAATATGCGAATGTTTCCAAACGCCTCTCGATACAACCTACGAGAAATTTGTAACAAATGTGGCTTTTAAATCTTTTTAGGGGATTTCAATGCTAAATTACGAAAGCGGTAAGTATCGCCTATACAAAACCTAGTGCCAACAGACTTGGCCGCGTAGCGAAGTATCATTATAGCTAGTTTCCTCGCCTCTACATTCAAAGCAAATACATTAGTCAATTCATCAAAAAGTGCTCAATCAAATTGGTCATGTTGCGATCGACGCAAGGTTCTCTTTTAAGTTATAGATGCCCCAACATTTCTAGCGCAGGAAAATGTAATATTCGTATTTCATGGCTACAATTGGAACAAACCGCCAATACCCCAAGGGGGAAGCATTTAGTGCTGAAGTCAGAAATGTCATAAATTCCGCCTCCGCTGGTTTGATGGAGAGTGCAGAGAGGCACATAAATCAAGACAACTTGTCTATAAGCGGCGCTGTATAGAAGGGCGGCAACGGTCATCGAGCAAAAGACGAGGGAGAGAAAAATTCACAGTCAAGCAGAACGAACCATTCGACTTGGGAGATGAAGGCTGTGCCTATTGGTTCCTGACCCGTTCTCTGGCACAGATATTCGTTAGAGATACGGTTAGGCTAGTTTTGTATTAATGTTTGTAGTTTTTTTTTGCGATAATAGCCTTCACCTTCCAAGTGCGGTACCCATACAACAGCACGGATTCAATATTTGAACAGAACAGTCGTAACTTGGTGCTTATGCTGATTGCATTGCTTCGCCATATTTTGGACATCATTCCAAACTTACTAGAGACAATACTCCCAAGATATTGGAAGCTCTCTACCCTCTCTACCGGCTACTTGAGTTGATGTGTTATTATCGAAATTGATGATTTTATTTTGGCACTGTTAATCTTTAAACTCACGACATTTTCCACCCTCCACACTTTTTCAGTCATTTAGAGCAGATCCAGAATCCTGTGAGAGAGTAAACAAGCGTCATCGGGTTGACCCAGATATTGGAGTCGACATGTAAGAGTCCAACGAAGTCCTCCGTTTCAGGTAGACAAGGCTACACATCTCTATTCACTAATAAAAAAAATATCGGCAATAGAATGCAACCTTGTCGGACACCATTTCAGCTCAACTTCCTCTGACAACTTTCCCCTACTGCTTTGATAATAGCCCTTAGTTTGTCTGGTGTACTCGTACTTCTCCTGCGCAAGACAAGCCAGCTTGTTGGCACTGTCGTACACCTTCTCAAAATCAGTGAACAGCAGATGAAGTGGTGATAAGTATTCAACGCACTGTTCAACAATGATCTACAGGATGCTGATGACTGTGCTGGGTCGACATAGGAGAATCCATAGCGGAAACCTGCTTTTTCGGCACCGAGTGGATCTTCCAGATATTTCTTTATTCACTCAAGAACTACTTTGGCTATTACCTTAGCAACTGCGGAAAGAACGCACCGTTTTTAGGGAGCTTAACAATCATTCTCTTCTTTTACTCGTCGGGCAAACTTTCTGCCTCCCACGCTCTCTCAATAAGAAGACCTAAAATTTCTTCTGACGTCGTTGAAGAGCAGAAGCTCTGCGGGAATACCATCTAGTCCTACCGTCTTGTGGTTCTTCAGCGCATTGGTGGCGGTAGCGATCTCACCTCACGGAGGTGAGAATTCGGGAAAGTTGGGGTGCACATCGGTGGCGAATAAATGGTTAAAAATGTTCCTTCCATCGCTTGAGCTTACCTTCATCCGAAACGAGTACGGAATCATCTAAGTCTTTCGCCGGAAGTTGGCTAGACCGATGACAACCTGTCAGCTCTTTTCTTTTATAATTTTATAAGTGATTTAGGTACCCTTAAAATGCTTACACACAGCGAGGACGAAAGAAAATCAGGGAGGAAAGAAAGAGAGGTACCGTTGAACGTTGGTTTTAAATATTTGAAGGTTATAATGACTAGGAAATAAAAAGCTAGGCAAGGCATTCCATAAGCGAGTTGAACGTCCGAAAGTTGGCTTGATGGTATACTGATGAGCATTCATAGCGAGACGGGTGTTACGGTTGAAGGTTTAAAGGGGCGGAATGGTACTGGCAATTTCAATGCAGCACTAGTGGTGGAAATAGCGATAAAATAGAGTGAGACACGAAACTTTACGTCGGTGTTCGAGGGTGTCAATTGATTGACTGATATTAGTATCACCTATGAGTCTTATCGCAGGGTTTTGAATCCTATCTAAAAGGTGCAGAGACGTTTAGGGGGCAAATGACCAATTTTGGGTGGACGAAAGCCTTATACATATATTAAGGCCTGCTCAGAGGGGGTGAAGCATTTCTTATATCGCTTGAGGAAACGTAGATATTTCGCAGCATTTTTGACGACAACGAATATGTGCTCATTCCAACGTAAGTTGAGACACATAACGAGAATGGAAAGTTTTTCGGTTTCGAGGATGTAAGTGCCATCCACATGGATAATGGCTGGATGTTTAAATTTCGCTATAACGACCGCCGACACCATTGTGTTTTGGAAGCATTAAATTCTAGTCTGTTAGTGGTTCCCCAATTAGTTATGCTGTCAATATCAGAATTTAATCAGCTTAACATACGCTGGTGTTCTTGTTCTATAGCCGAAGAGCAGGGACATGAGTCCGGGAACGAAAATGAAATGCAGAGAGTACTGCCTTCAGCAAAGGAATATATTGGATTAGAAATAGCAGACAAGAGATCGTTGATGAAAATTAAAAAGAGTGACGGGGACAGAACGTAGCCCTGGGGCACACCAGCATTTATTTTGTGAACATAGACTTGAAACCGTTCCAGGCAACTTGAGTTGAACGTTCCGAAGGATAATTTCTAGTCCATTGAAGAAGAGAGCATTCGATCCCAAATGCACGTATTTTCGACAAAAGAAATATCAAGTGCAACTATCTTGCTTTCGCCAGATTGATGTACGCTTTGGTTCCGCTTTTCGGTGAGTCATGCCATCAGATCAAAAGTGGACCTGTTGCTACGAAAACCATACTGCCCGTCATTAAGAAGTTTTCGTGCTTCGGTATATTTCATGAGCTGGCGGTTTATCAGCGTTTCCATGACCTTGGAAAGAAGGGACATAAGTGCAATGAGTCTGTAGGAAGAGGGACGGGCTGGTCAAATGCTGTTTTCCATCTGCTCGGAAAGAGTCCTAAAGCGTACGCAATGGTTTCTCCAGGGTGGAAGGACACCTCTTCAGAAGAAGGGGAGATTTGGTGATTCGGCTATCACACCTGCTTGTTGATTGCTCTGCTCCTCTGGCCAAGGCTATATCAACGCCTCGTTTGTCTTGTCGCACGCTACGCTGCACTTCTCTCATTTTCCTTCGATACTGGGACTCTATCTAATTCTTCCCAACTGCTGGAGTATCTATAATACAAGCTACAAGCAGCTTACGTTCTTCAATCCGCCTCCAGGTATCCGTGGTAAGCCACATACTATATTTGGACTGCCATCTGCCAATAATACTTTCCGCTGCAGATGTGAAAACATTTTTCAAGAGTTCTAACGTTCTTGGATGGTTGTCGGTAGTGCGCTGCTGATTGTTTCCGCTCCTAGCTAAAAGTGGTCCCTTAACTGACGATCTTTTGCCTGTCAATGTTATACGTAGCATTCTGGTGATGTTGCGGAGTTTGTGAACAGATGCGATACGTTACTGGGCAGTAGCTAGCATGAGGTGATGATGTCATCTAAAAGACAACTTTCTGAAACGTCGACTGATCGCCAAATGGTCGATGTGGTTATACGATAATTGTTTGTCAGTTGACACCCAGTGACTTTGTGGCAGGATTTATACTGAAACATGGTGCCTTCTATGATTAGGCTATTAATGTTGCAGGAATCAATAGGTTATCATTTCGGTCACCAAGACCGTGCTTCCCTGTCTGAGCCCTTCATTGTCCTTGCTACCTTTGCATTCAGGTCAAGCATCACGATGACCATACCCAAGATGTAGTCGGAGGAAACTATGCCTGACAAATGGAACCTAACATCGTTTGACCGTACCACGATAAAGAAGGCCCTCTTAACTGCGCTAAAAATAGGGGCATCTACTTACCATTGCGAACAAGATATTGTCTGCTGCATTATGAGAATTCTTGAATAGATTGGACAAGCAGATGCGGTATCATGTGACTTTTCTAACAGCATACCGAAGAAAATTGTGCGAAACTCAAAAGCGATACCAGGGGCGCTATTCTTCAGAAGTCTGTGGAAGGGGCACGGGGCTAAGATCCGTACAAATGTTGGGTATTTGTTGGAAACTATAATAAGTCCGCTTCTTGATATACTCGTATACCATATAAGAAATTTTACTCAAAATAGGTGTCAGCAGTTTAGAAGTCAGCTGCATGCGTGTGTTGTGGAGCTCAGAGTCGACGGAGACTCCGACATCACACGTATTCACAGACGGGGTCACAGGAATAGACGCGATCAGTGGAAAGCGGGTTTTGGATTTGCAATATAGGGAAAGTTTGCCATTTACTCGCATGTCAGTTCATCTATGGCTACACTTTTTAAGTAGGCCATCTCTTCATCCCATCTCTGCATCCGCCACAAGTTTCTGAAACTACAGAATGTATCTTCTATTCTTTAATGAGTATTAGAATGAATAACACTTAATTCTGATCCTTCGCCATGAATTTCAAATTATTAGGAGGAATGCCAAGTGGCAGCATAGTTCCGTACGAAGTATATCTCCACTGCATGACGATGAAAACATCAGCCAAATGCAACTATTGTCCTGCGGAGGATGATATCACCACTGTGCAAAACCGAGACGAATGCGATTTAAACTAACTAATCCTACACTAATCTAAATCCTTAAATCGACAAAACAGCGATGACGGCTTGCTACAAACTGAAATAACCCGGGTGTTGCTCGCTGAGGATAACCACCCCACCCTTATCGCACTTAACTATTTTCACTATCTTATTCTTACCTACTGGCGGAGATGTTTGGTGTTCCATAAATGAGCATTCAGTCAATCTTCTCAAAGCTGAGATTGTTTCCTTTCCAAGAGAGGAAGCTGACTGGCTTCATATATCTCGTGCTATAAGGATTCACCCATAATTCCTTCAACGAATCAAAGTATCTGGGTGCTGTTCTGGATAGCAAACTTCTTTAATGTAATCATCTACTGCGTCGAAAATATCTAAGACCCAGTTGGCTTTTATCTTTTCACCAAGGAAGGTCATCTAGATCTGGAGCTGTCTAGGGGAATGAATTTTTACGCAAATATGTATGTTACAGCTGCTTTCCCTAGACTCCAATGTACGGTTTGAAGAGATTTTCGAATCACGCCTGGCTCAATGATTATACATATTTCCAAAATCTTCCTTCATCCATTGATGTTTCGTTGATCTAGTGCGCCCACCCTCATTTGAACATGCCAATGGACTGCGGCAATCCGTTTCGTGTGAGACTACTTACAAAGTCGACTA
This sequence comes from Volucella zonaria, assembly GCA_963966105.1. Classification (NCBI taxonomy): domain Eukaryota; kingdom Metazoa; phylum Arthropoda; class Insecta; order Diptera; family Syrphidae; genus Volucella; species Volucella zonaria. The sequence goes on along the minus strand of OZ014534.1, from coordinate 78,049,808 downwards.
TCCCTATACTGAAGACGGCTTTCGGCCGTCTGATTGTAGAAAAGAATGTATTGGGATCTTCGCTGAAACCGAATTTTCATTGATAGTTTCAGAACAAATCTAAGAAATTGCACTGGCGTCTTTATGGCGGACATCAACCTTAGAGCTCACTACTAATTAGTCTGGCTTCTCATCAAAAATATTCAAAATCATGATGCCAATGAACTTTACAGTAATGAACAAGTAAAGGGGACGAAGTATCTATGTAGGTCTTGGAAGCCAATTGGGAATCTTATTAAGTCACAGGAATCTGAGAAAGTCAACTAATTTACTGGGCAAAGCTCGGAGAATGACTTTTTAAGACTTCCACAGGCAATTGGTTTTTTTATGAGCACAACCATAGATGGCTGCTAGACTATTTTAGAAACTCGGCGGTCGTTCTGTTGTCCCTCAACAGAAAAAACTCTAGACTTCAGCGCCGTCTACTAGATGCCTCTAAATGATTTTCAGAAATAAATGCTTACCCTTCTATTTGGAGTAAATTAGAAAGGACTCAACATCCAGTTATATGGGCATGCAAAGCAATAAGCCAGTGGATGCTTTTATGATAAACATATCCCAGAACCAGGATCAATTTTAGATAAAATGCTAACGCATCACAATTAAAATAAATGAATAAAAGATTCGATCTTTGTTGGTGCTACATTGGAGAATTTATTTTTGTCTTGTCGAGGCTTAATGATGATAACCATGAACAACTGGAGAAACAATGGTCTTGATGAGTGGAGCAGCATGAACAGAATGCACCACTGGCGAAACATGGAGAGCTGGAGCAGCATGAACGACTGGAGCGACATGAGCAACTGAGGCAACAACTGGAGCAGCATGGAGCACAGGTGCGGCATGAACAACTGGAGCAGCGACATAGGACTTCACAACTGGAGCTAGAACTGGAGAAACAACAGCAGAGTTGTGGACACGGGTAATCTGTTGAGATGAAACAGCTGATGGAACAGAGTGTACTACAGATCCAACATGGGCTGGTTCAACAACACTGTGTGTGGCAAGAAGTCCTGGCTTGGCAACAGCAACAGCGACCATGGCGAAGAAAGCGATCTGCGAATAAAAATAAAAATAAAAAATATCACAGTACACTGTGGATAAAAAGAATCTCATCAATCAAACTTACGAATTTGAACATTTTGATTGAGTTTTTGGGGTTTGGAAATATTCGTGACTGAATATAAATGTAGATAAGCTTCAACTGATGCTTTTCTCAAGCACCGAAATCTTTTTATATACCTCCGGCTTGACTATGATTTTGTGATTAATCCGCGGACACACCCACCACACGCAAAATTATGTAGAAACTCTCTAACCAAATATTTGAAGTACAAATCAAAACATTACAACGAAGCTCATTCCTTGTCAAATACTTGAACGGTGGTGAGGGTTTACGCAACCTTAACGATCCCAACTCTAATGATAATGACAAAGCCAAATCCGTCCTTCGGTTTGAACAGATTTTTTTCTTGTTTAGTAAAACACAGCGTCGCCTTTCAAGGTGAACTAAAACTGAGTACTGCGGATACAACGGTGCGGGGTACTTAATGACCGCTGATATGGTCAAGTCAGTATGCACGGCGAAAGATCTTATCACGGACAATGTTGATCGTAAAGCAAAACAGCGAAGGAAAGCCAAATGAATTTTGAAAGAGCAAATGAAGTATAAAAGCAACCGCCGTAGACGGAACTAGCATCAGTCAGCTGTTAATTCACTAACAAGCAACTTACAACCATCAAACAATTCAAAATGTTCAAATTCGTAAGTTAAAGCAACGATTGAATTGTTTTAGAAATTTATTGTGTATTTTTGTGATTACAGGTCGCAATCCTTGCCTTCGTCGCTGTGGCTGCTGCCAAGCCAGGACATCTGAGCACTCACTCAGTTGTGGAACCAGCTATTGTTGGAGCTACCATCCACTCGGCACCAAGCGCTATTTCTCATCAAAGCCAGACCCAATACCACAGCAAGTCCATTGTAACTCCAGTTGTTGCTCCAGTCGTTAAGTCATATGTTGCTGCTCCAGTTGTTCATGCTGCTCCATTAGTCCATGCCGCCCCAGTTGTCCACGCCGCTCCAGTTGTTCACTCCGCTCAAGTCTATGGCTCAGTCGCTCATGCTGCTCCAGTTGTTCACTCTGCTCAAGTCTATGGCTCAGTCGCTCATGCTGCTCCAGTTGTACACTCCGCTCAAGTCTATGGCTCCATCGCTCATGCCGCTCCAGTTGTGCACCAGGCTGCCCCACTTGTTCACTCCGCTTCCGTCCTACATGCCGCTCCATTGGTTCATTCAGTGCATGCTGCCCCAATCTCTCTCCATCATCATTAAGTCGACTTGGAATGATTTTGAAATAAAAATTAGTAAAATGTTTAGAAGCTTGAAAATATTTGTATTTCTTCTCATCAATGAGGGGCTATGGCCCAAGGTGGTTGGTAACCTTGTAGTACCACTCTTGAAAATTGGTTTCACTTCGAGCGGGTCAAGTTGTTTTCTGTCAAATTAGCCCCGGAAGGAATTGTCAGGTATTGCGTGCTACTCGTATGTTGTGAGCAATTGTAATTCAAGAACTTTTGAGGTAAAGCGTACAAGCATTGAAGTAGCATAATGAGTTTTGTAGACTGCTCTGGTGATCATGTGAGCCATGGTATTGCAGGCCTCAGAATATGACAGTTATTAATAAATTGTTGTGATAAATGGAGCGGTCGTGGGACAATGCTCTTGATGGTGATGGTTTTGGTTCTTCCTTTGGGTCTGGGGTTCTACCAATAAGCCTCTTTAGCCAGCCCTAATTATTGCTAACTGCTCCAATAATGCGCTCCTCGCTGGCTGAAATTTTTTTCCACTTGAGCGGGATATCATAATGGATACGAACACTTTCCCAGCTTGAGCGGTGGTGTCTATCCGTTCTACGTAGCCCATTTTGATTTTTTTTTGGGTAAGTTCATGTTCCTATGCAGCTCGTACAGTTCTTGGTTAAATCTTCTCGTTCACTCTCAGTCGGTACAGATAGGGCCGCAGACCACTCGAAAGATTTTTTTCCCTAAACGACCAAGCGTTCAGCATGCCTTTGTGCCAAAGAGGATGACTAGGATGAGAAAGAGCTCTGCTACTCAATTGCTTTGTGCCAGTGATTTTCAAGTGTTACTCTTCGAATCATCTCATGGTGGTTTCGTTTGCTTATATTAAACTGTGGAGGTTGGTAGACAAAGTCTTTTACAACTTCGAAGTTAGACCTGTCCGAGTCATAGATTCTGTATGTCTTCCCTCGATGACAGCATGTACTTTGTTTTTACCTTTTTTACCCCCAAGTGCCTCACGAACAGCTCACTATGTTCTGCTGATAATGTCCATGTCATTTGCAAAGGCAAAAGTGTTTAGTCTTTTCGAAGACCATTTTTGGTTGTCGTCATGTTGTTGACGACTGTTGACCCCGAGTAAGTTTCTCTAAGGTGAACCTGCAGAGCTATACAAATTTACCAGGAATAACTGCAAACCGCACTTGGATTCGTATTTTTTTCAATACATGCAGTCATAGTCGACCTTAAAGTCGAACAATAGGTGGTCGGTATCAATTTCAGAATCGAGAGTCTTTTCCAAGATCTGCTGTAATGTACAATGTACAAATCTGTGCGATAGTGGCCTTTAAAGGTCGAAATCACACTGATAAGGGCCAAACAGTTGGTCGACAAAAGGTTTTGGGACATAGTCCCAAAGAGACTTAACGTTCCACGTGCAGTACCGAAAACTATTTTAATTTTTTGAGTAGTGGCGGTCATAACAGTAGGTCCATTCGTATTCGGGGTTTTCGGTTATTTTGTGTGTAACTAAAGGGTGTAGAATTTGTTTTTTGAATAAAACGAACAATTGCTGAGATACCACTGAAACGTTTATTGCCATATAAAATATAGACATGGAGATTATGTATGGAACACAAAAGCTTTTTTAATTTTCAAGCGCTCTTTCTCGGCGAATGGCGGCTTCAATGTCCGCTTTCAGAGTTGGAAATGTTTACGGATAGTTGGTGTAAACCTTGCTTTTAACACAACTCCAAAGAAGTGTTAAATCGCCAGATTTTGGCGGCCAATAGATGTCTCCTAAATGCGAAACTACGCGGCCAGGAAACTTCGTGCGGAATGACACTATTGCTTCACGACTTATATGGCATGTAGCGCCATCCCGTTGAAAGTAGAGATCATCCGTATCCATATGCTCGAATTCCGGCCACAAAAAATTGTTTATTGTATCATATTTCAGTAGCGCGCTCCATTAACCGTAATGGCTTCTACGGTAGCATTTTCGAAAAAGGATGGCCGCATGACATCTCCGGCCCGTAAACCGCACTAAGCATCTCCTGAATCGCTCGTGAATTTTCGGTGCCCCGAATGCGGTAATTTTGCTTATTAACGTAGCTTTCAATTGGGAATTGGCCCCATCCGAAGACACGTTTTTCTTGCATGTTTTTCAGGACCCAATCCGAGAACGTACGGTCCTGCTAGTGGTCGGTTGACTTCAGTTCTTGCGTTAATTGGACCTTGTATGCATGGAGAGCAAAATCTTTTGTCAAAATTCGATGCAGTGTGGCTGTGGTGAAGTCAAACCCTTTACAAGCGTGACAAATGGAGCTGTTTGGGTTGTTTTCGACACTTTCCTTTATTGCGGCGGTAATTTCCATCGAACGTCATTTCGGTGTCTTCACATCTTGCACGCAGCCCGTCTCTTCGAATTTTTTGATAATGTTGCGTACACACGTGTCGGAATGATTACGTGCAAAATTGGCACGAGATTTTCACATCCCTGCCGCGATTGAACGTGAATTTTTCGCAATAAAATTCAACGAATTGGATTTTTTCTTTCACTGTGCAGCATTCCATGGAACATTTCCCAAATTTATAGATGACACCTGTCACCCTATGTCAACCCTGCGTGCATCAGCTTTCAAATAATCGATCTTTCGAATTACAAATACTGTATATTGATTTTTCTCTGTCGCTTAACTGACCCAATGAGAAACCTTCAACCTGGAGCACCAGTCTCTTTGTAAAATTTCTTCCACTTATTGCGTTACCTATAGGTCATAAGCACGGCCATTTGTCCAATATGAATTCCTCGGCTGCCATTTCTACTTTAGGATCCCCGGCAGCTGGATTCTGAAAAACATTTTTAGATCAGATCTGGTCTCTCAAAGCAGCCCTTAAAAAAGATTATCAGGATCACCACCAAATACAAACAAGACTGTTGATTGCTCTTTCCTCACACAAAGTTACGGCCTGGATCCCAATAGCCCTTTGAATCTGCATATGTAAGGGCTTACACAAAGGCCACCACGAAGAGGGAAACCAAGCACATGACGCGAACTTAAAACCTCCGCTGGTCTAATCCATGTTTAAGGACTAACTTCTCTAACTGAATGAAGTTGCGCACTTGTCCCTTGCTAATGTCCCTTCTGCTCTTCTACTGACTTGAAATTGCATCTAATCTAGGGTGATCATACCCATTCCATGTACATGGTTTGATGAATTGAATATTCTTTTGACTGCAGTCGAATAGTTTTTCATCGAGTGTCTCCTTTATAGGCCGCTAATGGAGTCAATTTCTCAGCGCCATGGAGCAAGGTTGGTAAAAAGTTCCCATTAAGACTGTTTTTTTTTTTTGAAATTTTTGAGTAAACGCAATGTTTCTGATGTTTTTATTTTAATAAAGAGTGTAGATATGGAGGATATGTAACTGATAAATGACCTCCTCGTGACTGATGGCACACGTTGGTCCTTTTGACGAAATTTTCGATGGCATTTTAGCATTTATCATAGTGTCTTTCAGTTCAGGAATTGTTTTCCGGTTATTGGCATACACCTTTCCTTTCAAAAAAACCCCAAAGAAAAAAATTCACTTGCGTCATAGTCTTGCTGAGCAATTCACATCGCCGCGGCGCGATGTACGAGTAACTCTCCATTCAAATTTCGTCGTCAGCAATTCCATTGTTTCGATTGTTGTGTGGCAGGATCCATTTCAGCAATTTGCGGTCGGAAGAAGTTGTTTATAATCTCACTGTAATGAACACCGCTAACGGTGACAGCAATGCCAACAGCATTCTCAAAGAAGAGAACGGTCCAATTACTCCGCCAGCCGAAAACTACAGATTACTTACTTTTGGAAGTTGGAAATGCGCCTCATCGAATAAGATGATATTCTTCGATTCGAGCGATTCACAAACAATGAACAAAGGGATCATTTGACTGCCAATCAAATACATAGATAGCAATTTACTATTGACTCAAGAGACTTCTCCTACATTTCAAATGTCCGAATCTTCCGAACGGCAAACATCAACTTGTATTACTACCTGCATAGTACTTAGTACCCGAAGGACTTTTGCATTGTCCCATTAATCAGCATTCTTTTACTGAACTTTCTCAAACTTTCGTAGAAAGATGAGTAAGTGCTTCAGTTCTAAAGTCCAGACAGAGCACTTGCGAGTATCGACAACGTGCGATCGTATGCCGGGCACTCGCAGAGATAGAGCTCTATCGTCATCACTCTTACAGCAACCGTCATAAGATGTTTTGCCACTTATGCACAGCACACTTAAGTGCGTAGAAAAATCGTAGTGCTACAGTCGTTTCCAGTGAATCACCGGAGGAAACTCGGAAAGAATTGGATTGATTTGCCGGCATCTTGGAGACTCATACCATTTGCTGTTTTACTCACATGAAACCAAAGTGTCAATGAAAGCCCTAAAAGTGGACGCTGGCAGTTCTAACGCAGACACAGGATGTGAGAAGCTATTATCTAGCAACTTTATCGGCGATTTCATTTGCTATTATTCAATTCAAACATGAATTAGTGAATTATACTTTCCAAATACGTTTAGAGACAATTTGTGTTCTTGAACTACGTTGGGAGTCGTAACGGATGACAGTACATCTAGAGCAGAACAAGGCGTGCTAGGCAAAATCCCCATGTAGCTGAGACAGATCGTTTTCCGATTTCTGGTAACAGCAGTAGTTGCGCTTATTCCACCAGACGGCCAAATATATCGTCGGGATATGTTTGGTCCAAAAAGGTTGTTTTCCAGAATGACTCACCAACAACTTAGCTTCGCTGGAGAAACAAATAGTGATGTCTTCAAGCTCTAGATGAATTAGACTGGTTGGCTTCCTCCGTCCTATGAAGAGAGTGTTGAGAGTATTGACTAAAGCCTATTTCTAATGCACTAATCTTCAATTACAATATGTGTAAGGGTGCCTGCGCTTTAAATCAGACAGTCGTTAGGCATGATCTAAAAGATAGTACAGCTATTGTACATCGTCTGCGTGTTAATGAGTGTGTATGTGTATTAAGAGTGTTAGGGAGTCTTGCTGGCAACCCCTGTGCACCCTCGCCATTATATGGTGTTCGCAGTTAACATTCTCAAACATTGCTCCGTTAAGTCTCACATGCGGAAGATCCTGCAAGAGTGCGCTTCAGAGTCTGCTAGGTAGAATTGAAGGCGTACTCTACAAGAAGGAATACGCCTTGGGTATGTGCAACTCGGCCAGATAACACAGCGTAGACGAATCACTAGTTTCATGGATAAAAGCAATGCTGGTGAGTAGGACATTGATTGCGGATGCTAGCTGCGGCCAATATGTGGTAGCGGGTGTAAATACAATATGTAGTGGCCTTCCGCAAGGCGCGGTTCCGTCTCCACTGCAATGGTGCATGTTGGGCGATTCACTGCTCAACGCGCTTAATAGTTCTAACGTCTATGCACAAGCATACGCGGATGATGTAGCTGCATTGTCTGTTGGATCGTGTCTAGTGACTAGCTTCTGTAAAGCACAAGCAGCCCTAGATGTGATTGACGACTGTTGCACTAGTAATGGGCTTTTCCCTCACAACTGAGGTTGTCGTCTTTACGAGAAGTAGGCAGCTGTCTGGTTTTGACTCATCTAGTGCTTAAAGGCATCACCATCCAATTCTCTAAAGAAGCTAAATACTCGTATTTAGGTGTCATCCTGGATAACAAACTTCTCTGGACTCTGGACATGTTATGTCGAAAGCACCTAAGGCGCTGTCGGCCTTCTGGCAGTGCAGAGGAGCTATCGGCAAGACATGGGGCCCTGTCAGCGAGAAGGGTCCTTTGGATCTACACTGCTATCATAAGCACAATTATACCCTATACTTCGGTTGTCTGGTTGAACAAGCTCTCAGGAAAATATGTGATTACTGCTTTTAAAAGACTCCAAAGAACGGTTTATCTAGGCTACATGGGGCTTTCCCCAGTACGCCTCCCTCAAAGCCATCTGTCATCTAAAAAGAAGTGGTCTTTGGTACAATAACTTGCTTCTTGTGCGTCGGTTGTCTTATGACTCTGGTCTTATTTACATGCCGTCCTGTCGTGAAAAAAATCCCTCTCCTCTCCACCATCAAAGCACCTGGTTTGTCATTTATCGTCTCACACTCTGGCAAGTCTTACAATGTCTAACATACCTAGTTCCATAGACCCTAACTCCTAAATAAGGGCGTACGTCATTCTTCTGTGATTCGAGTGTAAAACATAAATAAGTGACCTCTTCCGTCGTTCCTACCAGACGGTTATCAACAGGCAACCTTGATACCCGTTCTGTCGGCGCACTCGCCCTGCCAATGCGAGAGTCCGATTCCCATTTCCCGAACGTGGGACAGTCCCTAGGTATTACACCTACTTTTGCGCAACCTATAAAGTGCTACCACGGTCCGTTGCGACTCGGGGCTCCACTAAACCAGATAAGTACCTTCCGCTCGAAGAGTTCCACGGCTGACCTGAATAGATGAGAAAATGGTATTTTCCTTGCTTCCCTTAATTCGTCCACTAGATCCAAGTAGGAATTAAGAGAAGATCCGCAGCGTTCACCTGAAAATTTTAAGACCAACTTCTCGATACGCTCCTGACATCGTTCATAAATCGGCTCTTCCCGCTGTCTAGGTTCCATATGTGTCGTCCATTCCGTTCGTCTTGTCGGAGGTGTCGTCGGTAATCGGCCTACTCTACTTAATCCTACACACTAGGGCGTATCTCCTCAGCTACCTCTTCATCTTCCCTTTCGGTTAAGTCGGATAGAAGAATCAGCAGTTCCCCTTTCAGCTCATTTCTCTTCGACTTCTGTTTCTTGGAGTCCGGTGGTGACCTATCTAACCTACCTTCGCTACTACCTCGTTCCATTCCGAACTATTGTCATTCACAATCACGTGTTTTGCCCTAACAAATTTAAACAAAATTCCCTGTTCTACTCTCCAATCTGGATAGTCCAGCGATCATTTGGCGATCCACGGATCCGTGATGTGCTTTTCCAGTTCAGCTACAGCTGCAACATTCCTAGAATGCATGTCCGGGACCACGTGATATTTGCCTTTACGATGCAAGGATTTGAATTCCCTCTTCTAATGAGTTTTTCATTTAAATGCCCTCGCTACCGTTAATGCTTCGATGCCATTGAGCAGGAGTTCTTCCGTGATATCGAAATAGCAAGCCTCAACCGACTTTAAGAGACTTAAAAAGTTTCCTGAAAACTGATGTTAGCTCTGCGTAACTATGAGGTCTATTGTATATGCGTATGTGCATGTCACTCAAGCTTCTCATACATGCTTACATCTTTTATCAGTACAAGTCTTTGCTAATCCAAATTTGTGACACTTCAACGGTTACGATTGGTGTTGGATAGTAAGAAACGTGCCATAGAAGCCATCGATCATATCCTCATTTATGTGTGATAAATATAACGTCGCTTTGAATAATAGTGATATATCTTAACCTTTCTTAGACATCCACTACTTACTACGTCAACAAACGAACATAAGACCTTACTCGTACCTCTTTTCTAGAGGTGTACCAGTATGCCTTTAGTTTACTTTAGTTGCTAAGTTTAAAAGTTTTTCAATTCGTACCGCAAAAATTCGTTGATAAGTTTTGGACATCTGGAGGCTTCCTTCGTATTTAGTAAACAGAATCTTGAGGGTCTAATCAATCGTTGTTTGATAGCCAAAGTTCGTCAATATGCTATCGTGCCGTATGCGTACTACACGTCTTCAAGCTACTTCTTTTCCGACACTGAACCGTGTTTTGGAATAATGGTCTCGTAACGTGTGTTCTTCCAACTTCCCTTTTTCAAGAGAAACTGATCTGATACGAATCAGTACGCCCTCAGGAATCCTATCTTGCCTGCCGCCTCTCCTACGGAACCATTTGCTATCATATGCAGTTGAGACACCTAAGTGATCTGAAAATCTTTACACTTAATTCGGTTTCAACTTATCTTTTTTGGGAAATAACTGAACCCAATTTACCGCGGGCACTATCCTGGTCTTAACAAATATGGGTCCAGTGCGAATCGGGATTTCTTGAATTAGTTACAAACCCGTTTCGAATTCCTATTTTTGAGCTTCAAACCATCGGTGTACACGCATTTGTCATTGCGATTTACGCATTGCACACGCCCTTCAATATAAATTAAAATCACGCAATACAAGCTGATCTCTAAAAACACACTGCCCATGCGTCGATTCAAGCCAAGGCACGACACTTTGGCTGTTCGACACGCTTAAAGCGATTGAAATCATAGTATTCGTAGTGGTACACCTTTGAGTAGCTCGTCGACATTGACGAACAATGGATTAATCCGTTGACCTTCAATACTGCGGAGTGTGAAACCATGTACTTCAGAGTAATGCGAAATCTTAATCAATTGCTGGATACCTGTTTTGGTTGAGTCGATGGTAACTTGTGAGAGATAATCGAAGATTTCTATAAAAATACCGCCAGCCACTGGAATCAATATCAAACGAAATTTGTCGTTCCTTCAAACCACAATCCATTAACCAAATCAAAATGTTCAAATCTGTAAGTTGGATACGAAATTTCAATTTTGGATAGACATCCAGTAAACATGGGAATTTATTTTTCATTTTTGCAGGTTGCTGTCCTTGTTGTTGTCGCTTTTGCTGCAGTCAATGCTGGAATTATTGCCACCCACACGGTAGTGGAACCTGCTGTGGCCAAAGTCGGTGCTGTAGTACACAATGTTCCATCTGCAGTTTCACATCAAAGCTTCACCAGGATTCACAGCAAAGCTGAGGTGACTGATATCGTAGCACCAGTGGTTAGGACTGTAGAAGTTGCTCCAGTTGTCAAAACAGTACAAGTTGCTCCAGTTGTTAATACTTATGCTGCCGCTCCAGTCGTTCATGCTGCTCCAGTCGTTCACGCTGGTCCAGTCCTTCATGCTGCTCCAGTCGTTCATGCTGCTCCAGCCGTTCATACTGCTTCAGTAGTTCATGCTGCGCCAGTCGTTCATTCTGCTCCAGTCGTTCATGCTGCTCCAGTCCTTCATGCTGCTCCTGTCGTTCATGCTGCTTCAGTAGTTCATGCTGCACCAGCACTTCACGCTGCCTCAGTCGTTCATGCTTCTCCAATTTTACATGCTGCTCCCTTGATTAAGTCTGTCGTGTCACCGATTACTTACGCAGTTCATCACTAAATTTTTCATGTGATAATCAGAATTTGAAAACAGATGCGCTTAAAAGAAATAAAGTTAAAGTAAACACGTTAAACACTTAAGATCCTTCCCTCCATTTCAGTAGCAAAATGTGGTAAAGCTTTTACTCGTATATGGTTAGAGCAATATAAATATTGCTGAATTCCGGAAATGGGCTCCTGACTAGCAACTATATCATTTTTTTTCATCTCAATAGACGGCAGTTTGCAGAGTCTAACAGTCAGAGATTAAGGTTGTCAATTTCGTATATATGTAAGATTTTTTCCACACAAATAAACATTTTGTAGTATTTAGATACAGAGACATTGAGCAGCGCAGAAGGTGATGCAACAAAGTGCAGTTGACTTGATATTTGGAACAAAATCTTCGTCGGCGATTTCCACTTATTTGGGCGTGCTATAAACTCAATTGGCCTTTATGGAAGAGTGAGAAGTCTATTGAAAAGTATTACTTATGTATATGTTGGGCCGCAAACAACTACCTCACCTCGATCCCTAGCTAGCTGCCTCCAGTTACGCATACCAAGTTGGTTAATCTTTTTTCATCGCTTCCAATCTCATTTCTACTAAGGAATGCCTCTTCTTAGATCGGCTAACAGACTCTAGTCTATGCCAAGTCAGTGGCGTTTCCAACTATATGGAAAGGCAATTAGAACTTATCATCACAACTGATCCCATCAACTCCACAGTATCGTGTTGCCTCCTATCTATTTCAACTATTGATAACTTTCATCCTTCACTTCTTCTCTCATTTTTCCACAACTCTCCCCTTCAGTCGCCTCCGCTCGCAGTTATATTTTCTTACAATTTTCACAAAGCTAATTTCCGTAAAATCAAGGGCTTGTTTTGAGTTTACCAATCTATCTCTGGTTGATGCTCTCTCCATTTATTCAAATCCATATTCAAATCCATCTCCCTTTATATGCCCTACTCCCGTCATAAAACTTCTTCTACATCCCCTCCTTGGTATAATCGTAGACTTCGCTCTCTACGAAACAAAAGAAACAAGTTATGGGCGGTATTCCTTCGCACCCACTCTTCTTCCGACTATTCTATAACTCTCTCTATCAACGCTACCTGAATAGTGCGCAAACCAATCTCATAAATGACCTCAAGTCCTTTTTTCAATTTGTCAATTGCAAAAGTAAGACTGATGGTTATCCTGTCTCCCTCGCTTTTGAAACCAAATCTTCAAGTGATCCTCCTACCATCGCCAACTTTTTTGCCACATTTTTCAAACAATCATTTGCCAACAACTCCTTCGTACCAGATCCTTCTTACTTCAATGATCTACCAAATTTCTCCATTGGTCCCTTTCTCACTCAAAATTTCGATTCTGCAGTTATTGAAGAAAAGTTACTAAATCTTAAAGATGAATTTGTTGACTCCGCGCCGTGTTTCTTAAAAAATGCTCTTCCAATCTGTCTCTACCCTTTTCCTATCTTTTTCGTCTATCCCTTACACAGGGAAAATTTCTCCAGATTTGGAAGACCTCTTTTATAATCTCGATATACAAAAAGGGATCTAAGCATGAAGTTACCAATTATCGTCCCATTGCTAGACTCTCTCATATACCCAAACTCTTTGAAAGCATTTTATACGAAGCGTTAAGCTTTAAATTCAAGCCTTTTATTTCTCCCCGACAACATGGTTCTCTAAAAGTTAGATCAACTACCACAAGCCTAGTTGAATTCGTGTCTTTTGCTTTCTCAGTCTTGAAAAAGGGCAAGAAAATCGATGTTATCGCAACTGATTTCACTAAAGCGTTTGATAAGATATCTCATCAATTGATCCTCTTCAAATTGTCTGCTCTCGGCTCTGAGCCTCTCTTAAATTAAAATGGATTTCTTCTTACCTGGTAAACCGATATTATAGCGGTCGGTTTAGATCCGCCCTTTCGGTTCCATTCCTGGCCTCATCTGGAGTTCCACAAGGCAGTCATCTTGACCCTCTTCTCCTCATTCTTACTATTAACGATGTTGAGAAAGTCATTAAATACTCCTCCCTCTCCCTTTACGCTGACGACACAAAATTTTTTAAAACTATTTCCTCTCCCCATGACTATGCCCTTATTCAAGAAGACCTTGATCGGTTTTCAATCTGATGCCTCAAAAACTGCCTAGAACTCAATATAGCAACCCGTCTCCTCGCCGAATTTATTTTCTCCATGGTCAACCAATTCCCCTGGTTCAGTCTCTTCAAGACCTTGGCATATTATTCGGCTTAATTTTCGTTCGCATATCGATAAGATGATCCTCAAAGCTAACTCATCACTTGACTTTATTAAACGATGGTCCAAGGAATTTTCCAACCCGTATGTAACCAGATCTCTCTATGTTACCTTTGTTCGCCGCCTGCTTGAGTATGCCAGTCAAGCTTGGTCCCCCTTTCACCGGGTTCATGTTTCCCGAATCGAGGGTATTCAACTTCGATTCCTCCGATTTGCTCTCCGTGGTCTGCCGTGGAACGACCCTTTAAACTTACCTCCCTATCAGGACCGCCTCAAACTTCAAAATATGAATTCGTCAGAAGAACGTAGGAATATTGCTGACATTCTTTTCATTCATCGACTTCTCTCAGGTTCCATCGACTGTGCATCCATTTTGAACTCCATTTCCTTCAATACCAACCCCCGCAATCTACGTTGTCCTCGTCTCTTCTATCTACCGGTCCATCGCACCTCTTATAGCTCCAACGAACCAATCTCCCGAATGCTCCAAAAGGTCAACTCAAACCTCTCCCTTTTTGATTTCCACCTGAGCACTCCTCATCTCAAACAAGATCTCCTCTATCACTGACTTGGTCCCTAGCTCGTAAGTCGTTCTGTTAGTTCTTAGTCCTAGTTTTTAAGTTAGATTAAGCTTGTATTAAGCCAATAAATGGGGGCCTCAGCCCCCACCAAAATTAAATTAAATTAAGGTCTCTTCCAACTGCATGCGCCACCTAGGGTAAGGTCTTCCTATAGTGCGTTGCCCAGCAGAGATGGAATCGGGTGATCCTACTGCCTGGAGTACTGGTATGATGGAACTCTATATGACCTAGCTACGAGTATCTTAATCGCTTTATACCACAACCCCAAACTTTTCATCCATCTGGTGCCTCCACATCGTATACCAGGACAGGGACGGTAAAGGCTTTGTTAAGTATCTTCTACGTTACTTGAGATACCACCTTGATCAAAAAGTTCCCGGGGGACACCACCGTGTGGCGCTCCAATTGTTCCGATTTGAGTTCTGTTTTGTTTTTGTTAAGTTGGTAAATCTGTTGCTGACATTCGCTCTAAATCTTAGCCTCATAGCTTGACATTTGCAAAAGTTACGTAGCCAAGAGTACATCTATCTCTGTGTGCGTTGGCGATTTTTTACAATTTTAGAAATGGATTTAAATTTGCAACAACGAACTTGTATTCAATTTTGCGTAAAAAACGGATTTAATGGTGCGCGAACGTTGGAAATGTTGGAAAAGTGTTTCGGTAACGATTCTCTAAAGAAAACGGTCACTTACCAGCGGCACGAGCGGTTCAAAAGTGGTCGTGAGTCAATCGAAGATGATGAACGCAGTGGCAGACCATCGACATCGAAAACCGACGAAAATAACCGCAAATTAACCTTCAGAGAGATAGCGGAGGACTTGAACATTGCCTATGGATCCGTCCAAGATATTTTGGTTAATGATTTGGGTTTCCGTCGTGTAGCAGCAAAGTTGGTGCCAAAAGACCTCAATTTCATGTATTACCACTTCAAAAGTTGGCCGAAGGCGTCGGTGTTGATTGCCTTTTTTTGACGACAGCACATGTATATGGTATTTTGTTTTGCTCTCACTAACCGCCTTCAAAAGAACAGCAGGAGTTCTCTATAAGCATCCTGCGTTATTAAATGCTTTTGGCAGAAAAGCCAAGACCGGACATGGCTCTGTATAACTCATCTCTATAGACGCTATCGTATGTAACCTTAAAATCGTTGCTACCGATTTGGTATTCTCGAGTTTTCTTCAAGATCTGACACAGAGTGAACATTTGGTGGACGGTGCGGTTGCTAGGTTTAAGACCGCACTGATATGTACATGTCTGATCGACTTCAGACGTTCACATACCAGATTTATGGTCCTGTAGTTTTCGCAGCTCGGGAGTTTCTCTTCGGGGCAGACGATGCTAAGATTCCATTCAGCAGGGGTACGTTGAGCTGAACAAATGTTACATACGAGTATTAACAGGTTCCTCCAGCCCTAAACAGGTTGCCGGCTAAACCGTCAGATCTAGAGGATTATTTGTGCGTAAGTTTGAATATAGTTATCACCAGATCGTTCTGGTCACGTGGAAGAACCTTTTCGCGGTCTTTGTCCGGATTGAATAATGTTTCCTGCCTCAGGCCGGTATTTTCGTCATCCTCGCCGATGAGCAGCAGCACGGACTGCGTCTCAACTACGATATTCTCTACGATATTTAGATTCGGGTTTTGTTGACATGATACGTCCCGTTTAACTTCAGGTACAATTTTTGAACTTCATTTCTACAGTAGCATCTACCTTCTTTTTTCTTCGAAGAAGGTTGTGTTCGATTTTTCTCCTAGAGTGCAGTGGCGGTAACATCAAAGATCCCGGCCGTGGTCGCCTCTCTACTTTTGATGTTATACAAGCGTTATTATGGGAGACACGATCGGCAAAGACTCTGGCTTTCTCTTGTGATTGAAGCCGCCCGTCCTTAAAGCTCCTCACAATATTTTCCTGACGCTGTACTGCCTTTGATACCGCATTCGTACTTTGGCTACTACTAGGTAGTGGTCCGAGTCAGTGTAGGAATATCGAAACGTGCGGATCCCTAGAATACTGAATGCATGTCCTCCGTCTTCCGAATATAAACAACATGTTTTACCATACCTTGATTAAGAGATCGCCCTTGTGGATACTAGGATTTGGATAGTGTGTGGTTGCTACGGCAATGTTTCGTCCACTTCCACAGTCTATCAGCTTAAGTCCATTCCGTATGTAATGCCTGCTGTGTATGTACAAGGCTCCTTTCCTATTTGACCGTATGGCAGCGAGTACGATTTTTCCGTAGTACGAGTACCTTGCACGCAGCACATGGGTTTTCTCCAGGAGCTCGTAGAAGCCTTCCTGGGTAACGGCCCTTTTCCTCCGTTGGCACATGCCCTAAGACTATTGTTAACGAACTTAGCTCCAATACGGATTGTCACTAGTTGTATGTGACTAAAGCGCATGACCCTGTCGTTAAGTATGCTTCCAACAATAAACCCACAACGAAATATGCGCTGAGCGGGATTGCAGTCCCTGTAGTAAATATCGCAGTTTTTGATTGTCTTCTTGTCAGGTACATCGCATTTATTGGATGGTAGTTACATATGTACGTATATCATCAGCCTTGTAAAGGGTGACTGGATAAGAAGGACAGGAAAACAAATTTAAATAAAACAACAACGGTGTGAGGTATAAAATTGATTCTGGCTTTATTTTGAAGCTACGTTCTTGCCATTATGTGTGGAATAGCACATAATTCATGGCCGCCTGCCTCCGGTCCAATTTTTGATGACTCGGTTCGATATTTGCGGCATTATTCTAGCAATAGCTTGTCTAATGTTGGCCTCGAGCTCGACCAAATTGGTTGGATTGTTAGCGTAGGCTAAGGACTTGACGTTGCCTCAGAATAAATAATCGAGTGGTGTCGAATCGCATGACCGCTGCGGACAATTGATGACCGCTCGCCGTGAGATGACTCAGTCGTCAAATTTTTAATTCATAACATTAAGCGTTGTGTCGCTTGTATGGCATGTAGTGCCGTCATGTTGAACCACAGCTCGGACATATCGATGTTTTCGAGCTCTGACCATAGAAAGTCGATTAAAACCGCTCTATACCTGAGACCATTTACGGTATTCGAAAGACAAAAGGCTCGATGATGCCGCCACGCCATAAACCGCACCAAACAGTCAATCTCTGTATGTGCATTGAAGCTTCGTCGAAGACTTGTGGATCGTGTTCGCTCCAATAATATCAATTTAGCTTGTTGACATAGCCGCTGAGCCCAAAATGGGTCCCGCGATGATTTTTTTTGGCCGAAATACAGACCTCCGGCTAACATTACCAGTGCCCAATTACCGAATTTACGGCATTGTCTATGGTCGTCCTGCTTCAATTCTTATAGGAATGTAGTCCCAAGTCCTACCGCAAAATAAGCAGTTTCAGCTTCATCCTTCTGTAAGAAACCTCTTCGTCCCCATAGGTACTATCCAAGATATTATAAGTTTCCTCTTTAGTAGGTTCTTCAGCCTCGTTCTTTGTGCACTTAATTGTATCAGTCTGATGTAGAATATAACACTGCTTAGAGACAGACGATGTTTATACACCGGTGTTTCCACATTCTGACATGTGGAACCTTTTGTGGGATCAGTAATCCATAATTACTTAGGAGGCGCTACATTTCGGGGTGAGCCTGGGTCTAAACTAACAAGTCTTTTTAGTCAGTCTGGTCTTTAGCTAACTGCCTCCAGTTGCGCACTCCAAGTCGGTTAAGGTGAGCTTCTATTAGTGTGCATCACCTAATGTGAGGTCTGCCTCTACTGCGTTGTCTCTTCGGGTTAGGTTTGAAGACTCTGCGAGCCAGAACGTTGGTCTCTATTCGCTCTACATGTCCTAGCAATTTCAGGTGACTGGTGGGCGCAGTTTTCTGACTAGGTCGATGAGATTGTACAACTCGTATAGTTCGTCGTTGAATCTTCTCCTCCAAAGCTCGTCAACGCAAACGGAGCCGAATATTTTTTCTCTAGAAACGACTGAAGATACCTTCATCCCATAAACTAGGACTGGGATGATCAAGGTCTTATATAGAGTCTCTCTAATTTTTCGGGATAGGGCCATACTACTCAATTGCCTTCTTATCCCAAAGAAACAGCGATTGACAAGTGTGGTTCTAGCGCACACATCGGAAACAGCACTCTGAGTTCTCCCAATTATGTTGATATCATCGGCATACGCTAGTAGTTGCAGGCATTTGAAAGATTGTACCTCCAGTGTTCACTTGTTAAAGAAGCCACATGACAGCACGTGACTTTTTCTAAAACCTTTTTTGTCATCAAAGAACTTGGTTAAGTCATTACTGGCCTTAATGGAGCAGTGAGCGTTCTCAATCGTCATTCTGCACAGACGGACGGATTTTCCAAGGATGCCAAACAACCTAGACATGTCCCTGTGTAGCTCGTCTCTGTAAATGCTGTTATATGCATTCTTTAAACCGATGAAAAGATGGTGGCTATCGATTTGGAATTCTTGAGTTTTTCCAGGATCCCCCGGAGTGTGAAGATTTGGTCGATTGTGGATTTTCCTGGTCTGAAACAGCATTAATAGGAGCCAATCAGGTTGTTGGCGAAGGGTTTCAGACACTCACACACTATGGCAGATAAGATCTTGTGCGCGATGATGAGGAGACTTATACTTCTATATGGCGCAGTTGAGGGTGCCTCCTTTTTTGTGAATCGGGCATACGGTGCTGAGATTCCATTCATCAGGCATACTCCCTTCTGACCAGATCTGAGAAATGACTTGGCCAATGCTCTCCACAAAGTCTTTTCCAGTCACTTTGAATACCTCGTCCGGTAATCCGTCAGGTCCGGTTGGATTTCAGTTTAGATATTCCTATCCTTACTCCGTTTTAGTCAGGTGGATGGAAGTTTTAATTGCCGTCGTCTAAGTTGAATTGTTTTCTCTGCCTGACGAACTGACTGTGATTCTACAAAAATTGCAAATCTTCTGTTTGCAGCCTTGAAATTGACGGTAAAAGCTGGTGCTATAAGATGTGCAATGTAATACTAGACCAACTGCCAGCGTCTGTACGGGTTCTTTTTACCTGTTGGTAAAACTTTCGTACGTTATTCCTGGAGTGCAATCTCTCAATATCTTCGATGTGCGTTTCTCGTGCTCTTTTTCTTCTTCTGGACAAGCTAATGTTATTACCTCACGAGCAGCTCTCGTCCTTCGTTGCAGTGATGCTTTGTAGGCTTTTCCTTTATCGCCATGTGCTTGCCGGCATTCTTCATCAAACCATCTTGGTGGTTGTCGGGTAAATCCCGGCACATCAGCTGCGGCGTCTGTGATGGCACTTTGGCAGCGTTGCCATTGGTCTTCTATGATGGTGGCATACGAGTCATTGAGAGATTTGGGGATAGGCGTTTGGCGAAGATTCTGGGGGTCTCTTGCGACTGCAAGTTTTCGACGTTATATCTTCTCACTACAGTTCTTTGTTGTGGCGTTTGGGAAATCCGCATTCATTACTAGGTTGTAACGCCTAGAATACTAGAGGAATGCCTTACGTCTATAGCAAAATTATCAATTTGATGATTCGGAGACCGGCGTGTCCCCTTGTGTATATTGAGAAAACGTATACTTGCTATATGTAGTAAATTCCGTCCAGCGGCAAAGTCGATAAGCCTAGATCCATTGCCAGAGGTCATGCTTAGCAAAAATGTCCCCCCTTTCCTACTCTGGCGTCATATTTCTGGCATTGCTGATATGCTTTGTCACTGAGCTCGTAGAAACATTCTTTTGTGGCGCCGTCGTTGTCCTCCGTAGGGACATGGGTCCATATTAGGCTTATGTTAGCGAATTTAGCCTTAATGCTCACGTGTCGGGAACTCAAGACTTAGGCTTTGCCACATATGGTAAATCCACATAACAGCTGTTTCCTTTCCCTATTGTCCGGCCCATCCCATCGCACTTCCTGGATGACGGTGATATTTGTGTAATAGCAGTCAAGTGCCTCTGCTAATTGTTCGGCTTCATGTGGCCTGTTAAGTGTCTGAGCATTGCACGTGCAAATTCGAGCGTCGTTGTCCTTTTAACGATCTAGGGTCGTCAGCAGTGAGTCCATTTTTAATCTCTTCCGTATAGGGTATGCTACTGGCCGGGCATGCTCTTGCCATTTTAGCCTGAACAACATGTGGCTACTTTTGTCTTCCCAGCAATACTTACGGTTATAAGATAGTAAGCCGAGCCGGGGTGGATAGCAGCCAGTATCCGAAGGCTACCACTTGGAAGTAAAATAAGCAAATTTTGTGTGCAGTCATAGTTACGAGAACTGTCAGCTTGGCACCATTTAGTACCTAATTAGGACTAAATTATCCAATAATCAAGCATACGAGTATCTGTATCCCCGAGTGCTATATGTTGCCAACCAATGACTAAAATAACCACGGATAGCTACTAATTATTTAACATATGTATTTTATTAAGGAAACAAGGACAACAATAAACTGAGCTCTAAATTCACTTAGTGGTGGTGATGATATCCACCTTGATGGTGCATAGGAAGCGATTGTAAAACTGGAGCTGAATGTAATGGGACAGCATGATGGGAATGCACTTGCTGAGCTGAAAAATGGATTGGTCCATGATGGACAGAAGCTGCATGGTGATGTTGGCGAATTGGAGCAGCATGTTGAATTGGAGCCGAATGATAAACTGGAATACTTGGGGCATGAAGTTGAGTTCGGCTGTGATGGGAGAATGCTGGAACGCCGTATGGGATAGCTGGTTGACCATGCGAATGATGTCCAAAATGTTCTGCTGAAGCAACAGCGATGAAAGCAAAGTTGTTAAGCTGCAATGAAATAAGAGAAGTTATGATCCAAGAAATTAGAAGGTGTGTCAATTCATCTGAAACTTACGAATTTGAACATCGTGCGGTTGTTGTTTTGTTTTTTGTTTTGACTTGAATGTGAACAAGCAGCTAACTGATGCTGATAGACAACAATGCTGTATCTTTTATACAACATTCGGTGTAGCATAACTAGTATCACTGAGCCCTTTGCTTTTGGGAAAAGATAAAATCTTAATCTGAGGAAATTTGCATTTGATCATATCCCATAGAGATATGAGATCTAAATTTCCATTCGTCTGGGTGATTGTAGGTGGAAATAGTGACACTTTGTCTTGACCCTTTGGAGGGTATATTGTCTTGGCAATGCAAAGTGTTACATTGATGAGTACGTAAACAACTGTTTCAATATCCACAATTGGTTTCTCCTGATTTCCCTAATTTTTTCGAAATGCTATTTCTTTCATTGCAGATCTAATTAAGATTTCAGGTGATCTGTCTTTAACCCATGTATGCTGCCGAAAACTGGAATGAAAATGGTTTCATCTCTATGGGAATCTCTGGTTCTACTCGTATTTAATCTGAACTCAACTAGTTGCTGTGAGAACTTGAAGTATGTCCATCTTAAGATTGATCAGATAAAAAATAATTTAATCCCTTCGGTCTTCTAACATTGCATCTGTTGAAAATCTAGTTCTCTGTACGAACACGACTACAATTATTCAAATTACTTACAACGCAAAGTTGTATTGTATGTAATATGTATCTACAAGATAGTTTAGTTGGGATGACATGTGGTTGGTGAACAGCTGTATAATGACGCAGATGAGTCCAGTGGGTGGACGTTTATTTTGATATTTACTTTCGGATGCAATGTCTTATGAAAGCCAACCTGTTAGCACGGTTTTTGACCTAAGGCTAATCACCATTAAACACAGTTAATCACATTTTTTTTATATTGAAGGGATTGGCAGGTGAATATATGTACTTTTTATATACGAGTATGTGTGTAACCAGATATTCACAGTTTCGTAAACAACAATAACTTCCTTAGCATACTTTTAATGAGTATCTCATGGTTAATAGAGTACCACTATCGTAATCAGAAGTGGATTTTAATTACATTTCAAACAGCTACTTGAGGTGACTTGAGTGTAAGTCTGACGGACGTAGGTCTTTCCTTTAACATGTAGATCAAGGTGAAGGTATGACCGCGAAAGGTTTTAGAAGCAAGAGGTGATACATAATAGGAAAGTGTATCTGTAATCGTTCATGGATCTTTATTTTGTTCGCAGCAACTGATTAGAGCTGAGGTGCCATTCTGATCTGGTTTTCTTTTGAGTTAGGCGTGTCGTGACGAAAAAACCACCTAGACTAGTAGCGACTCCATTATGCTCATACGATGGAAAAATTATTCCCATTATGAAGGTAGACTGCTTGATTGGGACCACCCAGATTTTGATATGCCGCTCACGAAATTCCTTAGCTCAAAAATACGAAAGCATCTAGTTCTGTTAAGTAAATTCGTTCTTCTCTTGGAGAGGGCAGGTTCGGTTTTGCTGCATCAACAGAAGTCATTGTGGTGTACTGTAAATTGAAAGGTACGGCACAAATGCCAATATGGAAGTTTCTGTGATGATACTAGAGACGGCTCACACATCCAAACTGCTGGCAAGAAAATGTGTTTTTTTCTTATACTATGCTGGTCGAAACAGAATAGCTTTTGCATACTAATCAAGTTGAACTGAGCGCCTAGTTACTCAACTAATTCTGTCCTCCTAAATTACTTTTCTGGCTGTGTTTATTGGAACTTTGTCAAGTTATCAGTTTTTTTTATTGCGTGCGGTTGTTCATGTGCCCAGCTATATAGATGTCAAATATTGTTAGATGCATCGTAACATATTCCAATTCAAATAAATTTTCTTACTTTGAGGAGATTTGCTGGCTCCCCATGTCTAATTCAAGAGATACCTGACAGTTTCCACTATTATTGGTCGAATCATAGTGAAATGGAAACCCTTTACAACTTCTAGACTAGACTTCCCTGCGAAATCGATTTCAATAATAATTGCTGCAGCCTGGTTTACAAGAGCTACCTCGGCTTGGAAGAAACTACATCCCTTCTACTTACTAAAGCAGCGGTTAACTCTTCGGGTTTTGCACTGAACCCCTTCTTTCGTGCCAATCTTCGTTGAAGGACCATCGGTGTAAAAAGTCTTTCTCCTTCCTTTCAAGTTCCTCCTTGTTGGTGATTTGTTTGTTTGATTTCTATTTCATTTATTTAAACAGCCTTGCAGTCATCTTATGAGTTGTGGAAAATTATGGCATGGCCGGAGGTTGAGGTGTTGCTCCTGCAGTTCACCAGCCACTTTGCAGGCTGGACTGCAGGTTTATTTGGAACTTAGAATTCGAGTTGACCTAGATAGTCAACCTGGGGACTTGAAGATTTATCTCTTAATCTCATATTGGGAAGCAAACGACCTCCGGATTTATGGGACTTATTTCTAGCTCACATCAATAAGTTTAATTTTCAACCAGTAATAGTGCGAGGTTGACTCTTGCCTGCCTGCTAAGGACCGGAACAAATGGCCCCTTATAAGAATGCCCATATCCTCAGGGTACGCTGTTGATTTTCAGATATTGTCTTTTGTTACTAAGACCTTTTTCGTCAGAAATGAAGGGGATCTCGCCTAGGGCGTTCTTTAGTAATCTACCTATTTTTTCCAGCTCCCGTTTATTCTTCACGATTTTTGTATCATAACGATCCAGTTACAGAGACTTCTGCCCGTCGGAGCTATGAAAGTTGTATAAAGTCGTATCTGTACTTTGATTATTGTACTCCAAGGTAGAATTCTCGAGGAGTTAGATTCTTCTTTAATTAATCTTATTTGCACATCTAACAATCGTTCCAGAATCTTTAACTATACTTACTAGGTTTGTAGTCTTTAATTTTAGACTTCTCTACATTAAGGGTGAAATTAATGTGCACTTTCCGCCAAGATTGGGGACGTAAATTACCCAAGGAATCCAATTTAGCTTTTCATGGGCTCTGAAATAACTTGCAACATCAACGGTTGAATATGAAGAACTTAGATAATAATTGTTTGGCAGTAAAAGTGTTAAACATCAAGGTATGTCAAAGGTTATCTTTCTTAAATGTAATTTATAATTTGAAAATAGCTTTGACATTCTCTATTTTGGCTTATTTCGTTGAGCGATAGTCTTCCATTGCCCATTGGTAGTTGACAGTATAAACTGTTTCCAAGCGGTGATGACAAGCCTTTAAAGGTACTACTTGTCCTCAGAACTTCAATCCTTAAATAGTCCTTTAAATCCTTTTTATAATTTGCCCGCCGTCAACGAATTATGGACATCTCTGCAATGTTTTCACAATATTTTGATGGTTCCTTCAGGGGCCATTAGACATGGCCTGGCTTAAACTGTGTGCCTGGTCTTTCATTTTTAATTTTAGTTTTTTCTCTGAAGAAACATCTTCAAGATCACCTTTCTGAAGTGAACACGGTCTCCACGCATTCTAATCACGTTAGATTTATCAAGTAGTTGCTTGCTCAGCGATCTATTACAACAGGTAGACTGAGAGCTAATGACGCACTTGGGGGCTATGGACTATTATCTTGTCGATTCCTTCCTTAAGAGGCAGTATTCGCAATAGCGACAAGTCTTTTGGACCGTAGACGGGACACGAAATCTGCATGACCCAGTCAACATAGTACTAATCCCCTTGCGAATTTACGCTCAGATCGAGTTTACAGATCTTTCGATTCCGATGACTCCTGAAATGATGGAGAGAGTCCCGGAGAGCTAATGTGCTGTAGATAAAAAGATGCAGTAGCATCTGACGACTTTACTTGCAAAAGTAAAATCGGGTTCAAATGAGGCACGCTAATAAGAATGAAAAGAAGAGTAAGAAGAACAAAGAGACCACCATCAGCAAGAAAATGGTCAAGTACTGAAAGAAAAATTCTTCTTGTAGAGCAAGTGACATAAAATGAATCGGAGTGGTTACTCGGAACTGAAGTCGCCTTCTTTTCTTCCATATTGAGGAAGATGGTTTTAGGCGCTACTCTTTTTAATGACGGGTGCTACAGCCACGAGAGACTCCCATTCAGGTGAATGGAAACCAAATTTCGCTGGAAAATCACCTTCCTTGAAAACTGCAAAATGCCGAAATCCGGCTTACTATAACAGCGCACTGACAAAGAAGGCTGACAATGAAAACAGTCTGAATGGTGAAAAGTGTAAAAATTGCGAAGATCTACTGTGGTAGCTAGCTAAAGCAGAGAATTTTTGCTTTCAACCAGTTGGCTGTGATATGGAAGACAGGAACTTCTTAAATAGCTAAATAAATCTGTTCCAAAAATCTCTCTACTGGAAACCACGGCTTCTGAAATCTTCAATACACCCAAAGTGATGCGCGCCATAAACGGGGCAATTCAAGAAAACGGCCAATGTCCTGAAGCGTATCCGTGTAAAACTTTTGACTGCACACAAAAAAAAGGAAAATATATTTTTACCGGAAGAAGAAAGAAAACACTGTCGTATTAGGCCGAGGTATGACTTGATTTACAGAGGAATGTGCCAACTGTCAAGCACGGCCATGGAAAAGGGATCCGAAAGGGCTATGTTGTGTATCTGGAAGGATTAATCTAGATCCAATGCAAGAGCCACCGAAGATATTAAAAACGCTTTTAAATTAGGACCATCCCAAATGGCATAGTTGAAGGATCTTTCGTGCCGACGTTCGAAATACAGGGACAAGTCTACCATATCATCGGCTCTCTGTTATCCACAGATATGTAAACATTTTTGCAAATATATTTTAAAGCTGATTACGCTGAGCAAGGTATTATTAGGAAACAACGCATCCCGAGCTTGGACTCCGATCTCATTAGTGACTTGCAGATGATGCTGCATAATCCCTACGTAATCAGCTTCAAAGCAGCACTCGAGTCTGCGTCTGATGACGAGCGAAATAATTTTAAATTTGTCATTAGTGCCGATAACAGGCCGATCTCAGCCTATCCGGGCCGCTACAATACTCCTACGACTGACGAGGTAGCTGTACAGCTGGTCGACAACGAATGTGATAAAAGATATGTTGTCCTACGTATGCATTATGATCGTCCCTAAAGGATTAACGAGACGCATCACGCCTATGATTCGCTACAGTATCCACTTATATTTTGTCGTTGGGAAGACGGATATAATTTCCCAGTACATAGTATAGTTCCCAAACCAGGCAATATAAAACATAATAAGAAAATATCCGCGATGCAGTTATGAACAACAGTACCGTTCGCTTTTTTAGTCAGTTTTTAGTAAATCCATATGCCAAAATTGAAACAGAACAATTAATACTTATTCCATGCTGTGGGCAGAAAACTACATCGATTTAAAAGACGCTATACAGAAACACGTTAGTCCATATAGGTCGAGTGTGATTGTAATTCTTCCCTCGACTTCCACAGGAGGTCCGCGATTTATGCTCGAACGCAAGTAAGATGCATTTCGCTCAGTGCGAAAATATGGCCGGTCCGATTTGTTAATCACCATCGCTACGAACCCCAAGTGGGCTGAAATAACTAGACAGATTCTTCCAGGACAAAAGCCTTCTGGCAGACATCACTTGATACGTATGGTATGTCATATGAAATTAAAGCGCCTGATGGATCTTCTGACGAAAGAAAACGTAATTTCGGTGACCCGATCCCGACATTCAGTAGAATATCAAAAGCATGGCTTTGCCACATGCACACATCCTTTTATGGTCGGAAGAAATGATCAGGCCAAACGACATTGACTAAGCAATTAGCACTGACTTGCCTGACCCTAAAATAAACCCTGCTCTCCATCAAATCGTCAAGAGTCATATGATCCTCGGTTCCCATGGCTTATCCAAATAGATTTCCGAATAGGTTTGTCAGCGAAGGTATCACTGGCGAGGGCAGATACCCATTATACCGTCGTCGATCACCCACTGAGGATGGATTCACTATCGAAGTGAACATGCACGGGCAGACGGTAAAAATCGACAATAGATGGGTTGTTCCGCGTTCACCGGTACTTTCTAGGACAGTATAAGCCCATATTAATGTGAAGCCTGCACAAGCGTCCAGTCGATTAAATACATTTATAAATACGTGAATAAAGGAAGCGACCAAGCTACGTTTGCTCTTCAGCACACTCAACGAGATGAGTGAGTCACTTATCGGCATCTTATGCCGGAGGATTTCCTACGGAACTTAAGGCATGATACGGAAGAAGAGATTCTGGAAACCGACGAGCGCATTTTAAATAGTAGCCCCTGTTCACTTTAAAATATTGTTCCTTCTATCGGTAATAAACTATGGATTACGGACTTCCGGCCCCACTACGATTGCACTATCAACAGCACGTAAACCGAGAAGTATGTTACCAAAGTGAATTACAGCCCAACGGCGATGTCTGATATCGTTAATGGCTGGATTCTAAGGTTCACCTCCAAGCAAAGACAAATTTATAACATAGTCCTCCAAAAACGAATTCAAATGAAGGCAAAATATTTTCTTAGGATACCTCTGGTGGGATCAGAAAAACTTGCCTTACAATAGCCAATAGGGAGGAGGTGAGATGACAAGGAAAGCTTACACTGGCTTACATCCCGGAAGATGTTGATCGTTGCCACACTGCTGCCTAACAGCAAAGCGGCGCACACCATGTTTAAAAGTCCAATCAACATACGAGTACCATAGATAGCAATAAAACTCTCGTATTTGCGGTTATCCGCTCCACAATTGTATGGGATGATTATACGCTGTCAAACTGAAAAGGAGTGAACTGACCTTTGGAGGACATTCGCCAAGGTTATGGGTAAGCTCATAGTCCTGTTTTGAGCGATTTTCAACGAACGCTCCCTATTGTTATTCGAAGTACCCGAGCTAGCGGGGTAAATGCCTCACTAAAACGATCCTCTCTTTGGCCCAAGAGGCTACCCTTGACTGCAAACATATCAGCAAAACTTGACGGAACCTCAACACGCTCAAGAATTCAGTACTATGTTTTTGAAAGTCGGCAAAGGATATTGGAACGAGCTGTTCTGATAACGAAAAATGACCAAAAATAGACAAAAACCAGCATACCATATGATATAAATCTCAAAATCGCTTAAAGGCATACGTTTTCTCATTTGACTCTAAACAACGTAGACGAAGTCGCGATTAACTGATACTCGTAGCACCTACTCAGTAATTTCTTTCGTTCACATCGATGATTTTTTGGTGCTTTATTCTCAACCCACAGCAATCCGCCAACCGGGTTAATCTGTTACGATTTTGCTGTGAGAGTCCCTTAATCGTATTGAGATGTTTTCCTGAGATGGCTATAGCTACGTCATCTGCATAGACAACCACCTTGCTGCCACATGCTGGCAGGTATATCAGCAGTTCGGTGACCACTAGGTTCCAAAAGGGAGGTGAAGGGACACCACCTTGCGGCTTACCTCTGTTGATGCTTATGGGATGTCCTGACTAGCTCTTTATTTCCTTGTCATTATAACCTTCAAACATTTAAAATCAATGTTCATCGGTACCACTCTTTCCATTCTCCCCGATTTTCTTTTGCCCGAGCTGTGTGCAAGCAAACATCTTTTAGCAGAATCCCCACCCAGTTTGCAGTTGATAATCGTGCTATTCAGCATAAGAATGAGCCTTCTACCTTCAGAGTTGACAGCGCAGCTTCTATTTCCAGGATCTCGGCAATTGTATAATGCCTATAATGTAAGAATTGTTCGAAGTGTGTAGCCAATGAATGTAGAGTCCTTTCCACTGATTTTCCTTTACAGAAGGCTGTCGTGGATCAATTCCAGATCCTATCTGGATATCAATTAGTTGTCCTAGAGATTTCAGAAGGAAAGATGATAGACTTGTGGATCTGAGGTCTTTGGGATAACATGAGAGCATTTAGTGGCCTTGGGAATGAAAACAGTTGTAGCACGGCAGGTATTATGCAGCGCCCAGAGCAGCTTGTCTCTGATAACCAGACCTGTCGACGCGACAGCAGTAGTCCTTTTAATGTTCTTATTGACCGTGAGTAGGGAGCTACATGGATGGGTTACCAGTTGTAGGGTGAGTGATTTAGCACTTGAGGTCGTCCAAGACCCATAGCTGTTTGTCAAACAGCTAGGAATCGTAGGATTAGCAGAGGGATTTTCTAAGCCGCGATACCTCGGAGGCTTCTGTTATTTTGCTACTGAATGACCTCCAGGACTGTCGCTTTGCCTTCATCAGTTCTTTTTTTATATATTTTGAGGGATTACTTATATGAGTCCCATTCTCCAGCCTTTTTTGTATTTTTTGTTTGGTTAACAAATTTTCTGTAAACGTTTTTAAGCGGTCGTAGTGCTGAAGTCCACCAATGTGGCTGTTTTCTTGCCTCTAGGTCGAGTTAGAGAGCAGGAAGTAGCCATTGCGCGATTGAAAGCCTGGGTAAAATCCTTGACTTTCATGTCAAGCTCATGAGAGACAAGTTTTAAAAGTCTTTTTTAGTATTTTGGCCAATCAGTTCTGGGATAGTTCCGAATTGCTAGTTGGTGGGGAGGAGCATCATTCAGACTGAAATGGTGTTTAGACGATGCCAGACAAGAGTGATATCTACCACTTCTTGTGGGTTTTTGGGTATAAAGGTAGGCTCATTGCTAATAATGCAAACAATGCGGCTAGTAATCGAAAAGTGACTCACCTACATCGTTAATGTTCGTACAGCCCTATACCGTATGATGTGCATTGGCATCGCACCCGATGATACCGGACCCATCTTTCTACGTTGTCACTAAAGAAAGGGCCTACATACATAGTCGTGGGTGGCCAAGATAAGTTGATGTCTCCAGTTTAGCAACAATTATGTCGGGGTTTCACTGATACACAAGTTCCCAACTTCTTTATCTACTCGTACTTATAGAGCGGAACGTATTAAAGTGTTTCAAGTCCACGAGCCATGGTTTCTACAATCCATGATTCCTGGATTAGGGCTACATCTAATGAGGGCGGCCGAGGCCTGTTTGCAGTGATACAGGTTAATGTGGAGAAATTATAGCATTATTGCTGCAATCAACCAGAGAAGCCTACACCACGGTGTCAGTTTAGTCCTCCTATTCTAAAAATGTGCCCAAAGGCTAATCGTAAAAGAACTCTTTTTATTTGTCGTCGGTTTCCATTTCAAGAAAGGAGATCGACACTTCAGGACATGAGGCTGTATTTCCAGCTTCCAGTTCATTATTTTTATAAGCCCTTAGGGTTATGGACTCGAATGTCTCCATATTTGTTATGAAATTTCTTCGGAACAATTCCGTTTAATTTTTCCATTGGGAGCCTAGTGATGTGCGGAGTAGCCCATCTTGCTTAAATAGCGTTCTGTAGTTGTCGAAACTCGTCGAACATTCGACAATACACTTCATCTGGCATTATTTCTCCAACGTTAAGAGAAATAAGAGTCACACTAAGGCTTGGGATAATCTAAACATTTTTGGTGGTATTTTCTGGAGGCACACCAACAAAGAGTAGCGATCGATATGAGAACTAATTTGTCACTGAATAATATACGTATACTATAAAGCATTTCTGCAATTCGAAAAGATTTTGGCATTGATTCTGTGTATGCTCCTCGCAAAAGGAAGTCACTTCCGTTAAGACCATGCAAGATTTGAACCTTTTATGGACTGAAACTCAGCCTTCCTTATCGATTTACGCGGGCTGATGGTCTCAAATGGGGTCTGTGCCCATTCTCCGTTTTTGTCTAAACCTTTGTACTCACGACCACGGTTACGTGGTCGACCCATCACGTAATCGTCGAATATGGAGTGAGTACAAAGGACTCGACGGCACGAAATAGTGATTCGCCGCTCTTCAACTAGAATACGGAGTGACTTTTCGACCCGTGAATATTGGCGAGGTGACGAACTTCGCCTTAAGCCATTCTTGAATAATTTATGCAACGTTAAGTAGCCCTTACGACTCTATAGAACACGATTTGAAAAGGCGGATTCTCTGTTGTATATTAGCATATCTATTTTTTGACTCACTGTATTTGTGCACTAAATATTTAATAAAAGAATTATCGAATTTCTTTGTATACTTTTAGGGAGTTTTTTTTTTAAAGAACTTGATGCGGTCCTATGTACGGTGGTTCCAGAGGTTCCTTCACAGCATACGTATTTAGAAGAACATGAGAGCAATTTTAGCAAAAACATTTCTTTTTTTAGAGTGATGATGGACTCTAGTTGGATGAAGCATGCGCATGTGTTCCCGAAATTTCTCGGTAAATGCCTGAGGATCTGGAGGGGCATCCTCAGTTGCAAAAAACTGGATCGGCAGTCAAATGTTTGTGCCATACACCAATTCAGCTGCGGTAGCTTGCAAATCTCCTTTGAAGCACCTCCGGAGACCAAAAACAACCCTTGGCAACAGGTCGGGCCAAGGTTCGTTGGAATGACATATCAATGCAGCTTTAAATGACCTGTGCCATTGCTCGACGAGTCCGTTTGCCTGTTGACGATAACCAGTTGTTCGGCAACGAATTGTCAATTAAACTGCCCAGTGCTTTGAACAGTACCGGTTCATATTGTTAACCCTGGTCGGTCGAGATGATCCTCGGGCAGCCAAAGCGCGAAATCCATTGGGTCCAAAGTGCTGCAGCGACTGCATCCGCCAATATTTCCATTAAAAGTGTTGCTTCAGGCCGCCGACGTGAAAATCTGTCAACCATCGTAAGGCAGAAAAGAATAAAAAGTTATTAAAATAAACATTTGCTGCTGGTTCCGACCGTAGCCAATCCATTCATTTTTTTTTTGCGTCCCGTCCTGCAGAAAAAGGTAGTTTTGAGATAAATGTGTTTAAAGTTTTTTGGATGAAAATTGATATAACCATGTCCATTATCCCTTCAATTCGAGCATATTCCTCCTGGTCTTCTGACTTTGCTTTTTTTCAAGCTATTCTGGTCACTTTAGGGTCATTCGTTCTCAGACGGTCAGGTTTATATACTCTCAGCGGGTCACGTTGTCGGGCGAGTCGTTCTGCTTGCGGACCGATAATAATGCCCATTACTTCCATTATTTTCAGGATAGCTGCGAAGCCTTCATTGAATGTACAGGCAGCGTAATATGTAGCGACGTCGATGACTTTTTTGCCAGGAATCTGATGCTTCGGAGCAAGTTCCCACACACAGGAATTAAAACTTTCGTTGTTGTTTTGGGTGTTACTGCCGAGACATCCATCTAATGAATTGTCTGTAGTCAATTCCTCGTAAATCGACCTTAATACTTCTTTCGCGTTACATCTAGAGCAAGTGAATGGTCAAGGGTATTCCAAGTACCTTTTCCCCCATTTACACCAAGACTCGGGGCCTATCGGAAAGTATAAATGTTGTGGATATTCAACCGTCGAGACTTTATGGTAAAATCCCGCCCATATTCCCTTTTTCATATCTTCAACTGCATCCGGATATCGACAAACTGCTAAAGCGTAATACGTACACAGCTCTTGCAATAATTTATTCATCAATTTTTTGGTCTAAAGATGAGAATTTTTGAACAACTTTTGTGAAGTTTTCAGATATTTCATGAGCTGGCGGTTTTTCAGAGTTTCCATGACTTGGAAAAAAGGGATGTAAGTGCAATGGATCTCTAGGAGGAGAGAGAAGAACGTTCGCCTTTTTTTAGGGACAGCCTGGACAAATGCTGTTTTCCATCTGCTCGTAAAGAGTTTTAAAGAGTGGGATTGATGAAAAAGCTTACGCAGTGGTTTTGCCAGCGACAAAGAGCACCTCTTCAGAAGAAAAGTACCCAGTGTGTATACGTTAATCAGTGCACTCGTAAATTCTCGTGTGCTGTACAAAGAAAAAGTAAACCGCGCAGCTTAAAAAAAACAAAAAATAAATCCATCTATGTATCTTATGGTTTTGCAATTGAATAAGTGACTCAAGTGGGAATTGCAATATGCTTTTTTTTACATTATGACATTACAAAGGTAAAAGGTAGTATAATATGTAAGTCGACCACGTTTGTAGCTTTTTATTCTATTAAATAGCTAATTGCGCAAAATCCAAGGTTCGATCTCTAATGAAAGTGATATGTAATCATTACGTCGAACATTTCAAAGTCTACAGACTTGACGAGAAAGGTGATATTTACCAAAATATTGGCTCATATCTATTGCTTATTGCGAGAATTCACATAACCAGGTCCCGGATAATCTAGGTTTCTCTCAAACTTTTACAAGAACTTGATAAATCATTCGTATCCTTGTGATGCAATAAACTTTTCCAAACCCTATCCAAATATGACTATAAAGCAAATAAACATAAGATGGTTCCCATTAAAAAAAAATTACCACTGATATTGAAGAAACATCCTTTACTTACACGAATGTGTACAAAATTTGAAACAATCACAACTTAAGATCTCAGCTTCACTCCCTCTTTACCCTGTCCCAGTACATTTGAAGAGCTGCTTCCTTCATACATCCAACATCACAAATGTACACTGCACCATTCTTATTTATCTCAATAGCGGCTATGATATTTTTGGCCAGATCTTCAGGTGTTTGATTCGCGATGATCGACAGCGTATTTTTTATAACTTCCACCTCCGGACAACGGTCCTCCGATGTAAACTGGTCCAACAGTTTGGTTGTTGTCATTCCTGGACATATGACAATAAAAGATACTCCAGTTTTCAGGTAGGTTTTATCCAACTACAATAGAAGTGCAAAACAAAAGTCCTTCAAAAGCCACTTTTTCAAGATTGATCTGAAAGGTAGTACTCACCGCCATTGTACGGCTGAATTGAACCACTCCAGCCTTGGAGGCGCAGTAAACTGCCGAACTCTGACACGGATCCAGTCCGGCAACTGAAGCCAGATTAACAATTAGGCCACCATTTTTCCCCTTCGACTTGTCCATTGCAGCAAGAGCCGCCATAGTGCTGTTTATGATTCCCAGCTGAAAGAAAACCGCATTTTCGTGAATCATATTTCCGAAGATCTGGAAAAGAACTCAGATACAAGAGCACTCACCAAATTAACGCCAATAGTCAGTTCGGGAGCGATCTCATTGAATATTCCGCTTCCATTCACCAAAATGTCGATGCGACCAATCTTCAAAATAATTTCGTTAAGAGTCTTTTCAACATTCTCCTTGGAAAGCAGGTCGATCTTCGAGAAGAACACTTTCGTTGATGGACTGAATGTTGAGAGTTCTTTGATAAGGCCTTCGTCTTTCACTAAATCCAGTACGGCCAAGTTCTTTATGAATAAATTTGCCGTTAAAATTAAAGTACAAAATAGAATTTATTATGGCTTACTGCAACTTTTTTTTGAACTAAGAGTCGGCAAGTAGCTGAGCCTATACCGCCACAGCCTCCGATATAAACAACATTCTTTTGACACAATTCCATGGTCGGCGTATTGGGCGGAGAGCACTAGACTTGACTAGAAGAAGGCAAGTGCCAAACTAGTCACTACAATCACTAGTCCGACAACACTAAACCGTATAACTCACTAATGCCCAACTGTTGTAATCATACCTTTGTGATAGTTAAGCCGATAGTGCGCAAAAACGAACAAAGAAAATGAACAAATGGAAGCTTCGAGAAAGGGAGATTTGATAATGTTTTCATCAAAAAACTTATTCTTACTCGTACTCTTAAGCATCTAACTTCGTAAGCATCAAATGTTAACGAATACATACTTAACATAGACACATAAACATTTTGTGTAACGGGTAATTTTTTGCTTATTTCAATTTGCCTTATATTTTAAAGTGGTGTCTCCAGCAGATGTAATGATCGTCGCTTAAGAACACCGCACTTATTGCAACGAAAAGACTTTCCACTTCTTTCCGTATTTCATTTCACTTTAAATGCATTTTTATTTTAGATATTTCATTAATTCTTACATGTTAGGCAAAAAAATGCTTAAAAATTATCTTAAAATTCCCTATTCTAGTTTACGGGCCCGATGCGGGCACTCTAAGTTAAACCTAACACTTGTTCTATTATATTATTTATTTTATTAAATGTAAAACTAAGAAAATAACTATGTTTATGTAAAAAAAACTTAGTACATGGACTGTTGGCGAACTTGCGACAACAGCACTAATTTTTATGAACGTAAATAAAAAAGCCTTGTTCAAATTAGTTTGTTCTATTTTATTTGGAAACTTTGTAAAATCCTATTTAGATAAAAATATATGTAATTCAAATATAGTACAATAGTTTTAGATGTCTTACTTTAGTGTTATGATTACGTTAGCTTTAAAGAAATTTAACCAAAGAATTATTTAAAAAAGAAAGAAGCGTGTTCCTAAGGTGACCTTCGTGGCTTTTAGGTTTTTCGTTTGACATGATGACTTGACATCAGCACCAGAAGCAGAGGTACCAACATTAGAACTATATGTTCCAGGGTTGTTAACATGGACTTTTGGGTAAAACTTAAAACTTAAAACTAAAACCTGTAAACCTTTGGACTACCTAAAAATAAAACTTAAATTATTTAACCTACTTATCATATTGTAAATACATGTGTGGTATACAATTTTTTTTTGGTGTATGGATTATCCCTTTTTTAGTAAAATTTATCACCCATCTCTTTTATTCTTTAATAATTTTTTTTGTTTAATTTTTTATTTTTTATTTTTTTGAATTTTTATAATTTAATCTTTTTTTAAATCTAACCAAATTCTACCTAAAGTTATGGAAGTCGGCCACTGCTAAAAAATTAGTCTGACCCGCTTTGCTTCCTATTACCGGAGGAATTCAACGATGAAGCTTCTTCTCCTACAACGAGCCACCAAAATTGTTGGTGCTGCCAAGCAACATCTCTCATGACGCTACTTCCTACCGCCCTACTGAACTGGAGATGCTCCGCACTGCCATGTGCGACGTCTCTGTCGTAGTTGAGTCGCCTGTCCGGAGCTGTTCGAGCGACATGGAAGATTAACGGCACCACTAAACTGTCCTGGATCAGACATTTCATAACGAAGTAGAGGAACGCTTCTGGAGGAACAAAACCGTCAAAGCGTACTCTCTCATGATGCATATAATCGGGGTAGTAAGCCCCGGAGATCAGGTTGTTCGATGAGGTCATTGTTCTTGCAATGTGCCTTCGAGTCAACTTAATAACAAAATTGTCCACTCTTATTAGGTTCGCCCTATTGTACAAGACCTCGTTAGGATAAAATTTTATGTACTCGGACTCTGGTGTTCTGTATAAGCGAAGACAAGCCCTCTCAAACACTCGAATCTTTTCCAATAAACTTGCTCTCACATTGAACCACACGGGATAACCAAATACAAGTATAGGCCGAATAAGGGCCACGCAGCAGATCACGTTCACCCTCGCATCGAGTTGGCTGTTATAAAACAGTCTATTTGTAAGGGCAAAAGCACCTTTGGCTCTGGCCAGAGCAACATCTATATGTTTGTTAAAATACAGATATTGATCTAGCCAGATCCCAAGGTATCTGACTACATTTCGGCAAGCAAGTGGCTGCCCGTGCTGTCTCACGATCGAAAACTTCAGCCAATTCTTGCTGGTATCCCTAGAGGCCTCAAACAAAGGCGTCCTAAACAGAATTGTTTCCGACTTCTGGAAGTTGATTTTCAATTTCCAGTCGTCGAAGTCACGCTGCAAAAGTATGTTAATGACCTCAATCCTTGGACCTGATCAGTACACGATTAAGTCGTCTGCGTACGCTATGACATGGTGAAGTGAACCTATTAGATCACTTGTGTACTTGTTGAATAGGATGGGCGAAATGACCGCACCTTGTTGCAGACCGTTTTCAATGTTATATGTTCCACGATGAGCTGTCCACTGGAGAGCATATCAAAAGGAATATACAGCAGTGGTTTACTAATGCCCAACCTATCCAGCTTGAGGAAAAGTCCCTCTAACCATACGGTATCGAAGGTTTTTTCCAAGTCAATCAGGCAGGCACCAGTGTACTGTTTCTTGCCTTTGTTCCATTGGATGTCAGAAACCAGTTTGGAAGCAGCATGAATGATATCATGCCCCGCCTTGAGACCGAATTGATTATCCGGAACTATGTGTTTGTCATTAACCCAGTTCTCGAAAACCTTACTGATATTTGGAAGAAGATTGATCGGCCAGATATTCGCCGGATTGGAAGTATCATTATTCCTTTTGGATGGGATGTATCACCGCAGTTTTCCAATGCGCTGGATAATGGGAATTATTCATTGCAATATTAAACACGGTGGTATAAATGTCCACCGCTTTTGATGGAAGATATCTAAGCACAATATTCGGTATTTCATAGGTTCCCATTAATTTCTTACTTCTAAACGATACGAAGATTGTTTGGAGCTCTTCCTTCGAAATGAACGGCGGTAGTACCCTTTCTTTGGTGATGACATTATTTGCCATATTCTCGTCACTGAACTGAGTGAAACTCGAGCTCTCGAATCGCCAAATCACAATTTCATTTCGAGGGCAGAAATTGTGCACAAGGACTCGAATCTCCAGGTTGTGGTTCGGGCCAATGATGTCATTCGCCTTGTACACTTCCTGAAAAGTCGCTCCTATAGCCGCTATCTTCTCCTGCGGATTCTCGATAACAAAGAAGTTGCCATCCTCAACGGCCTCATTTGGATCTATGCGCGCTGCTAAAAGCATGTGCTCGTTGTCCGTCGTTCTGGCGATTTTTAGACACGAAAGGTTGTTTTGATCTTTCCTTCGGAATATTTTATTTATTTGCGGGAAAGTATTCGGGTTGCTGGTGTTTACAGCCCAAATTTTTTTGTTCCAATACAAATTTACAGAATTTCTGTAATTTTCCTTTATTAATGTTTGGAGGTTTTTAATCGACGACTTCAATGTCATGATCTCCGGATTGTGTCTGTCAGTAAACTGTCTGTACAAGGTTTTTAGTCTTGACAGCAGTCTACTTTTATGACGGTGCAGTGCGTCAATGGTTGCGTTGCGGAATAAGTCTTCGTTGTCAGTGTATCGTTTTGTCCATAGTTCGTCCATTAGTTTTAGATACCCGTCAATCTCCTCATTTGACAGATTTCTATTGGACGGTGGGTAGAGCGAATTCGAGGAGAGTGCTCTCGTCAGTATTCTTGAGAAGTGTGTCCAACGCACTCTACTATAATTGTAGGAATGCCTTTGAACAAACTCTTCCAATTCCGCAGTTTCGTTCGGAACCGTTATTTCAGTACTAAGACCGCAATGGTCACTATCCAATCTAACTACAATAACTAACTCCGCAGGGAAATAAAAAGAAAATCAATGAAAAAAGAAAGAAAAAGATTAAATTAAACTTTACTACATAATGATTCTTGAAATTGGCTTCAAATCCAGA
The DNA here is from genome assembly GCA_963966105.1 of Volucella zonaria. Classification (NCBI taxonomy): domain Eukaryota; kingdom Metazoa; phylum Arthropoda; class Insecta; order Diptera; family Syrphidae; genus Volucella; species Volucella zonaria. The sequence goes on along the minus strand of OZ014534.1, from coordinate 78,011,279 downwards.
ATGCTATCCTTATTAAATAGGAATCATTTCTTCAGTGTCTCTCAATCCAGCTAAAGAAGCGGTAAATTTACTGAATGTACATTACTGACGCAGTTTGAAAACTAACAGGCACTAACCAACATACTACAAACTGTCTACGCACGTTCGTGTGTGACAGTGACAATTGCGATCTCAGCACCAATGTAACTGTTACCAGCGAAACTGCAAAATTGGAAGAATTGGTTCAAAGGTATTCCGACATCACTGGCCCGAACTATAACCTGGAAAATCGAGTCCTTGTGCACAATTTCTATCTTCGAAATGAAATAGTGAACTGGCGATTCGAGATCTTGGGTTTCACCCAATTCAGTGACGAGAATATAGCAAATAATGTCATTGACGACGATACCCCCGTGCATTTCGAAGGAAGAGCTCCAAAACTCATCACTAGAAGCGGTGAACATTTATACCACCCTGTTCAATAAATAATGCCCATTATCCAGCGCAATGGAAAACTGCAGTGGTACACCCTATCCCTAAAAGGGATAAAGACACATTCAATCCGGCCATTCTCCGGCCGATCAGTCTTCTTCCAAATATCAGTAAGGTTTTCGAGAAGTGGGTTAATGACAAACATATAGCCCCGATAATCAATTCGGTTTCAAGGCGAAGAATGATGTCATTCATGCCGCGTCTGAACTGGTTTCTCATATCCAATGGAACAAAGACAAGAACCAGTACACTGGTGCCTGCCTGGTTGACTTCAAAAAAACCTTCGATACCGTAAATCGGTTAGAGGGACTCTTTTTCAAGCTGAACAGTTAGGGCATTTGTTAGCCACTTCTGTGTGTTATTTTCAACATGCTCACAGATAGACAGTTCATCGTGAAAAATGGCTATGTGACTTCTGCTGGAACATTTCACATTAAAAACAGTCTGCAACAAAATGCGGTAAATTCTCCGATCCTATTCAACATTTATACAAGTGATCGGATATGTTCACTTCACCATGCCGTGGCGTATGGAGACGACTTAATCGCGTACAGTTTATCAGCTCAACCAAGTTATGAGACAAGTAAAAGAGTTAAGAAATAACTAAACTATCTCGTCTACTTCTTGTTTTAAATTTACAGCAACTGAATATTTATTCTATCTACTCGTATTTACATACTACAAAAATAAACACTTTTACAGAAAACAGTAATTGCGGTTTCGTCCTTTAACGTCTACGTTACTTTTTCAACTGCCCTGTTCTTCTCTTTGATCGTTCTTTTATTCTGTCGTTGGCGCTGGATTTACCTCGCCGCTGTTGATTAGGCAGAGTCGCCAGCATTTCGTAACCTTACAGTCGGACGTCCTGTCGAACTAATCGACCTCGAATAGCAGTACTGCCATGTTCGTTACGGCTGCTTTCGTCGTTTTCGTCGCTGCTTTGTTCGTCGACAAGTGGCGGTAACGTGCACCACAGTTTCATTTTTTCTGATGCGTAAATTGACGTGTAATGCCGGTGTTTTCTGCTTGCAACGGGGATATCCTCAACGACATACCTATCCTTATCGACAACCTGACTTACAATGAAGGGGCCTTTAAACAATGGTTCCAGTTTTTTTGAAGTACCCGTTGCTGATGGTTCGTTTTCGACTAACACCAAGCCACCTATATTGTAACGTGTAGGTCGAGCATTGTGTTCGTCGTAGTATCGTTTGGCTATTTCACGTTGTGTATTGATTTTATCAGCTGCGTCGTTTCGGATCCCTGCAAACTTTCGTCGCCGATCGTTTCACTATTATGCAGGGCTAGAACTAACTTATTCTGGAGGATGTCTCTAGGTGGGAAGCTATACAATAACTCTTGAGGTATTCGGGCCATTGCTTTATACTGCATCGAATTAATAGACCACTGCACTCGCGGCAACTGCTCGTCCTAACGTTTGTCTTCTTTGGTTGACGGTAGAAGCATAGCCAAAATGGTTGGTACGTTCTGCATGCCCGTTAGCTCGTGGAGTTCTGACCGCATTTAGTATGTGTTTCACATCGTTAGCTTGGCAAAACCGTTTAAACTCGTGTGACGTGAATGCTGTTCCACGGTCGGTTACGATGAGCGTCGGTATACCAAAGTATTCGCTAATTTCGTGTAAGATGTTGAGGACGTGCTTTATCGCCGTGCTCTTTCCTGCTTTGATAAGGGAAAATTTTGTGAAAGCGTCCACAATGACCAAAATATGGTCGTTGCGTTTTGAACTCTTCGGGAATGATCCCAAATAATCCATGCGAATGGTGTGGAACGGTACTGGTGTAATAGCGTCATAGTGATATTCACCCTAGTGCTTTCTGCCGGGTGCTTTGTTAAATGCGCAATCAGTGCACGATTTGAAATATGATCTTACGAAGTCTCTCATTCGGGGAAACCAAAACCGTTGAGTGTTTTCTCAAAGCCCAAACGTCCATCGCCATCGTATCGACTTTGGTACCACACGGAGAAACTTGTCATTGACTTTACGAAATAGTCTGCCGTTTTCGATTATGTATTCGTCGCATGCCGTTATATCACTCGAATTCATTTTTTCGAATATCTTGCAGATTTTCTTGTCTTGGAGCTACATAGATCACAACGAGTCACCTTCGCTAACGATTGTTTTGGCGATTCGTAGCGATGCTGTTTCTACATAGTTCGCGTGCTGCTTCGTATGGTGCTCGACTTAGTTTGTCCATGTGCTCCATATATTGTCCTGCTCGATGCTGAATCTTCACATCGAAGTAACCAAGATATCGCAATTCGCGGAATCAGTTCCTTTTTCTGTATTGTCGGTTACCACCGTGACTTCTTTACCGTAAACGTAATACCGGAAGCGCTCCAATGTTTCCACCACTGCCAGGGCTTCTAATTCATAACTATGATAATCTTTAGTAGTCGATTGGCTGTAGAATGCTACCGGTTTCCATGCATCATTTTCTTTCTGTAATAATACGCCGGCAATTCCGATAGAGCTAGCGTCCGTGTAAATTTGATGTTCGCTGTTGCTTTTGTAGTAAACTAGTACAGGACTTGTTGTAAGACTCGTTTTTAACTTTTCGAACGCTTCATTTTGGAGATCGTCCCACCTGAATTGGCAATCTTTTTTAAGCAAGCGTCGCAATGGCTCAGAGACTAAGGCGTATGCGGGGACGATCTTTCGAAAATAGCTGCTTACCCCATGAAATCGTCGCACTTTGGTTGTGTTCGTTGGCGTTAGAAAATCGTGAATTGCGGTTGTTTTAACATCACCTGAACTTAAACCCGCGGAATGTAGTTTATAACCAAGAAATTCGATGGTTTTCTTCAGGAATTCGCATTTTTTGAAATTTAGCGTCAAATTGAGGTCACGCAATGCATCTAGGACTCGTCGTAACTTTTAAAACATCTCATTAATGTCGTTGCTACCTACTACTATGTCGTCCATGTAATGAAACATATCTCCATCCCGCGTACTTTCCCGAATAAGCGCCATAATTCGCTGGAATACAGCCGGTGCGTTTTTGAGGCCAAACGGCATGCGCTTGAACTCATAGACACCATCGGTTGTTACAAATGCTATATATTTTCGAGAATTTTCTTCAATTTGTACCTGATAGTATCCGCTATTCACGTCTTGTAATCGTTCTTCGATGTTCGGTGTTGGAAAAACCTCTTTGACCATGTGTTGATTAAGTCGAGGATAATCAATGCGTAACCGACCGTTGTCATTCTTCTGCTTCACGAGTACAATCGGGCTTGCGTACTCCGATATCGATTTCGTAATTATGTCGTTCGTTAGAAGCTCGTTGACCATTACAGTAACAGCTGCCTTCTTCAGCTCCTGCAGTCGATAAGGTCTAGATACAATGGGCTCGTTAGTTGACAAGTTGATTTTCATTTTAACCGCGTCAGTCAGTCCGATTTCACGAAGATTATTTCCAAAAACATCTCGATATTCGTTGAGGAGATTAACTAGCGCCATTTTAGTTACGCCGTCTTCAGTGAAACATTGAATTTCTGATGAGTCGATGTCCGTTCAATGATCTTTGTTGTGAGTACGTCTATGCGCTCGAATCGCTGTTCGTTGTCGTTAACTATCAACCGAATATTGTTGTCTTTAAAAATGTCATTTCCGAGCAATAAGTCTGATAAAAAAGTGTCATCATCCGTCACGTACAAATCGACGTTGATCTGAATATTATTGATAACCAGCGTTGATTTCCTTAGCTCGTCCAGCAGACGTGTACCGCCGCATACTCCACTAATGCGTAAAAGACATTTCTTTTTTTCGTTAGCAATCTTAGCTGCTACTGATTTTCGTATCACGCTGCATTGGCTGCCCGTGTCGATTAATGAAAAATATTCTGCATCATTGATCAATACACGTTTCTCATTAAAATATTTTCGCACGCTGTTCGTTGTTCGCACATTTTGTTTGCCACAATGTTCAGAGATGCTCCTTGGATGAACTTTTTGGCAGTCTCGACATCTCTGCTGACGACGTGGCGGTTTCGGACAAGCACTGGATATGTGCCCTGCTTCGGAACAGTTGTAACAAACAATTGGCTTCTTGGCTGTAAACGTTTTGAATTATAAGCGTTGTCACTCGCCTTGTTGACGTTTTTGTTACTATTGTCGCCATAATCACGTTCCATTGTCGAATTCATTTTGTTACATTTTGACCAACTCGTTATGTTTGCCAAATAATCCTCTAACGATTTACGCATTTTTTTCATAGACTTAAAGCGTAGCGCTGCAATTGCTAATTGCATATCACGATGCTTTAGACCCTCGCGAGTGTATTTGATTACTGCGGATTCACTCAAGCGATATCGTCTACCTAAAGTACTCATGCGAAAGCAATATTCGTTGACTGATTCGCTATGTTGCCGTACTGCGTTTATCATCTTAAAATGCATATCGGCTTCGTCTGGCACTGTGCTGAACTCGGTTTTTGGTGCGTCGGCAAATTCACTCCACATTGCGAAAAAGTCTGACGATGCTTCGAGCCACAGTTTAGCGGGACCCTTCAGTTTGCTGTACACTGCTAATAAACCGCATTTTTCATCCCAGTCATAGGCTCGCTTTGACTTGTCCACTCTGTCGATGGACTGCTCAACACAAAATAAGAAGTCTTTCGTCGGGTCGTATTCAGGTAAAGTATCCGCTATCTCTTTGACACTATTGACGTTTTGCGATTGATAGTGAGAAGATTATCAATAGAGTCCCGTTTAAGTGGGTTGATGACGAATATATAGCCCGGATAATCAATTCGGTTTCAAGGCGGGGAATGATGCCATTTATGCCACGTCTAAACTGGTTTCTCATATCCAATGGAACAAAGACAAGAAACAGTATGCTGGTGCCTGTCTGATTGACTTCAAAAAAGCCTTCGATACCGTAGATCGGTTAGAGGGACTCTTCTTCATGCTGAACAGGTTGGGAATTAGTAAACCACTGCTTTACGAGTATATTCTTTTCAATATGCTCACAGATAGACAGTTCATCGTGAAAAATGGTTATGTCACTTCTGCTGGAACATTTCACATTAAAAACCGTCTGCAACAAGATGCGGTAAATTCGCCGATCCTATTCAACATTTACACAAGTGATCTAATAGGTTTACTTCACCATGCCGTGGCGTACGTAGACGACTTAATCGCGTACAGCTAATGTTGTATTTTCTAATTTACTAACTAAAGTAGGCAATGGTGAAGCAATAGAAAAACATGAATTCAAGATTTTTTACAAAAGCCAATACGCAAAGATTATGCACAAATGGGATTCTCCTCTTTTTCAAAAATGACCACGTAAGTGCGTACGTTCTACAACAATTTGGAGACAAAATTATCTCTACAGCTACTGATACAATTACTGGGTCTAAGACCCATGAGCAAGATGCCAATTTTCGAGCAAAATTACATAAAAAGTCAGTTACCGATACCGGCGGTTTACCAAACGAAATTGCTTTTGTAAAAGGTAAGTTTTATCTTACTACAACAAACTTTGATGTATCAGATGGTTTATGTAACGGTTCAACTGGAAAATTAGTGCATTTAGATTTGGATACAGTTAACGTTGTAGTTAGGGTTTGGTTGGAGTTTTGTGGCTCAACAAATATTGGTCATAAGAAGAGAAGAAAAACTGATCAATTGGCAGTATAAAGTGGAGTTAGTAATCGTGCTGTGCCTATTGAACTACGATCTGCGAATATTTCGTTGGGATCAGATAAGAAAATTATTGCTACTCGAAAGCATTTTCCTTTGAAAGCAGCTTGTGCTATGACTAATGCTCGTATACATATGTCCTGCTTTTAGCAGGATACTCCTGGCTTTTCGACCCAAATCCTGCGAAGCTTTCAATCCTGCGTTTTCGCTCAAAATCCTGTAAAAGTCCTGCTTTTATCCTGTTTTACCAGTCATTTCATGTACTAAAAATTCAAATATTTTTGGCAAGTGAAACAGCCGGGAATGAGCTCCATAGTTGCTGCTGGCAACCCACACACCCTCTTTCACATATGTTATGTGAATGCGCCATCTGCTTTCTGCACTGCACAAAAGTTTATTTTTTCTGTCCAGTGTGGTGTGTTAATGTTTTTGTGCTTCAGTTTGGCCGCGGAAAAAATGTGTTAAATCAGTAACTAAAACAAGTGCATCCGTATTTTGAGACCACAAAAAACGAAAGTGTTGTCTTGTGCAAAAAGTGCAAGTCATAATTTTCGATAGCATCAGGTGGCAAATCGGACATTTCACGACATCTGAAAATCAGCAAACATCTATTAGTTTTAAGTGCTGCATCCACAAGCCAAAAGCCTGATTCATTCTTTCCGTCGATCTTTGATGCCGCAGTCGCAGCGATTGAAGGCACCTGGGCATATCATGTAGTGAATGCCAACCAAAGTTTTGACTATGCTATGACGTTTACTTGTTCACAAAAGAAGTGCCAAGCCATTGTAGTAAATGTGTTTGCTCCAAGAGTCACAAAAATGCTCAGGGAAGAGACTGAGTTGTACGCCGCACACATCTTGAAAATCGAAGGCGATAATGTTGCAGCAATTGAAGTGGTGCGCTATCTGAACGAACTGCAGCTGATATTAAAAACTCGCCAGGAAGATGATTTCTTATCACCATCGCCATTGGTCGTGAAACAGGCCTGGATTCGTGCTGATTATGCTGCTGATGCGGAGAATTTTTCGGTAAAGAGTTTCTATCTGTTCGCAGAGCAATATATTGACAATAACATCAAATTTAATCATCCTGTCAGGCGATGCTCTTGAATACATCGAAAAATAGGCAGCTCTGACCACACAATTGGAAATGTTCTCATGGGCCACGCTTCAAAAAACATCGGCATGGAAAGAAGTTGAGGCAGTTATGATGTATTTGAGCGAGCGAAAATTGTACGACGCTACAGTAAATGCAGCGCAATTGAACATCGACTTCATCTATGTGAAGAAGTATTGTGGACATGAGAAACTGGAGCAGTGGAGAATAGATAAGGTTCCAGTTGCAATGCAATGGGTGGAGATATTTCAACACCTGGCAAATGCAACGATTGTCGAATTCATTCTTTGCTAACCTGGATCGATTGCATCCGTTGAGACGGTTTTCGCAGGCATGAATAAGGCATGGACAGAGAACAAATCCCGATTAAATGTGGAAACCCTAAAAGCAATTTTAATCGTAAAAATTAATTTAAAAATGACATGTCTACAATTTTACGACTTCATTAAAGGTCAAAATGATATACTTCGACAAATTTATTTCCAAGAGAAATACGCTGTGCGTACCGAAGATGGAGTCGAGCAAATTGAAGACGGCTCAGATATAGAAGAAAATTGATTACATTTGTTAAATATTCATTCTTTCTATGCATGCATATTCACGTACATATTAAAAGAAAATTATTTATTAAAAATGCATCCTTCTTTCATCCTGTTTTTCGGAACAAAAAATCCTGTAAAAGGCCGATTTGTCGCGGGATTATCCTGCTTTTAGCGAAAGTGAAATACGAGCATTAGCTATGACTATGCATAAATCAGAGGGTGCAACTTTGAGTGAAATTGTACAGCAAAGAACATTCGCAAGAATTCGTTTCGGTTGCGTTATCTCGTTTAACAAATATCGGAAAGTTGTATATTGTAACACCTCAAGCTGATCAAGGTACATCAACAGAGAGATTGTTGCAAGAATTCCATAGATTATATTTAAATACATTGCAGACCAGAACACAAGATATCCTGATTCGTAATACACGAAGCCTATCATTACTCCCTTTTAACTGTCAAAGTTTAAGAAATCATCATATCTTGGATATTATGGATCCAGTTGTTCAAAATTCTGATCTTCTTTTACTTTCTGAAACGTGGATGGAAAATGAAAAAAAATTGCTGTTCCAAATTTCAATTGCATTTCTCAAAAGGCAAAATGTTCTTGCAGGTGGAGACGCAATATACCAGAACTCTGAAGATACTGTCCACATTTTTACAGGAAATATGGAAATGATTTTGTCAAACATTAGAGAATTGAGTACTGGGCATTCGTCAGTCGGTGACATTTGTTCTTTTTTTTGTAACATGGGACACAGCGTTGAAGTAGATATATTTTAGTAGCTATTTATATATCTCCCAATCAAAAGATTGAGGATACTATATATTTATTCATCGAGCGCTGTTAGAATATACTGAGGGGGTTCTAAATTACTTAGCAACAGTTTATAAGCTTCCACCAATATTGGCTGGAGACTTCAACATTGACTTCAGTAAGAAAGGGAAATTTTTAGAACTCACATCTTTTTTATCAGAAAAATTTGTTTTGTCTATAAATACTGACCCAGCGCTCACTAACTGAGTGCACTCTTTTGGTTCTTAAGCCACCAACTAGAAGGTGATTAGTGCGAAATGAAGAAAATATAGTCGCCGTAGCGGCCGGTATCGAAGATGACCCAGAAATGTCGATTCGGCGCCGATCTGCTGATCAGTCGGTCAGTCAACCCGGTTTATTTTGCGGTTGGATTTGGGCCTACATCCATGTAAGATTGTGCTAATGCAAAGATTGAAGCCAGACGACGATAGACAACGCCGTGAATTCACTAATTGGGTGCTGGAAATGTTGACCAGAGATCCGGATTTTAGACAAAAAATCTTCTTCCCGGACAAGCCCCAATTTTGGCTCAGCGGCTTTATCAACAAGAAAAATTGCCATTATTGGAGCAAATACAAACACAAGTATTCGGCCAAGCAGCAATGCATCCACATAGATTAACTGGTTGGTGCGGTTTATGGCATGGCGGCATCATCGGACCTTATTTCTTTCGAAATGAGGAAGGAGAGACACCGTTACCGTTAATGGTCTCAGGTATAGAGCGATGTTAACCGACTTTCTTTGATCAAAACTCGACAACATCGATATATCCGAGCTGTGGTTTCAATTAGACGGCGCTACATGCCATACAAGCGACGCAACGCTCGAAGTTATGAAGGTGAAGGTGTGGAGACTGGGTCACCTCACGGCGAGCGTTCATCGATTGGCCGCTGCGATCATGCGATTTGACACCACTGGATTATTTTGTCTGGGACTACGCAAAGTCTTCAGTCTACGCTAACAAGTCAACCTATTTGGACGAGCTCGAGGCCAAGATTCGATACGCTTTTACCGTAATAACGCCGCACATATTGGCCCGAGTCATCAAAAGTTGACCAGACCGCTTGAAGAACTGCCAGCGAAGCCGAGGCAGCCATTTGGAATGACATGCGATTCCGCACATAACGGCACGAACGTAGCTTCAAATCAAAGCCAGAGTCAATTTTATATCTCACACTCTAGTTGTTTTATTTAAATTTTTTTTCCTACCGTTCTTATCTCGAAATCCTTTAGTATAAGTTAATTAAGCTAAATGCTTATACAATTAAATGACCCCATATGGTAGGGAGTTGGGAACGACTAATTCGCTCCGTAATAGAAACGTTGGCACAAATGCATCTTGATCGAAATCCAAGGGAAGCGATTTTGTTGAGAATGACTACGGAGATTGACCGCGTTATTAATTCGAGGTCTCTGACCTACGTAGCTTTAGAAGATATCAGTGATGAAGTGTTTACGTCGAAGCATTTTTTAGTTTCTTCATCGATCGACATGCGGTATAGCAGCCAATTTGATGATGCTCACCGAAGGAACTGGTTAGATTGCGAAAAGTATGGTGCTATATTCTAAAAACATTCGTGTCTTTCTTGCAAATCGGTCTTGGTCTCTTACGATGGGAAGACCAAAACCAGCGTCATGGTTTCCATCCAGCAGGAGGGCCTCCCTACCGACCCTATCAGTCTCAGGAACCTTTATGTCAGGTACTACGAGATTTTTAGCATGTCCCCTCAGAAAGTGGCAGACGACCTCATTGCATTCGGCCACTACGTCCACTCTAAGCGAGTCTCACACCTACAGCGAAGCTAAGCCGACCAAGTCCGTTGCCAGGACTTAAACCATCCCGCCTCACATCTCCACCCCACAACATCCCTCTTACTTATTACTACCAGGATGTAAGAGGTATTCGCTCTAAAACCAACGCTGCCACGCCAATCGCATGCTCTTCCCTATGATATTTACTCCCTGACTGAAACCAATCTGATTCCCGACATAAAGAACCAGGAATTGTTCTCCCCTGCTTTTAATGTTTTTCGCGACGACGATCCTACCCGGCCAAATGGTGATTCCCCTTGTCGAGGCGTCCTACTGGCGATCCACAACAGAGTTAACTCCTCTCCCATTACCATTTCTTTATCCTCTACAGTCGACTTTGTCGCAATAAAAATATCACTCCCCTTAAAGTCCATTTACGTTATATGTTGTTACCAGCTCAACCTATTGAATCCTACAAACTTTCTATCGATGTGATCGACCAGTTAATTGACCTGTCTGACTGTATTGACGATATCTTTATTTTCGGCGGCCTTAATCTTCCTCAGCTATAGTGGACTCCATCAGATGATCAATAGTTTTTCATCGCTTCAAATGCTAACTCAACTAAGGAATGCCTCTTGTTAGATCGTTTAACAGACCCAAGTCAGCGGTATATCCAACTACATGGGCATGCAATTAGACCTTATTTTCACAACAGATTCAATTAACTCCTCCGTCTCACTTTGTCCCCTGTCTCTCTCAACAATCGATAACTACCACCCTCCCCTTCTTCACTCGTTTTTGTAAACTTTTCTGTCTAGTCCACTTCCCCCACAACTCTCTCATCCTACTATTTTCATACAGCAAACTTTGACAAAATTGTTGACTATCTTAGCAGATCTTCCTTTAACTTTCATAACCTAACTGCATATAAATGATGCCTTTTCCATTTTTTATAGAGAAATATTTAATTCTTTTTCCCTTTACGTTCCGTTTTACCGGCTTAAAACATCATCTACTAGTCCTCTCTGGTATAATCGCGAGCCTCGTTCCTTACGAAATAAGAGAAACAAGTTATGGACTGTTTTCCTTCGCACCAGATCCTTTTCGGACTATTCCAACTATCTTGATGCTTATCTTCATTTCACCGAACTTTGCGATTCCCTTTACTTGCGCTACCTTAACAATGCGCAAGTCAACATTATAAACGACCCTAAGCCCTTTTTGCAATTTGTTAACTAACATATATAAGAAAGTCCGATGGCTACCCTCCTTCCCTCTCTTTCAACAACAAGTTATCAAGCGATCCACTCACCATTGCCAACCTATTTGCAACATTTTTCAAACAATCCTTCACCAATGACTCCCCTCTTTGTACCGGATCCATTATATTTTAATTACCCGCCGAACTTCTCCAATGGCCTACTTCTCTCTCACACCATGGACCCGTCTTTTATCGCATATAAGTTACACCAGCTTAATGACGAACTCACACCTGGCCCAGATGGCCTCCCTTCCATATTTCTTTAAAAATGTTCTTCTACCCTTTCCCTTGCCCTTTCAAATCTCTTTCGTCTATCCCTTCCACAAGTAGAAATTCTTCAGGATTGAAAAATCTCCGTCATAACCCAGATCCACAAAAACTATCGTCCAATAGCTAAACCCTCTCATACACCCAAACCCTTTGAAGGCGTTTTGTTAGCTGCCAATGCAAATCACTTATTTCCCCTAGATAACATGGCTTCCTAAAGGATAGGTCAACCACCACAAATCTCGTTGAATTTGTATCCTTTGCCCTCTCTGCCCTAGAGAATGCCAATGAATTCGATGTAGTTACAGCTGATTTTAGCAAGGCCTACAATAAAATCCCTCATCTTCAAAATGTCTGCCCTCGGCTTTGAACCCCTACTGTTTAAATGGATATCCTTTTACTTCGAAAACCGTTTTTAGGTGTTCGTTTTAGACCAGCCCACTCGGCTCCATTTTTGGCTACCTCTGGAGTTCCACAAGGCAGCCATCCAGGTCCTCTTCTTTTTATATTAATCCTAATTGATCTCTATAGGATCATCAAAGACTCGTGTGTCTCCCTTTACGCCGACGATACCAAATTTTTCATGACTCCTCCCTCCTTGATAGTTTTTCGATCTGGTGCCTCGAATATTGTTTGGAACTTAATATCGAAAAATGCCAATCCATCACCGTTTTATATAAGCGGCACCAATCTCCTCCCCGACTCTACCTTCTCCACAACCAACCTGTTTCTTCCGTTCAATCTTTTCTCGGCATTTCGTGTGATAGGGAGCTCAACTTCTTTTTACATATGGATGGGGTAATCCATAAAGCCAACTCTGCACTAAGATTTGTAAAACGGTTCCAAAGAATTTGCCAACCCATACGTGACCAAGTCCCTTTATATTACCTTTGTTCGCCCCGTCCTAGAGTACGTCAGTCAAGTATGGGAACCATCATCGTGTTCATACGATTTGGTCTTCGAGGTATTCCCTGGGACGATCCTTTTATTCTGTCCACCTATCAAAACCGTCTCAACCTTATCAACTTAAACACCCTTGAGGAACGCAGAGATGCAGCCGACGTACTTCTCATTCATTGACTCCGTTTAGGTCACGTTGAATGCGCATCCCTTCACAACTCTGCTTTCCTCTCTCACTAGTCAAGATTCTAGATCCGGGGTGGTTGGCCAACCTGTCCCTTCTTCACCCGCTCGTCCTCTTAATTCGCCTGCTCCACTCCTTCCGCCAACTGTCAAACTCACTAAAAAATTGTCTGATATGAATGATGTTATGTTATGTAGTATCTGGTTTGAGAGACCGCCGTATTTATAAAAATGTTTGGCTCTACCCTGCCTACCTGCACGACAAACTCAACTGCGTTTGCATTGATGGGATAACCAAATCCAACATTATGGCTTCGATTCAACGAGAAGGTCTTCTATTAAGCCAGTGGAATTGATGCAAATTTTCGTTCGTTACCATGAGAATTTCGACATCTCTTCCGAAGAAGTTCAAAATGATCTTTCTACGCTGTGATCGCAAGTCAGCTCTAAACGTCTTTCCCACTTGCAAAGAACTAGTTCAAATTTTTAAAACTATTACAGTTCCTAACAAACTGAATTCTGTATCCTCCAGTCCACAATGCCTGTCCACTTACTACCAAAATGTAAGAGGTTTGCGCTCTAAAATCTCCGGCGTATATCTGAATTCTCAAAAGTTTCCCCATGACCTAATTGTTCTTACTGAAACAAATCTAATTCCTGACATTAAAAACCATGAGCTGTTTCCTCCAAATTTCAAAATTTTTCGAAAAGATGGCTTTGAAAGAGCTGGTAATCCCTATGGCTGAGGTGTTTTATTAGCAATCCGAGACTGTTTCCACGCAACACCTGTTGATATTATCCAAACTGACAACTTTGAGTTGGTATGTGTCAACATTACACCCCCCAAATGCAGTCTTTACGTACTTTGTTGTTACATTCACCCATCTTATTGACTTGTAGTTCACGCAGTGGCTTTTTTGACTGATGATGGACAACGCGAAAATTGTGTTATTCTAGTAGGGGATTTGAACCTCCCTCACCTTAAATGGGAGCCTTCCGATGTTTCGTCTCATTTCGTCTCTCTTAATCCGTCCTCTGAAATAGAAATATTGATGGCGGTCTGCCTAACCAAATCAAGTCTATATCAGATTAATGGAACACCTAATACAAAGAACAGACAATTTGACCTTGCCTTCACATCAGATTCAGACAACTGTGTCATTTATAGGAGTGATTATTTTCTTTCTACCCTAGACCGCCTTCATTACCCCTTGTCAATTATACACTCATATGAAAATGGCAACACATGTGTCGATTCGGAAAATGCATTTTCATTTAACTTCCGAAGAACAGACTTTAACAAACTTAAAAACCTCATCAGCAACATTGACTTTGACTTTATTGCTGAAACAATTAACATTGATCTTGCTTTATCAACATTCTATTCGTTAATTTTCTCCTGATTTGCCAAATCGGTTCCATATACCTTCCGAAAGGACTGCATGTCAGCTCTTCCCTGGTACAACAAGGAGTTCAGCTCTCTCCGTAATAACAGAAACAAGTTGTGGCACAAATTCTTAAGAACTCGATCTGATTCCGACTACAGTAATTATCGATTGGTATACAATCGTTTTTCTGAACCTTCTGAGTCTCTTTACCTTGAGTACCCCTACCGCATGCAATTTAACTTACTTAGTCTCGGACCCTAATTGTTAATACCAAAAGAAAGTCAAACGGCTACCCATCTTGTAAATGAGCCCACACGAATACCAGACGCTGACAGTCATACTGCCAACACCATGGACTTGTTTCTAACTTCTCACCCTGATGTGCTCTCCCCTCTAGGCTCGTCGAACCATTGTGTCATATCAGCTAATTTCTCGTACACCGAAAACATAGTTAGAGAAAAGATTCCTAAAAGAACCGTATGGCAATACGAGAAAGCCAACTGGAGCGGCCTTAATAGCTTCTTTAGGAATTTTAACTGGTCGTTATGTTTTCTCGATAACGACGTAGATGCCGCTGCTGATTGATCACAGACACCATTCTCTTTGGAATGAGAAACTTTATCCCTCATCGGATGAAGAGTATCAAACCAAAAGAAAAGGCATGGTACGACTCGAGCTGTAAAGAGGCTGTCAGGGTTAGAGAAATATTTTTTCGGTCCTGTAAGACCAGCCCAACTGAGGAAAATCGAAAAAAGTTCAAACGAGCCAGAAATGACTGCAGCGCCTTTCTTAGACGTGTAAAATTCCAATACAACCAAAAACTAAGGCAAAAAATACTACAATGTCTCAAAGGTAGTAACAACTTTTGGTCGTTCGTCAAAAATATTAGAAATTCTGCCTCATCCTCCATCCCAACGCTCATCTACAATGACATTCCAGCTGTCAGCTCTTTGGACAAGGCCAATCTGATTGCTGCACTCTTTGCGGCCAGGTCAATACTTGCAGAATGTGCTTTGTCTCCGCCTACACTTAAGTGCGCCGAATCTTCAATGGGACAAATCCACTTTCGCACTCGTGTAGTAGCAAGAGTTCTCAAAGATCTTAACATGCATAAATCCGCTGGTCCAGATGGTATATCTCCCCTTCTTCTGAAGAGGTGTTCTTCTTCGCTGGCAAAACCACTGCGTAAGCTTTTTCATCAATCCTACTCTCTAGGACTCTTTCCCAGCAGATAGAAAACAGCATTTGACTAGCCCGTCCCTCTTCCTACAGACTCATTGCACTTACGTCCCTTCTTTCCAAGGTCGTGGAAACGCTCATAAACCGTCAGCTCGTGAAATATCTCGAAACACGAAAACTTCTTCATGACCGGCAGTACGGTTCTCGTAGCAACAGGTCCACTGGTGATCTGATGGCATGTCTCACCGAAAAGTGGAACCAAAGCGTACATCATTCTGGCGAAAGCAAGATAGTTGCACTTGATATTTCTAAGGCATTTGACAGAGTTTGGCATCAGGCTCTTTTGTCGAAAATGCATAGATTTGGGAGCGACGACATTTTTTTTCAATGGATTAGAAATTACCTTTCGGAAGGTTCAATTCAAGTTGTCTTGGACGGTTTCAAGTCCGATATTAACAAAATAAATGCTGGTGTGCCCCAGGGCTCCGTTCTGTCCGCGACACTCTTTTTAATTTTCATCAACGATTTCTTGTCTGCTAGTTCTAATCCAATATGTTCTTTTGCTGACGATAGTACTCTCTGCTTTTCATATTCTTTCCCGGACTCAAGCCCCTGCTCTTCGGCTGCAGAACGGGAACACCAGCGTATGTTAAGCTCATTAAATTCCGATGTTAACAGCATAACCAATTGGGGAATTATAAACAGAGTGGAATTTAATGCTTCCAAAACTCAATGCTGTCTGCTGTCATTAATTCGAAATTCAAACACTCAGCCATTATCCATGAATGGCACTTGCATCGTCGAAAGCTATAAACTTTCCATTCTCGGTATGTCTGTCAGTGACAACTTACGTTGGAATGACCACATATTCGATGTCTCCAAAAATGCTGCGAAATGTCTAGGTTTCCTCAAGCGATGTAAGAAATATTTCACCCCCTCTGATCTGGCCTCAATATATAAGGCATCTATCCGCCCGAAATTGGAGTACAATGTCGACATCTGGTCGGGTGCACCTAAAACATTTCTGCACCTGCTAGATCTAAAACCGTGCAATAAAACTCATTGATGATACTAATATCAGTCAATCAATTGACAACCTCGAACACCGAAGTAATGTCTCCTGTCTCACGCTGTTTTATCGCTATTTCCACCACCAGTGCTACATAGAAATCGCCAGTAGCATTCCGCCCCTTCAAACTTTTAACCGTAACACCCCTCTCACTATGAATGCTCATCAGTATACCCTCAAGCCCACTTTCGGACGTACTCTAAAATATGTATCGTGATTCTTTCCTAAACCGTACAACTCTTTAATGGAACGCCCTGATGAGCTCTTTATTTCCTAGTCATTATAACCTTCAAACATTTAAAACCAACGGTCACCGGTACCTTTCTTTCCACCCTCCCTGATTTTCCTTCGCCCGAGCTGTGTGCAAACATTTTAAGGGCACTAAAAAGATAATCCCTTCAGCGCGCGCAAATTATATAAAAAAATCTACTCTCACATTTTTTAGTGAATCTTCTGCCGACCCAAAAGTCATTGAAAATTTTTTTTGCTTGTCATTTTGACAAATCATTTTCTGAGAAAACAGCTGAACCCGATCCTAGTTACTTTAACTATATGAGAAACTATCCTGAAACGTCATCCATCTCGCTATATATAGCAACATCTTTGGTATCTGAAAACATTGCGAAACTTAAAGACGATTTTTCGTCCGGCCCTGATGGCCGTCCAGCTATTGTATTAAAAGAGTGTGTTACCTACCTCGTTCCTCTCCTTTCTGCCCTATTTAACTTGTCTGTCTCAACAGGTACTTTGCTTTTCCTATGGAAGGAATCTTACATCATCCCTATTCATAGAAAAGGAAGTAAGGCCAAAGTCGATAATTATACGCCCATAGCAAAACTCTCTTGCATACCCAAACTTTTTGGAAGCATAGTCTATCAACAACTGCTTCCGTAGTGTAGGCCAACTATTTGCACAAATCAGCACGGTTTCATGAAAGGTAAGTCGACAACCACTAACCTAACAGAGTTCGTCTCTAGGACACTTCATGCTTCAATTTCAATTTCCCCCGATTTCAGCAAGGCATTCGATAAAATTTCTCACCAACATATCATTTTTAAACTAAAAAGACGTGGCCTTTCCCCTCATTTTGTTGAATGGACCAAATCCTATTTAGAGGACCGAGAATACAGGGTCATCTTCAGATCTTTAATATCCGACCCCATTAAAGTAACATCTGGTGTCCCTCAGGGTAGTCACCTTGGACCAATCATCTTTATCCTAACAATTAACGATATAAATCTCATTTTAACGAATTCTAATCTTTCTGCTTTCGCTGATGTCGTGAGAATTTCCAAAGTCATTTCATTGCTTCCTTACTCCCATTGTTGCAAGATGGCTTCAATAAGTTTTCGGTATGGTGCAAGCAAAACTTTTTGGAGCTTAATGTCAAAAAATGCCAAGCGATAACCTGTTCCCGTAAACGTCCACTTCCCCCTCCAAGAAACTCCTTCATCTGGAATGAACCTATTCCTTCCACTACTCAAGTACGGGATCTAGGAATTATTTGTGACAGAGAATTGAATTTCGACTCACATATTGACAGCATTATAAATAAAGCTAACTCTGCACTTGGCTTTAATAAACGCTGGTCAAAAGAATTTTCCAACCCTTTCGTTACAAAGTCCGTGTACGAGTATCTTCCTTTTCAAAATGTAATATTTCAGTAGCAGGGTAAGAAATTAGTCTCTGTATTATTTAATGTGCCTTAACAGTTTATCATTGCAAATTGTTTAATATGACATAAATAAATCTATCTATCTATCTTGTGGTTTTGATTGCAATTGAATAGGTGACTCAAGTGGGAATTGCGATTTGTTTTTTTTTTTTTTAAACTATGACATTAAAAAGGTAAAACGTATTATAATATGTAAGTCGACCACATCTCTAATGAAAGTGATATGTATGCCATAAAGTCTACAGACTCGTTCATAGACGAGATAGGTGATATTTACCAAAATATTGGCTCATATCTATTGATTATCTGAAACAAGAATTCACATAACCGGCTCCCGGATAATCTAGGTTTCTCTCAAACCCTTACAAGAACTTCGTAAATCTTTGGTATCCTTGTGAAGCAATAAACTTTTTAGAACCCCTATCCAAATATGACTCTAAAGCAAATAAACATAAGATGGTTCCCATTAAACAAATCACCACCGATATTGAAGAAACATTCTTTAATTAGTCGAAAGTATACAAAATTTGAAACAATCTCAACCTACGATCTCAGCTTCACTCCCTCTTTACCCTGTCCCAGTACATTTGAAGAGCTGCCTCCTTCATACATCCAGCATCACAAATGTACACTGCACCATTCTTATTTATCTCAATAGCGGCTATGATGTTCTTGGCTAGGTCTTCAGGTGTTTGATTCGCGATGATCGACAGCGTATTTTTTATAACTTCCACCTCCGGACAACGGTCCTCCGATGTAAACTGGTCCAACAGTTTGGTTGTTGTCATTCCTGGACATATGACAATAAAAGATACTCCAGTTTTCAGGTAGGTTTTATCCAACTACAATAGAAGTGCAAAACAAAAGTTCTTCAAAAGCCACTTTTTCAAGATTGATCTGAAAGGTAGTACTCACCGCCATTGTACGGCTGAATTGAACCACTCCAGCCTTGGAGGCGCAGTAAACTGCCGAACTCTGACACGGATCCAGTCCGGCAACTGAAGCCAGATTAACAATTAGGCCACCATTTTTCCCCTTCGACTTGTCCATTGCAGCAAGAGCCGCCATAGTGCTGTTTATGATTCCCAGCTGAAAGAAAACCGCATTTTCGTGAATCATATTTCGGAAGATCTGGAAAAGAACTCAGATACAAGAGCACTCACCAAATTAACGCCAATAGTCAGTTCGGGAGCGATCTCATTGAATATTCCGCTTCCATTCACCAAAATGTCGATGCGACCAATCTTCAAAACAATTTCGTTAAGAGTCTTTTCAACATTCTCCTTGGAAAGCAGGTCGATCTTCGAGAAGAACACTTTCGTTGATGGACTGAATGTTGAGAGTTCTTTGATAAGGCCTTCGTCTTTCACTAAATCCAGTACGGCCAAGTTCTTTATGAATAAATTTGCCGTTAAAATTAAAGTACAAAATAGAATTTATTATGGCTTACTGCAACTTTTTTTTGAACTAAGAGTCGGCAAGTAGCTGAGCCTATACCGCCACAGCCTCCGATATAAACAACATTCTTTTGACACAATTCCATGGTCGGCGTATTGGACGGAGAACACTAGACTTGACTAGAAGAAGGCAAGTGCCAAACTAGTCACTACAATCACTAGTCCGACAGCACTAAACCGTATAACTCACTAATGCCCAACTGTTGTAATCATACCTTTGTGATAATTAAGCCGATTGTGCGCAAAAACGAACAAAGAAAATGAACAAATGGAAGCTTCGAGAAAGGGAGATTTGAAAATGTTTTCAGCAAAAAACTTATTCTTACTTAAGAGTACGAGTAAGCATCAAATGTTAACGAATACATACTTAACATAGACACATAAACATTTTGTGTAACGGGTAATTTTTTGCTTGTTTCAATTTGCTTATATTTAAAAGTGCTGTCTCCAGCAGATGTAATGATCGTCGCTTAAGAACACCGCACTTATTGCAACGAAAAGACTTTCCACTTCTTTCCGTATTTCATTTCACTTTAAATGCATTTTTATTTTAGATATTTCATTAATTCTTACATGTTAGGCAAAAAAATGCTTAAAAATTATCTTAAAATTCCCTATTCTAGTTTACGGGCCCGATGCGGGCACTCTAAGTTAAACCTAACACTTGTTCTATTATATTATTTATTTTATTAAATGTAAAACTAAGAAAATAACTATGTTTATGTAAAAAAAACTTAGTACATGGACTGTTGGCGAACTTGCGACAACAGCACTAATTTTTATGAACGTAAATAAAAAAGCCTTGTTCAAATTAGTTTGTTCTATTTTATTTGGAAACTTTGTAAAATCCTATTTAGATAAAAATATATGTAATTCAAATATAGTACAATAGTTTTAGATGTCTTACTTTAGTGTTATGATTACGTTAGCTTTAAAGAAATTTAACCAAAGAATTATTTAAAAAAGAAAGAAACGTGTTCCTAAGGTGACCTTCGTGGCTTTTAGGTTTTTCGTTTGACATGATGACTTGACATCAGCACCAGAAGCAGAGGTACCAACATTAGAACTATATGTTCCAGGGTTGTTAACATGGACTTTTGGGTAAAACTTAAAACTTAAAACTAAAACCTGTAAACCTATGGACTACCTAAAAATAAAACTTAAATTATTTAACCTACTTATCTTATTGTAAATACATGTGTGGTATACAATTTTTTTTCGGTGTATGGATTATTCCTTTTTTAGTAAAATTTATCACCCATCTCTTTTATTCTTTAATAATTTTTTTTGTTTAATTTTTTATTTTTTATTTTTTTGAATTTTTATAATTTAATCTTTTTTTAAATCTAACCAAATTCTACCTAAAGTTATGTAAGTCGGCCACTGCTAAAAAATTAGTCTGACCCCCTTTGCTTCCTACGATGAAGCTTCTTCTCCAACAACGAGCCACCAAAATTGTTGGTGCTGCCAAGCAACATCTCTCATGACGCTACTTCCTACCGCCCTACTGAACTGGAGATGCTCCGCACTGCCATGATTACGACGTGCCATGTGCGACGTCTCTGTCGTAGTTGAGTCGCCTGTCCGGAGCTGTTCGAGCGACATGGAAGATTAACGGCATCACTGAACTGTCCTGGATCAGACATTTCATAACGAAGTAGAGGAACGCTTCTGGAGGAACAAAATCGTCAAAGCGTACTCTCTCATGATGCATATAATTGGGGTAGTAAGCCCCTGAGATCAGGTTGTTCGATGAGGTCATTGTTCTTGCAATGTGCCTTCGAGTCAACTTAATAACAAAATTGCCCACTCTTATTAGGTTCGCCCTATTGTATAAAACCTCATTAGGATAGAATTTTATGTACTCGGACTCTGGTGTTCTGTATATTCGGAGACAAGCCCTAAGACAAGCCCTAAGGCAAGCCCTAAGACAAGCCCTAAGACAAGCCCTAAGACAAGCCCTCTCTTTTCCAATAAACTTGCTCTCACGTTGAACCACACGGGACATCCAAATACAAGCAGGGGCCAGATAAGGGCCATGTAGCAGATCACCTTCACCCTCGCATCGAGTTGGCTGTTGTAAAACAGTCTCCTTGTAAGGTCAAAAGCACATTTGGCTCTGGCCAGAGCAACATCTATATGTTTGTTAAAATACATATATTGATCTAGCCAGATCCCAAGGTATCTGACTACATTTCGGCAAGCAGTGGCTGCCCGTGCTGTCTCACGATCGAAAACTTCAGCCAATTCTTGCTGGTATTCCTAGAGGCCTCAAACAAAGGCGTCCTAAACAGAATTGTTTCCGACTTCTGGAAGTTGATTTTCAATTTCCAGTCGTCGAAGTCACGCTGCAAAAGTATGTTAATGACCTCAATCCTTGGACCTGATCAGTACACGATTAAGTCGTCTGTGTACGCTATGTCATGGTGAAGAGAACCTATTAGATCACTTGTGTACATGTTGAATAGGATGGGCGAAATGACCGCACCTTGTTGCAGACCGTTTTCAATGTTGTATGTTCCACGATGAGCTGTCTACTGGAGAGCATATCAAAAGGAATATACAGCAGTGGTTTACTAATGCCCAACCTATCCAGCTTGAGGAAGAGTCCCTCTAACCATACGGTATCGAAGGTTTTTTCCAAGTCAATCAGGCAGGCACCAGTGTACTGTTTCTTGCCTTTGTTCCATTGGATGTCAGAAACCAGTTTGGAAGAAGCATGAATGATATCATGCCCCGCCTTGAAACCGAATTGATTATCGGGGCTATATGTTTGTCATTAACCCAGTTCTCGTAAACCTTACTGATATTCGGAAGAAGATTGATCGGCCGGATATTCGCCGGATTGGAAGTATCATTATTCCTTTTGGATGGGATGTATCACCGCAGTTTTCCAATGCGCTGGATAATGGGAATTATTCATTGCAATATTAAACACGGTGGTATAAATGTCCACCGCTTTTGATGGAAGATATCTAAGCACAATATTCGGTATTTCATAGGTTCCCATTAATTTCTTACTTCTAAACGATACGAAGATTGTTTGGAGCTCTTCCTTCGAAATGAACGGTGGTAGTACCCTTTCGTTGGTGATGACATTATTTGCCATATTCTCGTCACTGAACTGAGTGAAACTCGAGCTCTCGAATCGCCAAATCACAATTTCATTTCGAGGGCAGAAATTGTGCACAAGGACTCGAATCTCCAGGTTGTGGATCGGGCCAATGATGTCATTCGCCTTGTACACTTCCTGAAAAGTCGCTCCTATAGCCGCTATCTTCTCCTGCGGATTCTCGATAACAAAGAAGTTGCCATCCTCAACGGCCTCATTTGGATCTATGCGCGCTGCTAAAAGCATGTGCTCGTTGTCCGTCGTTCTGGCGATTTTTAGACACGAACGGTTGTTTTGATCTTTCCTTCGGAATATTTTATTTATTTGCGGAAACGTATTCGGGTTGCTGGTATTTACAGCCCAAATTTTTTTGTTCCAATACAAATTTACAGAATTTCTGTAATTTTCCTTTATTAATGTTTGGAGGTTTTTAATCGACGACTTCAATGTCATGATCTCCGGATTATGTCTGTCAGTAAACTGTCTGTACAAGGTTTTTAGTCTTGACAGCAGTCTACTTTTATGACGGTGCAGTGCGTCAATGGTTGCGTTGCGGAATAAGTCTTCGTTGTCAGTGTATCGTTTTGTCCGTAGTTCGTTTAATCGTCTCGTCCATTAGTTTTAGATACCCGTCAATCTCCTCGTTTGACAGATTTCTATTGGACGGTGGGTAGAGCGAATTCGAGGAGAGTGCTCTCGTCAGTATTCTTGAGAAGTGTGTCCAACGCACTCTACTATAATAGTAGGAATGCCTTTGACCAAACTCTTCCAATTCCGCAGTTTCGTTCGGAACCGTTATTTCGGCACTGAGATCGCAATGGTCACTATGCAATCTAACTTGCTCCGCAGGAAAATAAAAAGAAAATCAATGAAAAAAGAAAGAAAAAGATTAAATTAAACTTTACTACACAATGATTCTTGAAATTGGCTTCAAATCCAGAATGCTATCCTTATTAGATAGGAATCATTTCTTCAGTGTCTCTCAATCCAGCTAAAGAAGCGGTAAATTTACTGAATGTACATTACTGACGCAGTTTGAAAACTAACAGGCACTAACCAACATACTACAAGCTGTCTACGCACGTTCGTGTGTGACAGTGACAATTGCGATCTCAGCACCAATGTAACTGTTACCAGCGAAACTGCAAAATTGGAAGAATTGGTTCAAAGGTATTCCGACATCACTGGCCCGAACCATAACCTGGAAAATCGAGTCCTTGTGCACAATTTCTACCTTCGAAATGAAATAGTGAACTGGCGATTCGAGATCTTGGGTTTCACCCAGTTCAGTGACGAGAATATAGCAAATAATGTCATTGACGAAGATACCCCCGTGCATTTCGAAGGAAGAGCTCCAAAACTCACCACCAGAAGCGGTGAAAATTTATACCGCAATGGAAAACTGCAGTGGTACACCCTATCCCTAAAAGGGATAAAGACACATTCAATCCGGCCATTCTCCGGCCGATCAGTCTTCTTCCAAATATCAGTAAGGTTTTCGAGAAGTGGGTTAATGACAAACATATAGCCCCGATAATCAATTCGGTTTCAAGGCGAAGAATGATGTCATTCATGCCGCGTCTGAACTGGTTTCTCATATCCAATGGAACAAAGACAAGAACCAGTACACTGGTGCCTGCCTGGTTGACTTCAAAAAAGCCTTCGATACCGTAAATCGGTTAGAGGGACTCTTTTTCAAGCTGAACAGTTAGGGCATTTGTTAGCCACTTCTGTATGTTATTTTCAACATGCTCACAGATAGACAGTTCATCGTGAAAAATGGCTATGTGACTTCTGCTGGAACATTTCACATTAAAAACAGTCTGCAACAAAATGCGGTAAATTCTCCGATCCTATTCAACATTTATACAAGTGATCGGATATGTTCACTTCACCATGCCGTGGCGTATGGAGACGACTTAATAGCGTACAGTTTATCAGCTCAACCAAGTTATGAGACAAGTAAAAGAGTTAAGAAATAACTAAACTATCTCGTCTACTTCTTGTTTTAAATTTACAGCAACTGAATATTTATTCTATCTACTCGTATTTACATACTACAAAAATAAACACTTTTACAGAAAACAGTAATTGCGGTTTCGTCCTTTAACGTCTACGTTACTTTTTCAACTGCCCTGTTCTTCTCTTTGATCGTTCTTTTATTCTGTCGTTGGCGCCGTTCTGGATTTACCTCGCCGCTGTTGATTAGGCAGAGTCGCCAGCATTTCGTAACCTTACAATCGGACGTCCTGTCGACCTAATCGCGACCTCGATTAGCAGTACTGCCATGTTCGTTATGGCTGCTTTCGTCGTTTTCGTCGCTGCTTTGTTCGTCGACAAGTGGCGGTAACGTGTACCACAGTTTCATTTTTTCTGATGCGTAAATTGACGTGTAATACCGGTGTTTTCTGCTTGCAACGGGGATATCCTCAACGACATACCTATCCTTATCGACAACCTGACTTACAATGAAGGGGCCTTTAAACAATGGTTCCAGTTTTTTTGAAGTACCCGTTGCTGATGGTTCGTTTTCGACTAACACCAAGCCACCTATATTGTAACGTGTAGGTCGAGCATTGTGTTCGTCGTAGTATCGTTTGGCTATTTCACGTTGTGTATTGATTTTATCAGCTGCGTCGTTTCGGATCCCTGCAAACTTTCGTCGCCGATCGTTTCACTATTATGTAGGGCTAGAACTAACTTATTCTGGAGGATGTCTCTAGGTGGGAAGGTATACAATAACTCTTGAGGTGTTCGGACCCTTGTTTTATACTGCATCGAATTAATAGACCACTGCACTCGCGGCAACTACTCGTCCTAACGTTTGTCTTCTTTGGTTGACGGTAGAAGCATAGCCAAAATGGTTGGTACGTTCTGCATGCCCGTTAGCTCGTGGAGTTCTGACCGCATTTAGTATGTGTTTCACATCGTTAGCTTAGCAAAACCGTTTAAACTCGTGTGACGTGAATGCTGTTCCACGGTCGGTTACGATGACCGTCGGTATACCAAAGTATTCGCTAATTTCGTGTAAGATGTTGAGGACGTGCTTTATCGCTGTGGTAAGGGAAAATTTTGTGAAAGCGTCCATAATGACCAAAATATGGTCGTTGCGTTTTGAACTCTTCGGGAATGATCCCAAATAATCCATGCGAATGGTGTGGAACGGTACTGGTGTAATAGCGTCATAGTGATATTCACCCTAGTGCTTTCTGCCGGGTGCCTTGTTAAATGCCCAATCAGTGCACGATTTGAAATATGATCTTACGAAGTCTCTCATTCGGGGAAACCAAAACCGTTGAGTGTTTTCTCAAGGCCCAAATGTCGTTGGACCATTCGCCATCGTATCGCCTTTGGTACCACACAGAGAAACTTGTCATTGACTTTACGATATAGTCTGCCGCTTTCGATTATGTATTCGTCGCATGCCGTTATATCACTCAAATTCATTTTTTCGAATATCTTGCAGATTTTCTTGTCTTGGAGCTGCATAGATCACGAGTCGCCTTCGCTAACGATTGTTTTGGCGATTCGTAGTTCGCGTGCTACTTCGTATGGTGCTCGACTTAGTGTGTCCATGTGCTCCATATATTGTCCTGCTCGATGCTGAATCTTCACATCGAAGTCTTGGATGCGTAACCGCCATCTCGCAATTCGCGGAATCAGTTCCTTTTTCTGTATTGTCGGTTACCACCGTGACTTCTTTACCGTAAACGTAATACCGGAAAGGCTCCAAAGTTTCCACCACTGCCAGGGCTTCTAATTCATAACTATGATAATCATTAGTAGTCGATTGGATGTAGAATGCTACCGGTTTCCATGCATCATTTTCTTTCTGTAATAATACGCCGGCAATTCCGATAGAGCTAGCGTCCGTGTAAATTTGATGTTCGCTGTTGCTTTTGTAGAAAACTAGTACAGGACTTGTTGTAAGACTCGTTTTTAACTTTTCGAACGCTTCATTTTGGAGATCGTCCCACCTGAATTGGCAATCTTTTTTAAGCAAGCGTCGCAATGGCTCAGAGATTAAGGCGTATGCGGGGACGAACTTTCGAAAATAGCTGCTTAACCCCAGACATTGTCGCACTTCGGTTGTGTTCGTTGGCGTTAGGAAATCGTGAATTGCGGTTGTTTTAACATCACCTGAACTTAAACCCGCGGAATGTAGTTTATAACCAAGAAATTCGATGGTTTTCTTCAGGAATTCGCATTTTTTGAAATTTAGCGTCAAATTGAGGTCACGCAATGCATCTAGGACTCGTCGTAACTTTTAAAACATCTCATTAATGTCGTTGCTACCTACTACTATGTCGTCCATGTAATAAAACATATCTCCATCCCGCGTCCTTTCCCGAATAAGCGCCATAATTCGCTGGAATACAGCCGGTGCGTTTTTGAGGCCAAACGGCATGCGCTTGAACTCATAGACACCATCGGTTGTTACAAATGCTATATATTTTCGAGAATTTTCTTCAATTTATACCTGATAGTATCCGCTATTCACGTCTTGTAATCGTTCTTCGATGTTCGGTGTTGGAAAAACCTCTTTGACCATGTGTTGATTAAGTCGAGGATAATCAATGCATAACCGACCGTTGTCATTCTTCTGCTTCACGAGTACAATCGGGCTTGCGTACTCCGATATCGATTTCGTAATTATGTCGTTCGTTAGAAGCTCGTTGACCATTACAGTAACAGCTGCCTTCTTCAGCTCCGGCAGTCGATAAGGTCTAGATACAATGGGCTCGTTAGTTGACAAGTTGATTTTCATTTTAACCGCGTCAGTCAGTCCGATTTCACGAAGATTATTTCCAAAAACATCTCGATATTCGTTGAGGAGATCAACTAGCGCCATTTTAGTTACGCCGTCTTCAGTGAAACATTGAATTTCTGATGAGTCGATGTCCGTTCAATGATCTTTGTTGCGAGTACGTCTATGCGCTCGAATCGCTGTTCGTTGTCGTTAACTATCAACCGAATATTGTTGTCTTTAAAAATGTCATTTCCGAGCAATAAGTCTGATAAAAAAGTGTCATCATCCGTCACGTACAAATCGACGTTGATCTGAATATTATTGATAACCAGCGTTGATTTCCTTAGCTCGTCCAGCAGACGTGTACCGCCGCAGACTCCACTAATGCGTAAAAGACATTTCTTTTCGTATCACGCTGCATTGGCTGCCCGTGTCGATTAATGAAAAATATTCTGCATCATTGATCAATACACGTTTGTCATTAAAATATTTTCGCACGCTGTTCGTTGTTCGCACATTTTGTTTGCCACAATGTTCAGAGATGCTCCTTGGATGAACTTTTTGGCAATCTCGACATCTCTGCCGACGTGGCGGTTTCGGACAAGCACTAGATATGTGCCCTGCTTCGGAACAGTTGTAACAAACAATTGGCTTCTTGGCTGTAAACGTTTTGTTTTTACTGTCATTTGAATTATAAGCGTTGTCACTCGCCTTGTTGACGTTTTTGTTACTATTGTCGCCATAATCACGTTCCATTGTCGAATTCATTTTGTTACATTTTGACCAACTCGTTATGTTTGCCAAATAATCCTCTAACGATTTACGCATTTTTTTCATAGACTTAAAGCGTAGCGCTGCCATTGCTAATTGCTAATCACGATGCTTTAGACCCTCGCGAGTGTATTTGATTACTGCGGATTCACTCAAGCGATATCGTCTACCTAAAGCGCTCATGCGAAAGCAATATTCGTTGACTGATTCGGTATGTTGCCGTACTGCGTTTATCATCTTAAAATGCATATCGGCTTCGTCTGGCACTGTGCTGAACTCGGTTTTTGGTGCGTCGGCAAATTCACTCCACATTGCGAAAAAGTCTGACGATGCTTCGAGCCACAGTTTAGCGGGACCCTTCAGTTTGCTGTACACTGCTAATAAACCGCATTTTTCATCCCAGTCATAGGCTCGCTTTGACTTGTCCTCTCTGTCGATGAACTGCTCAACACAAAATAAGAAGTCTTTCGTCGGGTCGTATTCAGGTAAAGTATCCGCTATCTCTTTGACACTATTGACGTTTTGCGATTGATAGTGAGAAGATTATCAACAGAGTCCCGTTTAAGTGGGTTGATGACGAACATATAGCCCGGATAATCAATTCGGTTTCAAGGCGGGGAATGATGTCATTTATGCCACGTCTAAACTGGTTTCTCATATCCAATGGAACAAAGACAAGAAACAGTATACTGGTGCCTGCCTGATTGACTTCAAAAAAGCCTTCGATACCGTAGATCGGTTAGAGGGACTCTTCTTCATGCTGAATAGGTTGGGTATTAGTAAATCACTTCTGTACGAGTATATTCTTTTCAATATGCTCACAGATAGAGAGTTCATCGTGAAAAATGGCTATGTGACTACTGCTGGAACATTTCACATTAAAAAAAGTCTGCAACAAGAAGCGGTAAATTCGCCGATCCTATTCAACATTTACACAAGTGATCTAATAGGTTTACTTCACCATGCCGTGGCGTACGTAGACGACTTAATCGCGTACAGCTAATGTTGTATTTTCTAATTTACTAACTAAAGTAGGCAATGGTAACCCATTAGAAAAACATGAATTCGAGTTGATAGAATCAAGATTTTTTACAAAAGCCAATACGCAAAGATTATGCCCAAATGGGATTCTCCTCTTTTTCAAAAATGACCACGTAAGTGCGTACGTTCTACAACAATTTGGAGACAAAATTATCTCTACAGCTACTGATACAATTACTGGGTCTAAGACCCATGAGCAAGATGCCAATTTTCGAGCAAAATTACATAAAAAGTCAGTTACCGATACCGGCGGTTTACCAAACGAAATTGCTTTTGTAAAAGGTAAGTTTTATCTTACTACAACAAACTTTGATGTATCAGATGGTTTATGTAACGGTTCAACTGGAAAATTAGTGCATTTAGATTTGGATACAGTTAACGTTGTAGTTAGGGTTTGGTTGGAGTTTTGTGGCTCAACAAATATTGGTCATAAGAAGAGAAGAAAAACTGATCAATTGGCAGTATAAAGTGGAGTTAGTAATCGTGCTGTGCCTATTGAACTACGATCTGCGAATATTTCGTTGGGATCAGATAAGAAAATTATTGCTACTCGAAAGCATTTTCCTTTGAAAGCAGCTTGTGCTATGACTAATGCTCGTATACATATGTCCTGCTTTTAGCAGGATACTCCTGGCTTTTCGACCCAAATCCTGCGAAGCTTTCAATCCTGCGTTTTCGCTCAAAATCCTGTAAAAGTCCTGCTTTTATCCTGTTTTACCAGTCATTTCATGTACTAAAAATTCAAATATTTTTGGCAAGTGAAACAGCCGGGAATGAGCTCCATAGTTGCTGCTGGCAACCCACACACCCTCTTTCACATATGTTATGTGAATGCGCCATCTGCTTTCTGCACTGCACAAAAGTTTATTTTTTCTGTCCAGTGTGGTGTGTTAATATTTTGTGCAGTTTGCAATCGCAGTCGCAGCGATTGAAGGCCCCTGGGCATATCATGTAGTGAATGCCAACCAAAGTTTTGACTGTGCGTCAAAAATAATCCGAACGTGTTTTAAAATGAAATCGTTTACGTGTTCACAAAAGAAGTGCCAAGCCATTGTAGTAATATGTTTGCTCCAAGAGTCACAAAAATGCTCAGGGAAGAGACTGAGTTGTACGCCACACACATCTTGAAAATCGAAGGCGATAATGTTACCGCAATTAAAGTGGAACGCTATCTGAACGAACTGCAGCTGATATTAAAAACTCGCCAGGAAGATGATTTCTTATCACCATCGCCATTGATTGTGAAGCAAGCCTTGATTCGTGCTGATTATGCTGCTTGAGAATTTTTGCGGAGAATTTTTCGCTAAAGAGTTTCTATCTGTTCGCAGAGCAATATATTGACAATAACATCAAATTTAATCATC
Source organism: Volucella zonaria (assembly GCA_963966105.1). NCBI lineage: Eukaryota > Metazoa > Arthropoda > Insecta > Diptera > Syrphidae > Volucella > Volucella zonaria. Next base: position 77,980,492 of record OZ014534.1, on the reverse strand, counting down.
CTGTCAGGCGATGCTCTTGAATACATCGAAAAATAGGCAGCTCTGACCACACAATTGGAAATGTTCTCATGGGCCACGCTTCAAAAAACATCGGCATGGAAAGAAGTTGAGGCAGTTATGATGTATTTGAGCGAGCGAAAATTGTACGACGCTACAGTAAATGCAGCGCAATTGAACATCGACTTCATCTATGTGAAGAAGTATTGTGGGCATGAGAAACTGGAGCAGTGGAGAATAGATAAGGTTCCAGTTGCAATGCAATGGGTGGAGATATTTCAACACCTGGCAAATGCAACGATTGTCGAATTCATTCTTTGCTTACCTGGATCGATTGCATCCGTTGAGACGGTTTTCGCAGGCATGAATAAGACATGGACAGAGAACAAATCCCGATTAAATGTGGAAACCCTAAAAGCAATTTTAATCGTAAAAATCAATTTAAAAATGACATACCTACAATTTTACGACTTCATTAAAGGTCAAAATGATATGCTTCGACAAATTTATTTCCAAGAGATATACGCTGTGCGTACCGAAGATGGAGTCGAGCAAATTGAAAACGGCTCAGATATAGAAGAAAATTGATTACATTTGTTAAATATTCATTCTTTCTATGCATGTATATTCACGTACATATTAAAAGAAAATTATTTATTAAAAATGCATCCTTCTTTCATCCTGTTTTTCGGAACAAAAAATCCTGTAAAAGGCCGATTTGTCGCGGGATTATCCTGCTTTTAGCGAAAGTGAAATACGAGCATTAGCTATGACTATGCATAAATCAGAGGGTGCAACTTTGAGTGAAATTGTACAGCAAAGAACATTCGCAAGAATTCGTTTCGGTTGCGTTATCTCGTTTAACAAATATCGAAAAGTTGTATATTGTAACACCTCAAGCTGATCAAGGTACATCAACAGAAAGATTGTTGCAAGAATTCCATAGATTATATTTAAATACATTGCAGACCAGAACACAAGATATCCTGATTCGTAATACACGAGGCCTATCATTACTCCCTTTTAACTGTCAAAGTTTAAGAAATCATCATATCTTGGATATTATGGATCCAGTTGTTCAAAATTCTGATCTTCTTTTACTTTCTGAAACGTGGATGGAAAATGAAAAAAAATTGCTGTTCCAAAGGTGGAGACGCAATATACCAGAACTCTGGAGATACTGTCCACATTTTTACAGGAAATATGGAAATGATTTTGTCAAACATTACAGAATTGAGTACTGGGCATTTGTCAGTCGGTGACATTTGTTCTTTTTTTTGTAACATGGGACACTGCGTTGAAGTAGATATATTTTAGTAGCTATTTATATATCTCCCAATCAAAAGATTGAGGATACTATATATTTATTCATCGAGCGCTGTTAGAATATACTGAGGGGGTTCTAAATTACTTAAGCACCAGTTTCATAAGCTTCCACTAATATTGGCTGGAGACTTCAACATTGACTTCAGTAAGAAAGGGAAATTTTTAGAACTCACACCTTTTTTATCAGAAAAATTTGATTTGTCTATAAATACTGACCCATCGCTGACTAACTGAGTGCACTTTTTTGGTTCTTAAGCCACCAACTAGAGGGTGATTGGTGCGAAATGAAGAAAATATAGTCGCCGTAGCGGCCGGTATCGAAGATGACCCAGAAATGTCGATTCGGCGCCGATCTGCTGATCAGTCGGTCAGTCAACCCGGTTTATTTTGCGGTTGGATTTGGGCCTACATCCGTGTAAGATTGTGCTAATGCAAAGATTGAAGGCAGACGACAATAGACAACGCCGTGAATTCGCTAATTGGGTGCTGGAAATGTTGACCAGAGATCCGGATTTTAGACAAAAAATCTTCTTCCCGGACAAGCCCCAATTTTGGCTCAGCGGCTTTATCAACAAGAAAAATTGCCATTATTGGAGTAAATACAAACACAAGTATTCGGCCAAGCAGCAATGCATCCACATAGATTAACTGGTTGGTGCGGTTTATGGCTTGGCGGCATCATCGGATCTTATTTCTTTCGAAATGAGGAAGGAGAGACACCGTTACCGTTAATGGTCTCAGGTATAGAGCAATGTTAACCGACTTTCTTTGATCAAAACTCGACAATATCGATATATCCGAGCTGTGGTCTCAATTAGACGGCGCTACATGCCATACAAGCGACGCAACGCTCGAAGTTATGAAGGTGAAGGTGTGGAGACTGGGTCACCTCACGGCGAGCGTTCATCGATTGGCCGCTGCGATCATGCGATTTGACACCACTGGATTATTTTGTCTGGGACTACGCAAAGTCTTTAGTCTACGCTAACAAGCCAACCTATTTGGACGAGCTCGAGGCCAAGATTCGATACGCTTTTACCGCAATAACGCCGCACATATTGGCCCGAGTCATCAAAAGTTGACCAGGCCGCTTGAAGAACTGTGAGCGAAGCCGAACGTAGCTTAAAATCAAAGCCAGAGTCAATTTTATATCTCACACTCTAGTTGTTTTATTTAAATTTTTTTTCCTACCGTTCTTATCTGGAAATCCTTTAGTATAAGTTAATTAAGCTAAATGCTTATACAATTAAATGACCCCATATGGTAGGGAGTTGGGAACGACTAATTCGCTCCGTAATAGAAACGTTGGCACAAATGCATCTTGATCGAAATCCAAGGGATGCGATTTTGTTGAGAATGACTACGGAGATTGACCGCGTTATTAATTCGAGGTCTCTGACCTACGTAGCTTTAGAAGATATCAGTGATGAAGTGTTTACGTCGAACCATTTTTTAGTTTCTTCATCGATCGACATGCGGTATAGCAGCCAATTTGATGATGATCACCGAAGGAACTGGTTAGATTGTGAAAAGTATGGTGCTATATTCTAAAAACATTCGTGTCTTTCTTGCAAATCGGTCTTGGTCTCTTACGATGGGAAGACCAAAACCAGCGTCATGGTTTCCATCCAGCAGGAGGGCCTCCCTACCGACCCTATCAGTCTCAGGAACCTTTATGTCAGGTACTACGAGATTTTTAGCATGTCCCCTCAGAAAGTGGCAGACGACCTCATTGCATTCGTCCACTACGTCCACTCTAAGCGAGTCTCACACCTACAGCGAAGCTAAGCCGACCAAGTCCGTTGCCAGGACTTAAACCATCCCGCCTCACATCTCCACCCCACAACATCCCTCTTACTTATTACTACCAGGATGTAAGAGGTATTCGCTCTAAAACCAATGATGCTACGCCAATCGCATGCTCTTCCCTATGATATTTACTCCCTGACTGAAACCAATCTGATTCCCGACATAAAGAACCAGGAATTGTTCCCCCTACTTTTAATGTTTCTCGCGACGACGATCCTACCCGCCCACATGATGATTCCCACTGTCTAGGCGTCCTACTGGCGATCCACAACAGCCTTAACTCTTCTCCCATTACCATCTCTTCATCCTCTAAAGTCGACTTTGTCGCTATAAAAATATTACTCCCCTTCAAGTCCCTTTACGTTTTATGTTGCTACATCCTGCCAGCTCAACCTACCGAATCTTACCTACTTGTTGTCGATGCGATCGACTATTTAATTGACCTGTCTGACTCTACTGACGATATCTTTGTTTTCGGCGACTTTAATCGTCCTCAGCTACAGTGGAGTCCATCAGACGATCAATCGTTTCTTCATCGCATCAAATGCCAACTCAGCTAAGGAATGCCTCTTCTTAGATCGCTTAACAGACCCAAGTCAGCGGTATATCCAACTACATGGGCATGCAATTAGACCTTATTTTCACAACAGATTTAATTAACTCCTCCGTCTCACTTTATCCCCTGTCTCTCTCAACAATCGATAACTACCACCCTCCCCTTCTTCACTCGTTTTTGTAAACTTTTCTGTCTAGTCCACTTCCCCCACAACTCTCTCATCCTACTATTTTCATACAGCAAACTTTGACAAAATTGTTGACTATCTTAGCAGATCTTCCTTTAACTTTCATAACCTAACTGCATATAAATGATGCCTTTTCCATTTTTTATAGAGAAATATTTAATTCTTTTTCCCTTTACGTTCCGTTTTACCGCCTTAAAACATCATCTACTAGTCCTCTCTGGTATAATCGCGAGCTTCGTTCCTTACGAAATAAGAGAAACAAGTTATGGGCTGTTTTCCTTCGCACCAGATCCTTATCTTCATTTCACCGAACTTTGCGATTCCCTTTACTTCCGCTACCTTAACAATGCGCAAGTCAACATTATAAATGACCCCAAGCCCTTTTTGCAATTTGTTAACTAACATACATAAGAAAGTCCGATGGCTACCCTCCTTCCCTCTCTTTCAACAACAAGTTATCAAGCGATCCACTCACCATTGCCAACCTATTTGCAACATTTTTCAAACAATCCTTCACAAATGACTCCCCACTTTGTACCGGATCCATTATATTTTAATTACCCACCGAACTCCTCCAATGGCCTACTTCTCTCTCACACCATGGACCCGTCTTTTATCGCATATAAGTTACACCAACTTAATGACGAACTCACACCTGGCCCAGATGGCCCCTCTTCCATATTTCTTTAAAAATGTTCTCCTACCCTTTCCCTTGCCCTTTCAAATCTCTTTCGTCTATCCCTTTCACAAGTAGAAATTCCTCAGGCTTGAAAAATCTCCGTCATAACCCAGATCCACAAAAACTATCGTCCAATAGCTAAACCCTCCCATACACCCAAACCCTTTGAAGGCGTTTTGTAAGCTGCCAATGCAAATCACTTATTTCCCCTAGATAACATGGCTTCCTAAAGGATAGGTCAACCACCACAAATCTCGTTGAATTTGTATCCTTTGCCCTCTCTGCCCTAGAGAATGCCAATGAATTCGATGTAGTTACAGCTGATTTTAGCAAGGCCTACGATAAAATCCCTCATCTTCAGAATGTCTGCCCTCGGCTTTGAACCCCTACTGTTTAAATAGATATCCTTTTACTTCGAAACTGGAGTTCCACAAGGCAGCCATCCAGGTCCTCTTCTTTTTATATTAATCCTAATTGATCTCTATAGGATCATCAAAGACTCGTGTGTCTCCCTTTACGCCGACGATACCAAATTTTTCATGACTCCTCCCTCCTTGATAGTTTTTCGATCTGGTGCCTCGAATATTGTTTGGAACTTAATATCGAAAAATGCCAATCCATCACCGTTTCATATAAGCGGCACCAATCTCCTCCCCGACTCTACCTTCTCCACAACCAACCTGTTTCTTCCGTTCAATCTTTTCTCGGCATTTCGTGTGATAGGGAGCTCAACTCCTTTTTACATACGGATGGGGTAATCCTTAAAGCCAACTCTGCACTAAGATTTGTAAAACGGTTCCAAAGAATTTGCCAACCCATACGTGACCAGGTCCCTTTATATTACCTTTGTTCGCCCGCTTCTAGAGTACGCCAGTCAAGTGCGGTTCCCATATCATCGTGTTCATACGATTTGGTCTTCGAGGTATCCCCTGTGACGATCCTTTTATTCTGTCCACCTATCAAAACCGTCTCAACCTTATCAACTTAAACACCCTTGAGGAACGCAGAGATGCAGCCGACGTACTTCTCATTCATTAACTCCTTTTAGGTCACGTTGAATGCGCATCCCTTCACAACTCTGCTTTCCTCTCTCTGATCCAACCCACCTCACTAGTCAAGATTCTAGATCCGGGGTGGTTGGCCAACCTGTCCCTTCTTCACCCGCTCGTCCTCTTAATTCGCCTGCTCCACTCCTTCCGCCAACTGTCAAACTCACTAAAAAATTTTCTGATATGAATGATGTTATGTTATGTAGTATCTGGTTTGAGAGACCGCCGTATTTATAAAAATGTTTGGCTGTACCCTGCCTACCTGCACGACAAACTCAACTGCGTTTGCATTGATTTGGAGTCGTTCATAGACCTCCGTGAGGAATTGACGTGTTTCGTGTTTCGGCTTTCTAAGTGAAATAAGTTTTTATTAAAAGTGCTACAAAAACATTTGAATCAAGTGCTTCGGTGGCCCAGTGGTAGTGGTGTCCGACCGACAGAACTGGGGTCGTGGGTTCGATCCCCGGAAAAGTTGCATCGACTTTTTATTTTTAAAAGTAAACAAAACAAAAAAAAAAAAAAAAAAAACAATAAAGTGGTAAAGTGTTGTTTATCACGTGATGGATTGTGAAGAGCGGTCCGCTATGCCTATAGCGGGACTTGCTGAAGTTTCAGGTGAGGCTTCGAGTGGTTCGAGCCAAACCCCGAAAACAAAGAGAAGGAGGAAGCTTCCAACTTCCAACTTAGTAAAACGGCCCACCCAATCAACGGCAAACAACTTCGCTTCATTGGCAGCAAGCGAATCTGATGATGAAGAGGAAGAAATGCAGGCCATAAGTAGCAGCATCAAAATGCTACAGCAAAGAGTGCTGGCCATAAAGGAAAGGCAAATGCTAAGAAGGAAGAGGGAAGAGCAGGAGCAATCCCAACAACAGCAGCTTGTTCAAAAGCAGACCCAACAACAACACCAAGTAAATAAAATAGCACAAGTGCTACACCAACAAAAGCCTAAGAAAGACCAGCAACAAACACAAGAGCAGCCACAAAAACGGCAACAGCAAAAACAGCAGCAGCAGCAGAAGCAACAACAACAGCAGCAGCAGCAACAACAACAACAACAACAACAACCGCAGCAGCAGCAGCAGAAGAAGAAGGAGAAGGTGCCTCCTATCAACACCTATAAATTGGAGGCAAGTGCTACCAAGGACCTGTGTAGGCTGGTCATTGGCAATAATTTTAACATTAAGAGATTGGGGAATGATCGCCATGCCATCCACTGTAATACAGTGGAGGGCTACGCGAAAGTGAAAGAGCTCCTAAAGGAAACGACGACGGAGCACTACTCATTCACACCGAAGTGTGAAAAGCGGCAATCGATGCTGCTGAAGGGGTTGGAACCGTCTTCTGATCCTGAGGAGATCCTGGCACTGCTTAAAGAGAAGGAGTGCGAAGGACTCAAGTTTGTGGGGGTAAAGCCATTTACCACAGCTAGAGCCAGGCGGGAGAAACGGAGTCTACCGTTCTTCCTGGTGCAGCTCAGTCCCGAAAGCCGTCTGGATAGTCTAAGGAGTATCAATGTCCTAGACTACCATGTGGTTCACTGGGAAAAATTAAAAAGGAGCGAAGGCGTTATACAATGCGTTCGCTGCCAGAGGTTCGGGCACGCCGCGTCGAACTGCCAAATGCAGCCTCGATGCGTGAAGTGCGCAAAGAACCACAGTTCTGAGGAGTGTCCTCTGGGTAGGGACGGAGCATCCGATAGGACGCAGCTCTCTTGCGTGTTATGTGGGAACGTGGGACACACCGCAAACTATCGGGGTTGTCCTAAGTTCGCTGACATTAAGAAATCAAAACTGGCTCAGCAGCAGAAAGTGGAGGTCAAACGTTCACCTGTTAGGTTTCAAACACCAGCCGTCACGTCCCAAATTTCCTACGCCCAAATGGCGGCAGGTAGGGGGGCTACGGTACAGCAAGCCACTGTTGCGTATCCGGCGCCAATGCCGAGAACAACGGAAGCTGCACCTAACATGCTGGCCATCTTGCTCGCAATCCAAGGGCAGATGGCTCAGCTGCAAAAGCAGGTGCAAGAACAGGCCAAGCGGGTGGACCAGATCTACGCGCTGCTGCCGGGCCTAACGCAACACATGTCGTAATGGGTACGCACATGGTGGAGCAAACTTTGAAGGTCCTTGCGGTGAATGTTAATTCACTGATTAGGATCGAACGAAGAGCCGCGATGTTTAAATTGCTACAAGACCAAACTCCTGATGTGCTTTTCGCTAGCGAAACCAAGCTAACCGATAAGCACAAACTGGAGTACAACAATTATATTGTTAGAAGAAGAAACCGGCCCGGATCCAAATGTGAAGGCGGGGTCGCAATCTTCATTAAACAAGGTATAAAATTTCACAGAGTGTACAAGGGAGTGTTGCGTAGGTTCCGGGTGTTGGAGGCAGTCGTCATTTACATCCCGCTCCGCAGTGGAAAGCGGCTGTACTTGGCCTCTGTTTATGCACCTGAGGCTTCACAATCCACTTTATTCATTACAGAGCTCGACACGCTTTTTCGACTTCTGAGGCTGGAATCGGGGGAGAATTATTTTATAATCGGCGGGGATTTCAACGCTAAACACAGAGATTGGGGAAATAATTTGCCAAATACTAGAGGGAACCTACTACTCGATTGGTGGGGTCAGCACGATGCCATGTACAGACTCGGTCTTAAAGCGACGGACAACCCGTCGTTTCCCAGAGGCGGGTCTTATTTGGATCTACTGCTGTACGACGAACGTATACGACTGACAGGTACGAATTTACAAACGCTAAACTGTCTGCGCACATTCGTGTATGACAGTGACCATTGCGGTTTTAGCACCGAAATTACAGTCCCCAACGAAATTGCGGAATTGGAGGAGTTTGTCCCAAGATATTCTTACAACTACAGTAAGACTCGATGGACACGCTTCTCTGCAACCTTGACAAGAGCACTCGCTTCGAACACGCTCCATCCACCGGCCAATAGGAATTTGTCAAACGAGGAGATCGACAATTACCTAAAACAAATGGACGAGACAATTAAACAAACTATGGACGCTACAATACCACGGTATCGATATACGACTAACGAAGACCTGTTCCGCAATCCTACTATTGACGCACTGCACCGACAGAAAAGTAGACTACTGACAAGACTCAAAAACTTGTACAGACAGTTTACTGACAGACAAGACCCGGAGATTAGGACACTGAAGTCGTCGATTAAAAATATTCAAACGTTAATAAAAGAGAATTACAGAATTTCTGTAAGTTCGTATTGGAACAACAGGGTTCGGGCTGTAAACACCAGCAACCCGAATATGTTCCCGCAAATAAATAAACTATTTCGGAGAAAAAATCAAAACGACCTTCAGTGTCTTAAAATAGCCCGGACAACAGACAACGAACGGTTACTGACAATAGCAGGTATTGATCCAAATGAGGCCGCTGATGATGACGACTTCTTTGTGATAGAGGATCCACAGGAGAAGGTTGAGGCCATAGGGGCGACTTTCCAGGAAATATACAAGGCCACTGATACCATTGGTCCTAATTATGACCTGGACAATCGCGTCTTGGTGCACGGCCTCTACATTCGAAATGAAGTAGAGAACTGGCGATCCGAGGGCTCTGGTTTCACCCGGTTCAGCGACGAAAATATGGCAAATAATGTCATTACCAGAGAGGGTGACCCACCTCCGTTCATTTCGAAGGAAGAGCTCCATGAGATCTTCGACACAATCAGGGCTAAGAAATCAGTGGGGACCGATGGTATTCCGAACATCGTGCTGCGACATCTTCCTCTAGAAGCGGTGGACATTTACACCACCCTGTTTAATAATGCACATTATCCAGCGCATTGGAAAACGGCGGTGGTTCAACCTATCCCCAAAAAGGGAAAGGATATATCCAATCCGGCGAATCTCCGGTCGATAAGTCTCCTTCCGAATATCAGTAAGGTGTTTGAAAAAGTAATCAATAGAGCTCTGTCTAGGTGGGTTGAGGACAAACATATAGTTCCGGATAATCAATTCGGTTTTAAGGCGGGACATGATATCTCACATGCTGCGTCTAAACTGGTGTCCGATATCCAATGGAATAAAGGCAAAAACCAATGTACTGGTGCCTGCCTTGTTGACTTGGAGAAGGCCTTCGACACCGTATGGTTAGAGGGTCTTTTCTATAAGCTGACTAGGCTGGGGATCAGTAAACCACTCTTGTACATTCTTTATAATATGCTAACCAACAGACAGTTCATCGTGAAAAATGGCGATGTGACTTCTGTTGGAATATTTCAAATTAAAAATGGTCTTCAGCAAGGCGCGGTCAATTCGCCGATCCTATTCAACATTTATACAAGCGACTTGATAGGTTCACTTCCCCATACTATTGCGTACGCAGACGATTTGATAGCGTACAGAACAGGTCCAAGAATCGAGGTCATTAATACTCTCTTGCAGCGTGACTTCGATAAGATAAGACGATTTTGCGATGACTGGAAGTTGAAAATCAACTTTCAGAAGTCGGAAACCATTCTCTTTAGGACGCCGTTGTCTGGAGCCTCTAGGGATACCAGAAAAAATTGGCGAATGTTCTCGATCATTGGACAACACGGACAGCCTCTTGCCTGTCGAAATGTAGTCAGATACCTTGGGATCTGGCTAGATCAGTTTCTGTATTTTGACAAAAATGTAGATGCTGCTCTGGCCAGAGCTAAAGGTGCTTTTGCCCTTACAAAGAAACTGTTTTATAGCAGCGAGGGTAAAGGTAATCTGCTACATGGCCCTTATCAGGCCCATGCTGGTATTTGGTTGTCCCGTGTGGTTCAATGTGCGAGCAAGCTTAATGGAAAAGATTCGGGTGTTTGAGAGGGCTTGCCTTCGCTTGTACAGAACACCAGAGTCGGAGTACAAAAAATTTTATCGTAATGAGGTCCTTTACAACAGGGCTAACCTAATACGAGTGGACAACTTCGTAATTAAGCTGACTCGAAGACACATTGGAAGAGCAATGACCTCGACGAATAACCTGATATCTGGGGCTTATTACCCCAATTACCTTTACCACGAGAGTGTGCGCTATGATGGCTTCGTTCCACCGGAAGCATTCCTCTACCTAGACCAGATAGGGTTGATCCAAGATATATCGGCGGTCCCGTTAATCTTCCATGTCGCTCGGAAAGCTGGGGACAGGCGACTCAACTACAACAGAGACGTCGCACACGGCAGTGTGGATCGTCTCAGGTTCAGTAGGGCGGTGGGGAATCGCGATAAGAGGGATGTCGTTCAGCAGCACCAGCATTTCTGGTGGTTGAATGATGGAGAAGATGTTTCGTCGTCGTTTCCGTCAATTACGGACCAGCCTCACTAATGAGGCAGAGCTGACCAGTCTATTTGCTCTCTAAATAGCGATGGCCAGCTTGCATAGGTTTAGGTTAGCACTTAAGAAATATATATATATATATTAGTATATATAAAGGTATATACTAGTATATGTATGTAATTGTGTATAATGTCTATGTGTGTGTATGTGTGTATTGTATAGGTAGGTTAGGTAGACTAAGGTTTATTTTAAGTTAGATATTAAGTTTTTATAAAAAATACAAAATTATGTCCATATGCTAAGTTTTTTCTTAAATTCTTTTCTTAGCCTTAAGCACAGAAAATAAGTATATATAAGTATCAAATGTAAACAAAGTCGAAAGACATAGATGTAAGAGTTTAGAGTAGCTTAGAGTGCCTGTGTGGGGCCAGTAAGTTAGTGTAAGATTGTTAAGTAATTTTAAGCTAGTATTTAAGCATTTTTTGTTAGTATGTAAGAATTAATGATTTAGAAAATAAAATGCGTTTAAAACTAAACTAAACTGCGTTTGCATTGATGGGATAACCAAATCCAACATTATGGCTTCGATTCAACGAGAAGGTCTTCCTATTAAGCCAGTGGAATTGATGCAAATTTTCGTTCGTTACCATAAGAATTTCGACATCTCTTCCGAAGAAGTTCAAAATGGTCTTTCTACGCTGTCATCGCATGGCAGCTCTAAACGTCTTTCCCACTTGCAAAGAACTCGTTCAAATTGTTAAAACTATTACAGTTCCTAACAAACTGAATTCTGTATCCTCCAGTCCACAATGCCTGTCCACTTACTACCAAAATGGAAGAGGTTTGCGCTCTAAAATCTCCGCCGTATGTCTGAATTCTCAAAAGTTTCCCCATGACCTAATTGTTCTTACTGAAACAAATCTAATTCCTGACATTAAAAACCATGAGCTGTTTCCTCCAAATTTCAACGTTTTTCGAAAAGATGGGTTTGAAAGAGCTGGTAATCCCTATGGCCGAGGTGTTTTATTAGCAATCCGAAACTGTTTCCACGCAACACCTGTTGATATTCCTGACAACTTTGAGTTAGTATGTGTCAACATTACGCCCCCCAAACGCTGTCTTTACGTACTTTGTTGTTACATTCACCCATCTCATTGACCTGTAGTTCACGCAGTGGCTTTTTTGACTGATGATGGACAACGCGAAAATTGTGTTATTCTAGTAGGGGATTTGAACCTCCCTCACCTTAAATGGGAGCCTTCCGATGTTTCGTCTCATTTCGTCTCTCTTAATCCGTCCTCTGAAATAGAAATATTGATGGCGGACTGCCTAACCAACTCAAGTCTATATCAGATTAATGGAACACCTAATACAAAGAACAGACAATTTGACCTTGCCTTCACATCAGATTCAGATAACTGTGTCGTTTATAGGAGTGATCATCTTCTTTCTACCCTAGACCGCCTTCATTACCCCTTGTCAATTATACACTCATATGAAAATGGCAACACAAGTGTCGATTCGGAAAATGCATTTTCATTTAACTTCCGAAGAACAAACTTTAACAAACTTAAAAACCTCATCAGCAACATTGACTTTGACTTTATTGCTGAAACAATTAACATTGATCTTGCTTTATCAACATTCTATTCGTTAATTTTCTCCTGATTTGCCCAATCGGTTCCATATACCTTCCGAAAGGACTGCATGTCAGCTCTTCCCTGGTACAACAAGGAGTTCAGCTCTCTCCGTAATAACAGAAACAAGTTGTGGCACAAATTCTTAAGAACTCGATCTGATTCCGAGTACAGTAATTATCGATTGGTATACAATCGTTTTTCTGAATTTTGTTAGTCTCTTTACCTTGAGTACCCCTACCGCCTGCAATTTAACTTACTTTGTCTCGGACCCTAACTGTTAATACCAAAAGAAAGTCAAACGGCTACCCATCTTGTAAATGAGCCCACACGAATACCAGACGTTGACAGTCATACCGCCAACACCATGGACTTGTTTCTAACTTCTCACCCTCATAAGTACACCGTTGATGTGCTCTCTCCTCTAGGCTCGTCGGACCATTGTGTCATATCAGCTAATTTCTCGTACACCGAAAACATGTTAGAGAAAAGATTCCTAAAAGAACCGTATGGCAATACGAGAAAGCCAACTGGAGCGGCCTTAATAGCTTCTTTAGGAATTTTAACTGGTCGTTATGTTTTCTCGATAACGACGTAGATGCCGCTGCTGATTGATCACAGACACCATTCTCTTTGGAATGAGAAACTTTATCCCTCATCGGATGAAGAGTATCAAACCAAAAGAAAAGGCATGGTACGACTCGAGCTGTAAAGAGGCTGTCAGGGTTAGAGAAATATTTTTTCGGTCCTTTAAGACCAGCCCAACTGAGGAAAATCGAAAAAAGTTCAAACGAGCCAGAAATGACTGCAACGCCTTTCTTAGACGTGTAAAGTTCCAATACGACCAAAAACTGAGGCAAAAAATACTACAATGTCCCAAAGGTAGTAACAACTTTTGGTCGTTCGCCAAAAATATTAGAAATTCTGCCTCATCCTTCATCCCAACGCTCATTTACAATGACATTCCAGCTGTCAGCTCTTTAGACTATGCCAATCTGATTGCTGCACTCTTTGCGGCCAGGTCAATACTTGCAGATTGTGCTTTGTCTCCGCCTACACTTGAGTGCGTCGAATCTTCAATGGGACAAATCCACTTTCGCACTCGTGTAGTAGCAAGAGTTCTCAAAGATCATATCATGCATAAATCCGCTGGTCCAGATGGTATATCTCCCTTTCTTCTGAAGAGGTGTTCTTCTTCGCTGGCAAAACCACTGCGTAAGCTTTTTCATCAATCCTACTCTCTAGGACTCTTTCCCAGCAGATGGAAAACAGCATTTGACCAGCCCGTCCCTCTTCCTACAAACTCATTGCACTTACGTCCCTTCTTTCCAAGGTCGTGGAAACGCTCATAAACCGTCAGCTCGTGAAATATCTCGAAACACGAAAACTTCTTAATGACCGGCAGTACGGTTCTCGTAGCAACAGGTCCACTGGTGATCTGATGGCATGTCTCACCGAAAAGTGGAACCAAAGCGTACATCATTCTGGCGAAAGCAAGATAGTTGCACTTGATATTTCTAAGGCATTTGACAGAGTTTGGCATCAGGCTCTTTTGTCGAAAATGCATAGATTTGGGAGCGACGACATTTTTTTTCAATGGATTAGAAATTACCTTTCGGAAGGTTCAATTCAAGTTGTCTTGAACGGTTTCAAGTCCGATATTAACAAAATAAATGCTGGTGTGCCCCAGGGCTCCGTTCTGTCCGCGACACTCTTTTTAATTTTCATCAACGATCTCTTGTCTGCTACTTCTAATCCAATATGTTCCTTTGCTGACGATAGTACTCTCTGCTTTTCATATTCGTTCCCGGACTCACGCCCCTGCTCTTCGGCTGCAGAACGGGAACACCAGCGTATATTAAGCTCATTAAATTCCGATATTAACAGCATAATCAATTGGGGAATTATAAACAGAGTGGAATTTAATGCTTCCAAAACTCAATGCTGTCTGCTGTCATTAAAGCGAAATTCAAACACTCAGCCATTATCCATGAATGGCACTTGCATCGTCGAAACCGATAAACTTTCCATTCTCGGTATGTGTGTCAGTGACAACTTACGTTGGAATGACCACATATTCGATGTCTCCAAAAATGCTGCGAAATGTTTAGGTTTCCTCAAGCGATGTAAGAAATATTTCACCCCCTCTGATCTGGCCTCAATATATAAGGCATCTATCCGCCCGAAATTGGAGTACAATGTCGACATCTGGTCGGGTGCGCCTAAAACATTTCTGCACCTGCTAGATCTAAAACCGTGCAATAAAACTCATTGATGATACTAATATCAGTCAATCAATTGACAACCTCGAACACCACCGACGTAATGTCTCCTGCCTCACGCTGTTTTATCGCTATTTCCACCACCAGTGCTCCATAGAAATCGCAAGTAGCATTCCGCCCCTTCAAACTTTTAACCGTAACACCTCTCTCGCTATGAATGCTCATCAGTATACCCTCAAGCCCACTTTCGGACGTACTCTAAAATATATATCGTGATTCGTTCCTAAGCCGTACAACTCGCTTATGGAATGCCCTGCCTAGCTCTTTATTTCCTAGTCATTATAACCTTCAAACATTTAAAACCAACGGTCACCGGTACCTTTCTTCCCACCCTCCCTGATTTTCCTTCGCCCGCGCTTTGTGCAAACATTTTAAGGGCACTAAAAAAATAATCCCTTCAGCGCGCGCAAATTATATAAAAAAATCTACTCTCACATTGAAAATTTTTTTGCTTGTCATTTTGACAAATCATTTTCTGAGAAAACAGCTGAACCCGATCCTAGTTACTTTAACTATATGAGAAACTATCCTGAAACGTCATCCATCTCGCTATATATAGCAACGTCTTTGATATCTGAAAATATTGCCAAACTTAAAGACGATTTTTCGTCCGGCCCTGATGGCCGTCCGGCTATTGTAATAAAAGAGTGTGTTACCTACCTAGGTCCTACCCTTACTGCCCTATTTAACTTGTCTGTCTCACCATGTACTTTCCTTTTCCTATGGAAGGAATCTTACATCATCCCTCTTCATAAAAAAGGAAGTAAGGCCAAAGTCGATAATTATACGCCCATAGCAAAACTCTCTTGCATACCCAAACTTTTTGAAAGCATAGTCTATCAACAACTGCTTCCGTAGTGTAGGCCAACTATCTGCACAAATCAGCACGGTTTCATGAAAGGTAAGTCGACAACCACTAACCTAACAGAGTTCGTCTCTAGGACACTTCATGCTTCAATTTCAATTTCCCCCGATTTCAGCAAGGCATTCGATAAAATTTCTCACCAACATATCATTTTTAAACTAAAAAGACGTGGCCTTTCCCCTCATTTTGTTGCATGGACCAAATCCTATTTAGAGGACCGAGAATACAGGGTCATCTTCAGATCTTCAATATCCGACCCCATTAAAGTAACATCTGGTGTCCCTCAGGGTAGTCACCTTGGACCAATCATCTTTATCCTAACAATTAACGATATAAATCTCATTTTAACGAATTCTAATCTTTCTGCTTTCGCTGATGTCGTGAGAATTTCCAAAGTCATTTCATTGCTTCCTTACTCCCATTGTTGCAAGATGGCTTCAATAAGTTTTCGGTATGGTGCAAGCAAAACTTTTTGGAGCTTAATGTCAAAAAATGCCAAGCGATAACCTGTTCCCGTAAACGTCCACTTCCCCCTCCAAGAAACTCCTTCATCTGGAATGAACCTATTCCTTCCACTACCCAAGTACGGGATCTAGGAATTATTTGTGACAGAGAATTGAATTTCGACTCACATATTGACAGCATTATAAATAAAGCTAACTCTGCACTTGGCTTTAATAAACGCTGGTCAAAAGAATTTTTCAACCCTTACGTTACAAAGTCCGTGTACGAGTATCTTCCCCTTCAAAATGTACTATTTCAGAAGCAGGGTAAGAAATTAGTCTCTGTATTATTTAATGTGCCTTAACAGTTTATCATTGCAAATTGTTTAATATGACATAAATAAATCTATCTATCTATCTTGTGGTTTTGATTGCAATTGAATAGGTGACTCAAGTGGGAATTGCGATTTGTTTTTTTTTTTTTTAAACTATGACATTAAAAAGGTAAAACGTATTATAATATGTAAGTCGACCACATCTCTAATGAAAGTGATATGTATGCCATAAAGTCTACAGACTCGTTCATAGACGAGATAGGTGATATTTACCAAAATATTGGCTCATATCTATTGATTATCTGAAACGAGAATTCACATAACCGGCTCCCGGATAATCTAGGTTTCTCTCAAACCCTTACAAGAACTTCGTAAATCTTTGGTATCCTTTGGAAGCAATAAACTTTTTAGAACCCCTATCCAAATATGACTCTAAAGCAAATAAACATAAGATGGTTCCCATTAAACAAATCACCACCGATATTGAAGAAACATTCTTTAATTAGTCGAAAGTATACAAAATTTGAAACAATCTCAACCTACGATCTCAGCTTCACTCCCTCTTTACCCTGTCCCAGTACATTTGAAGAGCTGCCTCCTTCATACATCCAACATCACAAATGTACACTGCACCATTCTTATTTATCTCAATAGCGGCTATGATATTTTTGGCCAGATCTTCAGGTGTTTGGCACATGATCGTCGACATGGCCTTTTCCATAACTTTCGCCTCCGGACAACGGTCCTCCGATGTAAACTGGTCCAACAGTTTGGTTGTTGTCATTCCTGGACATATGACAATAAAAGATACTCCAGTTTTCAGATAGGTTCTATATAACTACAACAGAAGTGCAAAACAAAAGTCATTCACAAGCCACTTTTTCAAGAATGATCTGAAAGATAGTACTCACCGCCATTGTACGGCTGAATAGAACCACTCCAGCCTTGGAGGCGCAGTAAACTGCCGAGTTCTGACACGGATCCAGTCCGGCAACTGAAGCCAGATTAACAATTAGGCCGCCATTTTTTCCCTTCGACTTGTCCATTGCAGGAAGAGCCGCCATAGTGCTGTTTATGGTTCCCAGCTGAAAGAAAACCGAATTTTCGTGAATCATATTTCCGAAGATCTGGAAAAGAACTCAGATGCAAGAGCACTCACCAAATTAACGCCAATAGTCAGTTCGGGAGCGATCTCATTGAATATTCCGCTTCCATTCACCAAAATGTCGATGCGACCAATCTTCAAAACAATTTCGCTAAGAGTCTTTTCAACATTCTCCTTGGAAAGCAGGTCGATCTTCGAGAAGAACACTTTCGTTGATGGACTGAATGTTGAGAGTTCTTTGATAAGGCCTTCGTCTTTCACTAAATCCAGTACGGCCAAGTTCTTTATGAATAAATTTGGCGTTAAAATTAAAGTACAAAATAGAATTTATTATGGCTTACTGCAACTTTTTTTTGAACTAAGAGTCGGCAAGTAGCTGAGCCTATACCGCCACAGCCTCCGATATAAACAACATTCTTCTGGAACAATTCCATGGTCGGCGTATTGGGCGGAGAGCACTAGACTTGACTAGAAGAAGGCAAGTACCTAACTAGTTACTACAATCACGAGTCAGACAACACTAAACCGTAACACTTACTGTGCATCGATATTTGTGGTTTTGGTTCCACAAATGCACACATGCCCAACTGTTGGTTAAGTCTGTTGATTAAGCCGACTGTGCTCAAGTGTTGATTAAATTGGATGTCATTATCAAATCACCTATGAGTTGCAGCAACAAAAAACAAACGAAGAAGCTGCATATCGATAAAGTATATGTAAGTAACATACGATTAGGTAAATGGAAGCTTTGAGAAAGGGAGATTTGATAATGTTTTCATCGAAACACCGTGAGTGGGCATCAAATACTAACGAAAGCATAGCTACATAAATTACACATGACATATAAACAGGCTTTTTCTTGCAGCAATAACTTTACAAGTTGTAAATGGAAACTCTTGCGACAGAAATCTTATCGTAGCTGTACTCGTAGTCTTGCTTCATACAAATTAAAAAAAGATTTCGCAATTGAGTCTACAGGGCGAATGACTCGAACTCCAACTTTTTAAAATGCTATAATTTTTTTATTTTTTGATAAATTTTATTGTGCCAAAGCAAAAAATGATGGAAAATACATCAATTTTCAAATTGTATCATTAGCTTTCAACATGTCCACCTTTGGCACGAATAATGGCCTTGAGACGGCCGAAGAAAGCATCGCACGCTGCACGCAAGTGGCTCTGTGGTATTTTGGCCCATTCCCGGCGAAGTGCTTGCTTGAGGTGGTCCAAACTTTGGTATTTTTTAGTGCCAACCTTCGCCTTCAAAATACCCCAGACAGATAAATCCAACGGATTTGCATCCGGAGAATTTGCAATCCATTGTGTCGAAGAAATGAAGTGTGGAATATTGTTTTTAACCAATCTTGGTTGATGCGTGCTTTGTGAGACGGTGCCGAGTCTTGTTGAAATGTTCACGGTCTCCGACTGAAATGATTGTTTGCCCAAGGCTTCAATACTGCTTCTAAGACAGTTTCACGGTATACGATCGCATTAATTTTGACGCCACGGTCCAAAAATACGAGCGGAGAGCGACCATCGGCGGTTATGGCGGCCCAAACCATCACCATCGGTGCTGCCTGCTTCCGAAGGTGTAAATTTTCGAAGGACTTCTCTGGCCATTCGGTCATTTTGTTTGTTGACATATTGCTCGATAAAAAATGGCGACTCATCGGAAAAAACCAAATTCGGCAACTCACCACTTTCGTGCAAGCGTAGCAACTCCTTCGCTCTTTCGACTCTAACTTTTTTCTGTTGGGGTGTAAGATCGTGTGCTTCTTGATACTTCAACGGCTTGAGCCCAAGCTCATTTTTCAGTATATGTTGCATCCGTTCCAACGATATGTTGAGCTCACGAGCCATTTTTTTTCCACTCAGGCGCGGATTTCGCTCAATTTGAGCCTTCATTTTCCGAACCATTTCTGCCGATGTTGCTGTTTTTTTATGACCACCTCCATTGGGTTTTGCAACGCTGCCAGTATCACGGTAACGAGCTATGTTCCGAGACACAAATGATTTATTCACGTTGAGGTGCTGGAAGGCTCTAACGATAGCTACTTGTGGTTTTCCAGCCAATTATAAAGCAATCACACTACCACGTTTGAATTCCATCGCGGATAAAAATTTTTCAACACAACTGAGACGCAAATCGTTTAAAATACTTGTAAATAATAAAATTATCTGTCATGTGTCAAAATTTGAGCTCACTGTCATGCATGGTTTGGAAATTATGGCAGTCTGAATTTGGTTGCAGTTCGAATCATTCAGGGTGTTGCTTTTAAAGAAAATATAGTAAGGCGGCACAGGCACTTGGTAATCACTTCCATCTATGGTTAGATTCCAACCAAAGAACCGGATGAGAAGCCTGAACTTGTTGAAGGGGACGAATCCGAGGAATATCAATAAGTCTGCTATTAAGAAGGAGATCGCCAAGGCTGCTCCCCATAAGCTCAGAACAAAACCAAAGCTAGAGGAAGTTGTTCAAAACCTAAATATTGCCCTCACCAAATGTTTTTTCAACTAACATGTCCAAATCGCCCGTTCCATGGTGGAGCGCGGATTTGCGGCGACAAGGTA
The DNA here is from genome assembly GCA_963966105.1 of Volucella zonaria. Lineage (NCBI taxonomy): Eukaryota > Metazoa > Arthropoda > Insecta > Diptera > Syrphidae > Volucella > Volucella zonaria. The sequence continues at coordinate 77,960,352 of OZ014534.1, read as the reverse complement.
AAGAAACTAGAAAACTTCTAGATAAAAGGAAGGTTGGAGTCTTTAGAGATTGAAGCAAAACCAATATGAGAAGCAAAGTCGGATCTGGAATTGTTCCTCTTATAAAACCACTTGGTGAAACAATCAAGCTAGCTAAATTTCTCAAAAGGGAGAAATCCACCAGAATGGAATTACTCAGAAGACATGAGTTAGTCGAAAACAGGGACTCTCTGTCAGTCATTCACAAGCCACATAACCTAGCTCATAACAAGCTCCTATCAACGAAGTTGGGTGTTGAGTATGCATTCTGCTACATGCCTACCAATATTTAAAACGCAACAAATGGCTTGCGGATGCTTATTACGGCAGTACATACATATGTCATGCCGGGATAAATAGATGTTGCCAGCAATGCGGCCTCCTGTCTCCACTGGTATGGTGCATGTCGATCGACTCACTGATTCATGCTTTCAATAGCTCTGGTGTCTATGTTCAGACATATGTAGATGATGCAGATGTACTATCTGTTTAATCATGCCTACCGACTAGTAGTAGTTGCAAACTTTATTGATCAAAATATAATTTTACATAATTGGACAACTAAGTTTAATATGGTTTGGCCAAAGGCCGTCTACCAGATGGACAATTTATAAATTTGACTAATTAATATGCTAGTTGGTATAGTTGGTTAGTCACCATCTATATTATCCTCTTTCTGTATTTCAGTGCAGTTGATGCCTATTTATATAATATTTCCCAACCTAATTTTAAATTCAAAATGTCCAGTAACCATCAAGGGTACACCAAACTACTCACTCGTATCTCATTTAGGATGGGACATCTGGCAATGAAGTGGTATACTCGTATATCTTCTCTTTCCTGTCACAAAGGTCACATAAAATTCGTAGATCCGGTCGATGTGGAATGTAGTTTAGGTTGATAATTTCACCCCTTAATTTAAATGTTACAATACGTTTATCATTTTTAGTGGAAACCGGCTTTGGAAGTACGTATTTTCCTTAAGGTCAAAATTTAGTTGACTGTACTCGTATATCATTCGATGTTGTGAGGATTGTGCTTCTGTTTTAAATTTTTCATAAGAAATGCGGCTTACCCTTGCAAGAATAGTACTAAACATATTCTTCAAGTTCGTTGTATTTGTATCGGATTTGACATGAAAGTTTTTACCGGGTTCAAATCCCAGCTCTTCCCACTTTGCAACAAGGTTTCCTCTGGTCGCAAGTGTGTGCTTCAGTACTTGTTTGGGCAGTCTTTGCTTCATCCATTTCCATTACTTTTACGACATATTCAAAGTGCATCTTGATGGTGTTTAGGAACAATGGTGGTACTGTTGTTTCTAAATGTAGCATATATGTAGTTGGGCGTGCAGGCTGGCGACCGAAAAGCTCGTTTTAAGAAATACCTCAGAAATTTTTCCACTTCTTCAAATGGGCAATATCCCCAGACTTGAGCACCGTAGAGCAATATTGATGCAGCAGTTGTACGAAAAATTTTCATTCTTGAACTATATTCGATAAACACGTTATTTATGCAGCGGCTCCAGAAGGAAGAAATGGCCCTTTTTGCTTCAGCCAGTTTGCATTGAAATTGTCTTCTCATATTAAGGTTCGTCGTGATTAAAACCCATAAGTACTTATACTCTCGAACTATTGCAAGATTTTCTCCTTGGTACTTCCAATTTTCATTGCGTGAATATTTTCCACCCCCATCCCTGAAGAGCATCATTTTAGATTTGTCTAAATTAACAGACAAATTCCAGAGTCTACAGTATCTTTCAAAACGGTTTATAATATAGTAAGCTGCATTCCTTCAACAGATTCAGATAGAAAAACTATATCATCCGCAAAAATTAGACCAGGTATTCGTATGTTTCCAAACAGAATTCCTCCTCCGATTTCTTCCAAGATATCATTTATAAACAAAATGAAAAGAAGTGAGCTTAAAACGCTTACTTCCATTTGCGTTGTGAATTCTTCTGATACAAACTCACCATCCCACACATAAGCTACTCGTACATTGTTTTCATACATAGCCTTTAATATATATAGTAGTACATATAATTTTGCCTGAAATTCCTAACTTGTACAGCTTGTAAAAAAAGGGCTTCACGTGCGATCGAGTCAAAAGCAGCACGAAAATCGACGAAAAATGCAAACAGTTTTTTTTTCCTTTTTTTTAAATTATCGGCAATATTTATCAGTGTGAATAATTGATCCAAAGTAGAATAACTTCTCTTGAACCCAGCTTGAAATTCGCTCAGTATTTTTTTTCCACTGACCCACTCCGTAAGTCTATTAAAAATCAGAGTGCTAAAGAACTTGACTGATGTGTTCAAGATGGAGATTCCTCTGTAATTTTCAGGACTATCATATGATCCTTTTTTATGTAAGGGATAGATGATCGCTCTTTTGAAGCATGCAGGAACATTTGCCGTCTCAAATATTCTATTATATCCTCTTGTTAGTGCTTCAAGAAATTCCATAGAATAATTTTTGTAGAATTCAGCTGGAACGCGGTCGCCTCCTGGAGCTTTTCCCACTTTTGCTTTCTGTATTACATTCTGAACCTCATAAATTGTAAATAGTGCATTTAAAAAGTCGTCAGTAAGAAGTAGTGTGGAAGCGGTGAGAATTGTGGGGCAATTGGTAGGTTATAAAAGCAGTCTCGAAGTTCAAATGCTTGCAACGTTGACGAAATAAGATTAGTTCTTCTGTTTATAACTTTAGCTGCTTTCCAGAAATCAGCTGATGATCTTGATGAGTTCAAAATGGCAATATTTTGTTTTAGACCAACAGAGTTGTTTAAAATTTTTATTTGCTGCTGCATACAAATTCTTAAAGAAAGCTGTGTCGTGTTGCCTTAGAAGCTTTAGAAGCCCAAAAGATTTGATCTTGGCGCTGCGGCACTCAGCATCAAACCACGCTTGCTTGTATTCAGTCCTACGTTTTACTTTGTTACTTACTGGAACAGCTTCAGTTATAATTTAAGTAAGATATTCAATATGTAAGAGATTATTCTCTGATTTTCGTTTTGTAAGTCCCTTATTCAAATTTTCATATTATCATTCCAAGCCAGTTTTGGTAACAGACCAAGTTGTTTGGCGTTGATCATACCCTCTCTACTCGAAATTATACAAAAGATTTCCAAAGGCATGTGGTCAGAAAAAAGTCTTGTAGCTATAAGCTATACTGAAGTCTTTCAGAATTGTGTTCCACTTTCCAGACACAAAACAATAGTCCATGGCTGAGCACGCCGTACCACATACAAACTCCACTTAGGTCCCCTTGACAGCTTCCATTTAGAACTCTTGCGTCCAACGAATAGGGTACATCCAATATCTTTGCGCCTTTCGCATCATACTCGGTGCTTTGATCTGCGAGTAGGGTTTATAACAGCTGATGCATCTCCACTAGGGTGTCCCTTATATGGGTGAACAAAGTTTTTTTTTAGATATCGAACTACATACCTCCTATTTCTTTTTAAACTACCCAGACTTACTTAAATTCAAAACGTTAACCCAGGCCGACAGAACTCTGAAGATTTTGAAAATTGCTGTTTTTAACCCTTTTGCGTTATATAGCTAAATCAATTGAAATATTAAAATTTTTATGAAATATTTATTAAAAGAAGATAATATTGCAGATCAGGCAGGATATTTTCTTTTGAGGGTTTTTTTTTACAGTCTGGATACAGATTTCTATGCTCCAGAATACAGCGCAGCAAAAATTGCTTTTGCTCTTCCTTTGCAGTGATCAAACCATGAAAATCTTGCATAAGTTTTACACCTCTTTCAGCCGTATCATTAACTGCCCTTAAAGAAAGCACTTCCCTTTTCGTCTCTGGATAGGCAACATCTTCATCCCATGTAGAAACGGGTCTCTGGAGGAGATTTTTATCAATTTTTAATCGAGAAAATAAATTTGTGCTCTTGACAGATACAAAATCACTTAATGATTTTCCTGCAACAATAAATAAGGTAGTATTATTAACAATTTATTGAAAACAGTATAAAAAATTGTACTATTTATTGTATTCCTACTTACCATACAAATAATCAGACATATCTTCTACAGATGGAATGTATCTCTTCCCAGAATCATACAAACTCTCTCTTTGGAAATTCACTACAATGTTCGTTTTGGTTTGTTCATTAACTTCATCATCAAAGAGTGATAAAACGGCAATTTCTTCTGACAAGTACCAAAAATGTTGACTAACCTTGCTCAGGGCTGCTTTGGAGATCAATTTTTCAACAGTTTCATATTCCTTAAGCCTCTTTAAAAAGCACAAATCTTGATTTGGTGCCTTCACCGGCAGACTACATCCAAGCCATGGTTTTACATATAAAACCACAATAAATAAACAGACGTCTTGAAGTGCTGGCCTATCCTTGGCGCTAATTTTGAACTGGGATTGCAACAAACATATCTTTAAAGAGTAAATAGCTCTAGCCATCCACCTTGCTTGATGCATCGCTCCAGGAGGTCTAGTTTTAATTTTTTTTCACTGTCTTCTCCTAAGAAAATAATATAGATAGTTCAATCAGGTTCCGATAATCGTCACGTCCAATGATTTTTTGCGGTTCTTGATTATAAAATGTCAATAAATCCTCTATTGTTGTATTACAAAAATGTCGTGTGACGATATCGGTATATGTTTCAATGGCAGCAGGATTAATAGTTTTCCAGTTGTCTCTAAACTTTGTTTTGTTCCAAAAGTACACAAGCTCCTTTCAATCGCCCTGTATCAGACGCAGTTGTGTCACAGCACATTATTTGTACTTTGTCATCGAGGTTCCAGTCATAAAGTGCGTTCAACACAGCTTTAGCTTGATCCTGGCCGGAAGAGCTCTTCAGTTTGGGTACAGCCAGAAGTTGTTCCTTTTCTCCAAATGAAATTAGAATTGGCAGGCGTTCTTCTTTAGAACTTCTCACGTCAAGTCCAGGTAATAATTTCCCATACCAGTGAACGGTTCAGGCATATTAATCTGAAAATCTGATTTTATAGATTTTATATATTCCGCTCTATCTTTCCGACTCTGTGTGCGAATACGTTGAATAGACGATTTGCTTATCGGGAAATCATCACAGCTAAGATCTAGTGCTTCTACTACAGCCTGAAGTTTATAGACAGAATCCCTTATGCTTAATTGACATCTATCTAAAGCTGCCACTCACTTAGGCGTGATAAAGTTTTTCCTTCCTCTTTTTGTAGTAGTTTCAGAACTTACAATTTCAGAGGTGGATGCCAAGGGTTCCTCAAGGGTTTCATCAGAACTGGTAAGTTGATCGTGATGTAATTGAGTTTGAATAGAATCTTGTGTAGTAACAGATGACGATAAACCTCCGAAACACATTTGCTCACATTTTTTTTTCTCTTCATTTAATTTCCTTTGTCTTGCCCTTTCTAATTTTTCGGCTAACTTTTTATCTACACCCGCTAAACACCCTGGACGCCCTGGTTCTATTTGTTTTTGTAAAAATATCTTATCTTCTTCAATTTTCATCCGTTCCAAAGCATCAGCATGTGCTATATCAAATAAATTATCTAAATTGTTCTTAAAGCCCTCCTCACGGCGCGGCGCTTGTAAATATCTTGTATTTTTTTTAGAACTTTTTTGCAACTCCCTCCAAGCATGGTGAAGATCCACAAGTTTTTTTACACAGTTAGCTATAGCTCTGGTAGGGATTCTACCTTTTTCGCAAAATATAATACACTCCCAAATGACGAGATTAGCGCTTTCACTAACAGTCAATTTCACTTCGCGAATGTTGCAAAAAAAGTACTAAAAAAACTTGGCAATTAGACGATAACTTTGCGCCTGTTATTTGATAATTTATGTCACCAACTAAGAAAACACATTTATTTCCGAGTGTTTTAGAGGCTAATGAACAAAACAAAGGCCTATGCGTTAGAAATTTAAAACTTTGAAAAATAAGGGACACACTAATCTCCATTTACAAAATTGTTCTGCGACAATCCGATCCGTGCGTTAAAATCGCCGACAAGCATTACATCCACTGATTCCAAATCCTGCAGTGTGTCACATAGTCGGTTATAATCTCACATCCAGTTTTAAAAACAGGTTTAATTTGTAGGTACAATTTGCATTTCTAGAATATCCATTTCATTAGCCCGCTTAAGATTTGAGGCACTTGCTTTAAAATCCTTACGATAACCGAACAATTCACCTCCGCTTCCTCTTCCATAAACATTTGATTTAACTGCTGAATTACATTTTAATTCATAATTCTTAAACAATCCATTAAATTTCTCCTTTTCATCTTCTAAAACATGTGTTTCAAATTGGAAAAATATATCGAAACTATTTATACATAATCAAAAAAATACATTAATATAAATTTATTTTTAAGCCCTGCTACATTGTATCCTAGTAATCTTACATCTATATATTTTATTTGTTTCTGGTAGACGATTTCATCTCAGTTTTGAGGAACTGATTATTGTTAGTAACATTTTCCAGATTAATAATGCAGGCTATTTCAATTCAAGAGAAAATTGAAATGATATTGGTTTATGGAGAAAGTGGAAGGAACATCGATGGTGCTGTTGCTCTTTACGCCCAACGTTCCCCAAACCAGATACGATCGCGCGCTTCCTTTTATCGGGTCATCCAACAATTCACTGGTGAAGGAAGTGTGCAACCAAAGAAAAGGAATCGGTCAGATAGGGTGGCTGTTGAGGACAATGAAATAGCAGTGTTAGCTGCCGTTGCACACGATCCTCACATTAGCACTCGCCAAATAAGTCGTGAATCAGGAATTTCTCAAACGACTGTCTGTAAGATATTACATCGGCATAAATACCATCCTTATCAACTTTCTAGTGAGGATTTTCGCAACCGGGTTTCCTTTTGTCAATGGGCACTTCAGCAAATTGAACGGGACCCCCTTTTCTTCGCCAAGGTGTTATTCTCTGATGAGTCGACTTTCACCAATCACGGTACGGTCAATCGACATAATATGCATTACTGGGCTACCGAAAACCCTCTTTGGTTGCTACAAGTTGAACGCCAGCACCCTTGAAATGTTAATGTTTGGGCGGGAATTATTGGGGATAAATTAATAGGTCCATATTTTTATTGAAGGCAATTTGAATGGCGAAAAGTATGCAAACTTCTTGCGGGACCATCTTCCAGTATTACTAGAAGAACTGCCATTGGAGTTGTGACAAACAATGTGGTTTCAACATGATGGTTGTCCAGCCCATTATTCCCAAGTAGCCCGGGGCGTATTGAACAATGTTTACCATCAACGATGGATCGGACGAGGGGGTCCGAGGCAATGGCCTACTAGATCACCTGATCTTACGTCACTTAATTTCTTCTTGTGGGGATACTTAAAAAGTGAGGTTTACAGAAAAAAGGCAACAACACGTGAGGTCATGAAAAGACGAATAACTGAAGCTTGCCGGAAGATTACGGATAGGCAAGTATATTGAAGTGAATGGTCACATTTTCGAGCATTTGTTGAAATAGTCTCGGGAAATAAACGTCGAAATGGGAAGAATTCAATGATTCAACAGTGGGAGGCAAGGGGACTCACTCTAATTAATCACCTCGAAGGAAACAAAATACTCCTACGTCCACGTCGTTGTTTCTGGGTTATGCCAACAAATGACAAGCCTACGAGCAATACGACTGAGCAACGAAAATCAGGAATTATCGTTTGAAAAATCAAAAGTGACCTTCGTTTGACCTTGAAAATGGGTCTCACGGTCAAACTCGTGGTCACCATCCTATGTTCCCTTCAGAACCTTGTGACTTTTGTCTGAAACATTTTTCCCGATATCACGTATTTTTCGAGTAATTTGGATGTCTCAAGCTAAAAAATTCACCCTGTAGATTCATGAGCCTTTTAAATTTTTTGCGTTTCTTAGAATGGACCAAGCAGCATTATGTGGACTCAGTTTTATAACAACCATTGCAGTGTGATAATTCGGTGTAGATACTGAATGCGCATACTCAATAGCAGAGTTTACTTCGACTGTGCCGAATAAACTAGCTCAAACAGATTCTGCCTCTGCTTTCATATCCCTATTGTCTTCTGCAGGCATACGCACTACAACTTTCGTCTGCAAGCTTTTTTGTAAAAGTTTTTCTATCTGGTCCTCCAATGTGTCTCCAGCGCATTGGAAAACTGCGGTGGTACATCCCATTCCCAAAAGGAATAAAGAAATTCCAATCCGGCGAATCTCCGCTCGATCAGTCTTCTTCCAAACATCAGTAAGGTTTTCGAGAAGGTGATCAATAGAGCCCTGACTAAGTGGGTTGAGGACAAACAAATAGTTCCGGATAATCAATTCGGTTTCAAGGCGGGGCATGATATCATTCATGCTGCGTCTAAACTGGTTTCTGATATCCAATGGAACAAAGGTAAGAAACAGTGCACTGGTGTCTGCCTGATTGACTTGGAAAAGGCCTTCGATACCGTATGGTTAGAGGGACTTTTCTTCAAGTTGGACAGGTTGGGCATTAGTAAGCCATTGCTGTATATTCTTTTTGATATGCTTTCCACTAGACAGTTCATCGTGAAGAATGGCGATGTGACTTCTGCTGGAACATTTAACATTAAAAACGGTCTGCAACAAGGTGCGGTAAATTCGCCGATCCAATTCAACATTTACACAAGTGATCTGATAGGTTCACTTCACCATGCCATAGCGTACGCAGACGACTTAATCGCGTACAGATCAGGTCCAAAGATTGAGGTCATTAACATACTTTTGCAAAGTGACTTCGATAAAATTAAACGATATTGCGATGACTGGAAGTTGAAAATCAACTTTCAGGAATCGGAAACCATTCTGTTTAGGACGCCTTTGTCTGGGGCCTCTAGGGATACCAGAAAGAATTGGCGAAAGTTCTCTATCGTCGGACAACATGGACACAAACTTGCTTGTCGAAATGTAGTCAGATACCTTGGGATCTGGCTAGATCAATATCTATATTTTAACAAACATATAGATGTTGCTCTGGCCAGAGCCAGAGGTGCTTTTGCCCTTACAAGGAGACTGTTTTACAACAGCCAACTCGATGCGAGGGTGAAGGTGATCTGCTACATGGCCCTTATCCGGCCTATGATTGTATTTGGATGTCCCGTGTGGTTCAACGTGAGAGCAAGTTTATTGGAAAAGATTCGGGTGTTTGAGAGGGCTTGTCTTAGGGCTTGTCTCCGAATATACAGAACACCAGAGTCTGAGTACATAAAATTCTATCGTAATGAGGTCTTGTACAATAGGGCGAACCTAATAAGAGTGGACAATTTTGTTATTTAGTTGACTCGAAGGCACATTGCAAGAACAATGACCTCATCGAACAACCTGATCTCAGGGGCTTACTACCCCAATTATATGCATCATGAGAGAGTACGCTTTGACGGCTATGTTCCTCCAGAAGCGTTCCTCTACCTTGATAGCAAAGGTCTGATCCAGAACAGATTGGCTGTGCCGCTAATCCTCCACGTTGCGGACAGGCGACTCAACTACGAGAGACACGTCGCACACGGCAGTGCGCAGCGTCTCCGGTTCAGTAGGGCGGTAGGGAGTCGCGACATAAGGGATGTTGCTCAGCAGCACCAACAATTTTATTGGCTAGTTGAAGGAAGGGAGAGTTCGTCGTCGAATTCCTCCAGTACTTGGTAGCTTCATGTGAAGCAAAGTGGGTCGCCTAAGTTTTTTTTTGGCCACGGCCGGCTTACATAGTTTTAAGTAGTTTTAAGTAGGAGTAAGTTAGATTTAAGAAAAAAAAATATATAAAAACCAAAAAAAAAAAAATTAATAAAAATAAAAAATTAAAAAAAAAGAACATACATCTATATATATATACATATATTTATATATTAAGTATATATATAAATAGTTTTTTTTCTTAGTTTTAATTATAAGGAATAGAAATAGTATAGTATAGTAGTAAGGTACGTCGAAAGACATAATTTAAGTGTTAGGTTTAACTTAGAGTGCCCGCATGGGGTCAGTAAGCTAGAATAAGATAATTTTAAGTTAATTAAGCTAATTTTTAAGCATTTTTTGTCTAGCAAGTAAGAGTAAATTAAGTAATATAATAAAAATGCATATAAACTGAAAAAACTGACTGGTCCTCCAATGTGGCATTTTTCCGTTCTAGCAAGACAACCTCGGCCGAAATTACCTCATACTTTGTTTTTAAGCCAGAAAGTTCTGCATGCATAACCTGAAAATCGCTTTTTGAAGGAATTTCCTTGAATAACTTTTTTTTGTTTTCATCTAGGATTCCTTTCAAGTCCGCAATTGTTATTATTGTTGATGATTCTATTATCGATTTAGACGCAATTGTTAATTGGGGGAGGGAAGCTGCTGCTGCTGGAAAGGTTCTACGCTTTTCTTCTCTAAGTTGATCAGGCGATGTTTCAAATAGACCCCTCTTATTCATCGAGGTTATAGTTTACAGGTCAGATTAAAATCGAGTTATATTGGTTTTGAGTACTAAGACTTACTTGGATGTCGATGTTGTTGATGAACATATCACTTCGGTTACTTTTTAAATTGATTTTATATTGTTTTTATGCACTTTTTTCATATTTATAAAGACTTTTATTAGGAACTTTTTCTAAACGAGTTAACCACTTTGACAGATCAATTGTCAATCAACTATCAACCTACCGACTATCTTGACTATCTTCTCTAAAGCACGGGTAGAGGTACGCGTGATTAACGATTGGTGCACAAGCAGTGGACTTTCAGTCAATCTTCCCAAAACGAGAGGAGGAAGCTTTCTGGTCTGGCGCTTCTATTGGCTTATTGGTATCACCATCTGTTTCTCCAACGCAGCTAAGTATTTGGGTGTCATGTTGAATTCCAAAATTCTTTGAACTAAATATGTTACGTCGAAAATCTTCATAGTACTGTCAAGCTTCTGGCAGTGTAAGGGCGGTTTAGGCTTGTCACTGAGGGAGGTCTTGGATGTCTATACGGCTATGATATGACCAGTTATATCCTATGGGTCGGTGGAACAAGCTTTCTAGAATATATGTGCGCCATTGCTTTTTTCACCAGCCTACAAATAATGGTCTGTCAATGGTCTGTATGGGGGTATTCCTTAGCACAAATGGATCTGCTCTAGACGCGCTGATGAAGCTCCTTCTTTATGATATATATACCATAACTTGCGTCACTCTCAAAGCCAGAAATGGTATTAGGCACAACATGCACTGGCATGTTTTTTGGTTCTGGTCTTATGAACAAGCCGTCTTATACAAAGATACCAGAACTCATGTCCAGTACAATCTCCAATCGTACAACACTTAACAACCAGAACTAAACGACAGTTTCGGTGAATAAGTGACTATAAGTTCAATGCTACGGCTAATAAACTCTCAATAAACTCTCTTAACCCATAAGATCAGTAAAATTGATTGCGGTCTTGGATTTAAACTCTCAATGCCGGACATATGGGAGTGGACCCAACGCGTTGTCCTCTTCAATGCACAAATATTAGTACATACTTATGTGAAAGTTCGGCGGCAGAGCCTGATTTTTTCCCTGTTCCACCTCTATTGTGCCCATGGGATAGCCCACATCACTCAAGTCGTATCAATGAACCTGCAAATCCGAACCAGAATTCTCGGTTTTTGTGTTGTACTATGACGAGCCTTCAGCATAGAAAACATTTTTAACAAGGAATTGCAGTCAAAAGTTTCTTAGCAGGGTCATCGCTCATATAGTATATGTTTGCTTTATGTATATAAAGCATCCTTTGACACGTTATACTTTTCATCTATCAGAGTATGGGAGCAAATAAAGTTTGTGTTGCAGTGCTTCATGTAACATAAATGCGTATAGTGACAAGCCACTTAATCTTCGGTATGAGAGTCAAGGTGGTGGAGTCTCTTTCCGACCGAAAATCCAATACGAAGTTTGAGCCTATTCACTTGACAGCTCCAGTATATTATGCTAAATATATGCGTGTCCCGTTTATTGGGCCACAGCCTAATTACACAAGCTTCGTCTTTTCAATGGTGTAGTCTGATTAAAAACGGGTAGCCTTACCAGAGGCCATATTTTGGCACCATGGGAGTCAGGAGCCCCTAGAACATCGGTTCCATCCGGACTTGATAGAGGATGGCCCGCTTGTGGCTTGAATCTAAATCACTGGAAGGGTTTTCCTGTAGTAAATACATGTCGCCATCAGTCTTAGATTGGCGGAGGTTTTAGATAGGTTTCACACTTCGTTAAAGAAGAAGTTCATGTATACTCGTACATATCACTTCAGTTGGGTATGTACGCGTACTTATCTAAATGGGGATTCTACAGGAAAATCTGAAGATTGATGTATGGACGTCTCTCTGTATTGCAGTTACATGGGGTTGTTTACTTACTTAAGATGGCACTACAGTCCGGGATGAATCTGCTCCTCAACCAACAAGCATCTCCAGCTCGCTCGATTTTTAGCCCGCTTTAGTTTTGCACGCTAAGTTGGCTGAGGTCCCCTTCCACTTGCGGGGGCCACTTGAGTCTCGTTCTTCCTCTACTCTCTCCGTCGTCTCTCGGGGTCAGATTGGATGACTCTTCGAACCGGAGCATTTTCGTCTCAAAGCAGCCAAGAGCTTATTGATCCATTTTTGATAAAATCCATGTCTGTGCACCATAGAGCAAGACTGAGATTATTGGGGTCTTATATTGGGTCAGTTTTGTTGCTGGAGAGAGGGCTTTGCTAGTCAATTGTCTTTTTAACCTAAACAAGCAGCGATTGACAAGAGTTGTTCTTCGTTTGAGCTCATTGCTGGTGTCATTGTCTAAATTGATAGCGGAGCTTAGGTGGACAAAGTCCTTAACTATCTCAAAGTTATATCTGTCCGAGTCGTCGGTGTTGGGTGTCCTTTTTGGTTGACAGCGTATACTTGGTTCTGGTTTCATTGACAATCAAACCCAATGTCCGCCTCAATATTCACGAAAGCGCCACTGACATCACTCTGCTTTCTTCTGATTTATGGTAACATCATCGGCGTCTGCGAATAATGGGACGGAATTTCGAAATATTGTGCCTCTTGTGTTGGCGCGTGAGTTTTGCACTATTCTTCTAAGAATGATGTTAAAGAAACCTTATGACAGCGCATTGCCTTGTCGAAATCCTTTTTTGACATCCAAGGTCTCGGTGAGCTCTTTACTGACTCTGACGGAGCAGCGTGCATTCTCCATCGTCATCCTGCACTAACGGATGAGTTTGGGAGGGATTCTAGAACTAGACTTTATTCTGTGTAGCTCGTCTCTATAGATGCTGTGACCTTAAAGTCGATGAGTAGGTGGTGTGTATCGATTTGAAGCTTATAGGCTTTTTCCAAGGTCTGCCATAGTGTGAATATTTAGTCAGGTTGTCGACGAACGCCTTCAGGCGTTCACACAATATAGCAGATAGGACTCTGTAGGCAATACTAATGCCTCTGTAGTTGGGCCAGTTCTTTTCTTGAGGGTCAGAAAAATAATGCTAAGGTTCCGTTCATCGATCACACTTTGGTCCGAACATATTTGACGGACGAGTTGGTGTATGCTTCATACTAAGTCATCGGCTGCTGCTTTGACGGACAGGGCGGCTGTACGCTCCAGCAGTTGTTTTGGACTTAGGCTTGATATGGATATCTTCACTGCATCCAGGTAGGGTGGATGAAATTGTTGGTCTACACCGTTCAGGCTGAAAGGTTCATTTTACCTGACAGCAGCATTTGGTTCGTCATCGGCGTTTCACAGTCTATAGGATTGCCTTAGCACCGACTGCGACTCTACTGCTTTGTTCCCTTGTTCGTTTCTACAGGCTTCGGTTCGGGATTTGTATCCGTGTCTTGTTTTTTTTACTTCCGAATCTCATAATCTCACATCTGGAGTAGCATCTCTCAATTTAATCTACTGAGCACTTCTCATGCTCCCTACCTTTCCTCCTGAGAAGCCGGTGTTCTTCTCTCCTATTATGCTCATAGAGCACGTGAGCAGCTTTAGTTTTTCTATGCAGAGCCGCTTTATACAATATGTCTTTGCTTAGCTACATGCGGTTACCGCCACTCGTCGTCAAACCAGGGTTTCGTTGTGGTAGCCGAGTGAAACCCAGCACATCAGAGGAGGCATCTCTGATCGTTTTTGGGAGGGTTGCCACTGGTATTCGATAACTGATGCTGGCGGCATAGTACCTCTTAAGAGATTAAGGTAGACTCGATCGGAAAAGGTTTGGTGATCTCTTGCTAACTTTACTCTACTGGCACTACCCGTTGGTCTTATTTAAGACCTCGTAGAAGTTGTCCTTGGTGTTGTCATCTTTTTGCTGTTGTTGTCATCTTCGCGCTTACAAGCCTAATGTTAGAATGGCATTGATTAACCCATTTTAATCATAAGTGTGACAACACACAACGGGCTTTAGCTTACATGGTTGGTTTCCACATTAAGCAAGTACCCCAATCTGTTCTTTATCGTAGACCCGTGACCTAGAGTAACACTTCTATTATAATTGTGAGTAAAACCCAGACGGGCACCAATTCATTTCTCAGTGACCTACTATTTGCCTTGTGATTTACAACTTTTTTTTTTTAAAGATAGTACGCTCTGAACCCTCTGATAATTCACACCACGTTGAGTTTCATACCCTATCCAGCTTTCTTGTTGTTTTTTTTTCTTGTCGCTGTGTCTTCAGTGTTATTACTGGTGCTACGACTGATTGTATGTATTTTATTGAGTTTTACAGTTTTGTAACAATTGCACTTGCACCATCTATATGTGGATATTATTTCTAATTCCAGGCCGACCTGATTATCTACACGCGGGTCAGCAAAGAAAATGGATTCTTAGTTCGACGACGAATTTAATCGCAAATTAGCAGGCAAATTGCCGACTTGTATCATACTCGTAAGTCCTTGCCACTGTGCCACTTTTTCCAATGCAAATTCAATTGCCGATTTTGTAAGAAATTTAGAATTCGAACCTACAATATTTGATTCTATGCATTATACTGGCTTCAAGTTGGTTTACCCTACTCACCCTTAACAATTATAGTTTCGAAGTATGCAATTACAGCGGCACATTATTTTTTGCATAGTGGAATAGGGTTACTACCCATTCAACACGAACATGTGACAAAACGATTTTCGATAACAAGATCTACTTAGCAATTATTATTTATTTTTAAAGCTTTTATGTGGCCTAAAATGACCTCAATTGCTAGCTTCAAGGTTTAATGTAGTAATCTTTCGGTTTAATCTCAACAGACATACAAGCTACCTTTTATGAGAACGTCAAATGGGAACGTATTACAACACATAGAAGGGTGGAATCTAAAAACTTGGTCAGATATCCCCAATCTTGGTACCATTTGTTGGAGCCATCAAGCACCGTATATACGATAGAGGTCAAAAACTTACGTTACTGGTATAATTCTTAGATTAGATCTGGTCGAGCTGTAGACAATATGTGCTTTTGACTCGTACGTACGTCCGAAAGTAGGATTGAGGGTGTACTGATGAGTATTCACAGCACGGTTTTGAAGGTAAAAGAGGTTTTAGGAACACCCGACCAGATGTGGGCATTGTACTCCAATTTTGGGCGGATTGTTGCCTTGAGACCAGATCAGAGGGAGTGAAATATTTCCTACATCGCTTGAGGAAACCTAGACATTTCGTAGCATTTTTGGCGACAACGAATATGTGGTCATTCCAACGTAAGTGGTCATTGACACAGGTACACAGAATTGAAAATTTTTCGATTTCAACGATGCAAGTGCCCTTCATGGATAATGGCTGGGTGTTTGGATTTCGATTTAACGACAACAGACAGCATTGAGTTTTGGAAGCATTAAATTCAACTCGGTTGATAGTTCCCCAACTGGTTATGCTGTTCATATCGGAATTTAATGAGCTTAACATACGCTGCCGTTCCTGTTTTACAGCCGAAGAGCAGGGACATGAGTTCGAGAACGAATATGAAAAGCAGATAGTACTGCCATTAGCAATATATTCCTTTGCCAGAAGTAGCAGACAAGAGATGATTGAGGAAGGTTAAAAAGAGTGCCGGAGACATAACGTAGCCCTGGGGCACACCAGCATTTATTTTGCGAATATCAGACTTGAAGCTATCCAAGACAATTTGAATTGAACATTCCGAAAGGTAATTTCTAATCTATTGAAGAGGAGAGTCATCGATGCCAAAAGCACGCAATTTCGACAAAAGAGCCTGATGCCAAACTTTGTCAAAAGCCTTAGAATTATTGACTGCAACGTCCTGTTTCGCCAGATTGATGTACGCTATGGTTCCACTTTTCGGAGAGACATGCCATCAGTGGACCTGTTACTACGAAAATCATACTGCCGGTCATTGAGAAGTTTTCGCGTTTCGAAATATTTCATGAGCGTTTCCATGACGCTGTGGTTTTTTCAACGTGGAAGAGCACTTCCATATGGACAAGCGTTTTTGTGTATGCATACATCATTAAAAACTCTTGCTACTACACGAGTGTGAAAGTGGATTCGACCCATTAAAGATTCGAAGCACTCCAGTGTAGGCGGAGACAAAGGACAATCTGGAAGCGTTGAACTGGCCGCAAAGTGGCCAACAAGCAAATTGCCTTTGTTCAACGAGAATAAGGCAGAATTTCTAATATTTTTGATGAATGCCCAACAATTTGTATTACCTTTTGAACATTGTAGTACGAGGGCGGGCCAATAAGTCCGTGACTTTTGGATTAAAACACAGATTTTTTGATTAAAAAAATAATTTTATTTTTCAACGTAGTCTCCCTTGAGCTCTATACACTTTGTCCAACGCTTCTCCAATTTTTTTATCCCTTCCAAAAAAAATGATTTGTCGAGGTCCTCAAAATAGGCCTTTGTTTGCGAGATGACTTCATCATTGGAGTCAAATCTTTTTCCACCAAGCCATTTCTTCAGGTTTGGGAACAAGAAGTAGTCGCTCGGAGCCAAATCTGGAAAATAGGGTGGATGAGGGAGCAATTCATAGCCCAATTCATGGATTTTTGCCATGGCAACTGCACATGTGTGCACCCTTGCATTGTCTTGGTGGAAAAGAACTTTTTTCTTGGCGAAATGAGGTCGTTTTTTTTTTCAAATCGTCATTGAATCGGTCCAATAAGTTGGCATAATATTCCCCATTGATTGTTCTTCCCTTTTGAAGGTAGTCAATGTGGATTATCCCGCGTGCATCCCAAAAAACAGTCGCCATAACTTTATTGGCTGACAAACCCACCTTGGCCTTCTTTGGCGCCGATTCACCCTTAGAAACCCACTGTTTTGACTGTTGTTTGTTCTCTGGTGTGTTGTGATGGATCCATGTTTCGTCCACGGTTACAAAACGGCGCAAAAACTCCTCCATATTGCGGTTAAACAACGCCAAACCTGAGCAAACGCGGCACCCATCTTGCGGAAAGCTTTCTCATGCCCAAGTGATCATTCAAAATTGAAACCACTGAGCCATGCGAGATCCCTACGGCTTCCACAATCTTTCGCACTTTCAATCTTCGGTCGGCCAACACCATATCGTGAATTTTTTCGATTGTTTCGGGTGTAGAGACCTCAACTGGGCGTCCAGGAGTTTCGGCATCTTCAGTGCTTGTACGGCCACAACGAAATTCAGTAAACCACTTTTTTACCATTGAAATCGATGGTGCAGAGTCCCCGTAGTATTTATCAAGCTTAGCCTTGGTCCCGGTAATGGTTTTTTTTCGCAAGAAATAATGCTTAATAAGCACACGAAATTCACTTTTTTCCATTTTCTCCTCAAATTAGTGAGTAGTCTGATAAAAATAGCTGTCAAACACAAACTAACTGACGCAGCAAGTTTAAATTTTGACAGGAGTCAACTGACAGATGCCTGTTGACAGGAGTAGTGTTGCTGTTTCAGTAAAGATATTAGTCCAGTCGTTGCAGTCATATCTGGGACATTTGAACTTTTGCGGATTTCCTCTGTCTGGTTGGTCTTGAAGGACCAAAAAGCATTTCTCTAATCCTAATAAACTCTCTACATCTTATGCGGGATAAAGGTTCTTATTCGAAAGAGATTAGTGTCCCTGATCTTATCAGCAGCGCCATCCACTTCGTTATCGAGGAAACATAACGACCAGTAAAATTTCCTAAAGAAGCTGTAAAGTCCGCTCCAATTGGCTTTCTCATATTCTCAAATGGTTCTTTTAGAAATCTGTTCACTAACTGTGTGGCCAGTATACGAGAAGCTAGCTAATATGATAGAGTGCTCCGACGACTCTAGAGGGGATAGCACATTTCGGTAAACCAACGTCAGAATTTTCACTTCGCAGCCTTGCATAGTATCGTCGGTGTTTGTGTTTACTGGGAATTCAGGGTGAACGTAGCCAATATACGAGGGCTAAAAAGTAATCACTTTTCTGCGTACATCCACGTGAAACACAGGTAGATCTCCGCCCACACTTCACAGATCACACTGATTTGAAGCTACCTGGCTACAAACTAGTAACTCTATTCTTTCCTCATCGCGTTCTTGCCATCTCTATGCGTAGTGATGTAGCTTACAAAATTCCACCACAATATAGTCCCTATTCTAATCCGGAATTCAATTTCATGTGGTTAAAATTCCATCTCCGTAAGCAAATTATCCACTACAGCTTTATTCACAGAAGCCCCAAACTGGAGACCTTTCACGAGTTTGATGCGCTGTCTGACTCCATCCAAAGAATTGTATCCCTGTATCCTCATACTGAAATCGTGATTATGGGCGATTTCAATGTGCACAATTCTGGTTGGCTTCGACATTCTAGACAGACAACATCCGAAGGACGGTGTGTTGATATCTTGATAGTCATACCGCCAACACCCAGGACTTATTTTTAGCTTCTGACCCTGATAAGTACTGCGTTGATGTGCTCTCCCCTCTAGGCTCGTCGGACCATTGTGTCATATCAGCTAAATTCTCGAACACCCACCACACAGTTAGAGAAAAGATTCGTAAAAGAACCGTATGGCAATACGAGAAAGCCAATTGGAGTGGACTAAACAACTTCTTCAAGAATTTTAACTGGTCGTTATGTTTCCCCGATAACGACGTGGATGCCCCTGCTGACATGATCACAGAAATTACTCTCTTTAGAATTAAATGCTTTATCCCTCATCGGATGAAGAATATCAGACCAAAAGAAAAGGCATTTTATGACTCGAGCTGTAAAGAGGCTGTCAGGGTTAGAGAAATGTTTTTTCGGTCCTACAAGACCAACCCGACAGAGGAAAATCGAAAGAAATTTAAACGAGCCAGAAGTGACTTTTCCTCAAGCGTTTGAAATTCCAATATGACCAAAAACTGATGTAAAAAATACTACAATGTCCCAAAGGTGGTAAAAGCTCTTGATCTTTCGTAAAAAATATTAGAAATTCCGCCTCATCCTCCATCCCAACGCTAATTTACAATGACATTCCAGCTGTCAGCTCTTTGGTCAAGGCCAATCTGCTCGCTGCACACCTTGCGACCAGGTCAACCCTCGCAGATTGTGCTTTGTCCTCCCCTACACTTGAGTGCGCCGAATCTACAATGTGACGAATCCACTTTCTCACTCGTGTAGTAGCAAGAGTACTTAAAGATCTCAACATGCATAAATCCGCTGGTCCAGATGGTATATCTCCTTTCTTCTGAAGAGGTTTTCTTCCAAGCTGGCAAAACCACTGCGTAAGCTTTTCATCAATTCTACTCTTTAGGACTCTTTCCGAGAAGATGGAAAACAGCATTTGTCCAGCCCGTCCCTCTTCCTACAGACTCATTGCACTTACGTCCGTTCTTTCCAAGGTCATGGAAACGCTGATAAACCGTCAGCTCATGAAATATCTCGAAACACGTAAACTTCTCAATGACCGGCAAAAGGGTTTTCGTAGCAACAGGTCCACTGGTGATTTGATGGCATGTCTCACCGAAAAGTGGAACCAAAGCATACATCAATCTGGCGAAAGCAAGATAGTTGCACTTGATATTTCGAAGGCATTTGACAGAGTTTGGCATCAGGCTCTTTTGTCGAAAATGCGTGCATTTGGCATCGATGACTCTCCTCTTCAATAGATTAGAAATTACCTTTCGGAAGGTTCAATTCAAGTTGTCTTGGACGGTTTCAAGTCCGATATTCACAAAATAAATGCTGGTGTGCCCCAGGGCTCCGTTTTGTCTCCGACACTCTTTTTAATTTTTATCAATGATCTCTTGTCTACTACTTTTAATCCAATACATCCCTTCCCTGATGATAGTACTCTCTGCTTTTCATATTCTTTCCCGGACTCACGCTCCTGCTCTTCGGCTGTAAAACAGGAACGGCAGCGTATGTTAAGCTCATTAAATTCCGATATTAACAGCATAGCAAATTGGGAAACTATTAACCGAGCGGAATTTAATGCTTCCAAAATTCAATGCTGTCTGCTGTCATTAAAGCGAAATTCAAACACTCAGCCATTGTCCACGAATGGCACTTGCATTGTCGAAAGCTATAAACTTTCCATTCTCGGTATGTCTGTCAGTGACAACTTACGTTGGAATGACCACATATTCGATGTCGCCAAAAATGTTGCGAAATGTCTAGGTTTTCTTAAGCGATGTAAGAAATATTTTACCCCCTCTGATCCAAAATTAGAGTACAATGCCCACATCTGGTCAGACGTTCCTTAAACATCTCTGCACCTGCTAGACAGGATTCAGAAACGTGCGATAAAACTCGTAGGTGATACTAATATCAGTCGATCAATTGACACCCTCGAACACCGGCGTAGTGTCTCCTTTCTCACTTTGTTGTATCGCTGTTTCTACCATCAGTGCTCCATTGAAATCGCCAGTAGCATTCCACCCATTCAAACTTTCAACCGTAACACCCGTCTCGCTATGAATGTTCAGCAGTATTCCCTCAAGCACATTTTCGGGCGTACTCTAAAATATCGTGATTCTTTCCTAAGCCGTACAACTCGCTTATGGAATGCCCTGGCGATCTCTGTGTTTCCTGGTCGTTATAACTTACAAACATTCAAAAACAATGTACATCGGTACCTGTGTTTTCTTCCTCCCTACATTTCCTTCGCCCGCGCTGTGTACGAACATTTTAAGGGTACAAAACCCCTTGAGTGCGCGCTTATTATAAAAAAAAAAAAAAAACATCGACCATACACTTAACAGGGTGAGAAGTTAAAAACAAGTCCAGGGTGTTGGCGGTATGATTGTTAACGTCTGGTATTCGCATGGGTCCATTTCGAAGCTGGGTCGAGTGGTTTTCGCCGCCGAAGATCTCAGCACACCGTTTTTCGAGTGTTGCCAGCCCAGAATATTGAAGCTATCGTAATAATAATTTCAGTACAATGATACAGGGATGCAATTCTTTGAAAAGAGTCAGACAGCGCGTCTAACTCGTTAAAGATCGAAATGCTGGCAAGTTTAGGGTTTCTGTAAATAAAGCTGTAGTGGATAATTTGCTTACGGAGATGGGATTTGAACCAGATGAAATTGAATTCCAATCCGGGACTATATTGTGGCGGAATTTGGTAAGCTACATCACTACGCATAGAGATGGCAAGACCGCGATGAGGAAAGAATAGAGTTACTAGTTTGTAGCCAGATATACTAGCTGTGGTAGTGTGGGCGGGTATCTACCTGTGTTTCACTAAGTGCCAAAACAGCTGGTCTGTACTTACAGACGTGGACGTACGCAGAAAAGTGATTACTTTTTAGTCCGCGTATATTGGCTACGCCCACCCTGAATTCCCATGTCATAATTACAAACAAACACAGAAACACAAACACCGACGATGTTAAGCTTGCTTGCCTCAGAGTCTTGGCGGATGCAAAATAGTTCTTAGATTGCTTATTCATAAAATTGCGGAGAATATGAAACAAGAACTTGATGAGGACTTAAGGTCGGCTGATGTTGACTTGTTGATGTTGATCCTCAGAACAGTCATTTAAATTTAAAAGAGATTTTAGTTTATGGATAACTTTGTACAATAGAGTTTCTCTGAATTTGAATTTGAAATCCAATCGTCGACCAAATTACAATTTCGAATCGTTGGGTGTTGTACTGGAAAAAAATTCACTCTTATTAGGGTAGCAATTTGTAGCAAAAAAAAAAAATAACACAAGAACAAAGTCTGATATATGACTTATGCACAGCAATTAAATGCACAGAATATTTTGCGACGAATTTTTTTAAAGCTGATTTAAAACGAAAAAATATTTATTTTTTAATTTTTTAACAATTCGCTTTATGACGCTATATATTTTAATATATTGGGTCTACAAGTAAGTTTCCAGCGTTTTTTTCCAAAATTTGAAGTTTTGTTATGGAAACATAGTTACAATGCTTTCTTCAAAGTATCGTCCATCGGAAGCTACAACTTTCCCCCATCTTTCTGGCAATTTATGAATTCCGGACCAAAAAAATTTCTCGTCTTTCGAGCCCAAGAACGTATCGAGCCAATTTTTAATTTCCTCTACTGAGCTGAAGCGTATTCCCGTAAGAGCGTTCTGCATCGAACGAAACAAGTGGTAGTCAGATGGTGCCAAGTCTGGACTGTAAGGCGGGTGAGGCAGAATTTCCCATCCACTATTTCCCAAATAGTTTTTCACCGAAACCCCAACATGTGGCCGAGCGTTGTCGTGATGAAAAATGACGGACTCATGCCTGGTCTCATCTTCTGGCCGTTTTTCTTTTAATGCCCGCTTCAAACGAATTAGTTGGGTTCGATATAATGGTCCCTTGATGGTTTCACCACTCGGAAGCAGTTCGTAGTATACGACACCCTTTTGATCCCACCATATGCATAAGGTCATTCACGTGAATATTTCGTTTCGGCGTCGATTGGGCGGGCTCGCCGGGCTTTGTATACGATTTTCTGCGTTTAGGATTATCATAATAAATCCATTTCTCATCACCAGTGACAATACGATGCAAAAATGATTTATTTTTATACCGCTGCAGTAACATTTCGGACATGCAAAATCGCCGTTCGACGTCTCTTGGCTTCAATTCGTACGGCACCCAGTTTCCAACCTTTTGAATGAATCCCAGTGATTTTAGGCGCAGGGAAATGGCTTGTTGCGTGACGCCCAATGATGCAGCAAGTTCTTCTTGAATCTGACACGGATCCTCATCCAGTAAAGCGTCCAATTCCTCGTCTTCAAAACTTTTCGACTTTCCGGGGCGATCTTTGTCTTCAACTCCAAAATCACCACTTTTGAACCGTTTGAACCACTCGCTGCACGTCGATTCACAAATACATTCTGCCCCATAAGTTTCCGAAAGCAAACGATAGGCCTCAGGCGTACTTTTCTTCATATTAAAGAATAAAAGCAGCGCTTCCCGCAAATGACGTTTATTTGGCTGGAAACTTGCCATGATTTTTCTCGATAAAATGTACGACACCGATAGAACTACTCAAATGTAACGCTGCAAAGTTGTTGACAGATACAAAACCTACAAATAAAACACATGGGGTCTGACATTTCTGCCCGGGATCCACTGGTGGCGCCATCTCTGACAAACGCTGGAAACTTACTTGTAGACCCAATATTTAAACAAATTTGGTACTAAACTAGAATAACAAACCTTCTTCCAAATTTGACATGATTTTAATTCCGAATTTTACAAGCACTACAATAAAACAACACTTCTTCACAGTAAGCAAAATTCAAACTAGTACAATTGCAACATGATCGTTCTACTCAATGCAGTGTTACCGCAAGTACCGTTATGTTTTAAGAGAAATCATTTTTGTTTTTGTTCGATTGAGTCATTTTTCTACAATAATACATCGTTTATTGAGTTAAAAGCGAACATATTGTTTTGACTTTTGTCCAAGAGTAATGCGATCCTTTGTAGAGAAAAAGCTATGCAGCTGCATGTAAACGAAATCGTTTTTCGTGGGGAAAAAGAGTTGCCAGATGATGTAAACGTTTTGAAAACGATATATGATTTCTTTTATTTGTTTATGAAACCGGACTATGTCCAGAGATGTTGCTCGGAAATGTAATATCAACCAAACTATGGTACAAAGATCTAAAAAACGTAACGGTCTAAAAACACGAAAAAAAACAAAAAATACCAAAAGTTACTGAAAAGCAAGAAAAAGTCATAAAAACACGAGCCCAAAAGCTATACGAGTTGATCGGCAACAAGAAAGCGTGCTTGGTTTTGGACGACGAAACTTATGTCAAAGCCGACTTTAAAACTCTTCCAGGTGCGCAGTTTTACAACTCGTTTGAAGCTGAGATTCTTCCGCAATCAACAACATCGATTGGGATGGAAAAATTCGGGTAAAAATATCTCGTTTGGCAGGCCATTTGCCAATGTGGACACAGAAGCTCATCGTTTATTACAACGGGAACAATTAACGGAGAAGTGTACATTAACGAGTGCCTAAAAAAACGGTTAATTCCTTTCTTAAACAAACACGAGGGTTCAACATTATTTTGGCCAGATTTAGCTTCAGCTCACTATGCTCATGCGACGTTGAGCTTTCTTGTTGCTAAAAATGTCGACTTTGTCCCAAAAGACATGAATCCACCCAATGTTCCACAGTGCCGTCCCATTGAAAGGTATTGGGCTTTGGTCAAAGCTAAATTGAGGAAAAGTGAGCAGTGTGCAAAGGACGTAAAAGATTTTAGTGCTAAATGGAAAAGAGCGTCCAAAAAGATCACGGATGTAACTGTCACCAACTTTATGAAGGACATTCGAAAGTAGTTGAGGAAAGAATGGGAACCCAAATAATTTTTTTATTTTTTGTAATTGTGAATGAATTTAATAAAAACAGAGTTTTAAAGCAAAAAAAGAAATTTACATGAATTATGAAAAATTTTTTTTTTACTTTGAAGTTTCCAAGTTTTATTTGTTTCAGTCCTTAGTGATGGGCAAATACACGGTATACCACCTTGATCAAAAAGTTCCCGTTGCGCTCCCATTATTCCGGTTTGAGTGTTTTTTTTTTTTGTAAGCTAGTAAATCTGTTGTTGACACTCCCTCTAAATCTTAGCGTCATAGCTTGGTATTTGCAAAAGTTACGTAGCCAAGAGTACATCTATCTCCTTGTGTGGGTGGGCGATTTTTTACAATTTTAGAAATGGATTTAAATTTGCAACAACGAACTTGTATTAAATTTTGCGTAAAAAACGGATTTAATGGTGCTCGAGCGTTGGTAATGTTGGAAAAGATTCTCTAAAGAAAACCGTCGTTTACCAGTGACACGGGCGGTTCAAAAGTGGTTGTGAGTCAATCGAAGATGATGAACGCAGTGGCAAACCATCGACATCGAAAACCGACGAAAACATTGATGAAGTAAAAGAAATGTTGGTCAATAACCGCAAATTAACCATCAGAGAGATAGCGGAGGACTTGAACATTGCCTATGGATCCGTCCAAGATATTTTGGTTAATGACTTGGGTTTCCGTCGTGTAGCAGCAAAGTTGGTGCCAAAAGACCTCAATTTCATGCAAAAAAGAGACCGTGTTGACGTCGCAAAAGAGATGATCCCACATTCATCAAAAGGACCATTATTGGAGATGAGACGTACGACACGCAATCCAGACATCAGGCAAGTGAATGGCGTTCACCAAATGAGCCGCGATCAAAAAAACCACGTCGTTTTCTGTCAAAAAACAAGGCAATGCTCACAATTTTCATGGATTACAAGGTATAGTGCATGATGAATTTTTGTCAGAAGGGCAGACAGTAAGCAAAGAGTATTATTTGGGCGTTATGAGACGTTTGCGTGAATCAATTCGCCGAAAGCGACCAGAATTGTGGGCAGAAAACTCGTGGATTTTGCACCATGATAACGCACCGTCGCGTCGCATAGTGCCATCATTATTCGTAATTTTTTGACGAAAAATGCAACAAACAGCCGAAGAATTCACCTAATTTGGCTCCCTGTGACTTCTTTCTGTTCAGTCGATTTAAAAAACCACTACGGGGAACGCGTTTCAGCAGCCGAGAGGAAGTAATGGAAAAATCGCAGGAAGCACTGATTGACATACCGAAAACCGAATATAAAAAATGTTTCGAGGATTGGATTAAGCGCTGGCATAAGTGTGTTGCCGTCGATGGGGATTACTTTGAAGGGGACAGGAACTGTATCCTGACTCGAACTCCAACTTTTTAAAATTCTATAATTTTTTTATTTTTTGATAAATTTTATTGCGCCAAAGCAAAAAATTTTGGAAAATACATCAATTTTCAAATTGTGTCATTAGTTTTCAACATATCCACCTTTAGCACGAATAATGGCCTTGAGACGGCCGAAGAAAACATCGCACGCTGCACGCAAGTGGCTCTGCCGTATTTTGGCCCATTCACGGCAAAGTACTTGTTAGAGGTGGTCCAAACTTTGGTATTTTTTAGTGCCAACCTTCGCCTTCAAAATACCCCAGACAGGGAAATCCAACGGATTTGCATCCGGAGAATTTGGAATCCATTGTGTCGAAGAAATGAAGTGCGGAACACTGTTTTTTAACCAATCTTGGTTGACGCGCGCTGTGCGAGACGGTGCTGAGTCTTGTTGAAATATTCACGGTTTCCGACCGAAATGATTGTTTGCCCAAGACTTCAATACTGCCTCTAAGACAGTTTCACGGTATACGATCGCATTCATTTTGACGCCACGGCCCAAAAATATGAGCGGAGAGCGACCATCGGCGGTTATGGCAGCCCAAACAATCACCATCGGTGCTGCCTGCTTCCGAAGGTGTAAATTTTCGAAGGACTTCTCTGGCCATTCGGTCATTTTGTTTGTTGACATATTGCTCGATAACAAATGGCGACTTATCGGAAAAAACCAAATTCGGCAATTCACCACTTTCGTGCAAGCGTAGCAACTCCTTCGCTCTTTCGACTCTAACTTTTTTCTGTTGCGGTGTAAGATCGTGTGCTTCTTGGAACTTCAATGGCTTGAGCCCAAGCTCATTTTTCAGTAAGTGTTGCATCCGTTCCAACGATATGTTGAGCTCACGAGCCATTTTTCTTCCACTCAGGCGCGGATTTCGCTCAATTCGAGCCTTCACTTTCCGAACCATTTCTGCCAATGTTGCTGTTTTCTTATGACCACCTCCATTGCGTTTTGCAACGCTGCCAGTATCACGGTAACGAGCTATGGTCCGAGACACAAATGATTTATTCAAATGATTATTGAGGTGCTGGAGGGATCTAACTATAGCTACTTGTAGTTTTCCAGCCAAATACCTATAAAGCAATCACACTATCACGTTTGAATTCCATCGCGGATAAAAATTTTTAACACAACTGAGGCGCAAATCATTTAAAAGGCTTGTAAATAATAAAATTATCTGTCATGTGTCAAAATTTGAGCTCACTGTCATGCATGGTTTGGAAATTATAGCACTCTGAAGTTGGTTGCAGTTCGAGTCATTCAGGGTGTAGATTTAGATGAATAAACTTGTATTTTTAATTTTCAGAATAAATTCCGAAAAACTTTTGATCAAGGTGGTATTGCAGAAAATGTAAACTGAACCTCTGCACTTCAACCAAAAGCCTTTGTTCCGCCACGCGCGAGCAGTAGAGACAGGAAATGAACAGTCCTAACCATGTGGTGTGCAATTAAGTTTATTTCTAGGAAATTCAAATTGAATATAACTTCAAAAGATATTTAGTAATATGTAGAACTTTCCGCAGTTTGTGTCTCTTCCCCGTATGCTCATTATGACGTACGTCTTACCTGTGAATTTAAACGCAAAAAGAAATTTTCGGCGGGATGTCATCGCGGGAAAGAGACATAACATGCGGTTTGACAGACAACTGTATTTTTTCTCAGTCGATCTGTTCTTTTTGACATTTGGTGTTGGCGTTCTGTTACAGTCGTGTTTGCTTCCTTCAGCGTTAATGTTAAATACACTTCTCATATTTTGTTTATTCATTTTCAGCTCTCAATAAACTATTATTTCCATATGCTACACCTATGTGTGTTATAATTATTTTTACCTATAAAACGTGAGCACTTCCTTTAATCGAAAAATTTATTTTAGATTCGCTTTTATCGCATGTATATTGGTATATAAAGATTTTTTGAATCAAATCAAAATATAAGTCATTAGAGGGGCGTTCAACATATTCTCGGTATCGGGGTGAAGCTGTGATTGCATATATAAATTGACTTGTTTATCAAGTAATACTATTATTTTAGTGCATTCATGTAAAATTTCATATAAATGTGATTATTAATTCGCGTTTTATCTCTAGTTAAACAGAATCATAATGGCAACTGAGACGATGATGGTGAAAATTGAGCATCGCGCTGTAATTAAATTTCTCACTAAGCAAGGAAAAAGTCAAAAAACTATTCATGAAGAGATGGTGGCTGTTTACCAGGGTTCCGCACCTTCATTATCAACTGTGCAAAAGTGGTCAAGTGAGTTCAAGAGAGGCAGAGAGAGCATTGAAGACGACCCCAGCTCCGGCGCCCCGGCTACTGCTTGTACGGGAGAAAGCATCAAAGAAGTCGAAAAACTTGTTCTTGAGGATGCCCGAATAAAGGTGAAAATGATGGCAGAGATCACCAAGCTTTCAATTGGTACCATTCACACCATTCTTCATGACCATCTAAGCCTCAGAAAAAAGTGAGAATTGCATGCTGTAGAGAGCTTTTGGAGATGTGTAGTGAGAACGTGGACGGTGTTATGGATCGAATTGTTACTGAGGACGAAATATGGGTCCACCAAGGAACAGACCCCCCGAAGAAGTTCAAAGTCGCTCCGTCTGCCGGGAAGCTCATGGCCACAGTTTTTTGGGACTCAAAGGGAATTTTGCTCATTGAGTACAAAAAAAAAGGTGAAACCATCAACGCCACATCCTACGCTTCCACTTTGCATAATTTGCGGGAGGAAATTAAAAAGAAAAGACGGGGTAAACTCGCAGCGGGTGTGTTGCTTCTTCATGACAACGCTCCTGTTCACACGGCGCGAGTTTCCAAGGCTGCTGCGCGAGATTGTGGTTTCGAAGAAATCCAACACCCACCCTATAGTCCAGACCTTGCCCCTAGTGATTATTTCGTGTTTCCGGATTTGAAAAAAATGTCTTCGTGGAAAAAGATTTTCGGATGATGAAGAACTCAAGTCGGCAATAAATGGAGGAGGAGGAAATTTATTTTTTTGAGGGTTTAAAAAAGCTTATCTCAAGATGTAACAAATGCATTGATGTTAGGGGAGATTATATTGAAAAATAAAAACAATTTAAATTGAATTCGCATTTTCCTTCATATCGATACCGAGAATATATTGAACGCCCCTCGTAGATCTTAATTTGATTTTCCTCACTTAGTCATTTGATTTTACGACAATCCGTTGCAGTTTAGATATATTAATCAATTAAATCGCGTCTTACTAAAGAGAATTGGTTTAAAACTTTTACATAAAAACAAAAACTCCAATTGGATTTCACAAGGCTGATAGCATTAGCAAGTCTAATTTCAAATAAAATATCTATAAACGAGAAATAGAGTGCATGGTTTAATCTTGTCTCCGATCTTTGATCTTGACTTTTTGTCAATAATAAGACGTAAGTTGCAACAGAAACATGAGTATGTTTTTGATGGAATATGTAGGTAGGTATTATTGGCTGACTTTGACTGGTTTTTTGCTGTTAATCCATGATTGCACCAACATTCAGTTGTTTTTTGTTTTGCTCATGTATTGAGCAATCGAAAGAAATCATAAACTTTGACCTAACTCATAAGCATGACAGTGTCGCGATAAATATAGAGAGGTGTTATGTTTATATATGAACAAATACAAGGTCTTTTCTCCTAGATATGGCTGTTATAAGTAAGGCCTCACTTTGCCGTTTATTACCGTGAAGAAATAAATATGTGATTAGCCCCGTCTTTTTGTAACTAAAAAGTATGTACTGTTGCCATACAATTTTCAAGATACGACCCATCTTGAAACAGCAGACAAATCAGCAAAAATATCGGATTTTTCCGTTTTCCCAATTTTGACAAGTGACAAAATTTAAATTCACTGTTTAGCAACGGCTTATTGCTGCATATAATACGAGAGTTTGCCATACAAAGGGGGAAAACCATATTCAGACCAAAGATGAGTTTGAGGCGCATTAACATCTATTGAGGCCATCCGAACAAAAGAACGACATGAATGCATACCTTACAATGAGCACACTATCCCGTCGGGCACATCTATTCCAGGGAGGAGAACTCGACGGCTTTCAGGGCGTGCAATGTGATGCTTTTAGGAAATAAATTACGCATCAGCACAATACCTTCCAATAGTTTCGAACTTGGAGCCGTATTACAAAAACTGTAATCGATGTAAAATGCGTTAAACAAACCAGCCTGGAAAATGTCAAAAACAGGGCCTGCCACTTGAACTTGTATTGTTACGGAACTGACCAAAATATAAACGGAGCTGCCATAATTTTTACAACTGAACTGCTGGATAAGATTGTGAGGGTTTGGAAATTAGTGACGTGAATACGCAAGGTATATCGATCAACTTAGAAAAAAAAATAGTAAGGGTAATTGTAAGGAGCACCACATACATAATGAAAAATGATCGTGGATCGATGAGACGAAAATGGCGACAAGAGACGAAATGCAATCCTTTTAAGCATTGATTAAGTGCAGAGGAAAATGCGTCTTACTGTCTCGACAGAAATCACGGAAGCCGAAAATAGTGAAGTAGTAAGAAGGTTTCTCTTCAAATCCTGCATTGGGAAAGACATTAATTTTTCGATTCGAAGTCATATTGTAAAAGGTCAGACCTATCTAAATACTCAACAGTCTAAGAGTAATTGCACTCTGAATTTGCTATCCCATTGTTTCAAATTACAAATGACACAGCTAAGTATGAGTACAATGATGCTCTCACAAAGGACCAGTCTATATGAAGACAGACCTCAAGAAAAATTCTTGGAGTTCCTGATTGACATGGCTCCAGAATAAAGCCTAAGACACCCACAAGGCTCAAAACTGGCCGTTGATGCCTTCAGAATACATTGTACGAGTAGCCGTCCAAATGAGAAATTACTCAGATCCCATTTGCCATCAGACTAGACAGTAATAATTGGCCTCCCTGTATTATCAAATCATGCTATTGAGAAGACGCAGACTGTTAATTATCGACGTAGGTCTTTGATTTAAATGGCTCAACCCTTTTCCCAATAAAATTATGATAGCTGTTCGGTTGCCTAACCAGTGGAGGGAAAGCCATCCTCTTCCCCTTTATAAAGGCAAAGCCGACACAAGAAATTGAAACAACTACCGATCAGTGAAAAAAATATCACATACCATGAAAATACGAGGGCAGGTCAATAAGACTTTTGGATTAAAACAGATTTTTTTGATAAAAAAATTATTTTATTTTTCAACGTAGTCTCCCTTGAGCTCTATACACTTTGTCCAACGCTTCTCCAATTTTTTTATCCTTCCAAAAAAAATGATTTGTCGAGGTCCTCAAAATGACGAGATGACTTCATCATTGGAGTCAAATCTTTTTCCACCAAGCCATTTCTTCAGGTTTGGGAACAAGAAGCAGTCGCTCGGAGCCAAATCTGGAGAATAGGGTGGATGAGGGAGCAATTCATAGCCCAATTCATGGATTTTTGCCATGGCAACTGCACATGTGTGCACCCTTGCATTGTCTTGGTGGCGAAATGAGGTCGTTTTTTTTTCAAATCGTCATTGAATCGGTCCAATAAGTTGGCATAATATTCCCCATTGATTGTTCTTCCCTTTTGAAGGTAGTCAATGTGGATTATCCCGCGTGCATCCCAAAAAACAGTCGCCATAACTTTATTGGCTGACAAACCCACCTTGGCCTTCTTTGGCGCCGATTCACCCTTAGAAACCCACTGTTTTGACTGTTGTTTGTTCTCTGGTGTGTTGTGATGGATCCATGTTTCGTCCACGGTTACAAAACGGCGCAAAAACTCCTCCATATTGCGATTAAACAACGCCAAACCTTCCTGTGAAGTTGTTACACGATTGCGTTTGTGGTCGACTGTGAGCAAACGCGGCACCCATCTTGCGGAAAGCTTTCTCATGCCCAAGTGATCATTCAAAATTGAAACCACTGAGCCATGCGAGATCCCTACGGCTTCCACAATCTCTCGCACTTTCAATCTGCGGTCGGCCAACACCATATCGTGAATTTTTTCGATTGTTTCGGGTGTAGAGACCTCAACTGGGCGTCCAGGAGGTTCGGCATCTTCAGTGCTTGTACGGCCACAACGAAATTCAGTAAACCACTTTTTTACCATTGAAATCGATGGTGCAGAGTCCCCATAGTATTTATCAAGCTTAGCCTTGGTCTCGGTAATGGTTTTTTTTCGCAAAAAATAATGCTTAATAAGCACACGAAATTCACTTTTTTCCATTTTCTCCTCAAATTAGTGAGTAGTCTGATAAAAATAGCTGTCAAACACAAACTAACTGACGCAGCAAGTTTAAATTTTGACAGGAGTCAACTGACAGATGCCTGTTGACAGGAGCAGTGTTGCTGTTTCAGTAAAGAGGTCAGAAATTCAAAAATGTATGGACTTATTGACCCGCCCTCGTATACCAGGCAACGAAATATGATTAAATGTCTTTCGTTGAAGGCAGGTGGACACATGACGCGATTCAAGGTTTGCAGATAATAGTGGACGATGTACGAGAACCCAAGGAGACTAGCTAAGGTGAGAAGCTCTAACAAAACCTCATCTAATAAGAAGTGAGCCCATTTGCTGAAGTCTGCACCGATAGTGGACAAAATTCAGGTTGAAAAAATCAGTTGGTTTTGCTATGTTCAACGCTCAAGTTCTAGCCGGGGTGCAAAAATATCTGCAAACTCTTGGCCAAGCTAAATATGTGATCCAAGATGCACGGGCCTGTGGTCGTAGTAAGATCTTCAAAGTTAGCTAACTCCACCAGCGGTGCAGTAGCAGTGCATTCCCATATACGAGTACATATGCTATGTAGCGTAAATATGTAGTCAAGAGAAGCAGAAAAAGAAGTCGGATACGATTTTCATTTTGGTCCCTACGTAGGAATTGTCTGTTGCAATTGAAATAAATTTTTTTCAGAAACGGCTCGCATTATGATCACAAAAGGGGGAAAAGGTAGTCAGTTTTGATACATATGTTAGTTGATCTCGGTTAGAACTAACCAAACATGTTACTCAATGAGCTGCTTTAAAACGTTGATGTCGGTGGGATAATCCCTCGTAAAACATGCGCCTTGGCATCTGTTTTTGATCAAATACACCATTTCTTCGTTTCATGGCTAGAAGTCAGCTGGTACCGATAGTATATATCAGGTTATGCAACAGAAGGTATGAACCAGCTGGTGGTAATATTGAAAATAAATTTCACACCTAGTCTGACAGTTTCGTACTTTCCGTGCTCCTGGCGAACAGTGAGAGTTGCTTTTATGGGGAAAATCGCAAAGGATGACTACACTCTCGCAAAGAGCTTCAGATCTATAAGTCTGGCTTCCTTCATGTTGACGATCACAGATGGAATTTACGAGCGTCACGTGCATAAAACTGACGCAACTTTTGACCTAAGGTTAAAGCGGCCAAACAACACAACGTAGACAAATCACTGATTTTACGGATAAGAGTAATGCTGGCAAATAGGACCCGGACTGCGGATGCTGATTGCCGGCAATATGTGATGGCGGACTGTTTTAGGGCGAAAACGCTCAATTATTAAGGCTTCTTCCATTAATGACGGTGTCTAATAAAAAGCAGGGTCTTATCAGAAACATCTTCAGATTGATGCCAAAGAAAGTTGCTATGATTTGACCAGTTACAAGCTGCCGGTAATAGGTAGCCCACACCAGGAAATAAAATACGGGATCGTGTGAGCCAGAGCCTCCTTGAGTTCGTTCCGGGCCTGACTTGTTAAAGGTTGGCCCCCTAGTGGGAGCATCATGGTGGCTGTGATTTAAACCTGAAGTCCTCCAGTTGGCTTTGGGCCGATGTAGAGTTGCAATAAGTACTGAGTTCCGTGACCCTAAGATCGGCAAGAAGGTTTTTAAGTCGGGCCTGACTCATACCAATTGTGGAGCTTGTGCACCAACTTTGGTATTACAGTACTAATGTGGGTAAGCGCTAGTCAGGTGTATCTCCTTCCTATGGATGTATGGGTATCCCGTGAACTTAAGTCTACTCGACAGGCGTTCACGTCAAAACACAAGAGACATTTGTACCGTACGTGGGCCGCCGCCCTATTACACTCATGGCGTAGTCTGATAAAACAAAACTGGTTTTATGTAAAAGGACGGCCAGTTGACATAAGAGACCTGTAGGTGTAGGGGTCTTACTGAGAGCCCAGCAGAGGCTTAATTCTGTACCATGGGAGTCCAGGCCTCTAGGAACTTCGGTTAGAGCCTGGCTTGAAGAGGTAGGCCCCCTTATGAGAACGTCATGGTGGTTTTAATTTAGACCCAAAAATATAGAAAAAACTACAGGGCGCCATGACCCTAACATTGGCGGAGGGGTAGGCTTCACCATCGACCAAACGGGAAGCCTAGCCTACACAATGACTTCGAATTGGTACTGATCAGAATGCGGTTTACCCAGGATGATCTTAAAGGTCGAAAATGAAAATTATTCTTTATGCAAGATCAGGACGGTTATTGACGCACTTTAATCTCGAGTGTCATGGCACAACCTGGGCTAAAGTCAAAAATGGCAGGTTCCCACGTAAGGCAAGCGATAGTTACTGTACTGTCTGTTTGATTTCAATGGGCGTTTAGTCAATCCTTTCAACACTGAGATTGTTTTCTTTAGGAGAAGGAAAAAGCTGACTCGTCTGACTACCACCTTTCGTTTTCCCAACGAAAGCAAGTGCTTAGTCGTCCTGGAGAACAAACTTCTTTGGACTGAACTTATCAGCTAAAACTGTCGGCTTTCTGAGAGTGTGAAGGGGCGAGCTAATGGCGAGATAATCTACACACTTATCAAAATTCTAATTATGTATATTACATGCTCTAGAATAAGCTTTTACGAACTTTCCAAAGTGGTTTTTCCTAGCACACCTGGCTCTGCTCAATATGCTCTGTTAAGTTTCCGTCATATTGATATTTATACATGGGCTGCACTCTCAAATCCATATTCCGTTTAAAGGGAAATGGTCTTTGGATAACATGCGCTGGAGTTTTGATAACATTGCGCACCAGAGAATCGAGTTTGACTCCCATCTTATGGGCATGCCCTTTGATGCAATGACACCAGAGCCTGGTTGCTGCGAAAATACGAACCGATTTTCCTTGTGCTCAGGAATTGTTTCAGCCATAATCTGACCAAGGGAAGAAATGTAGTCGGAGCTTCAGAGATGGCTCCAGAACTGGTTGTCATTTTTGACGGTAGATTTCATTCCTCGTTGGAGAAGCTTACGCCTGTCTTCCAAGTGGAAATATACGCAATCCTGATGGCAACGAACTATATTGTTCAGAATCAGTGAAGAGGGCGAAGCCAAGTTGTGATTAAAGCCCTGCTTAATCCTCTAACGGCTTCCAAGCTAGTTCTGGAATGCGCGACTTCTTTGACGACGTCTCTTAGAGATCAGTGCCTTTCCTGGCATTTCTTAGTAGAAAATACTGGTGTCGTGAAGGGGCATTACACCCTTGCTGGGCTCTTATGTGTACTAGGCCTTAGTGACAGAAAATCCTGCGGCGTGACTGTGAGTGTTCGACTGCACTGATGTTCGGGTTGATGTCATTAAGGCACTTGATTGCAGAAGCATCATTCTGCGATAGACTGAGAAATTTCAGTAACACGAACGTACAAGGAGTACAATGGACTAGTTCCTTATCCAACAGGTAGAACCCACATTGGCAAGCGCACCACTTTGTTAACTGGCTATAGCAGACTTTTATGCTGATATGTGGAAAACAAAACCTATTTCGCCAGAAAAAGCAAGTGGAATTCCGTAAGATGATTTTGGGCTTTACGGATATAGGAACGCACTTTTTGGTGTGTTTTGACTTTGACATTGACCTTTCCCAAGGACAATAGGTTTAAATCTGAGTTAGATATTTCTAGTGAAATGTCAACTCCAACCATTTCC
The DNA here is from genome assembly GCA_963966105.1 of Volucella zonaria. Classification (NCBI taxonomy): domain Eukaryota; kingdom Metazoa; phylum Arthropoda; class Insecta; order Diptera; family Syrphidae; genus Volucella; species Volucella zonaria. The sequence goes on along the minus strand of OZ014534.1, from coordinate 77,924,311 downwards.
ATCTGTACCCTTCATTCAAGCTGTCCCCTATAAAATTTGATCTTAATTATGCCATGCGCTTGGATATTACATCAACTAACCTCAATTGACGAAGACGGCTTTCATTGAAACCAAAAACTGTGGATTTTGCATGACAATCCCACCTGATATGCGTCCTATGCAATAGTGACAACGAATTGCACCACCCAAACCAACTTAATACCACAAAGCCACCCCTTAGTCATAGCAGTTTGTCAACATTGCAACTTCTATTGGTACGATCTGGTACAGTGACCTTCTCTGAAATTGTGTCTCACTAGGTTTCAGGTTCCATGTGCGCCATTGCGGAAGAGAAAGAAGCCAACGTCTGGGACGAGGAAGGGTGCAAATGCAATGCCAACAGATCGCACTATAAAAACCCAAGTAACACTCTTGTCAACCATCAAACGCACTTCCAGTCTTTTCAGATTAACAAGTCAAACAAAAAAAAAAAAACCTTCGTCAAAATGTTCAAATTGGTAAGGATCTAATATCCTCTCTATGGAGTTTCTGGTATTTTTTAGAATTTAATATCAATTTGTTACAGATTGCATTGTCCGCTCTTCTTGCTGTTGCCGCTGCTCGTCCAGGAATCCTGTCAGCTACCTCCGTTTTGGAACCAGTCGGCACCATTGTACGCAACATCCCAACTGCCATCTCACACTCGAGTCAGACTCAGGTTCACAGCAGCCCTGTTATTACACCAGTTGTATCTCCTGTAATTAGAACTATTGCGGCTGCTCCAACCATCATCCACGCAGCTGCTCCAGCCTCAATCATTGCCGCCGCTCCAGCTCCAATTCTCAGCTCAGCCACGATTGTACGCTCGGCCGGACCAATTCTGACAGCTGGAACCCCAATTTTACACTCTGATCTGGGTCTTGGATTGGGTCTGGTTCACTAAACTTCTACATCGTCTAGAAAAGTCAGTCGTTGTTCTCGTGAATTGGTGTGTACAGGGGAAAAGCAAATAAAAGCGCCATGCAATAGATTTTGAACGAATTCGAAAAAGAAAGAAACAAAACCGTCAGTTTCAATGGGGATCTGGGCTTCTATGAGAACGGGGTGACATATGAGATGTCTTGACTTTCACTTGGTATAGAAAACTGGTTTCGAAGTGACCACATCACTGGGGCTTTTCAAGTCGCTTTAGAATTCTTTACAGTAATTTGCATTAGGCGTAAATGTAATTACATTTTTTGAAGTGCTGACACATCACGGTGGTTATAAATTTTCTGAACTTGGAAATGCAGGAAATCTCTTGCAGTTAATCGTTATGCACTCTTAATAGAAAGCCCCAAGGTTGATATCTAGGTACAGATCTTTTCTTCTGCTTAATGCAAATTTTAGAAAAGTTGACGCAAGTTAGTTGAAGTTATATATATTCCACGAGAATCGTGGATAACTAAGTCTCGTGTTCATGGTCAAGTGCTTTCTAAGCCCCAGAGTAGTGATCCTTAGCAAAGTACTTGTACACATCCTCGTAACTTGGCTAAAATTGTAACTATAAGCTCCCGGGATCCTGGATGTTGAAAAAATGCATTTCTGGTTCCGGATTTTAATGAGTTTCACATCCCTATATGATGAAAGATCGGAAAGAACGAGAACTTGTTGGGAATTTGGAAGAATGGAACAAATTTGTTGTTGAGTCAGGTTTATTTTTCCTATGATTTGGTACCACTGCCAATACCAAACTCAGTAGTTGAACTCATTGAGTACTGTGTTTCCAGGGAGATGGGACCTATCATATTCTACGATGCCACTGGTTTTTATTCAATCGTTCGACATGGTTGTCAAAAATGTTGGCTCTCAACCAACATATGTTACAAAAGTAAGATATCAAGTAGTCGGCTAAATGCTATTTAAGCTAAAGGCGTTATTGGCGAAAAACATTGTCTGAGGCTTCATTGTCAGACTATAGGTACATCGAATTCTGAATCGCATACGAAACCTCGATCTTGTTGAAGAAGGAGGAATCCATGAACAACCAATTGAACCCACTTTAAGGAGGAGTTCGGCAAGCTTAACAAGTTCCCCAATGGTTCTGGGTTCTCGTCAAACGTTTTAAACAGACGAATACATAAGAAAACCCGAAAACTTATAAACAGGTCACGTAAGTCAAAGTTGTCAAAAGGGGCAAATGACTGGGAACACTCAGAACATTTGATTGCACTTATGTTGAGTATAAAGCAGTAGCTCGGTGGCTCATACTTGGACTCACTTCCCAGCTAACCTGATCTGACCCAGCTCACAATCAAGTCCTATCAAGGAAGTTGCAAGTAAGGTGACTACTACAACATGTCGTAGCTTCAAATGCGCTATTCCTTCCTTTGGTGGCATCAGTGGCCAGTTACACAACAACAAGGTATGAACCATTTCCGGTAACTATGAGTATAATGTTCACTACTAGCATTCATTTTGAGCACCTGACAAACTGTAAGAGTACCCTTTACATCGAATATCGGAAACGATAACTACACGTTCGCCAAGAGCTTCAGACCAATTAGTCTGACTTCCTTAATGTTGAACAGTATGGATACAGAGGACCCTGTAAGACTGCTTTTCAAAACCTAGTAGCTTAACCGAAGGCGCACTTGAAACGAAGGAGTACGCGCTGGATGTTTTCATCGACACTAAGGCCCTCTTGATGTCGCAACTTTTGACGGCATGTCGGTTGGATAACACGGGTGGGTTAAAACAACCTTGTTTAATAGTATCCAGATTGCGGATGCTGATCGAGGCAACAAGTAATGGTGCGACTAAACCGCCCCCCTAGGCAGCATCCTGCCATCACTGCATGTTGCCGACTTACAGCATAATGCCCTCAGTGACCCCAACGTCTACGCTCAGACATATGCAGATGATATAAATATGCTTTCTGTTGTATCAGGGTTAGCTCTAGCCCAAGGCGTGATCGATGTTTGGCGCACTAGAAATGGTCTTTCATCAGCCGTCTGGCAATGCTCATTTACATTGCTTTCGAAAAGACGTGGAACTTGTCATCTGGAAGGATCACCTGGATCTCCACAAGTGAAACAAGCTTTCACGAAACTATATTACTGGTGCAATCTCTCTCGGCTCTAGGGGAGTTTTGCTCTAACATACTGATGCGTCTTCCTCTTCTTGACATTCAAAACATGCGTTTCAATTCTAAAGCTATCTTTCATTTAAAAAAAGAGATCTGGAGTTCTGATGACCTTGGTGTACTAAGCGTACTCTTAAAATGTTTGCACACAGCGGGCGCGGGGAAAAATCGGGAAGGAAAGAAAAATATATTCCGATGAAAGTTGGTTTTTAATGTATGCAGGTTATAATGACTAGGAAATAAAGGACCCGGCGGGGTATCCCATAAGCGAGTTGTATGTCCGAAAGTGGTTTACTGATAAACTGATAAAATTCACAGAGAGATGTGCTGAAGATTAAAGGGCGGGATGCTAATGGCTATTTCGATGCAACACTGGTGGTCCAAATAGGAAAAGACCGATTTCAAAAAAAGACATTTTATTGATATTCAATTGCCTGTTTGATATTGGCATTATCTAAGAGTTTTATCGCATGGTCTTGAGTCTTACCTAACAAGTCCAGATAGATCTGATCTTGACTTTGTACTTCAATTCAATTTTGGGCTGATAAATGCCATCTATCATATATTGCGGCCATTTTTTTCAATTTTGCTTGAATGATTGCAGACAGTATTATGCTTGAAATTCATCCCTGATATTAGTCCCCGCTTACAATGGAAAAGAGCGTTGGAGAGAGAACGGAATCTTGGAGCGCACCAATATATATTTTGTGGATATCAGAATCGAAAACTTATTAATGGAACGTTCCGAGTGGTAATTTCTGATCCATTGAAGGAAAAGTTCATCGATCATGCACAGGAGTGGTTCCGGACAGAATCCGAGTTAGCAAAGTTGGGTCTCGGATGGCTCCAAAACCGATTTAATACTCGGTGCTGTTTGGAAAACGATAATGATAGATTCAACTCCTCGTGAGAAAAACGCGTGCCCACCTTCTTAGCGGAGATATAATGACGAAAAGAAAAGCCACATCGATATTGCGACACAGTCGGAGTCGGCTCCCATGTCATAATGGAATTGCTAATGAACTTCCTTGACAATACTCAGTGGAGGATTTCTTAGGAACCGAACTTGCGTTACGGCAGCCTGCGTTCTCGGTTTGGCCTTTCATCAAAAGTTGCGTTTCGTATGGACTTAACTGCAGACCAAGAGAATGCCTGCAGACGTCTCTAAAAGATCAGAGACTTTCCTGCTAAGCCTGAGTATAAACTGTTTACTGGCTTCGTAACAGGGCCCAATGCCTAAGATAAGCACTTAAATGTGCTAGGCATAAGTGATACAACAGGCTTTGATGCTTACTGTGAGGTTGATGAGTACACTACGGAGCACTTTCTCTGTGAACATCCGTACTATGCTCTCATGTGGCTGCAAGTACTCGGCCTTGATCTGCTGGGTGCTAGTACTCAAAGCATTTAATCAGGAATCCCAGTAAAAGGAACAAAGAGTACGTTGGATTAGTTCTATATCTGGGTGCCGACAGAAAAAAAACATTGTTCTATGGTTTGAATTTTGAACTCCTCTGGAAGATTTTTTTTTTCTATAGCCCTTATCAGTAGATAGCGAAGTAGTCTTTCACGTTGACGACGTGTAACATCTGGCTAAATTGGACTCTTAGGGGCCTACGTGGCTTTATCCTATAACTTGGGTTGGGTAAACAAGTTCTTAGCGAAGTGCTTGCCTTAATTCCCAGTGGAGGTCCTCGATAACTGCATTAGTAAACCCTTACGTCACCAAATTATATATTACTATTGCAAGCACACGGTTTCCTCATCTCAATATACACAAGGGGACTTGGAGGTCTCCGGATCATCAAACGCTAAATCAAATTGATCATTTTGCAATAGATGTCAGCCATGCTTCCAGTATTCTGGACATTCCAACGTTTGGGCTGTCAATATTGTCTCGCATCACTTCCTTTTTGCAGCCAAGGTGCGAATGAGGAATTCCCACTATAAAGACAACTACTGTGAGAAGAAAAGCTGCAAACAGCCAGAATCTTCGCCCAACGCGTATCTCAAAGTCTCCCAGTATCAAGTACCGAAGGCCAGTGGCAATGCTGCCAAAGTAACATTAAAGATATCGCAACTGATGTGCTGGGTTTCACCCGACCACCACCAAGAAATCACTGGTTTGATGAAGAAAGCCGGTAAGCATATGTAGATAAACAAGAAGCCTGCAAAGCGGCGACGCTACAACGAAGGACGAGAGCTGCTCGTGAGCTCTACGAGCAGAAAACACTGACAGAACATCTGCTTCTCCAGACGAAGAAAAAAGATCACGAGAAGCGCGCTATCGAAGATATTGAGGGGTTGTACGAGTACTCCATCCAGGATTAACGTACTGACGGAACTGACATTGTGGAGATTATGCACAACCCCATTTCTCAGATTTGGTCAGAAGAGTATACGCCTGGTTAATGGAATCTCGGAACCGTTTTCCTGACCCACAAAAAAGGAGGCTCCCTCAACTGCGCCAACTATAGAGGTATAAGTCTCATCAACATCGGATGCAAGATCTTGGCTGCAATATCGATTAAAATCCTTCGCCAACAACCTATCAGTGTTCCCTATCAGTGCGCTTTCGGAGCAGGTCCGCAATCGGCTAAATCTTCCTGGAAAAAACTCAAAATGTCCAAATGGAAACCCACCAACTTTTCATCAATTTTAAGGCCGCATATGACAACATTTATAGAGACGAGCTATATAGAGCCATGTCTGCCAAGCTGGCTGACGATTGAGAACGCTTCCGAGACCTTTGATGTCAAAAAAAGTTTTAGACAAGGTGATGCGCTGTCATATGACTTCTTTAACATCATTTTTGAAAGAATTGTACGGAGCTCACCAACGAATACCTGAGGCACAATCTTTCAAAAGTCTGTGCAACTACTAGCGCACGCCGATGATATCGACATCATTGGGAGAACTTAGCGGGCTGTCACCGGTGCATTCGCTAATATTAAAACTGAAGCTGCCGTAAATGAGGGCAAAACCAAGTAGGGACACACAATCGATAGCTATAATTTCGAGGTAATAAGCGACTTTGTCTACCTTGGCTCAGCTATGAATTCTGCCAACAACATCTCAGCAGAAATAAAAACGAAGAATCACTCTTGCCGATCGCTGTTTTTTTGGACTAAGAAGGCAATTGAGTAAGTAAGGCGCTACTTCGAAAAACTAAGGCGACTCTATATAAGATCTTGATTATCCCCGTTTGCGTTGACGGCCTTTGGAGGAGCAGTTTCATTAGCCTGAGATGGCTAGGACATATCGAGGGAATAGACACCAACGCTTTGGCCCGTATCTTTGAATCTAACTTAGAGGGACAACGCAGTAGAGGAAGACCTTATGTGGCACGCACAGGTAGAAGTGGACAACAACTGACTTGGAGTGCGCAACTGGAGGCAGTTTGCTACAGACCGGACTAACTGGAAAGGCTTGTTAGTTGTGGTTCACCCCGAACTATAGCTCCACCTTAGTAATTAACTTAGCACCCCTAAGTAAGTTGGACTTTATCGACAAAGTCATCGTATGCAAATATTTGTACAGACTTTCGAAACGCTATTTCGTGTCTGTTGTTTTGTGAATTTTTGGGAGTTCTGTCTAGAATCTCCCTCGTTTCTTGTCTAAATCCCTTCTTGGCATTTTAAGTTTCAATAAGGTTGTTATCGATCTTAATGGAGCGAGCCTTCTCCACAGCCATCCTAGAGAGGTGGTGAGTATTGATTTGAACATGTTGGCTTTCTAGCAAGATCTGCCTCATACGCCTCGATCAGATCAGATTACAAGAGTATAAAGCTAAAAACGTTTGTCAGAATGAGGAACTGAATATTGGTTGTAAGTTGAAACAACTATCCCATTAGGCTTATACGAGTACATTTCATACGAAAAGATTCGGTTCAGTGTTGCAGCTTCCATCTAAGTCACTTATTTCGATAAAAATCCGTTCGAGGCTGAGGTGTCTTCTTCACTGGCCAGGCAGACGAAACGTCGCACAATCCTTTGAGTTAAGTCCCCTGCCTTGAAAACGCAATGGTCAATATGACATCCAGACTGACAAGTGTGAAAGATCTTTGCAGAGCTCGAGGGGCGGATTAGATTTCATAGAAGTAAACAATTCTCTTTCTTTCTCAGATATTGACGCTATACCTGCCGGCATTATTTAATGCATACCTCGTTTGACAGCTGAAAAGACTAACTCTGTCCACATGCCGTCTACCAACTGTCCGAAGCTGTCATTTGTTAACTGTCAACTGTCAACTCCACGACTTGTTTATGCTGTTACTTTTCATATGTCAGATTGTAGAAAACCCAATTTCGGATATGGCCGGCGGACAGGTTTAATTCTGACTTTTCCGTAACAATATTGCGTGAGTAGTCACGTCAAGTGTCAGCACTTGACCAATGCATCACATCGTCTATAGGAAATTGTAATAAAAGCCCACGAATTGTAGTTCGCAATGGAAAAACAACTATTTATTAGCGCAACAAATGGAACTAAAAATGAAACTGTACAAGAAAATGATTCCTTTCTTCCCAACTCCCCCAGCTCCCCCAACTCCCCCCACTGCCAAGCTGCCTTATCTCCTTTCGCTAGTCCTCCTCATACTCGCTCACTCATCAAAACGTTGAATGTTTTCGATTCTTTAATGATAATGTGGTCCCAAATGCAGTCCATGGTATGGACTCAACAACGGAGCTGGGTGCAGAGCTGGTGCAATTACAGTCTTCACAGCTGGTGCAAGGATTGGCGTAATAATGTGTCCACCTGGGTGCACAATAGTCGAGCTCTGATGTGAAATGGCTGGCGGAAGGCTATGCACCACAGCTCCAACTTTAGTTATAACTGGTGCATGCACCACTGGAGGTAGACTTAACAAAGGCGCATGAAGGGGCGCGTGCAAATATCCAGGACGTGCCGCAGCCAATGCGCACAAAGTCGAAATCACAACAAACTGAAAGTAATTGTTGGTTAGGTACAAATACTCCTTCTAATCGAATCCCGTCCAATGGAGGACCAAGTTCCCTTACCAATTTGAACATTTTGCTCTTTATCTCAATAGCTGCACCGTTGGGTTAAGACAAAAGTGAACTGATGCCCTAGCATGTCGAATGTGGCGCTTTTATATAATTCCAGATTCGCACAAATTACTCCACTACAACGGCACTCATTAATCATTACTCCATATTCAGATGCTGTACAGTTGCAAATGCAAAGCTTCCATCCTCCAGAATTGCACCAGCTCCGGTGGCTGAGTTTGTTTTTGTCCACGGACCTGTTGACTTATATTCAATGTTGCACAACACTACTAATGCCGATACGTGGCAAGACAGTAGTAGACACCGGCTACGGATACATTGGTATCAGCCATTCTGTACTCGTACAACACCACCAAGTGCTCCTTTGTTAGATGACATACGGCATAGCACCCAACATAGTGTGTAATGTAATGCAGCATATAGCGCCGTCGCCATATGGCTTGGGTTACTTCTTTGGCGCGACCTTCAAGCGAAAACAAACATTGGAAACAATTTAACACAATTTCCATGCTGCAGTTTTTCCCAAACAAGATCATAGCCGTCCGTGTACATGCATATGCATCATGTCTGGCTGACATGACCGGGACGCGACATGGGAATGCATCACGGTAGTGTTCCATTGGTAGACCATTTAATTGTGTGAACTCTTGAGGGGCAGTGGGACTTTCAGTTACGGCCGGCGGTAGGTAGTATAAGTTTATCTGTGTTGTCTAACAACACCGACCCCAGCATGTCAGAGTGAAAAAATCGTGCACCAATGCGACACGACCAGAAGAGCTCCCGGGGACAGTTGCATATGTGTAAAGCACCAGAAAGTGGTCTCTTCCTTGGAAGCATAGAATTAATGAGCTGAAGTGATTGCTAGAGAAGTAGATCCGCTTAAGCTGACTTGGAGTGGAATTACGCGCTTGTGTCACCTGTTCTCGACTTGTGATCTAGTGCTGACAGAGATCTATATAAAGTCATGACTTATGTGAACGAGTTTCAGATCTTCGGAAAGATTAGTTACGTGTGTTTGTGGGACGCTAGTTTGAAGTCTTACATCTGTTACATGTAAGAAGCGTGCCCGAGGATAGTAGAACGGAATTTTTCTGCATTGTGGCTCGGAGAACTCGAATATCATTTTTACACAAAACTTCTTGCTGCCTTAAGTCCTGCGTCGGAGACAGTTGACAATTGACCGATTGAATCCCCATACGATCAGGATATCAATAGTGAATGATAGATCTTTCATGATAAGTTCGAATTGCTGTAGGCTCTGTCAACGTGATACGCTCAAATGGTTGGTCCTAAAGCTAATGCCAATGGCTTGGTTCAGGAAATCGAAAACATAGAATGGGTCAAGCTAGAAGGACACTCCGATAGGATGCAAAGCGTAACATTGCAAGTACATTAAAAAGAAGAAGGCTTAACGGTTGGATCCAACCGTGTCTCGAAGAGGATCCACAGAAAGACGATGTTTGGCATTTCTTCTGTTTGGAGTCAGTAGAATTTATGCACCACATCGTTTCAGAGAGCTCACAAGTTTAGTACGATACCTGAGTTAAACTGGTACTGCAACAGATAAGTATTGTGTCTTACACTACAGTTTGACTTGATCGTCAACAAAGTTGGCACACAGGTAATTTTTTTTTTGGCAGAAAGCCATCGATGCTAAGTAGATTACCAGCACGCAAGTCTAAATGTGCTTATCATACGATTGTATGCATTGAATTCGGAATCATATTTGTAGTCTTGAACTTGCCGAAAGTCCGGGAAAGGTCATTCGATCACTCCTCGATTCAAATTGAGACAAAAAGGGTAGAAGAAGAAGTTAGTACTTGTTAATTTGGAGGCTACTTGCCTTGCTTGCAAAATTTTTGTCAGATCACCTGCTCCATGATGGACAGGAGACTGAAGAAAATTCAGAAGGGTTTCTGAAAGAATGTATTGTAAATATGCTACTTATTCAGACCATATTCAAAGAAGGCAAAAAGACTCGAAAGGGTTGATTTCAATACTGAAAAATGATTCCTATAAGGACACTACAAAGAGATTAGGATATTTTTTGAGACCAGTGGATTCGTTAAAGTGAGTTTTAACCAATCAACCAAAACAGGAAAACTCAGGCTCATAGAACTATCGTATTGTACTTTAGGGCATAAACTGCGTTACGGCTGTCTTCGTACTCAACTTGTCATTTCTTTAACTATCTACGCCGTGGGGGCACTATTAGCATAAACTCATTTCGCTTATATTTCTGCTCACGAGCTAATGTGCCTAATTAAAGGAATCGAGAGCGTTTTGATGCCTCTCAGTTAAATAAGGATCCCTTCCTTTCGTGGTTGCCATGTTGTGGCAGGAAGACTTAAGAGTCAATAATCTGAAAAGAACTCAGGTGAAAAGTCAAACTAAGAGTCCAAACGTGTCTAGTTAAATGGTACGACAGTGACCCCACATATCAGATGAGTGTTTTCGACGTCCGTTGTCCCGGGAAACCGAAGAGGTCGAATTGACACCAGAACAAGCACAATCGCACAGCTTACAGTCTTAGAGAAATTTAAAGATGAAAAACGAACAGTGCATAGAGAAGCTCTTCTTCTTCTTAGGTAGCGCTACAGTGAAACTAGTCCTCAACTCACCAGCCTCTCTAATTAGCTCAGTCTTAGTTAACTGCCTTCAGTTTTGCGCTCCAAATCGGTTGAGTTCCCTAAGGCGAAGTCTTCCTCTACTGCGTTGTCACTCCGGGTTAGATTCGAAGGCTCTGCGGGCCAAAGCGTTGGTGTCCATTCGATTTACGTATCCTAGCCATCTCAGGCGACTGATGCACAGTTTTCTGACTAGGTCGATGTCGCTATAAAGCTCGTCCCTTAAAGCCCGTCTCTCGAAAAGACTGAGGATTTCTTCTGCGACGTAAAGTAGGACTGGGATAATCAAGGTCTTATAAAGAGTCTTCTTAGATTTTCGGGATAGGGCCTTACTACTCAATTGCCTTCTTAGTAAAAAGAAACAGCGATTGGCAAAAGTGATTCTTCATTTTATTTCTGCTGAGGTATTGTTGGCAGAATTCGTATCGGAGCCATGGTAGACAAAGTCGCTTATTACCTCGAAGTTGTAGCTGTTGATTAAGTGTCCCTACTTGGTTTTGTCCTTATTTACCGCTAACCCAATTTCTGCAGTTTTCAATACTGGTGAACGCATGAGTTCTCCTAATGATGTCGATACTATCGTGCTACTCTTGTAATTGCACAGACTGCTATCAGTGTTCACTTGTGAGTTCCGCACAATTCTTTCAAGCATGATATTAATGAGTCACATAAGAGCGCGTCACATTGCTTAAATCCTTTCTCAACATCAAATGTCTTCGTTAAGTCATTACCGACTTTGACGGAGCAGCGAGTGTTCTTAATCCTCATTCTGCACAGATGGATGGATTGGGCAGAGATGCCAAAACTAGACATGGCTCTTTGTACGCTATCTCTATAACTGCTGTCATATGCAGCCTTGAAATCGATGAAAAGATGGTAGGTATCGATTTGGACTTCTCGAATTTTTTCTGGGATCTCTCGGAATGTGAAAAGTTTGTCGATTGTGGATTTTCTGAGTCTGAAACCGCGCTGATAGGGACGAAGCAGGTTGTTTGCGAAGGGTTTCAGATATTCACACGATATGGCAGATAAGATCTTGTATCCGATGTTGAGGAGACTTTTACAAAGTAAGTTCCAGTAGCCTTGAATACTTCGGCCGGTAAGCCGTCAAGTGCAGCTGATTTGTTGGATTTTAGCTTAGATAATGCTATCCTTACATCGTTCTGGTCAGGTAGACAGAACGGATGATAGTCAAATCATCACCTAAGTTGAATGGTTTATTCTGCCTGACGGCGATACTGTGACTCTACTACAAGGTTTCCTTCTTCATCTTTACAGGCTTCTGTACGGGTCTTCTTCTGTTGGTAAAACTTCCGTACAGTAAATCCTTTCAATATCTACGATCGCGCGCTCTTTTTCTTCTCTGGAAAAGCCGATGTTCTTCCTCTCTCTTCTGCTCGTTGAGCTCACGAGCAGCTCTCGTACTTGCGGGCATTCCTCACCAAACCAGGGATTTCTTCGTAGTGCACATCAGTTGCGGCGTCTCTAATGGCACATTGGCAGCGTTTTGTTTGGTACTAGATGGTGGTGGCATAGAAGATTTCGGGATACGCGTTCGGCGAAGATTTTGGCGGTATATTGCGATTGCCGCTTTTCAGCGTTATGTCTTCTCACTGTATTTCCGCATTCGCACCTTGGCTGCAACAAGGTGATGATCCGAGTCAATGTTGGCTGCCCAGAACGTTCGGATGTCCACAGGCATGACTTCCGTCTATCGCGAAAAGATCAATTTGATTTTGCATTTGATGATCCGGAAACCGTCATGTCACCTTGTGTACATGAGATGAGGAAACCGTGTGCTTGGTATAGTAATATCTTGTCCCGCCGTAAAGTCAATAAGCCATGGCCAGATGTGGTGTCATGTATGCTTTGCTTAGCAACAGTTCCACCAAAGATGTCCTCCTCTCCAATATCGAGGAGCTCGTAGAAACATTCGTTGGTAGCGTCGTTGTTGTCTGCCGTGGGGACATGGGCGCATACTAGGCTTATGTTCGCCAATTTAGACTTGATGCGAATTGTCATAAGACGCTCGCTCACGTTTCGGAAGTTCAAGACTTCTTGCCAAATCCGCAAATCCGCATCCGAGTAAGCGTTGGTTCTTTTCTCTATTGTCCGGCCCATGCCATCGCACTTCTTGGACGGGGGTGATACAATGATAGCAGTGAAGGGCCACTGTTAATTTTTCGGCTGCATGTGGCCTGTGAAGGACCCGAAAATTTCATATGCCCATCCGAGAGGCATTGTCCTTTAAATGTTTGCTAGGATCGTCAACAGCGAATCCATTTTTATCCGAGACAATTAGTTGGCTTTCTACATCTTTCTAATCGTTCCTCTATAGGGTTGTGCACCGTATGGCGTCGTAGGCCAGTATTATACTACACGCCGAGCATGCCCTTGTCATTTTATGCTGCATGAATCAACCCTTGTCGGGGATCACCATTGGGAGGTAATGCAAGCACTTCGCTACGAACTTGGTTCTAGAGAGGCGGTCGCGCTAAAAATCTCATCCCTCTAGCGGCGATAGAGAAAGGAAACAGGTTGGCGGAAGTGACACCCCCTGAAACCGATCAAGCTCTTGGATTTGAAACCGCATCATTTTCTTCAATCTGCGCGCGATCCTCGGATATAGTCGGAGCTAAGCCAGCAAAAATATTAGTTCTAATGGTCGGGGAAGTCGTTTCTTGTGTTAAAATTTATCCTCAGAAACAACTGAAAGAACTACAAAGGCTGACTATAAAAAGAGTCTGCAGAACCCTGGCAGCAAATACAATGCTCGTAAACTGTGGGAGCTAGCACAAGCAGCGGGATTTGATATGAAAAATGGAACTCTTAGTGTGAAGTGATCCAAGCAGCAAACGCTTGAAAAGCCCAAAGCAAGTCTGTGCCGAAAATTTCCCGAATCTGATGCAAGCTATCTGGAATTCCGGGCCAGCTCAGGAAAACAGAGTATGAATTGAGGCGTCTTCATTCCGAGAACACTGGCCTCGATACTGAAAAGTCGAAAATCTATTTTCAGATGAAAAGCAAGAATCCCGAAAAAAAGGATGGCCTTTCTTTCTTTATGGGCAAACGTTTTGTCGGGACCACCAAATCTAGGTATGACTCAAAGTCCTGAATACTATTAATGTTAAATGAGATTTGTCAAAATGTTGTGATTCCAATGAACGGTGTCCTCATCAAATGTTTTGAACTGACGTGTTCAGCCAGGGAAAATTCTTGGAGATCACCAGTTCCATGATGAGAGGCAGTTTTGCACTGAAACCCAAAAAACACTTTAAAAATCTGGTGGCGTGTACACTGAGTCGAAGGCTCGAGACTCACTTCCCAGATCCAGCTCACAACCTCTCCTATAAGTAAAGCAGGTAAGTGGGTTGAGATAAAAGGAAGAGAATGCTGAGGATCTTCACTGTCAGCCTGGCACTGGAATATATGTATACTGAACATTTGGGCAACAGTATCATACCAACAATGTATGATACTATATACCGAAAAACAAAAGTGATAACTATACGCTGTCCAAAACCATCACACGAATCAGTGCGACTTCCCTCTTGTTGAAGAACATGCAGAGAGTGCTTGAGATTCATGTGCGCAAAATTTCTCTGCATCCTCTCTATCCAGGATGCAACATGTCTGCCAACGTGATATATCCTTCGAGATGCACTACAAAGTCTTGTCGGCAGAACTGAAGGCGCACTTGACATTGAGGGTGCTTTCGACAACGCAACTCTTGACGGCATGCGTATTTCAGACAGATAACATGGCGTAGATGAATCATTAGTTTTGTGGATAAGAGCTATGTTGGTGAATACTCGTAGTACCCTGATTGCGGATGCTGATTGTGATCAATATGTGCTCCAACCAGTGCTCCAACGGAATTGCTAATAGCATTCTGCCCCTTCAAACTTTTAACTTGGACACCAATCTTGCTATAAATGCTCATCGGTATACCCTCAGGCCCACTTTCGGACGTACTCTAAAATATTGTTATCCTTTCCCAAGACGTACAACTCTCTCATGGAATGCCCAGCCGAGCTCCTTATTTTCTAGTCATTATACTCGTAATAATTAGACATTTAAAACCAACGTTCATCGGTACCTTTGTTTTTGTCTTCCCTAATTTTCCTTCGCCGGCGTTATGTGCTGAGCAGCGTGCCAATTTAAAAAAAAAATAAACAAAAAAAAAGTGATGGCGGATATGCCTACTCTGGTCATGTGTATGTCTACATATGTACCTCTTGTTGCTACGAAAGCACGAAATCGACTTTCCCTGTTCCTTGAAATAGTTCCTACGGGGAGCTGAGCCAAAAAAGAAGTGTCATCGCGTATTCACGGATAAAGGTCTAAGGTTTTGTTGAACCCTTTCACCATTTCCAAGCCAGGCTTCTCTGAAAGCAATTGTAGCCTTTTTTGGGTGCCAGGTTACAATGAGATCACCGAGAATCAGATCGCTAACGATCCACTAGGCAAGGGTCAGATACGAATTTCTCGGGATCTGAACCTGCGCTTAAAGTGCCTACGTCTATTGACAGTTGGGTTTAGTTGGTGTTAGTGTGAGAATAACTCCAGAATGGCGCAAACCAAATGAATCCTTCCCGATGTCTATAACAGGTCAGCTCTTCTTCTGTTCTTCAATATGAAAAACTGTAGACTGCTAACTGATGTTATAATGGGTATAACGCTCTTACTAAGTACAAAAGTGTGATGGGCACAAGTCGCATAATATCTTGTGATGCTTGCAGATACCAATAAAGTGTAGAACTATCTCTGTGGTTGTCCGGCCTGCACTACCGGTAATCGGCGCTGGTGTGCTGGGCACTGGTACTGAGTGCTCTATTCGGAGACACAAAAAGAAAACATTATGTCTGACCATTTGAAACGCCGAGAAGTTCACTGTATTTGGCCTTGAAAAAAACTTAGGTATTCCAACCTGACATCCAACATTCTTCCACATCGACATGACATGATTAATAGAAATAAGTGAAATAGAACCATGTCTAGCTGGATACCAGTGAAAAAGGCTCAATTCTCTAAAAAGTGTAGTGGAGCTCTTGAGGTTTCGAAACTGAAGGCGGTTAGCACAAAATCGAGCGATACTTACAACCTTATTCTATTAATCGAAAGTTTGCAAGTCCTAGACTTCGCGAAGATGTCAGCTCATATAGTGATCTTACTCAAAGTCTGTCTGAGACTTCAAAACTCTGTTTGTCACGAGCTGATGACCACCATAGTACAGGTACTATCATTTTGACTGACTACCCCATAAATCGATCTCTATTTGCCAGTTGAAAGACTTTTTTTTTATAGCAGGTGAGTGTGGCAACTTTTTGATTTTAGCCATATTGTACAATAGAAGTAACAAACATATCAATGAGCAACATTCCTAAGCCTAGTATGTAAAAGTACTCAGTTCGCCAACGGCACTGGCTACAATAATAACATATCTCATACAGGAAGTGTAAAATCTTAATCCGTTCCCAAGCTATTAACCTAAAAAGCAAGCGACACAGCACTTTTTTTCAGCGGACAATGCATGGCGCATGGTAAACAATCCACCGTGCAAATTGCCAAACACAACACCAATCATTCTCCATTTAAGCCACCATAAGGCATAACCAGGCACTAGTACCAGACTTCAGACAACAGTACCTCCACCGCAATTCTATTTAAGACACTATGCCACGACGAATCCCATTGCCGAGTCACAGCATGACACCAGAAATGCTATGCAGATTACCATTACCAATACGTACCCCATAGTCTATATCAGCTACGTTTATGGAGATCTAACGATAATACCAGAGCACAGGCAATCCAAATGAAATGGAGGGTGTTACTAGTAACATACCCCCGTCTTTAGTTCACCTGCCTCCATTAGACCAAAATGGTTGAGAAATCCCAGTTGGAACCACAACAGTCGAGTACAAATGGATCTCTGTCAAAAGTGTAACTACCTCAGACCCGGTCTGGTATCCGTAAACTTGCTACTGCATGGTTACCTAGCCACATACGTATACATGTGGTGCGTGCTTACATCAGTCCAATCAGATTATGAAATGCCAACGTCGCATATGACCAGATGCCGGCGACAAAAAGTGACGTTGTACGAGTAACATGGAATTCGATTTCAAATTTGTTGCCGACATGACCTTTATCCAGGGTGGCCGAGCGGTGTGACAATCTACAACATGTTACGTTCTTCAGTTGGACACGGACTGGGTGCACTGTGGTGCTTTTACGACTATTTACCATGGTGGCAAATTGCTTACTTTTTTTTTCGGGTAATTGACGAGTCATGTGAGATTTGGCACGCGCCAGCATACTAAGCGTAGTAGTGGGACAATTTTTACGTCAATCTCACCATTGACTGTCCTAATTGAAGGTTAGTAATTGAGTCGTAAAAAAATATATCTACACCACTAAAATCGATTGGCAGCATTCCATGGAAATCCCGGAAATGTATCGCATAGACATGACCCAAATTTAGACGGGGCAATGAGAAATTCCTCGTGACCACAGATGTGGAACTGCAAACAATAAAATTTATTTAGTTGCATGTGGCGGCGATTTAATCGCCAAAAAAAGCGCTGTGGCAACTGACAGCAGTTGCATTGCAGCGACGAGGCGAGGACTGTGGCTGTAGATTTAAATATCCAAGTACTCGTATCTATGGCTATGACAACAGCAGCCCACATTGCAATCACATTTGTTTCTTTCGCAAAGTGCCAGTAATAACGACATTATCGGCCCACTATCTAAATGCCTGGATGAAATTGGACGGTCCATGCAAAAGGGTCGGCACTGTAAATCTCATTAGTGTCAGCGGAGGAGGCAACGGCTACATTGTGGAAAATCTTGTGGTTCTTGCGCAATGAATGGTGGTGAACAGTCGTCGTGTTTTATGATCTCGTATGCGCGATCGTTAGATGAATTGGTATTGGAATTGGAAAATTGTCGGCGATTTCATTAGTGTGTCGATTAGTTTGATCTCAAGGTGTGCCACAGACCGTTGTGGTGAGTGCTATGTACCAAATGAGAGTTGCCACTGTTTTCGACATAAATCTGATAGTCATGGACATTAATAGGTAAATGATGGAATTGATGTTTTATACAGTATCAGCGTTATCTGTTTGGATATTTGATTGCATGTGTTTATGTGCAATCCTTGATATCCCATTTAAAGGCAAATTCCTCCAAAACATAGTATAAATACTCGTATATACGTATGTATGTAAGGAGCAGCTCCTCGACTCCTAAGTAAATGGGATGAAACTAGTTAGGTGGTTTTTTCGGGAAAGAACCCGTCCGTTTCAAAGGGTGTAGCATTCCATTAAAGATTTGGATTATAAAGGTGCCATGTGCGATGGTCCTTAAAACTTGCAGCTATTAATCAAGCCCTCTCACATGGACGCTAAAATTAAAAGTTCGAATAGTATACGGTTCTTTAGGCTAAGTTCCGTAAACCAGGTTTCTATGACTTCCCAGGTCCAGATGGTTTTAACAATTGCTTAAACCACGGTGCCCACAATAGAAATATGAGCAAAGCATTTACAAACCAGGTCCTGCCTAGCAAATTGCTTTGTGATTGAAAGTACCAAGTACCAAGTATATCATTTTCAGAAATGGAGAGCGACGTCGGTCTCCTCTTCTGACGCTCTTATCCTATATGATCAGAGGAAGAAGATGAGCTCTTGGGCAAATCTTCAGAATCGGAGGACTTGAACAGCACTCCTATAAATTGTAGCAATGATACGGTTTCTCTTATTCTTATTCTGTGACTTTTCAAAAACGCAGAAGACATTACCGGAATCCAGGAATTATGGGGTCGTAGAAGGCGTAGTTCGTAGACTTGGGAAACCTGTATACGCTCCGCTCTATACAAGAGACAAAGGTAAGATTAGAACTTGAATATTAGTGAAACATAGGCTTAATGAATTATTACTTCCTAATCTCAGCGACAGTAACCAGAAAGGCTCCTACTGGCTGGCATCGGCATATCTTTTCCACGAACATGTTGGCCCTCTCACAGGTGATAACCTGGAAAGGGTGGTACTGGAAGCCAGAACGCTAAAAACTGGCCTCATCATCGGGTGCGACGCTAACGCTAATCACACGGTATGGGACAGTACCGACATCAACGACAGAGGTGAGTCACTTTTTGATTATATTATAAGTGCTACCCACATTCTTTGCAACATTGACAATGAGCCCACTTTTATAACAAGAAACGGAGAGGAAGTGCTATACAAAACTCTTGTCTCCAACAACATCACTCAAATGCAAACGAACTGGATGGCATCGTCTGAACACTCATTTTCAGACCACAGATGCTCCTCCCAGCCAACCAGCATTCCGGAATTATTGGAAAACTGATTGGCTAAAATACAGTGGAGTACTGTCAGAAACGCTTTGTTGTGAACTCTCAAGTCCCCCGCGTGGCATCAACGAGCTTGATATGATAGTCAAGGAACTTATCCTGGCTCTCAATTAGGCTATGGCCGCCTCCTGCCTTTTTATTCAACTTATAGGCAAGAAAAAGCCGCACTGGTGGACATTTGTACTGGAACCGCTTAAGAATATTTTCAGAAAATATTTCAACCTAGCAAAAAGCACAATAAAAGTAACTGACTGGGACTCATACAAAGAATCCCTCGAAATATGCAAAAAAGAAGTGAGGAAGGCAAAGCGACAATCCTGGATATCATTCTGTGACAAAATTAAGGAAACCTCTGAGGCATCGCTATTTAGAAAAACCCTCTCTACAAATCCTATGGTGCTTAGTTGTTTGAAAAAAACTGATGGCTCTTGGACAACCTCAAGTGATGACACACTCAACCTGCTACTGGGCATTCATTTTCCAGGTAGCTCCCAATTCGCGGCCAGTAGCAGCCCAAACAACCATATTGCTACCGGGACCAAGATTCATGGTCTGATTACAAGAGACAAACTGCTCTGGGCGCTGCATAGCTTCAAACCATACAAGTTTGCTGGTCCGGACGGTATAATACCTGCCGAGCTACAGAGGTCCTCAGATATTATCGTACCTATGCTAGAGAATATCATGAGGAGCTGTGTAGAATTGCACTGTCATGGAGAGAAGTCAATGTAGTTTCCATTCCCAAAGCCGGAAAATGTTCTCATGCTGTCCCATAGGACCTCAGATCTATAAGTCTATCATCTTTCCTTTTGAAAACTCTAGAACGACTGATTGATCGTATATTACAATACAATAAACATGCCTAATGTAAAGGAAAGTCGGTCTAAACGGCTATGCAGGTAGACGACTCATTTGGGGAGTTGATCAGTCTTATGCCAAATAGCAGCATAATCAACTCCAAACTGGGTGGGACTTCTACTAAAAGATGTGTCAGCAGAGGTACGCCGCAAGGCGCCGTCTCGGGTACTTAAGCATCTTAATATCATTAAAGAACTCCTTCATATAAATCCTAGCAGACTAACCCGTTGGGCAGATCGCTGTGGATCTTGTCCTCTTTTCCAGGAAATACAAAATTCCAATTGTAAACCCTCCCTTAATCAGCGGTACCATGTTTAGTCTTTTCAGATACAACAAAATATCTGAGTCTCAGTTTTGACAGGAAACTAAACTGGAAACCTGAAATTCAAGAAAGAGTCAAGAAAGCTACAATAGGTTTGTTCTCTTGCAAAAAAGCGATTGGGAACAAATGGGGCCTTTAATGAGTCCAAAGAATAGCATGTCTATGCATAAGCGATATCGATATCGATATCTTCAGCAGCCAAGTAGCTGCGACTGGAGCTATTCGCCTTATTGCGACTTCACAGTGGGCAAACAATTTAATTGGCCACGCTAATATTCTTAATATATTAGGAATCCTCACAGAGAACATCTTTCTGGATCCTTCTGGAAGGAAGATTCTTTCATGGGGGACAAATCAATCTACTTCTACACGGATGGATCTGAGAGTGGGGCTGGTGGCGTGGTTTTCTCAGATAAGCTAAATCTAAGGCCCTCTTCCGTCTTCCAAATCACAGGAGCGTGTTCCAGGCGGATATTTTGACGATTAAAGGAGAGCTGTCCTGGTTGAAGAAAACCGTGATATCTGCAAAGGATATCCGCATCTTTTCGGACAGTCAGGCTGCTATCAAGTCCATGGAACCAGTCTCATTAAATTCCAAATCCGCCCTTGAATGCCGATCATCTCTTACGGAGATGGCAGAGTAGTTCAACCTTCACCTTTGCTGGGTGCCGGGCCACAGGGAATTGTGGGTCCGACGAACATGCCAAAATTGGAACCACTCTATCTATTCTGGGAAAGGGTAGCATAGGTGTACTAATCGCTACGTGCAAGTCAATATTAAAGCTGGATGCTCATAAAAGAACAGACCTTAGATGGACTGTTGAACCAAAAGATTTGGCCAATTGCTCTAAGAGTTTAATCATTCTAAATAGGAAACATCTCAGCGCCGTCATAGATGTCATCACTGGACACTGCCTTATAAGCAAACATGCAAGAAGGCTTGGCGCTTCTACAAACGATTTCTGTAGAATCTGCATGGACGAGGAGGAAGAGGAAACAATCCTCCACCTACTCTGTATATGTCCACCTCTCTCCCAAAGACGAAAATTTCACTTAGGTGCCTTCTTATACAACGACTTAAGCGATCTAAATAATATATATGTTAACAGTCTCCTACACTTCATTATAAGCTCAAACTGGTTCCCTGAGGAAGACTATCATAGATCCACGTGGCATCACAATGGGGGAATAGGCCTAAGTGAGTTGGTACTAAGTACTTCCTGGTGGATAAGTAAAAAACAAGAAGTTGTCTAAGGAAGGTCTGTGAAAAGTGCAGAGGAAACCTGAAGGTGGCTCGCGAACATCAACTTATGGTTACTAATCTCAAATTACGTACTCCAGTTAATTGCTTCCACAATATATGCTTGTCAAGAACAACATCGATAGGGTAAAGAACCGTTCGGAGAAAATTTTTGAGTCCGTGAAATCCATATACAAAAAGGAGATTTATATGACCTGAATTCCATTTAAGTGGGGAAGGACCTCAGACTCAATTTGGATTCGAGTACGATAAACCGTACCTTTTTACGACCTCCAGAAGTGGTTTAAAATTTGAGTCGACGATCCTATTGCCTCCAATTTCCTTAGTGTCCTGTTCCAAAATATTGCTGTTTCTGTTCATTAAACTCATTATTTTAATTTTTTATAATTATTTATAGTATAAAAAAATTAAAATCAAAAGAAGTTTTTAATTTTTCAGTAACAAAAAAAATAAGCTTTTAGTTTTTTGCGTCTCCGGAAAGACGGTTTTTCTTGTACATTTCCCCCATTATTTTCGAAACTACAAATGCTACAGATCTGATTTTTATCGTTTTATGTTGGTAGCATCTCTGGGAAGTTAGGGAATTTTAAAATTCAACGTAATTTGTACTTTATGGCGAAAAATGTTCTTAAAAACGGTTGAAAAATAGAAAAAAATCTTAAAGCGTTATGTACAACGTACATTTTGTATTTCCTTAAAATCCTGCAGCTTCAATTTGTAAAATTGGCGAAAATATGTGTATGCAAGTTTTGGGTGAGATCGATCCAGCCGTTTCTGAAAACTTCTATCATTTGCCTTTCATTACGAAAAACATGTAAACGCACCTCAATTCCTTACCCCGAGTAAGGCATATGAATTCGTCTCGCGTTTATAACGAATCACATCTTTTCGGCCCACTTTTCGCCCACTCTATCTCTATTCCTCAGAGACGTTACATAGCCTCAGAAGAAGTAATAGAGTGGAGTTAAAAAGCACGATTTTTGTAGCCAATTGCGAATGCATGTAAGAATCGTAGGATAGCGGGTTGGGAGTAAAATTTTGGCTGGCGAATTGTTTTCTATTGTTGTAAGCGAAGGGTTGAATTTTCACACCCCAAATTTAGCTTAAGCGGTGTCTGTAGTTTTTTGAGTTTTATGAACCTAAGGACTCCAAAATCCAGAGTAGATGCAGGAAATATACGCAGGCTAAGAAGTAATTAGTTATAAGCGTACGTTCACTATTTTTCTATTCTTAACGCGGTCTTGCCTTTAACGTACATAGTGATATAGCTAGGCAAACTAGCTTCGGTGTTCGAATCCCAGCCTTGCCCGAAAGACATATTCATTTTTTCAGTTAGCTAAAATCAAGTAAGGTGAGTAGTTGACTAAAAATCAACATCAAGCCAACTTTCACTAAGAATTTAGTCTCCCCATGAAATGTTGGATGCCACTCATGGAGCGAAATAACCACTGAGCCCAAAATCTTTCTTTCTCTTCCTATCCCATTTTCCAAAAAACTTAACACATGCTGAGGCATTATAAGTGTATTCATACCCACTTGAGTGTTAAGTTCTTTTAAAAAAAAACTGAGGCATGGTATCCCTTATTGCTTTATTTACAGGGGCACCAAACTAGAGAGCAATTCGGTAAGGAATTGTATCTCCGTATCCTCATAGTGAAATCATAATTGCGGGCGATTCGAATATAAACAATTCTGGGTAGCCGCAGCGTTTCAAAGAAACAATACCCGAACGACGGTATGTTGAAATTTTCGTTGCGAAAACAACTTTACTTGGCTGTGAATGAGCACACACGAATACCTGATGTTAGTAGTCATGCCGCCAGTATCCTGAATTTATTTTTAGGTTTTTCTCCCCCTCTAAGCTCGTCGTATCACTTTATATCGTTCATTTTTCATATCAGCTAATTTCTCGGAGACTAACCACACAGTTAGGTAAAAGATTCTTAAAAGAACCGTATGCAAATACGGCAAAGCCGGTTGGAGTAGACTCCAGCCTCTTTAGAAATTTTAACTGGTCATTATGTTTTCTCAATATGGATTTTTCTCTTTAAATTGAGATCCTTCAAAGTGATACGCCTTAAGATGTAAAGAAGCTGTAAGTGTGTAGGAACTGTTTCTCCATAGAAGAAAACGGAAAATAGACTGTTGCAGGCGTTGCGCCTTTCTGAAACACGTAAGTTTCAATATTGCTGTTGCAGAAATGGTTAGTCGAACGTCAAGAATGTTCGAATCTCTGCCCGCAACCGAACTTTCATTTATATTGAAATTACAGCTGTCAGCTCTTTTTTATTTATTTATTTATTTATTTATTTATTTATTTTATTTATTAAATAGTGAAAGCCTTAAAATTGAATTAGCAAAGGGTATAAAACAAGTAGTTCGAAAAGTTAATTTATATTAATACAATATATATTTATTTTAGCAAATTTAAATAATAAACAGTAAGGCAAAAAGACAGAGAAGAGAAAAAAAACAAATTTAACACAATAAAGAAAGAACATGAGAAAAAACTTAAAATTAAAAGAAAATTATACTCACTGGCCAAGTGCCTCAAAAGTAATAATCGAAATCGTTTTGTACTTCTGACTTCTCTCAGTTCGATGGGAAGGGAATTCCACAGATACAGATATGTTTCTTTGTGTGAGTTTTCCATTAATCTGCTTAATTGTTAATATATAAGCTATTATATAATCTAAAG
Organism: Volucella zonaria; assembly: GCA_963966105.1. Lineage (NCBI taxonomy): Eukaryota > Metazoa > Arthropoda > Insecta > Diptera > Syrphidae > Volucella > Volucella zonaria. The sequence continues at coordinate 77,900,034 of OZ014534.1, read as the reverse complement.
TAGAATTAACTTTTCAACATGTACATTACCTCAAAACTGATATAATGCGAGCATGAATTTCGACCAATAAATTTCTTGTCCATATACATATATGAGTTATCCTCTTAAATTAAATCGTGACGCTTTCAGATAAAAGGGTAACGATAGGTTTCTACTAACATTTTGTTCGATATGAGAATGAGATCTTTCATTAAGAAGGTTAAATGGCGAAAGGTAGTAATTGTCGTCTAAACTTTCATTTTTATTTGAATCCAACAAAGGCTTGATTAAATTATTAGGATGAAACTCTACTCGTTGAAGTTTTCTTAATGTAAGGTTAATAAGGTATGTCATAAGAGGTGTTACCTTGCATGTGTCGTAAAGAAGTTTATTTGGATACCATTTCTTATCTGGTCTTCGATATTTTCCACAACAGAATCTAAGTATCCTTCTTTCGAATTTTTCCAACTCGTTTGCGGTTGTAGGGGAGACGGTGAACCATACGCAAAAACCGTTGCCTAAAATTGGTCGTATAAGGGTTTTATATATGAGTATCTTTGTACTTGATTGTAATGCTTTGGACTGCAATAAGGGCTTTAACGTGGCGGAAACGGCTTTGGCTTTTGCTAAGGTTTTCCTGGCATGTTTATTGAAAAGAAATCTATTGTGAAATGTTACACCCAAGTATTTCAGTTCTGAGTGCAGGGGAATGGTGTGGTTGTCGATTTGCAGATTCAACGTTTTGCTTTCCTTCACAGCTAGGCGGTGCCCTTTCCCACTTGCATTGCGAAAGCAAGTTATGCCACATTTGCTTAAGTTGAGTTTTAGCCCCCATTTCTCGAAGTAGCCTAACAGCAAAGGAAGCTTTTGTTTGATTTTGTTGAGAGCAATTTGTGGTCTCGAATCGCTAGCTAAAATTAGAGTATCATCTGCAAAGAAAATTTCACCAAAGTCTCTTTCATTATTTATTACACTGTCATATGGATAGTCGTACAAATATATTATGAACAGAATCGGACCTAGGATAGAGCCCTGCGGAATGCCCGATAGTATTGGGAATGATTCTGAGGACTCAGATTTTATAACTATTGAGGCAAAACGATTTTGTAGATAGTTATAGACTAGTCGTACCAGCCATGTCGGAAAGTTTAATTTTATAAATTTAAAAACTATACCCTTATGCCAAAGCGAATCAAACGCTTTCTCAAGGTCAATGTCCAAACCCACCGTACATTTTTTATTCCTGAGATTTTGGATTACCTTGTTATTCAAAAGTAGTATCGCGTTGAGTGCTCTTTCCTGAATCCGAATTGCGTGTTTGGGATCACATTTGCATCTTCACATAGAACGAGAATGTGATCAGCTAAAACTTTTTCAAATAATTTTCCTATATTGGAAAGCAAGCATATAGGACGAAAGTGTTCGATTTCTTTAGCCGATCTTTTTTTTCCTACAGGTAAGAGTTTTGATTTTTTCCAAATTGTAGGGAAATATCCATTTTGTTAATACAGTGGTTAAACAGAGAGCACAATGTTGAATCCAGCTTAGAGCAACATTTGCGTAAAATGAAATTGGATATCCCATCAATGCCCGATGACAGCTTGTTGTTAAGGTGGTTGGCTCTAAGAATTTTGATTTTTTCAGGCGTGGTAAAAGGTGGCGAATTTGGGTTCGTAGAACAAAGATATGGTGAAAAAGTTGTAAGAGAGGTAACACATTGATTAGCACGAAATTCAGTAATAGTTGACAGAACTTCAGAAGTTAAACTGCTATCGAAATGTGGAGTTTTTTCTGAGTAAACATTGGCATAGAACTCTTTAAAAGTAGTTAACTTAGTATCAATATCAACTAGTTCCAGACCGTTTATGTTAGAATGTCTTTTGAGATGTCTGAACCAAAAAATTTTCTTCCTGTTATTCTATCTACTTTTTTAAAAGCTTGAGGTGAAGGTCTTATTTTCTGTATTTTTAATTTGAACGCAGAATTGATATCTGTGTTTATTCTCTCACTTACTCGTATTATTTTACTAAGACAATTAATTCTTGATGACAACTCGCGATATTCCTGATTTATTCTATTGAGATGTCTATGGTAAATTCTTTTAAGTTTTTTAAGCCAATGGGAACGTAGTTTAATCAATTTCATTGTAAGAGAACATAGGCTTTTGTATTTGAATTGCTTAGGTTGGTATATATCCGAGTTAGAATTAATACTTGATACCAATGCCGAGTTAATTTTTTCTATTGGGTCTACAAGTAAGTTTCCAGCGTTTGTCAGAGATGGCGCCACCAGTGGATCCCGGGCAGAAATGTCAGACTCCATGTGTTTTATTTGTAGGTTTTGTATCTGTCAACAACTTTGCAGCGTTATATTTGAGCCGTTCTATCGGTGTCATACATTTTATCGAGCAAAATCATGGCAAGTTTCCAGCCAAATAAACGACATTTGCGGGAAGCGCTGCTTTTATTCTTTAATATGAAGAAAATTGCGGCTGAGGCCTATCGTTTGCTTTCGGAAACTTATGGGGCGGAATGTATTGGTGAATCGAAGTGCCGCGAGAGGTTCAAACGGTTCAAAAGTGGTGATTATGGAGTTGAAGACAAAGATCGCCCCGGAAAGCCGAAAAGTTTTGAAGACCAGGAATTGGACGCTTTACTGGATGAGGATCCGTGTCAGATTCAAGAAGAACTTGCTGCATCATTGGGCGTCACGCAATAAGCCGTTTCCCTGCGCCTAAAAGCACTGGAATTCATTGAAAAGGTTGGAAACTGGGTGCCGTACGAATTGAAGCCAAGAGACGTCGAACGGCGATTTTGCATGTCCGAAATGTTACTGCAGCGGTATAAAAATAAATCATTTTTGCATCGTATTGTCACTGGTGATGAGAAATGGATTTATTATGATAATCCTAAACGCAGAAAATCGTATACACAGCCCGGCGAGCCCGCCCAATCGACGCCGAAACGAAATATTCACGTGAATGACCTTATGCATATGGTGGGATCAAAAGGGTGTCGTATACTACGAACTGCTTCCGAGTGGTGAAACCATCAAAGGACCATTATATCGAACCCAACTAATTCGTTTGAAGCGGGCATTAAAAGAAAAACGGCCAGAAGATGAGACCAGGCATGAGTCCGTCATTTTTCATCACGACAACGCTCGGCCACATGTTGGGGTTTCGGTGAAAAACTATTTGGGAAATAGTGGATGGGAAATTCTGCCTCACCCGCCTTATAGTCCAGACTTGGCACCATCTGACTACCACTTGTTTCGTTCGATGCAGAACGCTCTTACGGGAATACGCTTCAGCTCAGTAGAGGAAATTAAAAATTGGCTCGATACGTTCTTGGGCTCGAAAGACGAGAAATTTTTTTGGTCCGGAATTCATAAATTGCCAGAAAGATGGGGGAAAGTTGTAGCTTCCGATGGACGATACTTTGAATAAAGCATTGTAACTATGTTTCCATAATAAAACTTCAAATTTTGGGAAAAAAACGCTGGAAACTTACTTGTAGACCCAATATAAATGCATCTATTTCTATATTGGAAAGGTTTCTATTAAATGAAACGTTGAATCGAGAAAGACCATTATGAAGATCGGCTCTGAAAGCTGGCCAGTTGGTATTTTTGAAGCTTCTGTATACCGTTGGTGGTACCAAAATAGGTATAAACGTACCAAGAGTTTTTTTATAGGAAATTCCGTAATGGTCAGATATTGTAGGAAAGGTAAGACAGCAGTTATTATGAGATACATCATTCAGGATGGACGACAGCAAAAAAAGGTCTAATACGGAGGAGTAACGAGGGAATGTTGGGCTGTTTGGCGAGATTAAGTCAAGATTTAAGAGAAGGACCATTAAAGAACCAATCATAAATTTTGTTCCCATTTCTGTTTTGGACGCTATTGATGGCGAGCGTTAAAGTCTCCTCCAAATACCACCGTATCAAATGTGTTGGCTACATTATATAACCTATCGAGGTCTCTTACTAAATTTCGGCCTGCGTTTGTTGGGATGTAAATGCTTCCTATTAGTATTCTTGACTGTGTTCCTTGTGGATTTTTAAGAGTAATTGAGGCCAAAGAAACTGCAAAAATATTGCTGCTAAAAGGTACAGGACTGTATTTGTATTTTTCGTCTAAAATAATTGCCGTTCCTCTTCCAACGTAATTGGGAATAATATTATAGCCATCAAATTTAGGTTTGTGTCTTGGTTGTAATCTAGTTTCCGATAGGAAACAAATTTGAGGTTTCTTGGTTTTAAGTATTTTTAAAATCTCAAATCTTCTTTCGTGGGAAATAATTGAATTACAATTCATAGATATTATATTAAGTTTTATTGGGGCCATTAAATCACGATTGTGGCTACAAACTCCAAGTAAGAAAACATTTTTTGCTCCTTCGATTGAAGCTGTTGATGTTTTGGCTAAAACTGTTTAATTTTTAGTAAGAGGTCCCTAAAGGGGATGTTAAATAAACTTTGAGATTCATTGAGGAAATGGCTAAATCCACTTGTGTGTTGGGGCTGCGCCTCATTACATGTCATTTTAGCTACGTCAGCATAGGAGGCTTGCGGCTTTGTGAGATGATTTACTGTTTCATGTACATGCCTTATATTTAGAGCCTTGTTTATTTTTGAGGTATTGGCTAGGACTTCCCTTTTTTCTTTATATTTTAAGTACGAGTATGATGGGCAACTTATATCGCTAGCTGCATGACCTGTTCGATTGCAATTGATGCATTTAAGTTTTGGAACTTCCTGATTTGTTTCACTACGGTTTTTGTAAGACTCAATACAAGGCTCTGAGTCATGATTTTCCCCACAAAGAACGCAGCGACTACTATAGGCACAACAGTCTCCCGTATGCCCAAATCGTTGGCAGCGGTAACACCTCACAACCACCCCATTATTTTTCCTTTCCCAGTACACCCTTTGATGCAGTAAGCTTCTAATATTAATCAAGTCCTTGATGGACTCCCCAACTTCTAATTGAACAACAAAAATATTTAATTTGATATTTTGTGCCTTAGTTCTAGCAGTGAAAAAACGACTTACTTTACTAACCTTCACATTTTTCGCAGATTCATTAAGCGCCTCCCGAATGCTTTCAACAGGTGCATCCCCATCAATACCTTTAAGAAGTATAGAGGGTTTTTTAGTCTCTTTAGGAGAGAATGAATATGCTCCTATACCCGTTTCTCGAAGACGTTTTATGATTAGATTATGAACACTCGCACTATTTACATACTCGTATACCTTTGTTTTCTGATAACTAAGATTTACAAATTTGTATTGAATATTTGGAATATTACATTCTAGAGCAGCCAGTTCAATAAGTTCAGTTAATAAACTACAATTAGCACCAAAGATATAAATAGGTGGGCAATATACAATGCTGTTTCGTTCTGTCACATCCTTTTTAGAATTCGTTGGCAATTTCTGGCTTTTTGAGGGAATGTCGCGTCTCGTATTACTTACACTATTGACAAAGGAATAATTGTTCACGTCATTTAGTTCTGTTAATGGGGAAAAAGGATTATTATCAGGTGTAGTTAGCTGATGACTCGTATTTGAATAATGACTCCGGTCGTTGTATAGCTGTTTGCAGATCGTTTTAAGTTGCCGATGACGAGTGTCCAATCGCTAGTGTTTGAGTTTTTTACTTCTATCACGTTTGTGCATGGGAGATCACCACGTTTGCTCATCGTTGGTCTGTGAGTGTGAGTATTCACCGAGAGGTTGCAATGTGTAAATTAGCATTAGAATTCACGAGTTTTAAATTATCACTAGCGTTTGTATTTGAAATAATTTTATTCTCCAGCGCAAAGGCTGGAGGATATTCCGAAACTTTATCACTTTCCACTGTTATGAGTCTCTTTTCCTGCACTGGAGATATAGCTAAGATTTTGCTATTATTTTTACTTTTCTTGGGGGCACCGGACTTCTAGTCGTTTGTTTAGGAATTTTTTCACACAACTTTAAGCTTCCCTCTGCTCAAACAGTCAACGTTGCCATATATCTTGCACCCAAACAGTAACAGCATATTCCTTACATGTGTAGGTGTGAACATTTGAGTTGACCAAAGTAAACGAAGGCCTCCGTAAACTTTTCCGATTGCTGCGTTTATATGGTCAGCCCAGATTAGAATACTGTTAAAAACGAGTCCGAGATTACTAGCAGTGTTTACATAGGGGATGGTGTCTTGACCAAGTTTTAGTAATGACAAGGTAGACGGGTCTTGTGTTTTCCTATATATGGCGGGAGTTTTCGATTCCGATGAGTTTAAGCACAAGAAGTTACGTCGAGCCCAGAGAAGTATGTTATTCAAATCTTCGTTAATCAAAGCAGCGACCTCGTCTAAGACAACAATATGACCACTCAAATACAACTGAGTGAATGGATAATTTGAGACAGTTCATTAATGTACAGGGAAAAAAGTATTGGTCCAAGTATTGAGCCTTGGGGAACGCCGCTCGAAATCCCAAGAAAACTTGAAAGCTTATCTTTAGGCACAACTCATTGTTGCCTTTTTGTCATCGATGAATAAATAAGCTTTGCAGATTTTTTGGAGAAGTTATATTTGCTCTGGAGTTTTTGAGATAGAAGAACATGGTTCACTGTGTCGATCGCTTTGAAAAAATCTAAAACAACTAGTAGAGTTCCTGATATCATCTACCACAGACAGCAATGCGGTCCGACAACTGTCTTTGGGGCGAAAACCGGACTGAACACTGCTTTTAGAGATTATTTTGGAAGAGATACGTTTGTATTTGTTTCAGCATTACTTATTCAAACACTTTACTTAAATATGGCAGAATCGCAATGGGTCTGTAACCACTATTTGCTTTTTTAGATGTTGGAATTACTTGGGCCTTTTTCCATACGTTACGGGTATTCAGAAGTTGTGATTAAGTATACTGTTGAATGTCTGAGTCATATATGGTAAGATGTATGGGAGCATAAGTTTACGGATCAACTCCGTCAATACCAGTTGCGTTTAACTTTATTGACAGTTAGTAGTGTTGGTTTCTGATGGTTCAAATGTGGGCAATCAGCAACACTGTCACGGAGGAATATGAGAGACAGGATATAAAAAGGACGCACTCGAAGGATGAGGGCAGTTGCTCTCAATCTACAAACCATTTCGATCGGATCACGGAATTCAGTGGTACTAATCCTTCGAACAGACCCTCTAATAGTGAAACATTCACTACAGTTGAGGAAGTAATCGACATAATCCAAAGCAGCAACTCTAAAAAGTCGGCTGGTAATGACCGGATTTCTAACTTTTTGCTAAAAAAGTTACCAAGTCTGGCATTGCTTCTTCTGACTATTATCTTTAACAACTGCATCAACAACTGCTACTTTCCTTCCTGTTGGAAAATAGCAAAAGTTGTCCCAGTCCCGAAAAAAATGAGTCGATGCAGCGTTGAGGGTTATAGACCCATTGCTCTTCTGTGCTGCGTAAGCAAAATATTGGAATCAGTGACGCTAAGGAAGATCAACATTCTAAGCGAAGAGAGGGAACTTGTGCCAACGTATCAGTATGGATTTAGGAAAAAAAATTCAACAATCCATCCTTTACTCCAACTCCATAATGATGTTACCCGATGCCTCAACAAAAAAGAAGTAACAGTGGCCTGTCTCCTGGATATCGAGAAGGCGTTCGACAGCGTATGGATCAAGGGACCTACATTTAAACTTCTGCAAGTTGCTTTCCCAGGACATCTGGTAAGATTAATTTACAGTTTTTTAACAAATAGATTTTTCTTTGTACAGGTTTCCAACAAAAAATCTGATGTCAAAAGGATTAAAGCTGGCGTACCACAGGGATCGAGACTTGGACCAGTCCTTTTTAACCTCTACACAGCGGATCAGCCAGCAAATGTAGTAGGAAGCAAGACACTCCTGTACGCTGACGACTCAATAACATATGCTCACTCTTTAGCACCGGAGATAGCAGCGAGACGTGTGGAGGAACACATCAGAAGACTTTGGGAATATTACCTGAAATGGGGCTTGAAAATCAACAGTAGTAAGACCGAGCTCATATGCTTCCGTAATCCAATGACAGCTATCAGCGGAAGAACAAAATTAACCCTTGTAAGGAGGAGCAGGGACATAATGATACACCTTCCGAATGGTGCGACAATCTTACCAAAGAGGACAACGAAGTACCTTGGCATAAATATGAGCGAAAAATTTAAATTCAACGATCACGCAAAAGCCATCCTTAAACGGGCAACCTTTGCTCTTCACCTTGTTAACCCACTTATAAAACGGAAAAATGGGCTTAGCCAGCGTACCAAGCTACTCGTACTTATCTACAAGCAACTCATTAGGCCGGTTATTACATATACCTGTCCGATTTGGTTTACGGTCTCCCCAAGCATCATGGAAAAAATTCGAATATTCGAAAGGAAGATTCTCCGTTCCTGCACCGGACTCTATCGTCATCCAACTACGCTAAAATATCAAAGGAATGAGAGGCTGTACGAAGCAGCAAAAGTCCCACCAATTGATAAATTCATGATGCAGCTCTCAACTAGATTAATTCAAAACCTCAATAACCACTCAAATCAGGCAATGCAGGAGCTCCTTCAGCATCCGTTTCAACCCGACCACAAATACCTCAGCGTCAAGGCCATCATAGATCCATACTTTGAAGACATTATCGATAACGAGGCTACCCCCTTCTACAAAAAAAATATCAGCGGACATTACAGAGGCTAAAATTCCGCTGCTTCTTCAGCCATTTTAGTACAAATTAAATATAAAAGAAAAATTCAAAATAAACATATGTATATATAAAATAAATATAAAATTTTCAACATGTAATAGATTAAGTAAACAAACATATTGTAAAACACAATGTATTCCTGTCAAAAGATATACGTCGGGCCCCTATTGTTGAGCCGACAATTTAATTTTAGTTATACGAGTAAGTCTATTTTTAAGTCAAATTGTAAATATATTTTAGGCGTTAATAAAAACATAACTTAATCTGATGAGGGCAGTTGTTTTCCGGCTTCTCACCGTGGCAGTTCTTGCAACAAACAAATTCTTACACTAATATTTTATCAGTTATTTTAAGTAAATGTAAATATATAATTTTAACCCCTAGAAAATAAAAGTGTTTTGTGTTACCTAAGTAAACAATCTTACAAATTTGGGGACTCAACCAGAATATTGAAATAGTGTTTTTTTTTTTCTTTTAATAATACGAAATGACGTGCTTGGAAGACTTAAATGAGATAAAAAGGTTTCTAAAATACGACAAAAAAAACATTGTGATGACTCTAGACAAATATGTATTTGAAGACGAAGGCGACAGATCCAACAGAAGAAGACTCAGATTGTTTCAAGGTATCGACTTCGATAATAACGACGAGAGGTATAAACAGAAACAAAAGTACGTCGATGAACATCTGTGTGCAGCTGACCTGATTACGATTTGCAACGCGTTAGGGATCAATTACGACGTAAAGGGTGTGAGCCAACACATATTTGATAACTTAAGAAAGGGTTGTTTACTTAGTTCATGTAATGCCGATGACGACGACGAAGATGACGACGACGACGATGCCAACAAAAATGCCGACAAGGATAATGATGACGACGACGACGATTATAAGGACGACGATACCAACAACAACGATGACGGCGATGGGGAAAAGGAAAAAACCCAGAACGGAAACAACAACGGGGACCAACTCAATCAACAGAAAAAGTGTATACAGATGGTAAAAGAAATTAGACAAAACAGTAATAAAAACATCATTAAAAAGGAGCAAAAAGGAATGCAAGCAGCTGTCAAAAGTGATATACCGCCGATTTCCAGATTTGCGATCAACTTCAGGGACATAGAGGACTCTACAAGACTATGCGATGGAAACGGGAAAATATCCGTGGAAATGTGGATAAGAGCATTTGAAGAAATCGCTTCAATTATGTATTGGGATGACTTCCAAAAATTTGTGTTTGCGAAAAAATCATTAAGAGGGTTAGCAAAGCTCTTTATATCAAGCGAAGGGGGTATAACATCATACGAAAAAATTGAAATATGATCTATTCGACGAATTTAGAAAAACAGCAAATAGCGCGCAACTGCATAAATTGCTTCGCGAAAGAAAAAAGCAAAAAGATGAAAGTGTCCAAGAGTATTTGCTGCATATGAAAGATATAGCCTCTCAGGGAAATGTCGAAGAAGATGCTCTTATACAGTACGTTATTGACAGAATAACAGATTCGAATATAAATAAAGTTATTTTGTACGGTTCTAAAAATATTACAGATTTTAAAGACAAACTAAGATGTTACGAAACTATTCAAGAACAAGCTAAACCAAAAAATGAAATAAGAAAGCCTGAAAAAGATTTTGCTAAAAGTGAAAAGAAATTCGTAATACGAGGGGCGTTCAAGATATTCTCGGTATCGGGGTGAAGCTGTGATTGCATATATAAATTGACTTATTTATCAAGTAATACTATTATTTTAGTGCATTCACGTAAAATTTCATATAAATGTGATTATTAATTCGCGTTTTATATCTAGTTAAACAGAATCATAATGGCAACTGAGGCGATGATGGTGAAAATTGAGCATCGCGCTGTAATTAAATTTCTCACTAAGCAAGGAAAAAGTCAAAAAACTATTCATGAAGAGATGGTGGCTGTTTACCAGGGTTCCGCACCTTCATTATCAACTGTGCAAAAGTGGTCAAGTGAGTTCAAGAGAGGCAGAGAGAGCATTGAAGACGACCCCCGTTCCGGCGCCCCGGCTACTGCTTGTACGGGAGAAAGCATCAAAGAAGTCGAAAAACTTGTTCTTGAGGATGCCCGAATAAAGGTGAAAATGATGGCAGAGATCACCAAGCTTTCAATTGGTACCATTCACACCATTCTTCATGACCATCTTAACCTTTCAAAGGTCAGTGAAAGGTGGGTGCCACGAATGCTCACAGCGCCTCAGAAAAAAGTGAGAATCGCATGCTGTAGAGAGCTTTTGGAGATGTGTAGTGAGAACGCGGACGGTGTTATGGATCGAATTGTTACTGGGGACGAAACATGGGTCCACCACTATGACCCTGAAAGCAAACAAGAGTCCATGCAGTGGCATAAAAAAGGAACAGACCCCCGAAGAAGTTCAAAGTCACTCCGTCTGCCGTGAAGCTCATGGCCACAGTTTTTTGGGACTCAAAGGGAATCTTGCTCATTGAGTACAAAAAAAAAGGTGAAACCATCAACGCCACATCGTACGCTTTAACTTTGCATAATTTGCGGGAGGAAATTAAAAAGAAAAGACGGGGTAAACTCGCAGCGGGTGTGTTGCTTCTTCATGACAACGCTCCTGTTCACACGGCGCGAGTTTCCAAGGCTGCTGCGCGGGATTGTGGTTTCGAAGAAATCCAACACCCACCCTATAGTCCAGACCTTGCCCCTAGTGATTATTTCCTGTTTCCGGATTTGAAAAAATGTCTTCGTGAGAAAAGATTTTCGGATGATGAAGAACTCAAGTCGGTATTTTGCAGAGAAAGAGGAAATTTATTATTTTGAGGGTTTAAAAAAGCTTATCTCAAGATTTGTGGCGTAAAAGGGCATAAATCCGTAAACTGCTGAGATAAAGAAAAGGGTGTCAAATGCTTCGAATGCGATAAGTTTGGCCACATTGCGAGAGATTGCATATCAAAAAAAGTTGACAACATAATGAACAAGGAAATAAAAATTGGAGATAGGAAGTAGTTAGCTCTATTTGACACAGGCAGCAAATTTAATATACAATAATAACCGAAAAAATCTATAAATATTTGAATTTGCCGAAGCTTTCGCAATCCAATTTTATTCTTATCTTGTCGGGTTTGGGCGGAATAAAAATGAGAATAAAATAAAACCTTTAGGCCATTTTGAACAAGAAGTCGAAATTGATTCCGAAAAATTTAATTTAATATTGCATGTCATACCATCCGACTGTTTAGATGTTGAAATAGTTATTGGAAAAGCGTTTTGTCGATTACCCGAAATAAGAATTACTCCAGGAGGTCTATATTTCCAGATATTAAAAAAATATGTCAATGATGAGATCCACGCGATAATGAAGATAGATGCCTTATCAGAACTCGAAGAAATTGGCATTGGAGAAACTGCTAGTACTTACGCCAAGCAACATGTGACTGAATTGATCCAAAACTATCGCCCAAATAAGATCAAAACAACAAATGTCGTAATGCATTTAATATTGAAAGATGCAACTGCCATTATATGTAATCCACGAAGGCTACTAATCAAAGAAAGACATGTGGTCGACGATCAAGTAGAAGAGTGGTTAAAAGGCGGTATAATCGAAGAGTCAGATTCTGAGTTCTGTAGTCCAGTCGTACTAGTATTGGGTATATAATTTATTTCGTGCGTTTTTTTAACGTTTATTTAAGAAAAACATGTATAATAGTATTATTCAAAGTATTGCCCATCTGAAGCTATGACTTTTTCCCATCTTTCTGACAATTTGTGGATCCCATCCCAAAAGAACTGCGCCGGCTTGGCAGCCAAGAATGAATCAAGCCAATTTTTGATATTCTGCTCTGATGTGAACCGTATTTCAGTGAGGGCGTTCTGCATCGATCGGAACAAATGGTAGTCAGAAGGGGCAAGGTTTGGGCTATAAGGCGGGTGGGGTAAGACTTCCCATCCACTGTTTTCCAAATAGTTCTTAACCGGAATAGCAACGTGGGGCCGAGCGTTGTCTTGATTGAAAATTATTGCCTCGTGTCTAGTCGCATATTCCGAGCGTTTTTCGGCCACTGCTCTCTTCAAACGGATTAATTGTGGTCGGTAGCATTGTCCATTGATGGTTTCACCCTGTTTTAGCAGCTCATAATACAGCACACCCATCTGATCCTACCAAATACAGAGCATTACCTTCGCGCCATGGATATTCGGCTTTGCCGTTGATTTGGCTGGTTGGCCGGGTTTCACATATCGTAATGGATCCATTTTTCATCACCAGTAACAATCCGATGGAAAAATTACTTCCTTTTGTGGCGTTCCAGCAGCATATCGGACATGCAAAACCGCCTTTCGACGTCTCTCGACTTGAGTTCATGTGGCACCCAATTTCCTTGCTTTTGAATATATCCAGCTGCTTGAGTGACACCCAAAGATTCTGCGAGCTCTTCTTGTGTTTGGCAACAATCTTCATAGAGTAATGCTTCCAGTTCTTCATCTTCAAACTTTTTTGGCTGCCCAGGACGTTCATCGTCTTCCAAGCCAAAATCACCACTTTTAAATCGTGCAAACCACTTATGGCACGTTCGCTCAGCTAGCGCATGTTCACCATAAACTTCCACGAAAATGTGATGACTTTCGGCAGCAGTTTTCTTCATATTAAAGTAATGAAGAAGAGCTCCTCTCAAAAACACATTTTCAGGCACAAAGTTCGACATAGTGAAAAAAAATTATTGTTGTTTACGCTTCAAATGAATGATATATACTGCAATGATGTACAATGACAGCAGCTTTCCAAAGCATGTTCCAATGGCATAATACAAGTTACGCCATCTCTTAGCAAACCGCATTAATTAAGTTATAGACCTAGAAAGTGTTTTGTGTTACCTAAGTAAACAAGCTTACACAAATGTATTGTGTCCGGTTTCACCGGGGAAAGATGATGGCGTTTTGACGAACTCAGCATTAAGCAGCTCACAGTCAATATCCTCAGGCAGTTTTGGGTTCCCTTTTCCAACACTAAGTTCCTTTAAAATTTTCCACCTTTGACTTAGTGTACTGCTGTAATAGAGCGTTCTTGCAGCTCTAATGTCGCACCACTTTGTTTCGCAGACGACAGTACTCATGATATAACATCTCAAGTTTATACCTTTTCCAATTTTTGTAGGCTGTATTACGTTGCTGCATCAGCTGAATGGGACATTTTTGTGAAAAATACGCCTGACCTACTCTTGTAAGAATTCCAGTTTTTCGTCAACGGATTGCATGTACCGCAAATTGTTCCAGTCAGCATACATAGTGCAGTGGTTCAAGGTCATTTAAGTTTTTATAGTTTCGAAATTGGTATCTAATATCCTTTCGTTTGTTTTCTAAATTTAGGGTTAAGTAGATGATATCATGCCTAAAAAACCGGAGACCGAGACCTGACTATAAAGAAGGATCTAACGTACATCGCTGACAAAAAATGATCAATAAGTGAACATGAGCCACCCTCAAAATAAGTAGGACTAGTAGTATGTATTGGAAGTAGGTTCAGCACTTTGAACGCATTCACAAAATTGGAAGAGGCGTTATTGTCCATCAAATTGCATTTAGGTCACCGCATAGAACAGTATGGAAGGCTGAGTTTGAAAGTCATCTTATGAAGACATCGACTTAATTCCTTTTGTACCTCCTTGTACTCATCTTTCATTGCATAGCTTGTTTTTAGATCATCCTCTGATGCGTTAATCATGAAGTCTTCATGCAACTCGGTGGAGCTTCTAGATTGCTCCAGCAATATTTTTTGTTGGAAATCATGGACTTCAGTTGAATAGCCTTTCAGAATAGCTTCTTCAAATTCCATTACATTGTTAATGATGGCGTTCATCTTTATTTTTAATTTGCGTAATTGTGATTGCTCACGTCCTATTTTATCTTCTGAGGGTGCTGTTTTTGTTATTTTTGCCTTTAACTCTTCATAGAGTTGCTGAACCTTCTCTACTGTCTTGTTTTGCATGTACTGGGTGTCAAGCTTTATAGATTCCTTAATTTTTTTGTGGTTCTCTAGGAACTCTGCCCAGATTTCCTCTATCCGTATCAAATTTTCTTCTAAATATTTTGCAGTTTTTCGTACTGGACTGTCCTTGGCAAAATTTCTGCTAGTTTTCTCTAGCTTTTCCGCTAGAGATTTTTGTCTAGCTACGATGGTGTACACCTCAGTCTCATCTAACACCATATTTATTAGCAATTTGCTTGATCAATCACTATCACTATCACTACCAGTGTGAGCCCTGGTTACGCTGTTTAGGTTGCTGTTCTTTCCTCGAAGGACCAATCAATGTTTGAATGAATTAATTACTTTGACCCCTTACCGCTGGTGGGGGGAAGTCAATTTAATAAACTGCCAGGTGTCTTCTAATGAACTGAACTTTATTTGTTTGACTTCCCCCCACCAGCAGTAATGGCCAAAATTTTGGTAGCAAGCAAAATCATTATCTGGGACGAATGCACAATGTCGCATAAACGTGCGTTAGAAGCTCTGAATCGGACTATGAAAGACCTGCGTAATGACGCAAGACGATCTCCGGTAAACACTACCAGTAATACCACGATCGACCGCTGCCAATGAGATCAATGCTTGCCTCAAGTCATCGACATTGTGGCATTATGTGAAGAAATTTCAGCTGACGACAAACATGCGAGTTGCATTGCTAGACGATCCTTCTGCCGAAGTGTTCGCCAATCAACTGCTAACCAATACCGATAGGGCTATGTTCCTGTCGAAGCATCGAATGGATTGATTTCGTTCCCGTCGAATTTTTTGCAATTTCGTCTCAACGAAAGAGGAGCTCATCAACATAGTGTTTCCGAACATCATTGTTAACCACAAAAACTACGACTGGTTGAGTGAAAGAGCAATTTTAGCTGCAAAGAACAAGGATGTGGATCACTTAAACTGCACAATTCAAAATCAAATCGTTGGTTCCCTGTATTCCTTGAAATCTATCCACTGTGTAACAAACGAAGACGAAGCAACCAACTATCCAACTGTGTTTTTGAATTCATTGGATGTGGCTAGGTTGCCACCGTACAATTTACAATTGAAGGTTGGTTCAGTCGTCAACATGCTTCGCAATCTCAATCAACAAAAATTATGCAACGGAACGCGTTAGCGGTCACAAAACTCATGATTCACGTTAGAGTACTAAAAGGAAAGTTCAAAGGTGAAGAAGTTCTCATTTCGAGAATTCGAACAGATATGCCATTCGAGTTTAAGCGAATCAAATTTCCAATTCGTCTCGCATTCGCCATGACAATCAATAAATCACAAGGCCAATCGTTGAGTGTTTGTGGTCTGAATCCGCTTTGATCGTTTTCGCACCTGACAACAAAACGAAAAATATCGTTTATCACAGAGTGCTTCAATGAGGAGAAATACAATTCAAAATCGACCCGATCCAGCAAATATTTTAACACAAAGCATCAATTGCAATGGACAATTGGCTACAGATTTTCTGCAATTTGAAATGACGTAGGGCAACGCCTGCGGGGTCAACAAGTGCTACATAAACATCGCTTAAGCATTGACTATGCCGAAAGCATATGCAGTACATTTTAAATAGAGAAAAATTCTTTTGAAAATTTGTTAGCCCAAAGCATAACAACCATGCGAGCATCAAAGATGACTAGAAGATTTAGCTCATCGCGTTGCTAGTGTATCCTGGTATTCCTCACTTCATCGCGACGAACCAAGCCAATAATATAGCAAAATACATCTTATTCCGGTAGTTTGCATCCCATAACCAAAACCCAAACACCGAGTTGAATGCAACAATTTGAGCTCTGACACTACTCGGTTCAGTTCTTGATAAAAGGTAAGACAAGGTGGGTCAAAACTAGTATGGCCTGAATAAAATAGGCTCAGAAGAATTACTTCTTTCATCACTCGGAAATGCGACTCCGATATACTGCAATTTTCCCAACAACCTCTTTTAGTAGGACTCCACTAGCTTAAATAGGACTTTCAAAAATAAAAGCATGCAGTCACCTCCCTAGTGAAGGTTTAATCACCGTGAAAAGGAACTATTAATACGACACCTCTGCAGTGCCTTAAGGAACCAGATAGTTTGACTTCTACCTGTTATGTCGGAACCAAAGCTCATCATCATCACCAAACACGATGCTCTTCTCTCAACTAACTCGTTGGATATCTATGGACAAATTAATTGCGGAAAATGGGTCAATAAACTTAAAAGCTCAACGCTCGTGTGAATAGGAAATTGTCTGCTACTTAAACTTCAGAATCATGTTCCTTTTTAGCCATAATCCGGTTCAATTGTTCACTATTACCGTCTTGCTCAAAACAAGTTCTGCGAAATCAACTCAAAATCCTATTAACCCCACATTAGTTACCCGGAACTACAATACAAAACACCCCACCCAGTAACTGGCAGAAGCAGAACAATAAATTGAAACGCACAAATTCTATCTTTAGTTCCGTTTATTTGAAATCAGTTCATAGTCGCATAAAGGTCTCCCTGAATCTCGATACCAATCTTTGGCCGGCCGTTTTACCATGCGTTGTAGGCGATTGGAGCAACTGGACCAACTGAGGCACCATACAAGGTTCGGATCAAAGGTGAGGCGTAAGTCCTGGTAAGTCCACCCAATGGAGCACTGACAGATGCGTGGTTGACATAATCGGGTGCTTGAATGGTGTGAGTGTATTCATACCCACTAGCTGGTAGACCTGCAGAGTATACTAGTCCAGAATCCCATGCGCCGCCGGCGGCAACAATGGCGACAAGAGCGAAGAACACCACCTAGGGTAGACAATTGTTTATTAGGACTCTAAAAAGCAGCATTGCCTTCAATAGTTATGTGTGTAACTTACAAACTTGAACATGATGAGAGGTTTATTGTTGGAGTATGTCTGTGTTCCTTAATCAGAGACCTTTAAGCGTATGATACATTTTCGTGGGCTATCCACTGTTTTATAGTTACGACAAAATCCCACGGAAAATAAAAAATTGGATCAACTTAGAATGGACAATAAGAAAAGTCGTATCGGTCCACCTTTTTTTTTTGTGCTGCCCCCTCCCATTTCCAGTGGTTTTGTGGTTTAGAATGTCATGGAACCAAGAAATGATCACAACAACGCAATTCCGACCTTCACTACTGCCGTCGACGTCGCACCAACGATGACGACAAAGCAAAACAACTTGTCCCACTCCATTGAGGTCTATTAGTCTCGCCACCGATTGTTGTTCGAACAAAAAATCGCAAAAAACCATTGATTCCTGCTTGTCGCTTAGTCACAATGAGTTGGCTTGGCTTGGCTTTGGTACGTCTGTTCTAATGAGCAGCCGGCTTATGGCTCGTACTTAATTTAATCGAAAAGTCTAATTAGCGAAGCGGGTATTTGAACTTGATCCCGAAACCAGTTAATCCATATGAATACGACTACGAGCACGACTACGAGTACGAGTACGAGTAATGCGTTTTCAGTTTGGCGTTTCCCTTGGCATTCCTTGTGTTACCTGATGTCGCTGTTTGTCTTGGCTGGCGATTTATTAATCGGATTACCAGAGTTATCGATACTTTAACCGAGTGACTGATGTTTTTTTTTCTTGTTTTTCTTTCATGGTGGGCGGTAGATAATTGGACGCATGATCTTGCGGAACTTGAATTTGTTTTGTACCGAAATTGATTTGGTGACACCAACAGGATGGATGGATTTTTCTGACCGGTTGTCAATTGATATGCAACATCATCATAGAGCATTCTTGTTTATCAGGTGGTTATCCGGTATTTGCGGCTGTGGCTATTCAATAATGGTTTTGCTCTGTTTATAATTGCTCTAGTCATAATTGTTTCTAAACACGACGTCTTTTGGCTCAAAGACACATTGAGTTCAAGCCCTATCAGCCTAATATGCATCATCTTCAACAAAGTCGACATTAGATTTATCAGAAGGATATTGGGTAAATAAAGGCAAATGGAAAGTGGCCAAAAAGCATTACATAATTGGAAGCCAAAAGAAGCAGGTATGACGAGATAATTCTGATTTGTGGTTAATGACAAAAGCACATAGGAACGACGCCAACGGCAGGACTATAAACTATTCTCGGTCTCTTGCCACTAGAACCCTATATGCCAAAATCGACACCGAAAAGTGCTTTAGGGTTGAGTCAGCTTAATAGGCATAAACCAAACCCGAAGGCCCACACCTCAATCCTTACAAGTGAACTGGGTCGATGCTCTGATATGGGCTATACCTTGAAACATTCCATTCGCATTTATTTTCTCAAGTAGGATGGAGTACAAATGGGAAGACTCGATAACCATTTTCACGGATGGATCAAAGATGGAGATAGGAATCACGTTGGGATCTTCTCTTCTCTGATCAATTGAACTTAAGATGCTCACGTCGCCTGTCAGACTACAGCGGTGTCTTCCAGAAACGATCAGATTTGCGGCAATATCCTGCGAGGATACTACCATATTCATTGACAGAAACAATGCTTGTAAGACCATCGATGTGATGGGGATTACATCAAAGCTTGTGAAGTGCTGTCTTGAAGAGCTTTGAGCTGTTTGGCGTTCAGCATAAGCTTAATCTCTGGTGGGTCATTGACAACAAATGAGTGACAGGCAACAAACATGCAGACGGGTTAGATTGAAAAGGATCTTACTTTGATACGTAACTGATAGATCATAGTATCAGAATTTCATTCTGCCCTTTAAGAATGCAAGTAGAAGAACCTACATATACAAATCAAAGCAGATGAAAGAGGGAAAAACCTTCCAACCTCTGCAAGACAATTACGGAGGAATTCAGCAAATCCAGAAGAAATAAGATTCCCTGCAAAGCCAGAGTTTATCTATTTATGTGGATCTACACGGACCTAATTGCGATGAGGCATAGGATGGCTTCGAGTCCAGATACCACATCAACTCGCAAACCTAACCTATCCTAATGCTTGCCAGCCTTTTTTTTTTTGCTCTATGATAGACAACTCGAAAGGCCGGGAAAGTTTTTATAACGCCGGAGGTCCACTTATCTACTACGGTGAAATGTTACTAAATCAACACAAAATTGCAAGACTTTGGTAAGTGTTTCGGTGATAATTCCATTATTAAAGCAGAGGTCGAACCCATGGAATCTTTGATACCAGATACAAGAAATTGGTTATATGTTCTCAGAAGATACTCCGGCGAAACAATTGTGATAGAAAAGTATGTGACATGGTGCAGAAAGGTCGGCGAAGGAGAAAATTTCAGTGGATTGGTTACGCCTTACGCGCATAGACAGTTCCATCACAAAGTATCACATGCAATGGAATTCACTTTTGCAATCAGGTAGACAAGCGGGCCGCCTAAGGTAACATGGAGAAGAACAGTTGTGGAAGATTCACGAAGAATAATGTAAGCTCGAGGGAACTTAAGTGCGAAGCAGAGCTCAGAACATGATGGTGCGGGGATGTTGGACGTCCACGACAGGTTTGAGGAACTAAACTAACATATATTTTCTTCCAGTTACGCTCATACAGTGTACCTACTTAATGGCCGATCGAAATAGTAGCAGCTGTAAAAGGTTGTTTTTCTAAATTTTGAATTGCATACTGAACCGAACATTAGTTTTCACTATTCTACTTCGCACAACAAGTTACATTTCTAGGTACGTAAGACTCTCAACTTTATTGCATTCCTGTGAAGCAAGGCTTTGACTCGAGTCCTGGACCATCTGATTATGACCTTCAACTCAATCTGAAAGCAGAAATATGTTGTCAGTATAGTCAGTATAGTCCATTTGTGAGGGCGAGGATAACATAACTCCTCAAAATCAGGAAAATGGATTTTTTGCAATTAAATTCAACCTTCTTGTACTCCGCTTCAGACTTTAGGTATTCTTTGGTTCTTCAGTATTATTTTAGCTAAAATCGAAAGGACATGCATATACATTCGTATTTTGCGAGTTTCCGCAGTCCAAGAGATACGTGGCGGACGTTCACTTCTGTTCCAATCTTTTGGAAAAAGTTATTTTCCCCACTCGCTCGTTCTATGGATCTCATTACCTCTACCAATCTATGTATTATACTTAGCGGATACTCCTCAGGGAATCCCAGGCTAGTTTACGTTTTCCGTTTTATGTTCTTTTGTGTAAGCCACTTGGTAACAGTACCAAGGGTCCCACCGTTTGCAAGGATTTGCCATATGTCATATGGTGTAGTTTTCCTACCTCTTGCCAACATATTTCCGTTTATAGGCTGCAAAAATATTTTTTACAACAACCTAGTGCTCTTCTACAGGTGCGTAGGTTTGCGTAGCTGAACTCCTCGCTGAATTGTGGTTACGCTAAAGGATCAAAAGGTATTGTAAATTGGTAAAGTAAGTACGATGAAGCAGTTGCTAACAGAAAATAATGCGTAATGCACCTGATATCGGATTGACTCCTGTTTCGGATGCCGGTATTGTAACACGCAAATCGTACCCTTATCGTGAAGTGGTCTATGTGGGTAAATTTTTTCTCCTCTCCAAGATAATACTCAGCTGATCTTGTGGTCCTGATGGTCAAACAAAGCGTCTTCGGAGATTTGGGAATTGGTATTGCAAGAATCGAGAAATTGCTCGCCGCTGTTTTTTAGGTATTAGAATATCTCATGACGATAACGATGTGTTATCCCTGGCGTAGACAACACATCTAGGCGCCGTAGAAGTTCCTCCGATTATTCCCGGCTGATTTGTGATGCACTACAACGGGTAGCGCAGTGTACGCACTACACTGGGCTCAGGGATGCTGTTAACTGGTTTGACAAAGTATTCCCGGTTGACGAAGTAATCTCACCAACATCTATTCGTTGACTTTTTCTGTAATGATCCGGCCTACTGAGGATCTACTTGAATTATGCTTTTTGTGGGTCGAGGAGGATCTTTGTGTTTCAGAATTCGATCGTTGTCGATGCCAAAGTTTATCAATATAGGGTGTACCTCGCTGGGCCCAATCACCCGGCACTTAACCTGTTTTGTGGCGCCATATCTCCTCTTCAAAATAATAAAATATGAACTAGTCTGGTGTCTAGGGTCTCCATTCACAGCATTGTTCGTTGCTCCTGTGCACAGAGAGAGGGATTTAAAAATTTTACCGAATCCGAACAGTGGTAGAGTAAGAGACTTTTTTGATGCAGAAGATTTTGCTCTTGGAGATTTCTGCATCTACGCCGAAAGAGTGGTCACATCAGGAAAATGTATTTATTTTTACTACAGAATGCCACTTCACTTGACAAAATCCATAGAAAATCGCAGATGGCATCAAAGTATTTTCCTTTGTTCTTAGCTGTCCTTAATTACTGGGCTTCCTTCTTCTTTACTACAATTTCATGTACCATCTTCTGGTTTCCTTCTCGCCCTTTTATTTCTTCTAATAGCATGCCTCCTGTGAGTTTTTGATAAGAGAAAACTGCATTCATGCCGTGGTAACATTTCGTTTCACCAATTATCCGATAAGGCTTTAATGCCAGTAATGCGCAGGTAAAATATCCACTCCAAACTACATCTTCAGCCTCCGCTAGTTGTACGGGTGGTCGAGGTCTATTTAGTATTTTAACATTATACGTGCAAACCTGAAAATTGTTCTGCATGATTGCCAATGGTAAAATCACCTCTTTACAAAGCTTCACAGCTTGTAGCTCCTGAACTGTGAATTTGTTAAAGAGTTAGTTAGTTGACGAAAAGTTCGTTAACCTCAAGCCTCCTCCGGTTATTGAAATGCCTTTTCCTTGCCAAAATTAATAGTCTTGCACCCAATCTCGAAGGTAGATAGGGTTAATCTTCGTAACCAACGAAAATAAACTCTTTTCCATTTGTTTGAACTAATATTGCTGTGGAGGTTATTACGCAACTTGAGGATTGGCCATATGTAGATCTTGATCGGAAGTTTTTTCAACTGACTACAGTGCAGCCTGAGGCTAGACTATCTAGATAAATTTTTTGACATTCGTTTAGTACAAACGAATAAACTCTACAACTGCTGTGATATGAGTTGTCACTTCTATATTTCCTGGACGCAGCGTACGAATATTTAAGCCATGCCGACTTAAGTGGACATTTCCAGGTGCTCCGAGTTGACCAGTATTATAAAGATTTCTACTTACATTCTTACTTAGATTAAGCTAGAGTCCAGCGTAGGCTACGACCTCAGCTAACATACCTCACCAGTTGGCGCGATTTTCTGTTAGCTACCTCCAGTTGCCCACACAAAGTTGGTTGAGGTCATTATCCACTTGTGTGCGCCACCTAAGGAAAGGTCGTCCTCTCGTACGCTGTCCCTCTGGGTTAGAAGCGAAAACTTTCCGAGCTGACACGCTAGTGTCTACATATGCGTCAAATGTGACCCAACTTTTCTGCTATACATTTCGTTGTCTCTTCCCTTCTACAGTGATGCAAACGAATAATTTTCATCCGCTCAAGCGCTCAAAATTCTACGCTGCAAAGCATCACTGGTATGATCGGTGTTTTGTATAATGTCGTTTTGGTTGCTCTAGAGAGGGCTAAGTAGTAAATTTCCTTCTAAGCCCAAAGAAGCAGCGGTGAACAGGAAGGATTCTTCGCAGAATCGATGTTAATAACGCACTTTACGTGTACTATCTCAAAGCTCTAGCTCTCGTTTTGTTCTAGGCGTCGATGTCGTGTGTCCTTCTTTGCTGACAGCTTAACCTAACTTTGGGATTTGTGCTTCAAGTGTCGCAAATGTCAATGTCGCCTGCGTATGCGGTTAACTCCACTGAATTTTGGAACGTGGTACCTGTGGAATTGACATGCTAAAGAACGATGTTGAAAAATACACATGGCAACGCATCGTATGATTTAAGCCCTTTTCCTATATTGAAGGTCTCGTTTTTGTCACTAGGGGGTTTAACGGAGTAGCGTGCATTCTCCATCCTCATCCTTCACAGTCGAATGAGATTGGCAGGGATGCGAAAACAAGAAATGGCTTTGTATAGTTCGTCTCTATAGATGCTGTCCTATATGGCTCTGAAATCTATTAAGAGGTTGTGGCTATCGATTTGGAACTTTTGAATTATTTCCAAGATCTGCCAGAGTGTGAAAATTTGATCTATGATGGACTTTCCTGGCCTAAAAGCACACTGGCAAAGGGTCTTATTCGTTCAAATTACAAGACAGTTGTTGACGAGACTTATTCTCCCTTGCAGTTGACGATGTTCAGGGATCTTCCTTCTTTATGATAGGACAAAGAATTGTGAGGTTCCATTCATTGGCCATTCGTCGAACCAGATTTTACTGTAAAAATGGTTGATGTGTGCTACTTATCCAAGCATCACCTGCTGGTGCAAGTGACCCGGATATTAAGCCATCGGTTCGAGTAGCTTTGTTGAGCTTGGAATTTGCCGTCATCATTGTCAGGTCTACAGAAAGGTTGTCTGTCTTCATCCAGGTTGAATGGCTCATTCAGATTGACTGTGGAATATTGGTTCGTTGAACAGTTTGCAGAAATAATCTTCCAAGATTCAGCGCCTTCAGTGGTTCTATCATGAAGTTTCCTTCTCCATTCTTTTAGATTTTTGTAGACTTGGCATGTTCGTCTTAAATTTGGGAAAACTTTCAAACTTTGTTCTTCTTATAATATCTCACTAAGGGCTCGATCAAGTGTTTCTTGTGCTGTTTCATTTTTGTTCTGAAGACCCTAGGTTTATCCCTTTTTTCCAGCTCATAGAGCTCTAGAGCCCCTTTTGTTCTTTTCTGCAGTGTCGCTTTGTACATTCGCGGTTTTTCTAAATTTACCTGTCTATATTCGTCATCGAGCCAGGGGTTTCTTTATTAGAGCGGTTGAAACTTAGCACACCAGATTCGGCCTTTCTGATTGCTTCATCGCAGTTGTGCAAATGGTTTTCTATGTTCGATGCTTGTGGAATTGGACTCCTTGAGTGGTTAAGGAAACTCGGAAAAGGGCCTGACGGTTTCTTGTGATTCTATTCGTTTAACGTTGAACTTTCTTACATTGGTTCGCTGGATTTCGGCTGTTACGAATATCCGCATCCGTATCTGTTTGGGTTAATGTTAGCAGCTTGAAGCGTCCAGGCATCCATAACACTAGAGGAGTGCCTTGCGTCAATCCCAAGGATGTCAGTTTGTTTATCAGGAGTTCCTTTATGGCAATACCATATACCAAAATATGGAAACCGTCTGCTAGCTATAGTTACAGAGCATTACAAAATTGTTTAGCATTATCAACTGTAAGATTGTCCAAAACCCTAAATAGGCTGGAGGGTTAAACAGTTTTCATAGATAGACCTCCAGGAAGTAGTACTAGCTATTCAAGCGCTAAGTGCCGGATAGTATTGCTGGTTCTTATCTCTTGGAAATCATATCCTCGAGCAATGAATTACGAAGTCTCCGTCAAAAGATATTAACTGGTCATAAGTTCTTCTTTTTCTATTTAGTTCTACCGCAATGTTACGAGTAATTGTAAATCAGAGAGAGCGGAATTCACTCTTTTGAAAGTCGAAGTTAACTCTTGTTCTGTTGGTTTGATTTCACCTCAATAACAATCAACACATCTTTGAAGAGTACTTGTTAACAAAATGTAAAAGTCTGAAGAACCTAAAATTGTTTCAAGTTCCACATCAATTCGATGTCCTTCTCAGAATGAAATAAACTATTTATCACTTTTTGTGTATTCGTTTCTATTTTTTTTTTTTTAATTTCAATTTTTAACAATCTTCATTTGGGTAACAAAAAAAATTATTTAACTGTCCAACTACCCGTTTCGCAGGATTTACCATCCATGACCATAAGCAAGTGGAGCGCTATAGGCCAAATGTGCTGGAGCTGAAGCAGCATAACCGTAGTGGGCTGGAGCAGCTATAGCTAATGGAGCAGCATAACTATGAACCAAAGGAGCAGCAGCATAGGTCTTCACAACTGGGGCAACAATTGGTTGGACAACATGACCTGAGTTATGGACAACAGTAGAACTTTGATGCGATACAGCAGTTGGTACACTCTTGACAATAGCACCGACACTAGCAAGGGAGTGCTCTTGGATGATGGGTGAAGAGTATACCACTGGGGATCCCAAATGTCCTGGACGGGCAACAGCTACAGCGAGAAGAGCAGACAACACCACCTGTAACCAGGAAAAGGATTATAATTCATTCACTTTCCTTCCTATGAACGAATTACTTACCAACTTGAACATCTTGAAATTTTTTGGTTTGTTTAGGAGGTCTGTGTTGACTGAAGAACAAAGTTGTTACTAATGCCTCTTGTATGGCAGTGGTTACCTTTTATACACCGATCTCAAGTACCCGAAATCGACTTTTGCTTTCAATTTGAGTATACAGGCTGGCGGAGGGGTTACTATGGTAAATATGGCTGTGGAGCCACGGCTACATGTCCAAGTGCACATGTGGTCCCAGATCTTGCGTCACAATGTGAAATGGAGTGAACACTCCATTATAGTTAATTGTGGTAAAGCCAGCGTTTTCTTGGTATGACTTGCGCGTTGTTTCGGTTTATTAGGCTACCGGACATTGGAAGTCGGGCAATTGGGCTGTGGCTATCACTGTGGTAATGGTTGTGGTTGTGGTTGTGCTGTGTGGATGTAGCCTCTGTGGTTTGTCTTTATGGTGACCGTGAAAAGTTTTTTTTTTTTTTTTTTTTGTTTCTTTTCTACTTTTGTCCAAGATTGTGATCGAGATTCGGTGGTGCGATATAGGGCGTATACCGGTACTCTATTGCTGCTGTGCCAGGTGTGCTAATCGATTCATTGGATTTCCTTGTGAATTTTTGGTCTCGTGTCTTAAGCTTTCCTAAAATAGAAGGTTTAAGCAATTTCATCAGCGGATAAGTTATGATTGTCATTTGATAAGCACGCATATGTGTGCTTACATGTAGTAAGGCAGGTAAAAGGCAATAAACTAACAAGGATTTTTGAAGGCGCTAAAAACATGGACTGTTTGTGTTGAGTGACCTGATGGGTGTTTTTCGCACTTGCGCATATAAAAAAGAATGCTTGACCTTGAAAAATTATGCATCGAAAGTTCCCAAATTTTATGAGAACTGTGTGACCAGACTTCACGGTTACCCGTAGTGCGGGTTGCTCCGAACCAAACAAATTCTCTCTCTGTTCACACGATTCAATTTCTAGCTTGACTTTTTCCAGGAAGTGATTAATTTATCCTTAAGAGATCTAGAACGATTATATATCGCTTCTTTAAGAAGGCATTTACACATTTAAAGTCATTTGGTCTAATTATTGTTCATCTTGTCAGTTTATTAAAAATATAACCGACTTACAAAGGCAGTTTTTGTACTTGGGAGAATGAGGTATACATGCCTTCGGAGAATGACAGCGAAGTTCTGTAACCTTTGGAACCTAAGGAACTTTCCTTTTCTCCATTTCATTGTACTTGGGAAACGCACATATCTATTTCCTTTTCGTGAAATATCTTTGTCTTTCGTGGAGAGATAAGTAAACGCTTCAGTGAAGATTGCGTACAATACCAGCATCTACCACATCAGCCCGAAGTACCTGAAGCCGTATGCCAGCGACAGTATGAAATTTAGGGAAGATTTGCTCCGCGCTGTACATCATCACATAATTATTGTATTTTAATCGATAGTGGTCAAGCGTTTTATGAAGACACACGCGTCGAAACGTAAGCATTTGCCCATCACGCACTTATGCCTGCGGGACGTCGTTGGCGGTTGCAGAGGAGGAAGGTGAGAAAATTTGCGCCCTAGTGCAATCAGGACGGGAATGGAGAAATCCCAGACAAGTATCAACGGCGACATCCAAGGCACATGCCAGTTCCTGTTACCTCGACATATTCGTAGCATGATTGTATCGGCCAAATATTAGAAATGGCAGCACAAAAAACCCTTAACCGGAGCCTTTGTCCAGGGACTTTATTAAGGACCTGGTCTTCCAGGCGCGAGGGTAACTTTTCCACCGTATACAAAAAGAAACAGTTCAGAGAAAATTCACAGCCTTGGCCACAAACGGATCGAACATAATGTTGACTATTCCACCTAACGTCTTAGGTAGAATGAATTTTGGCCTTACACATGGAATGTTCCGATCCCTAATAGACCGCGTGCTGCCGAACAACCATCGGAGGCTCTAAATTAGGATAAAGCAGATATTACTGTAATCCAAAAAGTGCTATGGGATGGTGTTTACGCCATCTTCATGTCAAAATTAAATTACTATTGCAATCATAACTTAATGTACTAATTCAATTGTTTTTTACTAAAACGAAAAGAAGAGGAAACAGAAAGGAATAAAAAAGGCTTTCGCATTTTCAACCATTAGCTAAGGTGCCTCCTGTTTTTTTTTCTGTTAAACAATCCGGCTCGAAGTACCAATTAATGTTCGCTTATATTGCTTGAACTGAAAGGGAATATAATCGATGTTTCATTAGAGAAAAAGTAACTAGAGATATTATAGAAATATTACCAGTAATCTCTTTCGATTGAAGACCTTTGAAGACGACCTTATTCTACCACAATTGATTCTAACGAACGTTTTTGTCAAACCAACTTTGCAATGCTCCAGCAGTTAACTATTCATTCGAGGATGCTTCTTTACCGATTGAAACGTCCTTTGTATTTAATAGGGTAGATGAATTGGATATAGTAGAAAGTTTTCTGTCTATTAAGTCCAATGCTGTAGGTGTCGATGACATAAATCCAATTTTTGTTAAAGCGGTCCTGTCGTTACTATTACCGTTTGTAACTCATATCATTAATACTGTTTTTATGACCGGCTCTAAAGGTGAAGAATTTAGACCAATCTCCATCTTACCTTTTTTATCTAAAATATGTGAAAGAATTATGCATGAGCAACTTAATCATTACCTTATTGAAAATGACTTGTTGCTACAAGTACAGTCGGGTTTCCGAGCTAAACACAACTGTACAACTGCTTTGCTGAACGTCATAGAAGACATAAGAGACAAATTAGATAGGGACAATGCTACTTTTCTGGTACTCTTAGACTTCTCCAAAGCTTTTGATATGGATAATAATCCGATTTTCTTCTCTTAAGGCAAGGAGTTCCCCAAGGCTCTATTCTAGGGCCTCTATTGTTCTCCATATATATTAACGATATTGCTTCTGTCTTACTAAGTTCATCTAAGCATATCTATGCCGATGATATACAAATTTATCAAAGCTGTTCCTTGGGCCTAATTGAAAATCTGGAATTTCTGATTGGTCACTCCAAAGCGGCCTAATACTTAATCCAACAAAGTGTAAGTGTTTAGTTATTTCTAAAAAAGTTAGATCTTCCTTATTTCCCTCAGCTAATGCTAAACGGCTCTGAAATTGAATTTGTTGAGTCTTCGAAAAATCTAGGTCTTGTCTTCAATAGAACCCTTACATGGAACAACCACATAAATACACTAGTAGGGAAAACTTACGGTATTCTACAAACCCTATATACTGTTCAAAAGTTTATTCCTCTCGAAATAAGACTGCTACTTGCTAAAACGTTAGTCATTCCTGTACTTATCCATGAAATTTTTTATAGATGTGATGCCGAGAGTAGAAGGCGACTTCAAGTGGCTTTCAATACTACTGTTCGATATGTATATGGTCACGTTTCACATCTTGCAAAAAACCTAGTTAACATGTCGTTTTGTAACTATATAAAATTTAGAAAAGTCATACTTCTTTTTAACATAATCTTAAGTGGACAACTTTCATATCTTTATGAAAAAATCCAGTTTCCGGCATCTAACAGATCTAACAGATCTTCTTGTCTGGTTCTTCCGCGTTTTTCTTGTCTAACATCCGAAAGACAGTTTTTTGGTGCTGCTATCCGCCTTTGGAATTCACTGCCACGTAACTTGCGAGAGCTAACTGATGCACGACGATTCAAAAACAAGCTTAAAAATTTTCTTAGAAACTAGAGCAACCTTTTTCCCATCCCTATCCCACTTTAAGCAATTACAATTTCAATTAGAATTAATTTAAAATAAATTCAAAATATAAGAATAAGCTTAATTAATATAAAAGCAATTTAACTTAACTTTCAAACCATTTATGTATATGAATTAAAAACTTTCTATCTTTCAAAGACTTATAAGTGAATTCTAACTGTGTAAGCATGTATGATACAATAAATAAATCTAAGTGAAAGGTCTTCTCAGGACTTCTTCGGTATTTTAGCGTTTCGAATATTAGCATTCAGAAGGTAGTTGCAATAAGGTACTGACAGGAAGTTTCACAAGTTTAAAATACTGAAGCTGCGTGGGAGGACTGTCGTAATGTGAAAAATCTGATGGAATGAATCAATTTTCGAATATATGCTAACGATAATCGATAAAGTTGAGCGGTCAGAGTCCATGTTGTCAGAAATAATTTCCTTCCAAAATCGATGTCAAAAATACTATTTTGTATTTGGACATTGCACCAAAAGCTTTTGAAATATTATAATGTTTCGATAAGTCGTACTTTCACTAAGTGGAAAGGTTTTCTTTGTGAAGACGAAGGCGCAGTGCGGCAGAATACTTAAGAATACTTATGCGTGAGCCGAAGCCATCCTTTTCCAAAGAATCTGATTATGTTCTGTCTAGCAATCACTGTACTAGTACGAAGTTCTCATTCTTTCATTTTTTAAGTTGTACTGACATCGTCTTTGTAGCAGATCATATTGTGGTGAATTGTGGCCAACAACTGAGAATATTACTTCCAGAGCTCGAAACGTGGCAGGCTTGTCGATTCCACGCCGAGTCATAGACTCTTAAAGGTCCAATTGATTGATCAAGATTTCAACCAAAGAATCACTTAAAGCAGTAAAGTACTAGATGGAGTGAAAAGTGACATCCTTGGGATTTAAAAGTTTTTTTTTTTTAAATGTTTTTTTATGTTATTTAATAAGTCCTCTTTTAGTTTGATACACTTATTCCAGCGATTTTCCAACTTCGTGATCCCGTCCGAAAAGTAATTTTCCGGAAGGTCTGCAAAATACTCCTCCATGGCGTCGATGATTTCCTCGCGTGAGCTGAATTTTTTATTGATGAGCCATCTTTTGAGGTTTGGGAAGAGATAATAGTCCGAGGTATCCAAATCCAGTTACCAATCGACGCCAAAATCCGCCCGATTCGCATCAGCAAGTCCAAAAACTCTTTCTAAGTGCTCTCGCCTTCGTGTTTTTGGTCATTCGTGGCAATCAGCGGCAGGATAACTTTTTCATATGAAGAATATTGCCCAAAACATGGCGTGTGCGCTCAGTACTAATCTTTATGGTATCTGCTAGCTCGCGCACCTTCACTTTCCGGCCAGTCAACACCATTTCATGCCTTTTTTCGACATTGCCCTCTGTAACCGCATCGGAGGGCCTGCCGCTGCGGACTTAATCGGTAGTGGAGTTACGGCCACCACGAAATTTTCGAAACGAATATTTGATGGTGTAATCTGACGGCGCATTAGCCCGATAATATTTATCCAACTTTTCTTTTGTTTCCTTCGCCGTTTTGCCTCTCAAAAAATAATGTTTTATGAGAGAATGAAAATCGTTTTTGTCCATACTCAACATGATGCCAAACACGTCAATTAGCTGTCAAAACAAAACTAAAGACAGCATCGCACTGGAATTTGGCATGTCTGCCTAAATATGAAAGGACTTTAAGGCACCATAACCTTT
Organism: Volucella zonaria; assembly: GCA_963966105.1. Classification (NCBI taxonomy): domain Eukaryota; kingdom Metazoa; phylum Arthropoda; class Insecta; order Diptera; family Syrphidae; genus Volucella; species Volucella zonaria. The sequence continues at coordinate 77,868,678 of OZ014534.1, read as the reverse complement.
TTTGCAGTAGCAGCGCATTCTGGCGGTCAAGGATGTCACTTTTCACTCCATCATGAAGGATCATGAAGGCTTTGGGGCTTAAAAATTCAAAACTGAATGCCGAAAAACCTTTCTATCTACGACATACGAGTATCTGGCTCTCTTTCCTTGAAAATGCAGCAGGTGTGGTTTATACCCTACATGGATTGCGCTATCGAACGAATCGAATCGAATGTAGATGATGTAAGTTCCTAATAAGATAGCGCTACATGCCACACGGCTCCTTTCTTTGGGGCTCCTGCTTTATTTTAAATATTTCAAAGCCAATATTCGTGAAGGTATTGATCAAATACAGCCGCAGATAGTAGTAACGGTCTTCGAGGTCATTTTGCTCATAGTACGCAACGATAATCAGGATTTGCAACCCACTGGTAGACAACTGACCCCATGATTCTAACCATCTGTCTGAGACATGGCAGCCTTCCATTGTTTTTGATACTGGGTACGCTGTGTTCAGTTATCCATATCTAGCGCTCTAGCTTGATCTTAGAAATGGAGGTTCGGTCTTCCTTACCATCTCGAATCAAGGTGGATCATTTATGTCCCTTCGCTCGATGTGGCCTAGGGAGCGCAGATGACGTATTTCGACTTTCTCGACCACATCCACATTTTTATACAGTTCATGGAGTTCGCGGTTGTATCTTTCTCCTTTCGTCCTACTCCCATACAGGAGAATGTTTCCTGTTTACCATCAGCACCAAGCAGAACTGGGATTATTATCGTTTTGTAGAGCAACAATTTTTTCCGAGTAAGGAGTTTTAAGCCCATTTGTTTCGCTAAGCCGAAGTTGCAGAGGTTTCCTAGGGTTAGTCTTTGCCTAATCTATACCAGGATATCATATATGTTAACTCCAAGGTAGGTAAACTCTTTATTCACTTCTAAATTACTGTTGTCAACAGTGACGTTTTATTCTAGGCGGTGGATTGTTTGCTGAAAACTTCTACTTGGTTTTGTACTCATTTATTTCAAGGCCAACTCTTTTCGCCTGTTTTTCAATTGCCGTAAAAACCTTTATGACGACGCGCTGAGAGCAACCGATCTTGTTGACGTCGTTTATCGATACTAGATTTGTTAAATATAGTGCTTACCGTGTCAACTAACACTTGCCCTCCGCGCTATATTTTCTAGCACTAGATTTAAGAAATCACATGGCAATGTGTCCCCTTGTCGAAATCCGGTATATGGTATGTTTCCGTATTGCATAGCGTGTTTTTCAGCGTCACACGGTACGGTTGGATCAGTTTTGTCGGCATCACGAATTCGGCTATCCGCTGGTTGACAATTAATGTTATCATATGCGGCTTCGTAGCCGATGAAGATATGGTGAGTTTCGACTTAGAATTCGTTTGTATTTCCAGGATGAAAATTTAGTCGTGCCAGGCCACTGTGACGTACCGGTTAATGCATTGCAGAAGGGTTTGAGATGTTCACAGAATACGTTGAATAGGATCTTATATGCGAAGTTATACAAGGATATGCATCGATAGTTCTTTTCAGAGATGGAATAGATTTTCTCGAAGATGGTCCATATAGAGATAATAGTCTTGTCATCACGCATGCTCTCATCCACCAATACTTGTTTAACGGTTTACTGCGTGGACCCTACCAAAAAGGTACCTGTATGTTAGAAATGCTCTGCGGTAGTTGGAGGTCTTGTTGCTTATACTATTGGTAGTTCTGTTTTAACGCACCTTAGATTCGGTGACTAGCTTTCCTTCGCTGTTTCGAGAAGCCTATATTCCGGGCATGAAGCTGGCTGCCCGCTTATCCCAGGTTAATAAAAAATAGTTTGAAGGGTGAGTTCAACAATTTGTCCAAGAATTGCTTGATTTCAAATATGACACCACTTCGGGTTAGATGTTAGAATATACCCGAGGTAACAAATATAAACCAGGACCCCTTTAAAAAATGCTCTAGGGTCACGAGATTTCCAGCAAGCGGATCGCTAGGAAAATCATGCGAAAGCAAAGACCAAGCACAGTCGGCAGCTCAGGGCAATAGCATTACATCGAATAAGCTATAAAATCTCGAGCGCGAAAATTCTGATCTCCGCGCCAGACTCTGAAATATGGAATTGCTCTGTGCCGAACTAAAAAAGAAACTAGATGCCATTAAGCCGCAATCTAAATCTGAGTCTGAGTCTGTTTCGCTACTTGACCGCCTCGAAAACTCGAGTTTTCACACGGACGAAGAAGAGTTAGTCTGCGAAACGGACTGGATACTTAAAAAAAAAGCCATCTAAGAAGCGCAAAGCTACTTCCCCGCCTGATATCGAATAAACAAAGAAGCCAGCCAGCTTTAACACTGCTGAGGTCGATAAGGAATCTCGGACTACAACAGGTTGCACATAATCCTGAAATCAGTGTGCTCAACCGATTATAAAGTAAGATCTCGTAATAATGATACATGGACTATTAATGTCCTTAATCCAGATAACTACCGTTCGCTTTCGCAAAAATTAAATGCCGAGAAGATTCAATGGCATACGTACGAAAATAAAACGGAAAGACCCATACGCGTTGTAGCTAGAGAATTGCATCCCTCTCGTAAATGACCTTAAAAATAAAGACTTTATGATAATCGACGCCGTTAATATACTTGCGCAAAAACAGCGCAATATTGAAAGCGAGAGGACGACCCCAAGACGCGGTCTTCCCCTCGTTAGGCTAACTTTCGACAAAACCGAAAGCCTAGAAAGAATTTATGCCATAAATTCAATTTTGGGACTTGTTGTCAAAATTGAACCTCCGCGGAAAAACTCTAGGCTGATTCCCCAATGTACACGTTGCCAGGGGTTCAGCCATACTCAGGCCTACTGCCAGAAGGAACCTCGCTGTGTAAAATGCGCTGGCAAACATCTGACTCGAGAGTGCAATGCCGCGAAAGAGTCCCCAGCGATATGCATTAACTTCAAGGGAAAACATCCAGCTAATTATCGAGGCTGCGAAGTCGCGAAGGAATTGCAAAAGCTACGAGATCAATCAAAAACGAAGCCTAGCTAGAATGAGATATAACAACAGCGGTCCTACTCCAAAGCCTTTAAAGAAGGTAATGGTGACAAACGCTAAAATCACCAATAACAACAACGTCAAAAATAACAATGCGCAAGTGGAAAGTGGAAAAACTTACACGCAAATAGCGGCGCGAGTAAATATGACTAACTGTACATCACCGGATCCTGCCTCAAATGTGCTCTCAGTAATTCTCGAGAGACTAGAAGAACAGACTAAAATAAATAAGATAATAGTCGAACGGCTTCTTAAGTTCGAAGCCAATTTCTGCAACTAATTATGGCAAAGAAGCTCAATATACTTGCGTGGAATGCCAACGGACTACAGAAAAGGCTTGATGAACTAAATGCAGGAGAAAGTAATTGACATATGTTTAATTTCTGAAACTCACCTGGCGACAGAATCGCGCGTGGAACTAAGAGGTCATCATCCATCGGGAAACGCAAGAGGCGGGTCATCCCTATTCATAAAAGACTGCATTGAACATAGTCTGGAAGCAACAATTGAACTTGACAAATTTCAAATGACCGTGGTGCGCGCTAAAAATAAAAATTACTCTTTTAATATATCCTCAATCTATTGGCAATCGCGCTGCAAAATAGAAAAACACGAATTTATTGACCAATCTTCATTATTGGTGGCGACTTTAACGCGAAGCACACCTTTTGGGGCTCAAGATGTATCTCTCAAAAAGGCAAAACTCTTTACATGGCTGGTAGGGAATATGGTTGCTATTTTTACTCAACAGGCAAGCCGACATACTGGCCCTCGGATGTCGCCAAAACACCCGATCTAATAGACTTCTTTATTGGAAAAGGAGTAAACGCTAGTTACGTCAAAGTTGAAGAGGGCTTCGATCTTTCCTCCGATCATTCTCCAGTTATATTCTCGCTGTGCGAATCCTTGGTTAAGAAACAAAGACCACCCAGATTAACTAACAGCAAAACGCACTGGGAAGATTTCCGAATAGACGTTGTAGACAATACTGAGTTGAAAGTAGCACTTAGAACGCCGTATCAACTTGAAAAAGAAGTTGAACGTTTTGTTGAAGTCATACGGCAAGCGGCCTGAAAGAACATTCCCCGCGAATCGAACAAAGTTCCCAAAGTCGGCATAAGATACCCACCGGAAATCAGAAGAGAGCGGAAAGAGTGGCATGAAACCCGGGCACCACAAGATAAAATGTCCTTCAATAGGCTCTGCAACTTGTTGAAAAAATCGATCAAGGACTTCTATAATCAAGGTATTAATAACTACCTTGAAAGACTCACTGCGACAAAGGATACCAACTACTCCATATGGAGAGCCGTTAAAAGTGTTCGCAAGCCCCAAATACACGTGGCGCCAATAAGAAGAAACCAGGATGACTGGGCGAAAGAAGATAAGGAAAAAACTAATGTTTTCGCCGACAATCTTGCAGAAACGTTTAAACCATTCGACGGGGAAGTGCCGTCAATGTCAATACGCTAGACGTGACGACAAACTTTCCACTAGAAAAGGCTACACATAGGGAACTTAGACAAGTTATAGACAGGCTTATGCACAATAAAGCCCCGGGATGTGACTTAATAACGGGAGAGATACTCAAAGCGTTGCCGAAAGAACCAGCATTAGATTAGAGCATGTACCGCACCAGTGGAAAGTAGCCGAAGTTATTACGGTTCCGAAGCCCGGTAAACCGCTGACTGAAGTCAAGTTATATAGACCAATATCGCTTCTCCCGATTACATCGAAGGTCTTCGAGTGAATCCTTCTTAATCGTCTTAAACCAATTACCGGCACAAATTCACTCTTGCCTAGTCATCAATTTGGCTTTAGAAGCCAACACTCTACAGTTGACCAAGTGCATCGAATAACCAATGTAATTGAACGAGCAATCGAGTGTAAGTTAGTCTGTTCAAGCGCATTCCTTGACGTTTCGCAAGCCTTTGATAAGGTATGGCACGAAGGCCTAAAATATAAACTTCGACAAGCCCTACCCCAGCAATTGTCTTGTATTTTAGGTTCATACCTGGAAGACCGACTCTTCCGTGTCAGACACGGAAACGAATATTCCACTTTTAAGACAATAAAGGCGGGGGTGCCGCAAGGAAGTGTACTTGGCCCTCTGCTATATTTGCTTTTTACCCGCGATATACCACAAACGGACGACACTGTCCTAGCCACATTTGCTGATGACACTGCCATTTTGGCAACGGCTAAAACAGTCGAAGAAACAACTGCCAAGTTGCAACGTGCCCTTACACGGATTAACAATTGGACAGAGACTTGGCGAATCGCGCTTAATGAAAACAAGTCTGTCCACGTGAACTTCACTCTCAAGAAAATTGAGAATCCACCGGTGTTTATCAACGCAGTACGAATTCCTTACGCGAACGAGGCCAAATATCTCGGTATGACACTCGACGCTAAACTAAAATGGAGAGCACACGTCAAGAAAAAACGTGAAGAGCTTGAAATCAAATATAGAGATATTTACTGGCTTATTGGAAAGTATTCCAAGCTTAGCTTAGAGAACAAACAAACCGATCTGGACATATGGTGTACAACTTTGGGGTTGCACTAAAAATAGTAACATTAATGTATTACAGACATTCCAAAACAAAGTTCTTCGAGGTATTGTTAATGCGACGTGGTACATTAGAAACGATGATATCCACAGAGACTTAGGAGTCGAAAACGTTCAGAACGAAATTAAAATGTTTGCGCGAAAACACAAAAATCGACTACAAAGACATGCAAATATTTCTGTTCAACAGATCCTCGACGAGACAAATTTACTGCGCCGTCTGAAAAGGACTAAGCCTTTCGATCTAGCGCGGTGATTAGCAGCGCGTAATTTTACTAAAGTACACAGGAATTTTCAATGGAAAATCGCCCGCAGGATATCTTATAAAAACAAAATAAAATGCGATAGAAGAACTGCTTGTTGAGTGTGAACTCAGTCGTAGTTTGCATAAGGGAGGTGTTTTTTAGTGAGTAAGAATCTCACACTACTATAGGCTCCGGGCCTATAGTGTCTACGAAGATTTCTCACCTTTCCATGACACAATATGACACAATATTCCTTCGAATATAACATAGCACCTCAGTCAATTATTCATAGCTTGACTTCCGGAATTCAGCCACTTGTTTAGGCAAAAACTCCATTTATTGTCTTGCAGAGCATTGTTAAACTCCCGACTTACTGATTTTCCGTTCCCAGTTCCCTATTTATTGTTACGCCAACAGTTAAACAGTTTAAACAGTTTTAACATTTCATTTTTTTTCTGTATTCGAATATCTTTTGCTACTGTTTTATTCTTTCAACACACATAGTCAATGGGTCAGTGGTCATGGTTGATGAATTGGTTCAATTACACCAAAAGCAACTTAATTACATGAAGGCGAAAACTATCGTACAATCTTTGGTAAACAAGAAGCTAAATGCTACTAAAACAAAAAGTGACGCTGGCAACTAACTGAGGCATACAGGAACAGGTTGTCATTGCAAACTGGTATCTGAAAATCACACTTCACTATCTTTTCTGTGTTTGAACAAAAACTAAAAACAACACGCAAATTGGTTTGAAATATTATTTGAGGCCGTTTCAACTGGAAGGCATAATTTTCCAATTTGTTGTAGCCAAACTTGTCTATACTGTCCGGCTCGTAACACCTGCTTTTAAGTTTTCATGAGCATGTGTGCATTTTGACGTATTTAGATTTTGACATGGGTTTCACAATTTGAAATGGATTTTAATTTCGTTGGTTCCATGAAAATCGGTAAATTGTTCTGCAAATTGTAGAATGGCAATGACTGAATGATTAACAATCCGCACGTTACATGAAGCACGAACAATTTTTTCCAAACAATGATGACCAACATTTCCATTGAACAATTAAAATCGATGTGCTGATAGTAATATCTAAGCCTTAATCCAACAAGACTGCAGGAATAAATAGAATCTTCACATCGTTCGTACAAGAAAAGAGATTGTCACAAGCATCATTACACTCCTTTGATGAAAGAGAATTTATTTTAAAAAAAACATATGTAGACTCTATTCATACATAACGCCTCGTAATGCTTCCAGACTTCTTCCTGTGAGGGAAGCTACGCACCCTAGAAGCCTTGAAATGGCCGCTATTCACCCCGAGATACTTGGGGAAAAGTGATGGCAAATGCAAACAAACGAGGACATTGCGCCATTCGCTCTGGCGGCGACCATCTATACGAAATCATATTGCAAAAGTGAAGGTCTCGAAGCAAGATTGTTTTTCTGGTGTGCGGTTGTTAGCTACACGACGAACTCCCAAACTGGAGAACCAGTGCCCAAATTTATTAGGTGCGCAATTAAGTTCTCAATAGATGGCTCCAGCAGTAAGTGCTGGTCGATTTTAACATATCCAAAACGTCATGAACCAAGCTTAGGCGTATGGTAAACAAACCTTTTTGTGTCAACTAATCGTCGCTTGAGGGACGTTTTGATTTTCTACTTGCATTCGAAGAAAACGGTGGCTGAAGCGCATCGAGAGCTCGAAAATGTTTACGGAGACGCTGCTCTAAATATAGTAAAACAATGTGCCGTGATTGGTTCCGTCGCTCCAAAGACAATGATTTCGATGTAGACGACCGTCCGCGTGAAGGAAGGCCGAAATCCTTCGAAGACGCTGAATTGGAGGCATCGCTCGATCAGAATCCATGCCAAACCCAAGAACAGGTTGCTTCGGAGTTACCCGCCAAGCCATTTCCAAGTGATTGCATGCGTTGGGAATGATTCAAAAACAAGGAACTTGGGTTCCTTATGATTTGAAGCCAAGGAACGTTTAGCGTCGTTTTTTCGTCTGTGAACAACTGCTCCAGCGGCAAAAAAGGAAGAGTTTTCTTCATCGTATCGTGACGGGTCATACATCTACGTCGTCGACTCGGCCGAATATTCACGTTGTGAAGGTTGTGCTGTGCATTTGGTGGGACCAGGTCGATGTTATTTACTATGAACTGTTGAAACCCATGGAAGCCATCACTGGGGAACGGTATGGACTTCAATTGATGCGATTGAGGCGAGCACTGCGCGAAAATCGGCAACAATACGAGCAGAGGCACGAAAAAGTGATTCTACAGTATGGCGACGCTCGGCCTCACCTTACCCAACCCATTAAAAACTCTCAAATGGGAAGTCCTACCCTACTCGCCATATTCCCCAGATATTGCGCCGTCCGATTATTACTTGTTCCGTTCGATGGCACAATGTCTGGCTGATCAGCCGTTCCGCTCATATGAATTTCAATTCAATTTTATTCAATTAAGGGTGTACAAATAAGACTTAGTCTTTTATAGTACTTAAAATTATGGATAATATACAAGATTAGTTTAATATTTATATTTAACATTAAGAGATACTTTAGTCAAGAAAGGGAAACAAAAGGAGGGTTAATGTGGAGGAGGGGTGCATTTTTATAGAATATTGTATTGCTCCAATTATTTACTTTACTGTTGTGGGCAGAGAATTACATAGTCTGGTGGCAAAAACGAAGAAAAGGCGCGAGGAGTTCAAATACTGCTGGAGTGTACAACCGAGGATATTTGTATGATAATTGGATATGCGGTCGTGTCGACGTAGCCCACACATACACTTGCGGTCATAAAAACCGCACCAAATGAAAATGATTGAAAAATTATCAATAACTACGATAATAATTTTTATAATGAAATGAAATTTTTGTTGAGTACTCCACAGTAGTTTATAAGTATTTCTATCTAATTTCCATCTGTTTATTGAATGTTTGAAAAAATATATTAACAAAGAAAGAAAAACCAGGTAATTTTCTTATTTTTTTTAAATATTTTAATACAGTCATTGGTTAACAAAATCAAACGATACATTTTCTATCTATGTGTATATAAGATGTTAAGATATGCCACTTTTACCAAAAATTATCAATACCGAGTTGCTCCTCCTTTGGCGGTTATAACCGCTTTTATTCTAGAAGGCATCGAGTTTACTAGAAGTTCAGTAATATCCCTTGAAATTTCAGTATTCCATACATGTTCCAGAACTTCATTTAGCTTTTTTTTTACTCTCTGGTTTATGTTCAGCCACCTTACGTTTCATTACATGCCACAAGTGTTCGATTGGGTTTAAATCGGGGGAATTAGCTGACCAGTCTAGTCTGGTAATTCCGAGGTCATCAAACGTTGTCTTGAGCTGAAAATTATTGAAAGACTCTAGTTACTTGTCTGTTTATTATTTATAAAGTTGACATCTAGAAGTTGATTTATAGCACTTTACTTACGGATTTGGCGCGGTGGCAAGGTGCAGAATCATCTTGAAAAATGCACTTCTCAGTATACAAATGATGCTGTTCAATTGCTGGTACCAAAAACTCCCTTACTACTTCTCCATACTTTTGAGCGTTCATAGTTCCATTAACAAAGTGCAAAGAGCCCAAAACGTAAAAAGAAAAACATCCCCAAACCATCTGGCTTAGAAGAAACTTCACTGTTTTGACTATGCAGTCGTCCTTGAACCTTTCACCTGCTGACCGTAGTACGTATGGCAAATTGTCGGCACACAACAAGTTAAATTTACTTTCATCGGACCTTATTACATATCGCCAATCATCTTGCGCCCAATCTTCGTACTTGTTTGCCCACGTCAAGCGAGCTTTTTTCATTTTTGTGGTTAGGAGAGGTTTTTTTGCTGGTCGTCTTCCATATAAACCTATCTCCCGTAGCCGTCGGCGTATGGTTTCGGCGCTTATATCAACTTGATGAAATTCACTCAGCTCTGCTCTTATACGGACAGCACTTTTAAAGCGATCTTTCATGCTAATTCGTTGTAATACATTGTCCGTCTTCTGGGTTGTTTTACGTTTTCGTCCCGAGCCTTTTTTCCTTTCCAGTGGATTCAAATTTTCTTTTTTCTTCATCAGTCGTACGATAGTTAAATGACAGCATCTCATTTTAACCGCAATCTCACGATAGCCAAGCCCTTCTTCGACTAAAGTCAATATTTGAGCTTTTTCGTCCCGAGTCAGTTGATGATATTTACCTGACATTTCACTTTTTTTTACTTGTCACCTTCACAACTCAATTCAGACTGATTCACGAGGCCGAACTCCGCTATGGGGAACACCCTTCATTAGTTTGGGAAAAACCCTTACGATCTGATGTAATTAGGCATTTTTTGAGAACTCTTTAGGTGGTGCGGTTTTTATGACCGCAAGTGTACCTTACCATATCACTGAATGCCACAGTAAGTTTATGCTGAGATAGGGAGTCGAGTTTGCAGTACACTGCTGATGAGTAATCAATATACGGAACAAGTAAGGTTTTAACAAGTCTCAGCCTCGTATTAACAGGAGTAAAACTAGAGAGCAGCCAAAGTTTGCGTAGACCTCCGTAAATTCGTTCCACAGTATAATTGCTGTGGCTTACACAGGAGATGGATCGGTTTATCTTAAAACCCAGGTTGGTTATAGACTCCACGAACTGCAATTGCGTATCGTTGAGGTAAATGGACGGCAGTAGTTCAGCATTGTGAAGTTTTTTAGATATTAAAATCAGCTGAGACGTTGCGACCATTGGTAGATTGCGGATAAATCCTCATTCAACCTGCAAACAAGATCCTCACCTAGACCATTAGGTCTAGATAGGTGTGTTTGCGCATCATCCACATAGAAGTGAAGACTAGCCTTTGAGCAAGCTTTGGGGAGGTCATTAATAAATATGCAACACAATATTGGACCAAGTATTCAGCCCTGTGGTACTCCTGCTTGTATATTCCTAATACGAGAGGATTTGTCACCAACCACAACCCTTTGACAGCGATTACTTAAGTAGTTAGTTATGAGACGAGTCGAACTTTCACTAAAACCAAAATACCTTCTTAGTTTCTCAGAAATGATTGAGTGGTTGACTGTGTCAAAAGATTTTGAAAAGTCAAGGAGGCAAAGTATAGTGAGGAAGTCCGAGTCATAGCTGATACTTATGTATCGAAAATTTTAACCATAGCTGTAGAACAACTATGGTTGGCTCGAAAACCAGACTGTACCGAAGCAAGAAGCTTATGATGATTTAGATGACTTGAGATTTGCTTGGCAAGGACTTTTTCCAAGACTTTTTAAAGACAAGGTAATATACTGATGGGTCGAAAGTCAGCAGCCAAAGTCGGTTGTGGTTTTTTCGGGACAGGAATTACTTTAGCCAACTTCCAACTAGCCGGAAATGATGTTGACGTAATGCAAGAATTAATTACGTGAGTAATTACACGACGAATGTGGGTTAATACCATTTTGACAAACTGGATAGGAACTCCATCCTCACCTAGTACCTTGACTGGCCACTTGTGGATGGTCGCTGAGAGAGAGGGGGGGAGGAGAGCCAGATCACTAATGCCCTTTCTGCTCTTTCCGGGCGGAAGCGGACAATTTCTAAGGATTTTATCAAAGTGGCGTCCATAGTTCCAGTCAGGTAGAGCTAGTGTTATCTCTATATGAGCTGCTTCAACGTATTTGAATACAACGTCAACCGCCTCGCCACACTGGAGGCATCGGTTCCCGTCAGTCGTTCACGGTCTTTCATAGAGTGCGGATGTGTTTCGGCTTTTCTTAAAGGGAAAAAAAAAATTGTGAAATAACTTGTTAAGTGAGACATTTGCCAAATACCATATAGGCTCCAAAGTAGCATAGTGGTAGTGTGTTCGCTTGAGACGACAAAGGTTGTAGGTTCGACTCCGAGTCGGGCGGAGATACTTTTTTCTTTTTTATTTTCATTGTGTGATATACGAGTAAAGTGTTACATACTATTTACTGTAATAAATACAACGTGATGGATTGCGGAGAGCGGACCGCTATGTCAATAGCGGGATCTGCGGAAACATCTGGTGAGGCTTCGAGCACATCAAGCCAAACACCAAAAGCAAAGAGAAGGAGGAAGCTAAGGCCAATTCCTAACTTGGTGCAACGTCCCATCCGGCAAACCTCCGCTGAAAACCTGCTTAAGGGAGTGAGGGAAGGTGCGCATTCAACTTCAATAATAGCAGAAAATAAACATCCCGGGCAAGTTATTGACGACTACCCACATGTCTCAGATGGTGGTGAAAACCACTATCTGAAAGAGAACAGCTTCGCTTCTTTGGCGCCAACCGAATCAGAAGATGAAGATGAAGAAATTGAGTCTCTAAGTAGCAGCATCAAAATGCTACAACAAAGAGTGCTAGCAATAAAAAACATGCAAACGGCAAGAAGGGTGAGGGAAGAGCAAGAGCAGTCCCAACAACAAGATCAATCCCAACAACAACAGCAGCCGCAGCTGGCTCAAACAAACACAATATCAAAAGTGCTAAAGCAACACCAACAAAAACTGACTAAACACCAGCAACAACAACAAGAGCAGCCACAACAACTTCAACAGCAGAAACAGCAGAAACAGCAGCAGAAACAGCAGCAGAAACAGCAGCAGCAGCAGCAACAGCAGCAGCAACAGCAGCAGCAACCACAACACAACGGCAGTAGCAACAACAACGGCAACAGCCACAGCAACGGCAGCAGCCACAACAACGGCAACAGCAACAAATTTCAAAGCAAAGTGTTCCACCGATAAATACTTTTAAAATGGAGCTAAAGGAAACCAAAGAACTATGTAAGTCGGCCATAGGCAACAATTTTTTTATAAAAAGATTATCGTTAGATAGGCATGCGATCCACTGTAACACAGTGGAGCGCTACCACAAAATCAAAAGTTTACTGAAGGATTCGACGACGGAGTTCTTCTCCTACACCCCGAAGGGTGAAAAGCTGCAAACAATGCTGCTGAGGGGGTTAGAACCGTTGACTGATCCGGAGGAGCTCCTTGCACTGCTGAAAGAGAAGAAGTGCGAAGGGCTCCAATTCGTGGGGGTCAAGCCTTTCACCACAGCCAGAGCTAAAAGGGAGAAGCGGCAACTGCCCATTTTCCTGGTCCAGCTAAGTCCCGATAGCAAACTGGATGGTCTAAGAAGTATCAAAGTCCTAGACTACCAGGTTGTACACTGGGGGAAATTAAAGAGGAGCGAAAACATTTTACAATGTGTTCGCTGCCAAAGGTTCGGGCACGCCGCATCGAACTGCGAAATGCAGCCTCGATGCGTGAAGTGTGGAAAGAACCACAAGTCAGAGGAATGCGTTCTGAGTAAGGACGGAACGTCAGAAAAGAGCCAACTCTCGTGTGCTTTATGTAGGAACACGGGACACACCGCAAATTATCGGGGTTGTCCCAAATTACAATACATCAAAAGAATAAATCTGGCCCGGCAGCAGAAAGTGGAAGTTAAACGTCCACCCGTGCATTTACAAACTCCCCATGTTACCTACGCCCAAATGGCGGCAGGTAGGGGAAATACGGTACAGCAAGCGAAGGTTGCTTCTCAGGCCCCAGCGCCTAGAGCACCGGAACCAGTACCTGACATGCTAGCTATCTTGCTCTCTATCCGGGGACAGATGGCTCAGCTACAACGTCATTTAACTGAACAGACCGCGCGGGTGGATCAAGTTTACGCGCTGCTGCCTGGCCTAACGCACCTTTTGTCGTAATGGGTACGTACGTGGCGGAACAGACCCTGAAGGTCTGTGAATTCACTGATTAGGTTCGACTTTGCACTTTGACGAAGACGCACTGCACCGACAAAAAAGTAGGCTGCTGTCAAGACTAAAAACCTTGTACAGACAGTTTACTGACAGACATAACCCGGAGATCATGACATTGAAGTCGTCGAATAAAAACCTCCAGACATTAATAAAAGAAAATTACAGAAATTCTGTAAATTTGTATTGGAACAATAAAATTCGGGCTGTAAACACCAGCAACCCGAATATGTTCCCGCAAATAAATAAAATATTTCGGAGAAATAATCAGAACGACCTTCCATGTCTTAGAATCACCCGAACGACGAACAACGAACAAATACTTGTAGCAGCAGGCATTGATCCAAATGAGGCCGTTGATGATGACGACTTCTTTGTGATCGAGGATCCGCAGGAGCAGGTAGAGGCTATAGGAGCGACTTTCCAGAAAGTATACAAGGCGAGTGTTATCATTGGCCCGAACCACGACCTGGAGAATCGAGTCCTTGTGCACAATTTCTACCTTCGGAATGAAATAGAGAATTGGCGATTCGAGAGCTCGGGTTTCACCCAGTTTAGTGACGAGAATATGTCAAATAACGTCATCATCAACGACAGGGCACTACCCCCTTTCATTTCGAAGGAAGAGCTCCAAACGAAAACTGCGGTGGTACATCCCATACATCCAATCCGGCGAATCTCCGCTCGATCAGTCTTCTTCCAAACATCAGTAAGGTTTTCGAGAAGGTAATCAATAGAGTCCTGACTAAGTGGGTTGAGGACAAGCATATAGTTCCGGATAATCAGTTCGGTTTCAAGGCGGGGCATGCTATCATTCCTGCTATGTCGAAACTGGTTTCTGATATCCAATGGAACAAAGGCAAGAACCAGTGCACTGGTGCCTGCTTGGTTGACTTGGACAAGGACCGTATGGTTAGAAGGACTCTTTTTCAAGCTGGACAGGTTGGGCATTAGTAAACCACTGCTGTATATTCTTTTTGATATGCTTTCCAGTAGACAGTTCATCGTGAAGAATGGCGATGTGACTTCTGCCGGAACATTTAACATTAAAAACGGTCTGCAACAAGGTGCGGTAAATTCGCCGATCCTATTCAACATTTACACAAGTGATCTGATAGGTTCACTTCCTCACAGCATAGCGTACGCAGACGACTTAATCGCGTACAGAACAGGTCCAAAGATTGAGGTCATTAATATACTCTTGCAACGTGACTTCGATAAAATTAAACGATATTGCGATGACTGGAAGTTGAAAATCAACTTTCAACGATGCAAGTTAAGAGTTCCGTCAACCCGACCAAAATAAAGTGAGGATAGCAATATCTAAACTGAAGACGAACAATTTAAGGCAGCAGGAAATGACTTGGCGGAGAGCATACACCAACTTATTTTCAATCGGTATGCCCACGATTAATCAAATTTTCACACTACGGCAGATCCTGGAGAAAACCCAAGAAGTTCAGATCGATACTCACCAGCTTTTTTATCAATTTTAAAGCCACATATGACAGCATCTACAGAGGCCGGCTATACAGAGCCATGTCTAGTTTTGGCTTCCCTGTCAAACACTTCCGGCAGGATGACGACGGAGAAAGCTCGCTGCTGCATCAAGGTCGGTAACGATCTAACCGAGACCTTTGATGTCAAAAAAGCATTTAGGCAAGGCGATGCACTGTCATGTGACTTCTTCAACATCATACTTGAAAGAATTGTGCAAAACTCACAAGCCAACACACAAGATACGAACTTTCAAAAGCCTATTCAATTGCTTGCATACTCCGGCGATATTGATATGATCGCTAGCGACCTGTCACTCCAGCGTTTGCAAGTATAGGAACAGAAGCGACAAAAATGAGTCTAGCGGTAAACGAGTGCAAAACAAAGTATATGCTGTCAACAAGAAGGGACATCCAACATCGACGAATCGGCCAGAATGTCACAATCGACAGCTATAACTTTGTGGTAGTAAGGGACTTTGTCTCAGCTCTGTTATCATATCTGGAAACGACATCTCTTTAAAAATCAAATGAAAAATAACGCTTGCCGCTGTTTCTTTGGACTAAGAAGGTAACTATGTAGCAAGGGCTTCTCCCGAACTACCAAGGAAATTACATATATATAATACCCTCGTAATCTCAGTCCTGCTCTATGGTTTCGAAGCATGGACCCTTTCTAAAGTGGATGAAGGTATCTTTGGTTGTTTTGAGAGAAAAATTCTTCGTACAATATCTGGTCCCGTATGCGTTAACGGGTTCTACGAGTAGAGGAGACGATTCAAGGATAAAATCTACTAGCTGTAGAGCGACATCGATCTGGTACAAGAACTGCGTATTGGGCGTTTGAGATGAGTGGGACATGTAGAGCGAATGAACACCAACGCTCCAGCCCGCAGAATCTTCGACTCTAATCCGGAGGGACAACGCAGTAGAGGAAGGCCTTGCCTTAGGTAGCGCGGACCTCAACCAAATTGGAGTGCGCAACTGGAGGCAGATAGTCAAAGACCACGCTAATTAGAGATGCTTATTGGTTGAGACCCAGGTCCACTCCGGACTGTAGCGCCGTCTATGTAGTACTATGCATCTGAATACAGTTATTTAAATAATTTTCATAGAACGGCAACTCAATTTAAAAGAAAAAAATCTGCCGAATCTTGCAAAGAAGAGGAAGTGAACAGCTTCCTGGGTCTCTTCGAAAGTCAAACCTATTACACTCCTGTCATGTTGGAGAAGCTCTTCGCTCTTCATTATGAAATAGTTGGCATTCTCCTCAATGGCGCCTCCAATATAATAAATTTGCTCTTGACGCCTCAGGGTAGTGTGTTATGAATAAGTACCGCGCCTCACGCAACATTACAACGCTAATGAGTATGCGTCGTGCCGACATTTGTAATAAGCAAACCACTTGACGAAAATATCGGTTACTTCTTCTTTGTCTTAGTAGAACTCATGAATGCCCACCTGAAAATGGGGAATAAAATGAAGTGAATGGTCGATTGCAGAACCCCAGCCATACTAGTTGAGTGAAGCGTAACGCTAAATTAATTGCCTGTCAGTTCTACTGGATTCCAAGTGTGAAAAAAAAATTCGACCTTCATCACCGGTAATTCGTATCACCTCACTGACGGTGTTGACCCCCACTAACCAAAGAACGCAACACAGATTACAATTTACAATTTATACTACAACTTTTATTTCGATCAACTATCAGTCAAATAAAAATCAGTCCAACTACCCATCCGTTGTCTACCATGAGGAAGCATATGACACTGGAGCCACATCGGCATATGAATAATGTGCTGGTGCAACTTCAGCTGTGTATGTGTATGGATTGTAGATACTTTGTACCACTGGAGCAGCAGCATAGGTCTTCACGATTGGAGCGGCATATGTCTTTACGACTGGGGCAATAATTGGTTCAACCACATGAGCTGAATCATGGACAACAGTGGAACTTTGGTGAGACACAGCAGTTGGTATACTCTGAACGACAGCACCGACCTTGGCCAGAGAGTGCTCCTGCACAATGGGTGTAGAGTATACTACTGGTGTTTCCAAGAATCCTGGATGAGCAGCAGCTACTGCAACAAAAGCAAACAACACCACCTGGATAATATGTACAAAGAGAGATTTCATTAATCCTTGTATATCTGTGACTCTGATTACTGCCAACTTACCAATTTGAACATTTTGGTTTGGATTTTGTCTAAGAGGTCTGTGTTGCCTGAGGAGAGACGTTAATTGATACCTTAACCCATGCGGTTAAGCGTTTTTATACAAAATTAAAGAAAAAACGCCGAACACTTCTGTCAGTTTCTGCTTAACGCATTCAATTCGAAAACTCCCAGCCAGAGATACGATTACGAACACTTTCTGCTATTGGGATTGACCGTGAATTTGGCTTAATTGTCTCGGCCGAATTTTTCGCGCATATTTTCGTGTCTGCTCTGGGTAGTCCCGCAGACATGGTTCGTGGAGTTCATGGATTTGCCAAAGAATGGGCTATTCACTTTTGTTGTTACAAAATTTCAAACATTATTATTTCTTTTTGTTTAATTAAAATAGTAACCGTTGCTTACAGTGTTAGATGCAAGCAACCATAATGTGCGCAGAGATACTTAAGAGGTTTGTTTGCTCAATAAGCACTTACAATGACAAGGCGATGAATTTTGTTAGCAAATATGTAGATGGTGATTGCTAATGTTGTTTATTTTGATGAAAGTAATTTGAAATAACATCATAAAAAGATGATTTAGTGGACAGAATACAGAAATTGGTTTAAGGGTGACACAATCGAATGACTCCAAGTTGGCGAAATGACTTTGTTTAGTTGTTGTCGAAAGTTAAAGTCGGGAAAAAAATGACAAGTAGCATGAAATTGCACTTCGTTAAAATTCGTCTAGTGAGATTGGTTGAAGATGTCAACAAAAAGATAGTTAAATTTCTTGTTACGTCTTTTCCTAGCTCTGCACTTACATATTTTCCACTATAGCAGTCTATTTGTTAACCGTTTTCCCTGTTTTAAGATCGATTTCTGGAGTAAGAAATTGTTTCGGAGAGTGCTTACTTACTTACAATACTTAGATAGCGCTACGGTAGACAAGATTACATGCCTTTCCATCTAGCGCAGTCTTTTGCGAGCTGCCTCCAGTTGGGCACATGAAGTTTGCTTATGTCACCTTCCACTTGTGCGCGCCATTTAAGATAAGGTCGTTCTCTACCACGCTGTCCCTCTGGGTTGGAGTCGAAAACTTTACGGCCCCGGGTCGTCCATGCTCCCAAGGTGACCTAGCCAACTGAGCCGGGTTGTGTGAACTTCTCTGATGAGCTCGGCTTTGCTATACAGCCCATCGATGTTGTGTGGCCGTCTTTACTGACAGGAAATACTTTGTTTTTCCTTAATTGATTGATAAACACGCCTTTGCTCGTAGTACTCTTCCCATTATGTCAATGTCGTCCGCATACGCGACTAACTAAAAAGGTTTTGAAAGATTGCGGCTATAAAGATGGCTTGTGAGCTTCCCACAATTTCAAGAAAAAGTCATAACGCATCGCCTTATTTAAGTCCTTTTCTGATATCGAAGATATAAGTCTTCTCATTATCGACCTTGATCGAACAGCGTGCATTCTCCATCGTCATCATGCATAGGCGAATGAGTTTGGCAGAGATCCCGAAACTAGACATGACTCTGTACAGTCTATATAGTATGCGACTTTTAAATCAACGAATAAGTGATGCGTACCAATTTAAAACTCTTGGGGTTTTCCAAGATCTGCCGTAATGTGAAAATTTGTTCCATAATGGACTTTCCTTGCCTAAAATCACACTGATAAGGGCTGATCAGACTGCCGACGAAGGGTCTTAGGCGTTCACATTATATGGCAGACAGAATTTTATATGCGGTGTTGAGGAGACTTATTGCCTGTGGTTGGTGAATTCCAGGAGATCTCCCTTCTTTAGGATCGGACAAATAATGTTTGGGTTCCATTTGTTTTTTCTTAAGTTTGTCTGTTTGCATTTTGGTGTCCTTGTTGGGGCATGTTGAAATCCAGTGTATCAGAATCGGTTCTCTGATTGCCCTTGGACAGTCTCCGTTCGATCCAAGTGGATTCCTCCTGCAAGTTAAGGGAAAGTCGCCAAACCCCTAGGAGAGTGCTTTGCGTCGATCGCAATATGATCAATTTGGTTGCCAGTTTGTTGGTCAGGAGTCGCCCAGGTTCCTTTATGGAAATCACTACCCCATTGAATTACCAAAAATCCCCTCCTAGCTTAACTTGGCATTCAAATCGCCAAGGAAGATTTTCATATCATATTTAATGCATCGCTCGTAGGTTTTGTCGAGGACCTCGTAGAAGCAGTGTTTGGAAAGGTCGTCCTTCTCCTCTCTCGGGCCGTGGGCATTTACGAGGATTATGGTGGCGAATTTATCCTATAATGCAGCAAATGGCAGAAGTTCAAGAAAATAAAGTTTTTGCCGCTGACGCTATTTTTTACGGAGTACCACATCAAACCACCGAGGAGAATCTCTCAGCAATATTTGATAAACTTTGCAACACCATTGGTTTTAACACACCCGCACTTATCAAAATTTATCGCACTCGCACAACGGATAATCGACTGGATTCCGCCGTTTTAGGCAAATTCAATTCGCCATTTGAATGAAATATGAATCTTAAGAAAATCCGAACTTTCCGAAATCAGAACAAACGTCAACTTCAACTAAGTGATCTTGGATTTCCATCTGAAGGCGCTTCAGTGGTTTACCAGCGCGAAAGTCTTACCAAAAAAAACCAAAGTATCTTGCGTTACAAGCTCGCACTGCGGAAAACCAAAAAATACATCCTGCATTCACCGCTCGCGGTTTTGTTTACATCAAACTTCTTCAAGATGACTGCGAAGCAAAAGTTGTTGACAGCATTGAAATATTAAATAAAATTACGGGGCTGCCATCTTTAGTTAAAATTTTTAACTTATACCACCTTAATCAAAAAGGTCCCGCCCTACACCACCGTGTGGAGCTCCCATTATTCCGATTTGAATTTTGTTAAGTTGGTACATAAATCTATTGTTGACATTCCCTCTAAATCTTAGTGTCATAGCTTGACATTTGCAAAAGTTACGCAGCCAAGAGTACATCTATCTCTTTGTGTGTTGGCGATTTTTTAAAATTTTAGAAATGGATTTAAATTTGAAACAACGAACTTGTACGAGTATTAACTTTTGCGTAAAAAACGGATTTAATGGTGCGCGAACATTGGAAATGTTGGAAAAGTGTTTCTGCAATGATTCTCTAAAGAAAACCGTCGTTTACCCGTGATACGAGCGGTTCAGAAGTGGTTGTGAGTCAATCGAAGATGATGAACACAGTGGCAAACCATCGACATCGAAAACCGACTAAAACATTGATGAAGTAAAAGAAATGTTGGTCAATAACCGCAAATTAACCATCAGAGAGATAGCGGAGGACTTGAACATTGCCTATGGATCCGTCCAAGATATTTTGGTTAATGATTTGGGTTTCCGTTGTGTAGCAGCAAAATTGGTGCCAAAAGACCTCAATTTCATGCAAAAAAGAGACCGTGTTGACGTCGCAAAGAGACGATTTGCGCGATTGAATCCGATCCCACATTCACCAAAAGGATCATTACTGGAGACCACGACCTGGAGAGTCGAGTCCTTCTGCACAATTTCTGCCTTCGAAATGAAATTGTGAATTGGCGATTCGAGAACTCGGGTTTCACTCAGTTCAGTGACGAGAATATGGCAAATAATGTCATCACCAACGAAAGGGTATTACCACCGTTCATTTCGAAGGAAGATCTCCAAACGATCTTCGAATCACTTAGAAGTAAGAAATCAGTGGGAACCGATGAAATACCGAACATTGTGCTTCGACATCTCCCACTAGAAGCGGTGAACATTTATACCACCCTGTTTAATAATGCAATGAATAATGCACATTATCCAGCGCATTGGAAAACAGCGGTGGTACATCCCATTCCCAAAAGGAATAAAGATACTTCCAATCCGGCGAATCTCCGGCCGATCAATCTTCTTCCAAATATCAGTAAGGTTTTTGAGAAGGTGATCAATAGAGTCCTGACTAAGTGGGTAGAGGACAAACATATAGTTCCGGATAATCAATTCGGTTTCAAGGCTGGGCATGATATCATTCATGCTGCGTCTAAACTGGTTTCTGATATCCAATGGAACAAAGGCAAGAAACAGTGCACTGGTGTCTGCCTGATTGACTTGGAAAAGGCCTTCGACACCGTATGGACAGGTTGGGCATTAGTAAACCACTGCTGTATATTCTTTTTGATATGCTCTCCAGTAGACAGTTCATCGTGAAGAATGGCGATGTGACTTCTGCTGGAACATTTAACATTAAAAACGGTCTGCAACAAGGTGCGGTAAATTCGCCGATCCAATTCAACATTTACACAAGTGATCTGATAGGTTCACTTCACCATGCCATAGCGTACGCAGACGACTTAATCGCGTACAGATCAGGTCCAAAGATTGAGGTCATTAACATACTTTTGCAAAGTGACTTCGATAAAATTAAACGATATTGCGATGACTGGAAGTTGAAAATCAACTTTCAGAAATCGGAAACCATTCTGTTTAGGACGCCTTTGTCTGGGGCCTCTAGGGATACCAGAAAGAATTGGCGAAAGTTCTCTATCGTCGTACAACATGGACAGCCACTTGCTTGTCGAAATGTAGTCAGATACCTTGGGATCTGGCTAGATCAATATCTGTATTTTAACAAACATATAGATGTTGCTCTGGCCAGAGCCAGAGGTGCTTTTGCCCTTACAAGGAGACTGTTTTATAACAGCCAACTCGATGCGAGGGTGAAGGTGATCTGCTACATGGCCCTTATCCGGCCTATGCTTGTATTTGGATGTCCCGTGTGGTTCAACGTGAGAGCAAGTTTATTGGAAAAGAGAGGGCTTGTCTTAGGGCTTGTCTCCGAATATACAGAACACCAGAGTCTGAGTACATAAAATTCTATCGCAATGAGGTCTTGTACAATAGGGCGAACCTAATAAGAGTGGATAATTTTGTTATTAAGTTGACTCGAAGGCACATTGCAAGAGCAATGACATCGTCGAACAACCTGATCTCTGGGGCTTACTACCCTAATTATATGTATCATGAGAGAGTTCGCTTTGACGGCTATGTTCCTCCAGAAGCGTTTCTCTACCTTGATAGCAAAGGTCTGATCCAGGACAGATTGGCGGTGCCGCTAATCTTCCACGTTGCTCGAACAGCTGCGGACAGGTGACTCAACTACGACAGAGACATCGCACACCGCAGTGCGGAGCGTCTCCGGTTCAGTAGGGCGGTAGGGAGTCGCGATAGGAGGGATGTTGCTCAGCAGCACCAACAATTTTGGTTGCTTTTTGAGGGAGAGGATACTTCGTCGTCGAATTCCTCCAATACTTGTTAGCTTCATGTGAAGCAAAGTGGGTCGCCTAATTTTTTTAGCCACGGCCGACTTACATAGTTTTAAGTAGTTTTAAGTAGGAGAAAGTTAGATCTAAGAAAAAAAAAAATATATAAAAACAAAAAAAAATTAATAAAAATAAAAAATTAAAAATAAAGAACATTCATATATATATATACATGTATTTATATATTAAGTATATATATATTATGTATATATATATATATGTATGTATGTATTAGATGTAAGGAGGTTAAGTATATTAAGATTTATTTTTAGGTAGTTTGTAGGATATTAGTTTTAAGTTTTATAATAAAAATAAAAAAAACACAGTCCTGTTACTAAGTTTTTTTGTAAAGAATGTTTTCTTAGTTTTAATTATAAGGAATAGAAATAGTTTAGTGTAGTAGTAAGGTACGTCGAAAGACATAATTTAAGTGTTAGGTGTAACTTAGAGTGCCCGCATGGGGTCAGTAAGCTAGAATTAGATAATTTTAAGTTAATTAAGCTAATTTTGAAGCATTTTTTTGTCTAGCAAGTAAGAGTACTTTAAGTGATACAATAAAAAATGCATATAAACTGAAAAAAAACTGATCATTACTGGAGACGAGACGTGGGTTTATGAGTACGACTCGCAATCCAGACATCAGGCAAGTGAATGGCGTTCACCAAATGAGCTGAGACCAAAAAAAACACGTCGTTTTCAATCAAAACAGAAGGCAATGCTCACGGCTTTCATGGATTACAACGGTGTAGTGCATTATGAATTTTTGCCAGAAGGCCAGACAGTAAACAAAGAGTATTGCGAGTATTTGGGCGTTATGAGACGTTTGCGTGGAGCAATTCGCCAAAAGAGACCAGAATTGTGGGCAGAAAACTCATGGATTTTGCACCATGATAACGCACCGTCGCAGTGTCATCATAATTCGTAATTTTTTGACGAAAAATACAACAAATCCATCCAAAAACCATTAAATTTACCTGATTTGGCTCCCTGTGACTTTTGTCTGTTCAATCGAGTTAAAAAACCAGTACGGGGAACGCGTTTCAGCAGCCGAGAGGAAGTAATGGAAAAATCGCAGGAAGCACTGGAAGCAGTCGATGGGTATTACTCTGACGGGGAAAATATAGATTTAGATGAATAAACTTGTATTTCCAATTTCCGGAATTGTATTTCCAGTTTTGATCGAGGTAGTATATACCAGCTTCATTTCAAAGTTTTATTTTTGCTTTAAATTACTTAAAATTATTAACTTCTTATTTTGCCTTTTTATTATAAATTTAGTCATGATATATCTTTTGTTTTTGTATTCAATTTCTATAGTTCTTTCTTTTAACTCCTGTCTCTTGCTCACTTTTGTAATTTCTCTTTCGTCGCCACTTCTCTCGTCGCTTTGTCGCTCAAATTTATTCTTTAAGCATTATCGGTTTGGAATCGGTTAATTGTAGCAGGGTAGTTTCTAATCCAGGTGGTCAAGTCGGATTGAGATCCATGAACAGAGTGTTATCAAGACATAGACTACGTCAACATATTTGTTATATAAATGCACAAAGTCTGAAGTGTAAAATAGACGAATTTCGAGACCTTTTTGTAGGCTCTGGGGTTGACGTTGTTTGTGTATCCGAAACAGGGTTCCCAATAGATCTAAAAGACACTATTTTTTATCTTGCGGGCTATAGACTTTTTTGGGCTGACAGAACAAGGTGCAGAACAGAAAAGAATTTATGTTAGCGAAAGTTAGCGAAAGTATCACGGACTACTCTTTTTTAGAAATTGTTGACGAAGATGATAGAGATCCTTTAGGGGCCGTATATAGACCTCATAAGTCAATAAATGCAGCACCTCTTATTTTCTTACTGGAAGAAATCTGTTACTTCATCTAAAGTTGTTGTGTGTGGAGATTTGAATTCTGATTTACTTCTGGAAAGCCATTTGTTGGAAAGCATGCTCAGCTTAAATTTTTTCTCCATAAACACTTCTAATCCAATACATTTTAGCAATGAATCATGTTCACTACTCGATTGTGAGTGTCTTTAGAAAAGCTATTTTGTATGACCATTTGACTGCCCCAAGTTTCTCGAAACATGACCTCATCTATTTAACTTTCGACTTTAACATACATAGTTCACCGTCTTCCTTCACTTACAGGGACTTCCGACAGTTAAATCATGTTGCACTAGAGACCGACTTTCGAAGCATACAATGGGAAAAAATATATTATATGTCTTCTTCCGATGAGCAAATGAAGTTTTTTATTTGAAAAGCACGTACCTTTGAAGTTCAAATCTGCAAGGCCTAGACAGCGCCCATGGTTCACTAATGAAATTCGTTTTCATATGAGAAAACTAGACCTTGTCTATGAACGATGGAAGCGATATAGACTTGCTGCTGAGTCTATAGCAATCTTCGGAATGAGACCGTTGTCCTTATTTGTTCCGCAAAAATAAAATTTTTCTCAAAACGACTCAGTCCGTGTCTAAGTGGAAAGCGCAGTCTAGGCCTGGGAAAACAGAAAGCTCTGTCCCCCCATGGTGTTGATGGTAATGCTTTCAACCAAACATTTTTAACCCTACCGATGACCTCAAATGACTCGCAAACTGAATTTCAAGGTTTAGATTTGATTTCCGGTGATATCTTCTTATCGGAGGAAAGGTTTGGCTTCTCCGGGGTAGATCAAGAGAGTATACTTTCTGCTAAATCTAATGTCATTGGAACAGACGGTGTATAATAATACTGCCGTTATTGTTGCCTTTTGTAACTTTTGCATTTAATACAATCTTGACTACTAGCGTGTTTCCTAAAATTTGGAATAAAGCTAAAATTATCCCCGTACCGAAAAGTGCAGGTGGTAATGGCTATCGGCCGATATCTATAATTCCTTTCCTATCTAAAGCTCTTGAAAAAATCATGCAGAGACAAATTAACGTCTTTCTAAATTATTTTACTCTTATTAATCCCAGGCAATCAGGATTCAGAGCTCTCCTAACAGTTGTAGATGACATAAGACAGAGCATCGATAACGACCTGATAACTTTTCTTTTATTGTTGGATTTTTCTAGAGCTTTCGACACAGTCGATCACGTTCTTCTTCGGGATAAGCTCATAAAAATGTTCAACTTTTCATCTAGACTTCTGTTTTGCTATCTTATAGGTCGAAAACAAGCTGCCTTCATTAACAATGTTTTGTCTGACTTCATTGCTGTTCGTTCTGGAGTACCACAAGGTTCCATTCTCGGGCCCCTTCTGTATTCCCTGTATATTAATGAGCTGCCGTCTGTTGTTACTAGCTCTGTCTACCTCGTACTTTCCTTCTGTCGTCTTTAATAATGCTCCAATTGAGTATTGCACTACCGTGTAAAGAATCTTGGCATAACATTCAATCGAAGACTGACTTGGATTAATCACATAAGTTTAGCAGTAGGCAAAGTATCAAATGTCACACAATTTTTATATATAAAATTTGTAAAATAAAACTGCTACAACTACTACTACTAATACTATTTTCCTACAAATTGTAGAAATAAATTAGTGCATGATCTCTACCTGTCTGAAATATGTAGCTTAACAGACGCCAATTTCAAAACTGTTGCCTCAATTTAAATTTAACCCTCTGCAAGGTCGATCAAATTATTTAAGGGTTCTGAAGTGTTCTTCGTTTTTCGAAATTTGCTCGCACAGTGACGCTTTGGTTAGATAATATTTTAACTCCTTACTTTGTGAAGAAGTATGTGGACAGAAAAGGAATACATTCTTTGAGACTTTGCTTTTATATGGATTGTTAACTGGTACACAAGCCCCCTACATACTAAAACTATCTGTTCCAATAATGGCTTTTAATGTCAAGAGCTAAATTTTTGAAATTCTGCTACAGAACGTTGAATCACATGACGCAGATCGATCAACACGTAATAGCTCAGATACAAAGTATCAAATTCACTTATATTGAGTTGTTTATTTTTATAACACTACCGCTTTTCTAAGCATTTTACAAGTGTACATTTAAGTAGGTCGTTGCATGGCAGTAGTTATGCCGAATTTCATGATTACATCGTAAAATGTTGTTACTCTAAAAGCTATTTTAAGAGAAAAGAAACGTTTACTAAGTGTTTCGTAGCAAATTAAGTGCACTATTTACGACACGCTACTTAATGCAACGTAACTGGTAATAATTTTGTCTCTAGTGAGACTTAATAACCAACAATTAGCTAAGAATGTTAAATTTAGTAAGTCCAGCTACAGTTGAAATCAAGTGACGTTAACAATTTTCGGAAACGAAATTTTTAAGTATTCAGTAAAAATAACAATAACAATAAAACCAGAAACAAGCATTAGTACAGTATATAGAAGAAACCATGCAATTGAATTTTTCCGTCAAATCCAACTCGCTAACTTACCGCTGCGGAATGTAATACTTAATAGGTGTTGCACTCTCATTTCTAACCTCATTAGTCTCCGAAGTGCTGATCAAGACGGCGCAGCACGTCTGACTGGCTGCTGCCACTTTCCTTCCAAAGTGCTGAGAAAATATTGGAAGTCCTTTTGCCGTAGTATACTAATCACAATGTAACGGTGGGACCTTGGCAAACTTATTATGGATCTGAATGTGGTTTCGAATTAATTTATTTGAGTTTTCTAGATCGGATATGAACACGTATGGCACTATATGCAACAAGTGTAGCCAACGTATTTGGAGCTGAGGTAATTAAGGATTTTTCGGTACTAATCAGGGTGATAAAATAGAGATTAACGGATGAACACCTAATGGGTAACCGGCATCCCTTTGCAAAATGGGTCCCAAAAAGGACCAGCTCTCCAGTTTGAGGTTTGTAGGCAGGGTTAACTACACGGCCACGTGAATACCTTATTGTTGGGATAA
Organism: Volucella zonaria; assembly: GCA_963966105.1. Taxonomy (NCBI): domain Eukaryota; kingdom Metazoa; phylum Arthropoda; class Insecta; order Diptera; family Syrphidae; genus Volucella; species Volucella zonaria. Next base: position 77,841,193 of record OZ014534.1, on the reverse strand, counting down.
GGTTGGTTTTAATTTTGATGCCCCGCAAAACGAAATGAGGACAACAACATTCGGATCTGGAAGTAGAATGTTATAATCTTGATCCCATGTATGCTGCCGTACTACTAGCGGGGGCCCTATACTACTATAGGGTCATCCAATAAGAGGTGTCATTGTGAATCAAGAGAAGAATGCAACACTTTTACGAAAAGTGGTGATATTTTTACTTTAGTTAGAATAACAAGCTCTGTGGTTAGTAATGCCATACAAAATCTGTGAAATGTTTGCCTCGGCTCTGCCTACAAATAGTCATTACTTTGATGAAATTTTTCATTTCGCGAATACAACCTCTGATATTTTCTTTTAGTGCATGAATAGTTGGTGCAGCATTGGCATATACTTTATCTTTAACATAGCTCAAAAAAAAAAAGTTTAACAACATGTTAAGTCACGCAATAGAGCCATTGTTTCATCAACTCTGTGGTATGGGGCGATGTCCAGCCGAAAATGAACATCGTGCACATCCATTTCAAAAAAGTCAGTCAACATCTTTCGGTAATGTAATACATTCAGTGAAATGGTCGCATAAAGCCGAAAAAATATGGCCCGACCACACCGCGAGCCTAAAAACCGCACCAAACTGCCACTCGTTGCGGATGAAGAGGTTGCTCCACGATTTTTCTTGGGTTTTCGGAGCCCCACGACAGTTCTGTTTGTTTACGTATCCAGGCATCATCATCACTCAGAATAATTTTGTGCAAGAAATCAGAACACAATTAGCGGAAGTACGGCGTTATGCGTGGGCTGCTGGCTTCAATTCTTGCGTCAACTAGACCTTATAAGCATGCCGGCCAAGATCTTTATGCAGAATGTAATACAAAGTGGTGGCACACAGGCTCAATTCCTGTGTTTGTCTCGAAATGGGTCATAAATTCATATTTTAAGCTGACCTTGCCGGAAAAACACGAATTGGAGTCTTCACATCACGGGAAGACGCTTGATGATGACCAAAAGCAGTACGAACTTTACGAAACAAATAGTGAATTTTCACTATTTCAACACATTGTGGAAGTGGGTACCCGTATCAATCCCACTTATCAAAAGTCGTCGCAATGATAGTTGAATATTGATGGTTCAACAATGCCGCGAAGTTTAAAATGCCAAAGCAGATCCAATCCAGGTAGAGTGGTGGTTTGGACCGGACGATAGTTGGACCAAAAACGGTGATACAGCTCATAACATCTACAATAATTAGATTAGCTAAACCGACATCAGGATTTTCACTTCGCAGCCTTCCTTAGCATCGCCTGTGTTTGAGTTTGTTTTTTCGTAATGATTAAGAAGTAATCATTTATCTGCGTGCGTCCACGTCTGTAAATACAGGGCAGCTGTTTTGGAACTTAGTGAAACACACTTAGATCTTCGCCCACACGTCTCATATCACTCAGATGTAAAGCACTACTACGAACTAGTGCCATAATCTCACTGCAATCTCGCCATTTACGGTCGTAGTGATGAAGTTTACCAAACTTCAACAATCCCTGTCCCAATACAGAATCCAATTTCATGTGCTTAGAATTCCATCTCCTTAAGCAAATTATCCACTTTTTCTTTATTTACAGAAGCCTCAAAGAGGACATCAATTCGACCTTTAAAGAGTATGATGCGCTGTTTGACTCCATTCAAATCATTGTATCTCTGTATACTCATACTGAAATGGTCATTACGGCCGATTTCAATATACACCTTCTGCAGAGATAACATCCCATGGACGGTGTGCTAAGATCCTCGCTGCGGAAAACAACTTGACCAAACTTGTAAATAAGCCCACACGAATATCAGTCATACACCCTGAATTGATTTTCAACTTCGCACCCTAATACTTACAAATTCGATGTACAACCGCAAAGTTAGTGAACAGATTCCTAAAACAATCGTATGACAATACGAGCAACCCCATTGGAACACACTTACACTATTCTCTTTGGAATACTTAGGATCCTTTATCCCACATAAGGTGAAGGCTATCAAACCAAACGAAAGGACGTGGTACGACTCAACCCGTAAAGAGCCTGTCAGGGTTAGAGAAATGTATTTTCGATCTAACAAGACCAACCGGAAAGAGGAAAATCGAAAAAGGTTCAAACGAGCAATGAATAACTGGAAGGTCTTTCTTAAGCTGGTGAAATTTTAATACAACCAAAAACGGATCCAAAAAATAGTACAATGTGCCAAAAACAGTAACACTTTTTGGTCATTCGTTAAAAACATTAAAAATTCTGCTTCATCCTCCATCCCAACGTCCACTTATAATGACATTCCAGCTTACAGCGCTTTGGACAATAACAGTGAAATGGTCGCCGATGTTTCTTCAGCGTCCTGTGGTCATAGAGTTCGTTAGCAGTTTCCGTTATTCTTTACAGCGCCGTCCTGTATGCCTTTTTTGTTTCATTGTGTTGGTCAGATGAATCTTTCTACCATACATCTCTAATTACTTGGGGATAGTGTCGCCACTGTTCTTCTAATCTTGATGGTGGCGGCATACAACTTCTTGAAAGATTTTCTTCGTCGAGCATCATAAAGGGCTCTAGAAATTTTTTGTAACGATTGTTGCCTATTGTAATTAGGTAGACAATTATATGATTGATGCTTAAGACTTCTCGCTATTGGCTTCTACTGATGGATAAATCCACATCCGAATAGTACTCTCCACACCAATCTCCATAGTAGTAGTCAGAGTTTTTTCTATCCTTCTACCAGCGCACTTGATGTGATATTCACTTTGTAACGATTAAGGGTCCGGGCTAATTGTTTGACTTTATGAGGATTGCTTGCATTTGTGAGAGCATTTCATGCTGTTGCCCGTAAGTACACTATCCGTGATCATCTGAATTTCTATAACCTACATAGATGACGAAAAATCAGCGTAACCCCTGAGCTCTGTTTCGGTCGAAACAGCTCAAATGAGATCATAGCTAGATCTGTTGTTGGCATTGCCATTCAATCTGCTGATTTCGTCGGCTTAAACATCCTGGAACATGCATATGTATTGAAGCTCACTAAGTTTTACCTCAGCTATATTTGCGTAGTCATACTCAGACTCTTTGAATGAGATGTCCAGAACATCCAGAACATGTGTTTCTCGCCACGTGGCCCGTCTTTCACCGGATGATGCCTGTACCTTGCACTAATTGCCATATCCTTCACAATGTGACCGACCCACGCGAGATGTAGATCACAGAAAAATTCTCAATATTAAATTTTTCCGAAGGCTGGCAGTGATGACATCAAGTTTGAGTAAACCCAGTCAGCTTTTCTAATTACTCGTCTCTTGCTTACATTCATAACGTTATGTTCAGTTAAGCAGTATGGTTTAAATGGCCTTGTAGTACTTCACTATAGACTTTATAGTCACGTGACACCTAACCATTGTATAGAACACTGCATCTAGCATTGCCATATGAAGATACATAATAACTTTCAAGTTTTCTGCCGTTCTTGCCCAAGATCGACCAAGTGTAGTCTCAAGATACTTCAATTTACTACATCAAACCTTAATCTAATGCAGATAATGCAGATGCCTGCACTTCGACTAAACCAGATGCCAGGTAAAGGCATGTTTTCTCACCATTAAGATGTGCTTCAATCCGGAAAACGTTTCATCATGGGATTGAACATTCCAATAGCTTGCTTAACGCAAATGTCCAAAACCGCTGTACTGATTGACCCAAATGATTGAGATTCCAACAAAAGAGTCATTCGAGGGTCATCAACTCAACATGCACACATAGATGCACTAAGTTCATTTGCAAGATTGATGTTTGCGAGTTGTCTAGAAGGTATATTGGTACGTCCCCAATTAAATGGTATCATTTACAATGTCTATAATTAACCATTTGCCATGACGGACATTATTATTGATCACATACAAGACCTTTTTCTGTCGAAAAGCAGTTTAGCTCGTCGAAAAGACACACATTCCTCAAGATTAGTTTTATCGTCGAAGGCTTATGGTTTAAATTATACATATGTGTGGCGATGCCGTACAGGAGAAGTTTCACTTTGGTTTGACCTAAGACGATCATAAAATTAAACAACCAGTTGGTTCCCCAAAGTAAAATCAAAGACCAATTATATGGACTGGATGTACTAATACGGCGCTGAAATATCTTTTCTACCATAATTTTCTCGTCATAAACTTCTGATGCACTCGACGGAATGTGGCATGCTGAGGTCTTTTCTTCGCGCTCTGATGAGAACGGTTTTGAAGTTCAGAAATTCCAATATTGCCTTGAGAGCTGAGTAATATAAAAAACTGATCGGTCTGTATTCAGGGCTGGTTTTGGCAATCAAATTTGCTACACAACTGTCATATCGTTTTCAATATCCACTTTTGAAAATCTGTAGCACGGCACATGATTACCTATATCCTTCAAGTTAAAGAGATTTACTTAGTGCCCTTCGCACTGACACGACAGCTATTATTTCTACTGCCCTGGAAGCACACGTACGTCATCCCAATTAACTAAAATTACGAAATACTCTCAACTATTAGTATCTGCCGCATATCAATCTCAACCCTATCATCAGCGGTACGTAAAATCGGCACAACCTACAAACACACATTGCCAACGAAAGTGTAATTACCTCACATCAATACCTGAGATAAGTGTTAATGAAAAAAAAAAAATCTCTAGACCTTTACCTCTAAATACGAACGCAGCAGTTCCAATTCTTCGGCCATATCCAGAGATCAACATGGTACTCGTAACTTGCAACATGCGTGCAGTGTCCGCAAATGCGTGTGTACCTGAAATATTTTCACGGTCAGCAATGCTGTAATGCACGTAATAGACCGTGCGTCGACCAGCTACTCCATAACACAGACACCTGGTCAGCGGTGTGAACGGACCAAACGAGTGTTTTTTCTTTCGCCAGCAACCATACCAATGTTCATGACTCAGTCCGTCAGATACTTGTGGATGGGGGACTACAGATACTTCGTTTGATACATACCTGTCTACTGCATGGCCCATTTGACGCCAAATTGGGTATATAAATGGTGTTGCAGATGGCAGTGAGTATCAATCGAAATCATTTTCCATTCAACACAGACCTCCTAAACAAAATTAAACAAACTCAAAATGTTCAAGTTGGTAAGTAAGGCTTAGACCTAAATGTTTACAGGAAGTGAAGGTGAATTCATTAATCTGTGTCAATCATTTTACAGGTGGTGTTGTCTGCTCTCCTCGTCGTAGCTGCTGCCCGTCCAGGACTCTATGAATCATCCCCATTGGTATACTCTGCTCCTCTAATTCAGGAGCATAGCTATGCTAAGGTTGGAGCTATTGTTAAGAGTATACCAACGGCGGTATCGCATCAAAGTTCAACTGTTGTGCACGATCATGCCCATTACGTTGAACCAATTGTTGCACCCGTTGTGAAGACCTATGCTGCTCCAGTGGTTAAAACTTATGCTGCTCCATTAGTGCAAACCTACCATGCCGCTCCCATTGTCAACACTTATGCTGCTCCAGTATTGAAGACCATTGCTGCTCCAGCTCATTACACTTATGCTGCTCATTCTCCAGTGGTTTCCGCGTGGTAAAATCTCTGACGGGTAGTTGGACTGACTGCTTTATTTTTTCGATTGTTCGTTATTTGTGATCTTTTACAAGAAAATAGAAAGAAAAGAGAAGAAAAAGTTAAACGAAGTGGTTTTGATAAGTAGACTTAGATTGGCTTCAAATAATGAAAGTGAAATATTTGAAAGGGACTCACGGGGTCATTGGGTTGTACACTCACTACCGCATGATCGGTTTTGTAACTAGCGACTGGTTGATCTCTTCCTCTTGGTCATTGCTGATGTAATGGCTTCGGGCAAATTTAGGAATTGTAAATGAGTTGACGGTTTTCTCAGCTTGAAAGTAAAACTCCTTTCTTCCTTTAGGGGGATATCAGCAAATTATCAGCAAATAAATTTTCTCATCGGAATTTTAACTCTTTTGGACTATAATACTGGCCGAGTTTGGATCTGGAGCAGGAAAACAACTATTTGAACCTCTTTGTAGTAAGGCATTGCTTCAATAGAAGGGCATAACCTTATACTGAACACATTCTCTAACTTGTATCAGCATCGACTAGCATCCAAACAAAGATCTTCCAACTAGAGCTTCAACTTTAGATTGATTATTGGATCATAATGTCATTGAAAGTATTCAAGTCAATTAAGCTGCTGGCTGACCTTATGAATTTGCGGTGGTGCGGTGTGAGCTATTGTTAAACCAGTACAAACAGCATTTATCTGATTGATCGATACTTAAACAAAGTGCATCTGTGAGGAAAGTAAGATGGTTGCGGCAGCGTTTATATTACTGAAGTAGCATTATTCTTCTACTGAACCTGATCAAACCTATGGAATACTTAATCATCTTTTGCTGGGCACGGGACATTTCGAAAACAAATATATTCTAAAGGCGATCCCGCAGAAAGGGCTGATCTAACTCCTGAAAATACCGAGCAACTGATGGAACAAAGGGGCACAACAGATCAATCTGGTCGCAGTGCAGAACGGCTTTTGCCCTACCTTTGTACCATCATACTATACCATTGACTGCCATTGCCTGGCCTCCCTAGTACCAAAGGCACCCTTATGAAGCAGATTATGGAAGTTATAATTGCCAGGGATTAGGTAAGGTTAGGTAAGAGTGCCTGTTGACGAAACCAACCCACTTAGGGCTATTGGCCCATTGTAATACCACGTAGATCTGCGATCCTTTTACTGTTGGAACCATTTCCAGCTTTCCGATCAAGCGTAAGATACTGCTAATATCTACGGGTATATTGTTTAAATCACTCAAGTCATTGTAGAAGAAAGCTCCTAAGTGGAGTTTTTTTTTCTCTGAGAGAGAGCTGGACATGCTATATACAGAGTAGGTGGTGGATTATCTCCTCTTCCTCCTCGTCCATGCAGCTTCTACAAAAATCGTTTGTAAAAGCGCCAAGCCTTCGTGCATGCTTGCCTATAAGGCAGTGTCCAGCGATGACACCTATGATGACGCTGAGATGTTTCCTATTTTGCTATTTTGGAAGATCAAACTGTTAGAGCGATTGATATCCAGCTTGGGTCAGATTTGATTGGTTGTTAGACAGGCTAGCAATTGGTATAAGGAGATAGGTAGAGTAATTCCAATCTTGGATCGTTCGTCGGCTCTACAATTTCCTGGAATATGTCGGTGCCGCGGCACCCAACATAGGTAAAAGTTGAACTGCTCTGCCGTCTCGCTAAAAGACAGTTTTACAATTTTGTGAGACTGAATCCAGGGACTTGATAGCGGCCTGACTATCCCAAATGAAGCGGATATCCCTTGCAGATATCATGTTTTTTTTTCAGCCAGGACAGGACTTCTTTGATCGACAAAATTTCCGGCTGGTATACGCTGCAGTGATTTGGAAGGCGTAAGTATAGGCTTGGATTAGGCTTATTTGAGGAAACGCCGCCACCAACCACGCTATCAGTCTCGGATCTATCAGTATAGAAGTGTATTGACTTACGTATCATCTATAAAATCATCTTCCTTTCAGAAGGATCTACAGATACGTACATACACGTAAAAGTCCTTATCAAACCAATGTTGGGGCATGGTGTAATCGATGTCCTCTGAAAGGATTCATAGTGTATTAAGAATATTAGCGTGGCCAAATAATTTATTTGTCCACTGTGCAGCCGCTTTAAGGTGAATAGCTGCATTAGCGTTGCGAGTGGCCGTGGCTCAAGTGGTAGTGTATTTGCTTTCAAATCGGACGGTTCGGGGTTCAATACCTGCTGCGTCCGCCAACTAAAATCTTCTGGGATGTATGCCGAAATAGCCCAAAAAGTCTATTATGCACAGACATGCTTTTCTTTAGACTCTGCTTAGTTTGCTGCAGTTGACTACATTGTCTAGGGTCCTCCACCAGACTGCAACCCCGTAGAAAAAATATCGATTTTATGACTAAAGTGTTTAGCCAGTGGATTAGGCGGGGTTGAAGGTCCCATTTGTTCCCAATGGCAGCTGTAGCTTTCTTGACTCTTTCTTCAATATTATGTTTCCACTTTAGTTTCCTGTCAAAAATGAGACCCAGATATTTTACTGTATCGAAGAAGACTAGACTGGCATCGTTGATGGAGGGAGGTTTCATAAATGGAATTGTATATTTCCTGGAAAAGAGGACAAGATCAGTCCCAGTATACTCCCAATCTACAGTGGGAGTATTATATTCAACGGATTAATCTGTTACGCTTCAGCTGAAGGAATTCTTTAATGACATTAAGATCCTTACTTGAGACGGCTATAGCAACGTCATCCGCATAGGCAATCGCCCTGCTACAACCTGTCTCTACTCGTTGCCTACCTTTTTGGTCAATCCCTTACACAGGGAGAATTTCCCCAGATTTGGAAGACCTCTTTTATAATCCCGATATACAAAAAGGGATCTAAGCATGAAGTTACCAATTATCGTCCCATTGCTAAACTCTCTCATATACCCAAACTCTCAGAAAGCATTTTATAGGAAGCCTTAAGCTTCAAATGCAAGCCTTTTATTTCACCCCGTCAACATGGTTTTTTAAAAGGTAGATCAACTACCACAAATCTAGTTGAATTCATGTCTTTTGCTCTCTCAGCCTTAGAAAATGGCAAAGAAATCGATGTTATCGCAACTGATTTCACTATAGCGTTTGATAAGATATCTCATCAATTGATCCTCTTCAAATTGTCTGCTCTCGGCTTTGAGCCTCTCTTATTAAAATGGATTTCTTCTTACCTGGTAAACCGATATTATAGCGGTCGGTTTAGATCCGCCCTTTCTGTTCCATTCCTGGCCTCATCTGGAGTTCCACAAGGCAGTCATCTTGGCCCTCTTCTCTTCATTCTTACTATCAACGATGTTGAGAGGGCCATTAAACACTCCTCCCTCTCCCTTTACGTTGACGACACAAAATTTTTTAAATCTATTTCCTCTCCCCAGGACTCTGCCCTTCTTCAAGAAGACCTTGATCGGTTTTCAATCTAGTGCCTCAAAAACTGTCTAGAACTTAATATAGCCAAATGTGAATCTATAACCTTCGCACGTAAATGCAACCCGCCTCCTCCCCAACTTTATTTTCTTCTGGTCAACCAATTCCCCTGGTTCAGTCTTTTCAAGACCTTGGTATATTATTCGACTGTGAGCTTAATTTCCGTTCTCATATCGATAAGATGATCCTCAAAGCCAACTCATCATTTGACTTTATTAAAAGGTGGTCCAAGGAATTTTCCTACCCGTCTCTATATTACCTTTGTTCGCCCACCCACCGGGTTCATGTTTCCCGAATCGAGGGTATTCAACGTCGATTCCTCCGATTTGCCCTCCGTAGTCTGTCCTGGAACGACCCTTTAATGTTACCACCCGATTGGGGCCGCCTCAAACTCCTAAATGTGAATTCGTTAGAAGAACGTAGGAATACTGCTTTCTTTTCATTCATCGACTTCTGTCAGGTTCCATCGACTGTGCATCCATTTTGAACTCCATTTCCTTCTATACCAACCCCCGATATCTACGTTATCCTCGTCTCTTCTATCTACCGGTCCACTGCACCTCTTATAGCTCCAACGAACCAATCTCCTGAATACTCCGAAAGGTCAACTCAAACCTCTCCCTTTTTGATTTCCACCTGAGCACTTCTCGTCTCAAACAAAACCTCCTCCATCACTTCCTTAGTCCCTAGCTCTTAAGTCTTTCTGTTAGTTTTTAAGTTAGATTAAGCAGCTCGTATTAAGCCAATACACGGGGGCCTCAGCGCCCACCGAAATTAAAATATTAAAAAATTACAACACACTTCCAAGTTTATCAGCAGTTCATTAACCACTAAGTTCCAGTGAAGAGGTGAAAGGACACCGCCCTGTGGTGTACCTCTGCTGACACATCTTTCGGCAGAAGCCCCATCCAGTTTGGAGTTGATTATCCTGCTATTTAATATAAGACTGATCGCCTAGGGATTGGATTGTAATGCTTGCCAAAACAGAGCACATGAAGCACGTAACAAATTTCTCCTTGATGATTCTATGTGTTCGAAGCAAGTGGTCTGATTGCTGTTTGGCTATCTATGTACGTATGTGTATTGAAACATCTCTGAGGATATTGGATTCAGGCTGAATCAAGTAGCAACCTGATGAATAGCTCGGATATCGTGAGTAGTGAGTAGTAGCTCCGGTCCGCAAAAATTAAAAATGACTTCGGGTGGATACCATCCGCCCCCTTCTGGAATCATGTATTTGAAGTCTGTAAGTTGAGGATCGAGAGCCCGCATTGGACCGTAAAAAGACTATCGTTACCTACATTAAGCTCTTTCCATTCGTCAGTGTCTGTTATTCTAAGGGCAGAGCTTGTGACAACCCGCATGCCAAATTTTAAAAATATCACCTTTGCACCTTATTGGGTAACCAATCCACAGTAATTTCTTTTCCGGTATAATGATGTCTACAGTCTTACCAATAAATTCCTATATAGGGCTGTCCGTTTGAGATGTAGCTCAGCAAGTAGCTATCAAAATGAAGTTGTCATCCGAAGTTCTTTGGCCGTAATATTTTTTATAAACAAAAAACTTTTGGCAGAATTTCCGGCGATAGATCCTCACATTCTTGACGGAGGTTCGTGGCTTATACGCGGATTTTCAGTGACCCAGAAGGGATAATTTTGCTTATTCGCATATCGACAGAGATGGAAATTGAAAATGATGCACTGTCAGCACTTGGTAAGAGAAAATTTTACAATCCTTCGCCAAAATTCTCTGTAAAGACCGCCGATAGTGCCCAATTGCGTGGCACGTCGTCTGGTCGATATTTGAGGGTCCTCTGCGACATCTTCAACCACAGCTGCGATGTTCTCAGCAGAACTGGTGCTCCAGGGTCACCCAGACCTGGCAGCATCTCCTGTTGTCCCATACTCTAAAGTGACTAGACGTCGTAGAGTTTGCCCAGTTGGTGTCGTACGAAATTCACGCTGCGCCAACACCACCGACGAATTATTCCGCAAAAAATTGTAACAATTATTCCGCGTTCTTTAGAAATAGCGATTCATGTCTTGTTGACGTGTGTTTCGTATCTGTTTACTTCACAAAAGTAGAAGTAGAATTGACATTTGCCGCCATTTGCAAATATTATAGCATCTACCGAAAGGGTGACGACTTTTATGCCACCTGTTATATGCACAATTTTCTCCATAGGAACAGTTAATTCCTGCTGTCGAAAGCATTCTCAAAGTCAGCTAAAACCGAGTGAGAACATATGTTATACAGAGCTTCTTTTGAAACCTTGACCAACATCCATTTACCCCAGCCTCTGCGAAACGCTCTTTTTCCCATTCGCTTGCTATTCCAGGTATCAATACCCTAATGTAGCAAGCACAACTTGAAAAAATTCTGCAGGGAAGCTGTCAATATCCACGGTCCTATCCTTTCGGATATCAGCAAACGCTGTTGCAATCTATGTATTTTGGATTTGTTGCTTCGAGATGCTTATTTAAATAAGGAAACCTCGCGTTATGTCTAAATGTTTGAATGTCATCGCGGAGTGCTCGCTGCATCTCCTGCTTATGCTCATCAAACGTCAGTCAGCAATAGGACAAGTTTTTGGCCTTCATTTCAACTTGTGTCCTCAAACTCTTTCGTGATACCATAAACGGTCCCACTGTCTCAATTATTTGCAACACCATTGACCGGTGCTGCTTAAGTAATTGTATATCTACGCTTATTCCATCTTACTTTTCTGTTTGTAATAGACTTGAAGTTCAGATATCTCTGCTGCTGAGTGAAATACGGTCCATGATCTGTCCTCAGGGGTTTACTGATACTCGTAATCATGTGTTGTAGTTCTTCTATCTCTTACTGACATCAGTTACCAAATTGAGAATAATTTTTTCGCATTTTTCCTGTGGTCCCCACATTTTCATCAAAGGGATCCTGAAGTATCTGTTCCGATAGCCAGCTGCTGGAAAGGCAACCTAAAAACCGTAGCCTAACTGATTCCGTGTTGGCTACCCAGTAGATGAGACCCACATTGCGTCAGTTCTATTGTCCTCACACTATGCCTCCGATGACTTGGAGATTTGCCTTGTTAAAATCGGCATTTCGCTCGGCGTTATCATTTCAGTCTCCAAGCTGTATAAACCCATCAAGTCAGACGTTATAGGCAGCGCCTATTTGACAGTTTAAGCTGCCTTCTCATTCTCGGACAAGGCATTGGTCAGTGCGTAATATTTTGTAATGGTGATCTTTTCTACTTTGCTCTGGGATCTCGTAATCAATATCCGATCATAGTGTAGTTTTCATGATATGAAGGTGCTTTATGGTTCTGCGTGTAAACATAAGGATAACGCTGGAATCTTTCAGCTTTTTATTTGCGCAATATAAAAAAATGTTCTCGGTTATCGAACGGTTAGACATGTAAGCATACGACTAACTCATTTCAGGCAGTCTCTAGGTGTCCATATTGTGCCTTAATTCCTTCCAGAATCGCCAGCACTGTGTGCAAACGCGCACTACTTTATAAAAAACAAGGCAGTTAGCGATTAATGATGTTTTTTTTTTCAGTAGAAGCAGACCATTCAGTTAAAGACCTAGTCTATTGTACATCCTTTTAATATACACAAAAGTTCATGAGATAGCTTCATTCATTCATAAGCTATCGCTTCTTTAGGGTGTGGTATGCTGGGTCACTGCTGGGTCAATGCTGATCTACATTTTTCTTATACGTGATAATTTATTGGGCATCACTTCAAAAAATTTGAAGAAATTGTCTGCTGTAGGTATATAAGCAACCAGCAGATCTTGAAAACTTCTGGTTGAAGGGAGTCTTCCGGTTATTAAGCGAGCCAGCAGCCGTCCAAAGATGTTATTTTTACACAGTACGTATGCTGTTTTTACATTAAGACAGCGCCTAACACATATTCGGAATCTCAGGAAAACTCCAAGGTCTCAGTTTCGAGATGTCTAGCCTAATCGATGTATTGCCGATGCTCAGTTGTGTGACCTAATTTGGCCCTGTCAGCTGAAGCCACAATTATTTTGCTTGAGCGGTACGAGTATATTCGTAAACTCAACTAAATGGGGCTTAGGACGTAGTAAAGTATATTGCGTCTCGAACCTCTAGACCTGATCGTTGCCAGATTTGGTTTACAACAATAAAATTGGAATGACACTCTCATTATACTTGTTGGTCTAGTTACATAGTTAGCCTTTATGGAAGCTCCCCCGAAGTTCTTATCTAAATAGTCTTCATTCAGACACGAACATTTGGCAATTAAATGAATCTCGATATTCGTAGTTATTTGATCACTTTTTGGCTGTTTCAGCAAAAGAGATTCACATCACAAATTGTCAAATCGCTTCGCCTGAAGGCAATCACATAATCTTCACTCATGACCGGCTCTCCATTAAAATCAGATCATGCAAATTACTGACTAATATTCATTTGGTTTGGTCGTCCCAGCAACCCCAAATGATACTAAATATCAAATCAGAACTACCTGGGCGTCTGTGTTTGTTCCTTCTATGCATACTTAACGCTACAGGTGGTGCGAGTAACTTCTTCTGGCCATGGAATATCTTTCCATCGAAAATGGACCATTATGACAAGGATGTTGAAAGCAAAGCCAATTTGACAACGGTATGTGGACTTTCCCAAACAGAACAAAACCATAAAATTGAAATTCTCTTTTAGAATGAATGGATACAAAACATGAACCTCATCTGTGATGTGCACGAGGTGACAACAGAAGATGGTTACATTCTGACTCTTCATAGAATTCCAAAGCCAGGACACCAGCCGGTCTTGCTCGTCCACGGTCTATTTACGTCGTCTTTGTGTTTTGTGATGCTGGGCCAGAACAACAGTTTAGGTAAGCACCATTCCGTTCTTCTAATTTTTCATACTCTCCTGACCACCAATTAAGCCTTTCAGTTTGCATCAAACGACTACGATGTCTGGCTTGCTAATACCAGGGGAACTACGTACAGTCGAAAACATACCACGTACTCCCCCGATGATCCAAATTTTTGGAAATTTAGTTTCCATGAGATTGGATTGTATGATATCTCTGCTACAATTGATTACGTTCGAAATGCCACGGCTTTTCATCAAATAATCTATAAAGGTCACTCAGAGGGTACCAGCGTTTTGTTTGTCCTCTGCTCGATGCGTCCAGAGTACAATGACAGAATTTTGCTCATGCAGGCACTTGCCCCAATCGTCTATATGAGGAATATGACAACTATAACGAAAACCACCGCCAGCATAATAAAGAAATTTATTAAAGTAAGTAGTCTCCATCAAGTGCACACAGAGTGTTGAATTTTTTTGTCTCAAGGAAAAATCCAAAACAAAGTCCTTAGAGGTGTTTCCTCAAGGCGAACTTTTGCGCAGATGCTCCATTAAGTCGAAAAAAAGACCAGACTGCCTGGAGCTCATGACAAGCATCCTTGGTCCTGGCCAATACAATCAGGTATTTTAGTCCTAACTTGAGCTAACATAACATCATGGTACTTAGAACTCCAAATTTACAGACAAACGACCCAATAGTTCTGGGAAAAGCGATAGCAGGAAGCTCAATTCATGATATCGAGCATTTTTATCAGATTTTCTCGTCGGGAGATTTTGTGGCCTTTGACTACGGCTTAGAAGGTAACCAGGCCCTTTATAATCACCCAGAACCAGATGAATACAATTTGTCAATGATCACGTTTCCTATCGCACTACACTTTGGTCGTACAGATGCCATTGCGACACCAGCGGCTGTCCACAAATTGTATAAAATCCTTCCAAACGTTGTAGGGCTCTATGTGGTGCCAGCTGAAAAATTCAATCATTTCGACTTTATATGGTCCCCTTCGGTCGGCAGTTTACTCAACACAAATGTCCTCAAAGTCAGCGAGGAGTTCTTGAATGGGACGCTGAAGTATCGCATTGATTGAGTATGACTAATAACCATCAAGTTCGTATTAAATAAAAATTGTGGAATATATACGGTTTCTTATAATTTTTATTAAACAATTTTGTTTTTTTCTATCAAATTGCCCGTTCTGGAATATCTACCAACCAGTGGCATACCTCAGTGGAGCTGAGTAAGCGAATGGACCCCCAGAGTATGTCAAGAGACTTGGTGAAGCTACAGTCCATGGATTGGAAGCATAGTGTTGAGCCAGTGGAGTGGTGACGGTCCTAACAAGTGGGACAGAGTATGTCTTGACAATTGGAGCAGCTGCATATGTCTTCACAACCGGAGCAACAATCGGTTGAACAACTTGTCCTGCGGTATGGACAATGGTGGAGCTTTGGTGGGAAACAGCAGAGGGAACGGTATTCACGATAGCGCCAAGAGAGTGTTCTCGAACAATTGGTGTTTCGACAACAATTGAAGACCCCAAGCCCAATCCTGGACGGGCAACGGCTATAGCAAGCACAGCAGACAATACCACCTAAAATGAATAAAAAGATCGTTCATATTGTGTTCTTTTAATAATGTCAAGGAGGCCTTACCAACTTGAACATCGTCAATTTTATTTTTTAGTTTAGGAGGTTTGACTGACTGACGAAGTGTCTGTTGATGATATGACTTCGATGGCACCGCCTTTTATATTGTACGTCCAATTACAACTGTTTTTCCTTTTAAAAATTCCTCAGCTCAAAATCAAGACAGTACACAAACGAGAAAACCCAAACTTGATTTAAGTGTACCTTCGGGAGTGAATGTATATATAAACATGTCTGCACTTGCAACATATGTTACAAGAACTTTCTTACCATTTACACCGTACTTGTTCATTTTTTTTGAATTTGTCATTGAGGCAATACTGATTGACTACTTTCATCGAAAACAACAGTGATTGGCATTATGTGGAAAGAACAAAGTGCCAACCGATAAACAATGACCCATGAGAGCGCCTATCCCAGATTCAAAAAAATACAAGAAATATGGCAATGAAGGTAAAGTCACAGATCAATGTGGAAATAGTTAAATGCATTCAAGTTGACCCCTATCTTTTGGTGATTGCTCGGTCTGATCCTGTCATAGCTGATAAGAAATAGAAGTGTCAAAAAGTAAGAGCTTCATGCTCTCACGTCATGTCAAGCCAAATTAAGGACTCTGAGCTCCGCACTGAAATAAAGCATGTGCCATACCCAAAGTCTGTTGCCAGAAAACCAGCTTTGACTATTTCTGGGAGAACCATAGGCTCGATAGACACTAGAGCCATTATATTAATCGAAAACGAACGCGGAGAAATAGGATGAAGTAGGCTCTATATGATGATCGATGGACTGAAATTAGCCCCTCGGGAATAATCCTAATGACGTTTTTTCGTTGAGCACTTGTTTCCTTTTACTGAAATTTCTCAGTCTTTCAAACGAAAACGCTTCAGATATAAAGTGCCTGCAGTACCTGCATCCACCTCATCAATGCCGTGTACTTGCAACCTATCAAGCGTAGGCCACTCATAAATAGAGGTAGAGTTCCTTAGTGTCGTCATCACTTAAGTGTTTAGCAAAAGCGTAGCGCATCGTGACAAGGCGAGTCAGTAGACTGCAAACTTTCCTGCTGAGGGACAGCAAGTTAGGTTCTACACCATCTTGTTGTATCCGCGAATTCGAAAACAACAAACAGTAAGTTAGACAGCAGATACATAGTTCGGAGAGGTCGTGAAAGTGGTAACTTCCCAAAATTCTTTGTTTCAAATTACTGAAGCCGGGGCATTGACACAAAAAGTTGAGGTTATCCTTCCCTGAATTTATGTCCCCACAATCCCCACAATCTAGACGGTGAGTAATCCAACAAGCGTAGATGGTTCAGCTCTACTTTTCAGGAGAATCGTAATTATTCCGGCCATAATTGTTTTTAGGTCACCGACTGCACATCTTTGTGGCCACGGCTGCAGCAAACGTATCGTTATGTTGAACGAAAAGAGTCTTAAGTTCTTCATGATACCACTTCACAAGCCTTGATTTGATCTCGATTGCGACAATGGCCCTAATGGGAGCCTGACTACCAAACAATATAGTAACATCCTAGTGGAATGTTGTGCTTATGGCCGCAAGCTGCGCTGCTTCCGCCACAGCTAATATCTCAGCCCAGAATACACGGCTTTAGTCCGGCATGCGACGCGATCATTGTAAGTTCAATTAGTCGGACAAAATCCCAGTGCCGTTTTCTATCTCCATCTTTGATCCATACGTGAAAATCGATATCGAGTCCTGAACCATTTGGTTCCTGTCCTATACTTCTCAGCGTGGGAAAATGCAGGCGAATGGTGTTTCAAATTCGTTTAGGTGGTATTATATTGTAACTACGTGTATATGTATAGTCCGTATTGGAGCAGAAACCCAGTTCATTTGTAAGCATTGAAGCATAGACTTTCGGTTTGGTTTCCATCAGTTAAACTGGTCAATCTAAGAGCGCTTTTCGCTGCAGATTCTGACGCCAAGATACCGTGGATTGCTACCGCGATCGTTGCTTTCTTTACACGTTCTTCGACATTGAGCTTTCAACTCAGTTTGCTATTTAATACGATACCCAGGTATTTAGCACTGTTGGATAGTCGGAGGGTTGTCCGTACTATGGAAGAAAGGTAAAATTGTGACACTATCCTTCCATGTGTGAACAGGTCTGTTTTCTGCGGGTTGATTCCCAACCCACAGATCTGGACCCAGTCTATAGGAACCTCATGATCCTCATATGCAGTGGCTTTTATTCCTTCCCTCTTTAGATTTAGGGGTACAATATTTCATGAACCACTAGGGTCCACGGTATAATGTTGTCGTCAAATCGAGGCATCAGTAAGTCAATGTGTAATGAGCAGCAAGGTGAGTAGCAATATCATCCTGGTGGAACCCTTTATTGTTCGGACCTATGTTGCCTTCAGAGTGAAGACCGCATCTAAACTGTAATTTTTCGCCACTATAATTGAGTCTTTTCAAGTTTGCCTAACTGAAGAAATGGCAATTTTGCTTGTTCAGAAACCTGCTGAGGCACAATCCCCGAATTTCCGCCGAATAGTATAGTCAAGTGGCTTTAGCGCCTCCACCAGCTGGATTCTATATGAGTGTAGCGCGAGATCTTTCGCAAAAATTTTTACAGAATGGAAGGACAAAGGCCGAGCTCCTGCGATCGATGCCGAATTGACAATTTCTTCTGTACATTACGTTGACGGGTTGTTGGCTTGGCATCATAAAGGTCCTGAGAGGCGTCAATCAAAACTTGTCCACTTATCAGACTTTTGATAAAAAAATTAAATTCGCTCTCGAACTTAAGCCGGTAGGTTATGGGCGTACCTTCATGACCCTCGACTAGAATATATTTTCCGTAGCGAATCAACATTTTGTGTTGTCGGCGTTCTTAACACCTTCTAAGCTTATATTAACTGGTCGTTATATTTCTTCGATAATACTTACAGTAGATGCAGTAGATATTCTCCTTGGTATGATGCGCTTCATCTTCAATCTGAGACGAGGTGGCCTAGGTAAGATGACTCTTAAAATTCCCAACAAATAAAGTCGAAAGAAGTTCAAACTGGCCAAGAAAAACAGTGGCGCTCTTTTTAAACGTGAGTAATTTCAATTCGACCGAAAACTGAGTCAACAAATTTACAATGTCCCAAATTAAAAATGTTTATTCATTCGGCAATAGACACTTCGCATCATCTTTTGGACGAAAGACATTCCAGCTGCCAGCTCTTCGCGGTAGGTAGCCAATTAAACACTTACAGATCGCCTCATGTCTCATGCAGCGGTATCTTCAAGCGGACTAATCCACTTTTGCACTCGTGTAATAAGCAAGATTACTACAAGATCGCGAAATACTTAAGTCCGCTGGTCCAGATGCCATAACTCTTCTTCTTCTTCTTCTGAAAAAGTGGTCCTGCATGATGGCAAAACCACAGCGTATGATTCTCAATTACTCCTGCATTTCAGGACTCTTTCAAAGACGATGAAGGACAGAATTTGTCTCTAGAAATAAGGGAATCTTCTTCTTTCTACTGCTATAAACCAATTCCATTAACGTCCCATCTTTTCAATGCCATGGAAACGCTGATTGACTGTAAGCTCATACTTACAATATCTCGAGACAGGAAAACTTCTTAACGGCTGCTATGATAGTTTTCGAAGCAACTGTTTCAGTGGCGATTTAATGGCATGCTTCACCGAAAAGTGCAACTTCCCTATAGTCCGCCAATCTGATGAAAGCAAGATAGTTGCACTAAGAATTTCAAAGTCATTTAACAGGATTCGGCATCAGGATCTTCTGTCGTAAATAAGTGCATTTGAGATCGCCGGATCTCTGTTTTAGGGGAAATTACCTTCGATTCAAGTTGTCTTAGTCGGTTTCAAGTCTAATACTCACAAATTGATTGGTGGTGTGCCCCAGGGCTACGCTCTGTCTCCGAAACTCTTTTTATTTTCATTAATAATCTCTTGTCTGCGGCTTCTAATTCAGAACATTTCTTACCGACGACAGTATTGTCTGCTTTTGGGCCGATGCGATGGGGTCTTAAACTCATAAGCAGTATCATTACCTGGTAGTCTGTACTAGAGAAGAAGTTTAATGATATACATACGAGTATATCTAAGCTAATTTCAGATGAGATAATGGGACAATTATGGTTCTGGAAGTGTCACCGAAAGTTGGAATGCGAAATTGTGGCAACTAAATGAGAATTCCAATAGATTAGATGCGCTCTTATATTCCAAAAAAATTATAGCAAACAATCAGCGTATCTAATTCTTTTTATTTCGAAAATCTGTATCAACACACAGCGTTTCTAATGTCCAATTGCCCGTTTTGCAGTGCTTACCAACCAGTGGCATACCTCAATGGAGCTGAGTAGGTCAATGGTATCCCAGAGTAGGTGAACTGACTTGGTGAAGCAACAGTCCATGAATTGGCAGCATAGGTTTGAACCAGTGGAGTGGGGACGGCGCTTATAATTGGAGCTGAATAAGTCTTAACAATTGGAGCAGCAGCATAAGTCTTCACAACCGGAGCAACAATCGGTTGAACAACATGCCCTGCATTGTGGACAATGGTGGAGCTTTGGTGGGAAACAGCAGTGGGAACGGTATTCACGATGGCGCCAACTTTTTCAAGAGAGTGTTCTCGAACAATTGGTGTTTCGACAACAAATGAAGACCCCAAACCCAATCCTGGACGGGCAACGACTACAGCAAGCAGAGCAGACAATACCACCTAAAATGAATAAAAACACCGTTAATATGATGTTCCTTTGAAAGCGTCAAGTGCTCCTTACCAACTTGAACATGATTTTGATTTTATGTTTAGGAGGTCTGTATTGAATGACTCACGAAACGTTTGTTGATGATTTGGCTTCAATGACACTGTCTTTTATATTGAATTTCCGAGTAGAACTGCTTTTGCTTGCAAAAATTTATTCAGTTGAAAATCAAGAAGTCAATCAAGTGTTCGGTGTACAAAAGTAGCACCATGAGGGTACACAAACGAGAAACCCAAACTTGATTTAAGTACACATTCCGAGTGAATGTAAAAACATGTCTGCTTTTCTATGGTTTTCGCAGGTTACAAGAACTTTCCCAGGGTTGACACTATCACCTGTTTTTTTTTTTTTTTCAATTTCCCATTGATTGAATTCCTTCGTCAAAGACAAAAACAATTGCCATTATATGGAACGAAAAATGTGGAAAACGAAAAGCTGTGGCCTGTGAAATCACCTATCCAAGATTCAAACAATACAATAAATCTAGGATGCTCGCAGAGGCACAGATCCATGAAGCGATAGGTTAGGTTAGGTTAAAACAGGGGAGTGATGGATATGCCATCATACAAATACTAGGCATCATCGCGATCCCTGAGGAACCAGTTGAATTTAGATTCAAAAGGCAAAAACCTAAACAATCTCCCTGGTGAAATATAAAATTTCTTTACAAAAGCCAAGAAGGCGTTTGAAATTCGAGCCGTCTATTTACTCTAGGTTTTCGAAAAAGTATTTTCCTAAAAATTTTCTTCGATTACGCTATATTGCCTCGCATTCACACAGTATGTGTGTTATGTCTTCGACAGTTTGCAGATTACCGCAGAATCTGCAAATATCCGTATCTGACAATTTGAGTCTCTTTGCGCGTTTCCGCAGGAGACTATGTCCTGGTAGGATTCCTATTATTATCCTAAGCTTATCACTGCTTAATTTTATTAACTCCCAAGATCTTTTGACGTCAAAAAGTGGCCAGAGAGCCTTCGAATTGAACACAGTTGGTAGTTTTTTTATCATTTTTTCCTCGTTAGTGCCCCTTACTATGCAAAGGTGTGGTTTGATGATAGCAACCTCACTATTATCGAGTAGCTCGATCTCCTTTTCTTGCAAGCTCATCTGCTTGTTCATTTCCTTTTATATCGCAGTGATATCACCCGGTTCTGACTAAATAATGCCTTGAGGACTATGCGACAGCCCCTGACAATGTCAGAATTGCCTTAAGTGCGGCCTGGCTATCGATATCTCTTCCGGATTCCGATCTTATCTGCATTAGCTCAGCCGGCCAGAGGACAGCTAGAACCTCTGATTGGAAGACTCTGCTTGCGTCCGGTAGTCTTATAGTCACTCTTAGTTCTGGGTCTTCTGAGAAGATACCATAACCTGTTCCTTCCTCTGTTATCGAGCCATCTGTGAAAATTGCAATTTCATTTGACTTGATTATTGCATTACTTTGCCAGCCCTCCCTCTGCGGATATATTATATCATACAGAATGTCGGAGTCGACCAAGGAAGGAATTTTATCCGTTATCGGTCAATGAGGCGATAGTCAAATCAATTCAATTTGGCTCCTAACCTTTGGAAATTGCTTAGTCTCACCTAATCCAATCAGTCGTCTGCTGATAGCACAAAAAATAAAAAAGGTAAAAAAGTGCTCGCACTGCATATCAAGCCAAATTAGGGACACTGAATTTCGAACTGAAATGGGTCAGGTGCTCTACACAAAGTATATTGCCAGCAGACGAAGTTTGGCTGCTATTAGGGAATCATAGATTCGATAGACCTGAGAGTAAACGCCGACAAATAGGGGATGAAGTATGCCTTACCAGCATTATATGTACAATATATGAAGGTTGATGCAAAGAATTTAGCCAGTCATGAATAAATCCCTTCATGTCGAGTATATCCAAAGACCTTCTTGAAAATAGGATTGTTAGCGCACAACTTGAAAGTGAACTCCTTTCTACTACAATAAAAAAAAATATCTGCATGACGAATGTAAAGTTAAAAACCTTTAAACAAAGACCGATAAAAACTGCTATCTTATAAGAGCGCTAAGCCTTCACTTTTGCAGTGACGGTGAGTGAGAACGGTGGCAGTGACAAAAGCGTGAACGACGCAAAGGGTTTTTCCTGCTAAGTTTATCCAACTGAATTGGCCACCGCAACAAATGCATTTCGGTAAAAAGTGAAGACGTTCAATTTCAAGCCGCTTTTCTGTTTTCACTTTTCGGGTATTTACCCTCCAATTGCAGTGGCCACTGTGAAGTAAAAGATTTGTTGTGCTACATAATCACTTTCAGATGCCAGATTTTTTTAGGTTCTGGTTTTCTCTGCGAACGTAATGTTTTCTTATGGCTCATGGAGATGCGCATTCACATAGTACGAATGCGTTCTGCGGTTCCTTACATAAAAAGCCGACATTCAGTTTCCTGACCAAATCTGAGTTTTCGTAAGTGATACCGACAGTGCGCCTTAAGGCACAGCTCACCAGTCTTCAGATATCATATCTTTTGAAGATATTAGACAATTTGAATTAATTTTAGAAGCGTTTGAGGGCTTTTTAACCTTGCCAAAGACCCGGTATATTTTTCTAGTAGAAAAGACACACTTTGTTCTCCCAACTTTTGATCATTGACTTTGTTGCTGAATACGGCAGGCCGCGGAAGGGCTGTTAAACGTATCAGCTGCTGCTTTTCTAGTCAGTTTATCGGCTTCTTAATTTCCTTCAACACACTTCTGCCCTTCTAACCAAGCTTGGCTTCACTTCTTTAAGATATTGAAGCAGTGTAGCACCGATTTGGAGTCAAACAAGTTTGATTTTATCGATTCCAGTGCTGCATGGCTTTCAATGTGAACAAATATATGGATGGCGGTGTCTTTCATTCCTGTTCCAAGGATGATACTAATTCATTCTTTAAGAGCATGATGTTTAGTTTGAGACACGCTGAAAATCATGCTTGCAACGTTTGTTTTTGGGCGGTGAGTATCTGTACCTTCTATAGTGTCTACTTTGAATTTACCCGTAAACAACACTAAGGTTGGGTTTTGAAAGTTCCATGCTTGTCGATTTGGGACCACAATGTCGAACCTCCTATCGAACTCGAAGGTTCATGTCGAGTGCAGGAATTTTTTTAAATTAAGCGCGCAAAGTCCGATTGTACTGCTAGAGTCCAGTTTGTTATAATCTGACCGTATTGCGAATTATGTGTGGTTGTGCAACGCCAATTAAATCTTCTATGGCAGCTATGGCAGGCTGACTAAACGCTGGAAACAGAACTACTTCTACACATTTATTATTACAATTGCGTACTTCTCCCGATTAAGCAGTTTTCTCCAAAGCACCAGTCAAATGCTAAAGGGTGATGCTTTTAGAGGTACTTTTTTCAAAAATAAAAAACAATCAAAAAATTCAATTTGTTCGTGTAATCTTTATTATCATACAAAAGAACCATCCCTTAAATTTATTTTTTGAAGATTATGTCTTTCAAATGCTGGCCGTAACTGCGTCTAACATGCTCCATTCTGAAGTTCTAATTTTCGACGGCGCGTTCGAGCATTATGAGCTGTGTTTGATCAATGACTCGAGTAATGTTGGCCTCCAATTCCTCAATCGTAGCCGGCTTATCAATGCAAACTTTGTATCGAATCGAATCAATTTCTCCACACGGGCTGTGCGGCATGTGAGACTGTCTTGTTGGTGCCAATTGTCTTCGAGACCACGGACTTCATTTTCAGGCAGCATATAGTCTGTTATCATGATGCGATTGGGTTCAGTTTTGAAGCACATAACCATAAACCACACCAAACCGCTTTTTGTCTGAATGTAATAACAGCTCTTGAACCTCTTCGAGTTGTCCGCAGCCCAAATATCGCTATTTTGCTTACTGACGTACCCATTTAGTACCAGAAATAGGCCTTATCGCTGAACAAAATTTTGGTCGAAAACAGTGGATATCCCTGAACCTTTCCAAAAGCCCAACAACTGAAACTGTGACGATGGTGAAGGTCCGGCTATAGATCTCGCACGAATTGAATTATGTATGCTGTTCAACTAAGATCCTCACGAAAAAAGAGGCCAAGATGTTGCGAACGGCGCCTCATCGATTCATTACGGCCATCGCGTAGACTCTCCGCTACTGCCGTTATATTTTCCTCAATACGTACTAGATGTGGTCAATTTGGATAGGCCACCAAATGCCCAATAATAAAAATTGGGTTTCAAACTTTCGATGGTATAGCGAATTGTGCGCTCGGTAGGCCAATTATGTGGACCACAAATAGCTCTTAGCACACAAAACACATTCGTGTTTCGTAATACAGCTGAATAACTTGTAGACGCTGTGCCGGGCTAATTCTTTCCGCTATGAAATGTCAAGTAATACTAAACAAGTAAAGGAGGTAAAAGAATACCTCTTTGTGGACAGCTTTCGGCGTCTGAGAGCCAAATTGATGTCTCGATCAAAACCTCTGAGTTCCATGGCTTTTGGGATAAAGTCATGCTTTGTATTGGCAAAAGCATCTTCAGTGTCAGTGTTAGGTAAAGCTATGTGCAATCTCTTTTGATCACAAAGCGTCTATTATACTCGATTTAGGAGGGCGCCTCTGGTATAAATTGAGCTAGAATCGAGCATGGGAAGTGTGCCTTAAGTAGAAAAAAGTTATGACGTCAGTGAGGTGGGATTTTCAAGTTTCCCTGTTTTTTGTGCTACTGTGAAGGGAAAACACAATCAATTCTGATGTTCACTGTCGGCAGTTGGACAGTTTGAACGAATCTATTATCCAGAAACGTCGGGAGGAGTTGAGTTCCATCACGACCGTGCAAGACCACAAACAAATTTTATTACCCGCCTAGAGTTACTGGAGTTTGGACGGGATGTGTTCATACACCCACGTTACTGGTTTGACCTTGCGCCATCGGAATTCTACTTGTTTCGTTCTCTTAAAAACTTCTCGCTTGGAGAAACGTAAGCACGTTCTTCAGTTTTACCCCAATAAAGACAGATCCTTCTATAACCGAGGAATTATGTAACTTACATGCATTTTCCGACAACCTGATAGAACTGCGAACGTGACACTACAGTCTGTGTTAGGACATACTCGTACATAGATCATTGATCCCTATACGTGAAGAAAAGGTTCAAGTCCCAGATGGGGAATCTATCTATAAGCAATCAACTTCAAATTCTCTGGAATTGTCACCAAAAGTTAAAATCCGAAGTCGTGATCTCTAAATGGCATTGCGCTCTTAGATTTAAAAAAATTAAAATAAATAGTTCACGTTTTCTAATCCATT
The DNA here is from genome assembly GCA_963966105.1 of Volucella zonaria. Lineage (NCBI taxonomy): Eukaryota > Metazoa > Arthropoda > Insecta > Diptera > Syrphidae > Volucella > Volucella zonaria. The sequence continues at coordinate 77,815,629 of OZ014534.1, read as the reverse complement.
CTATTTCAAAACATTGTATTAACAAAAATCAGGTGTTTCTGGTGTCCATTTGGCCGTTTTGGAGTGTTTACCAACCAGTGGCATACCTCAATGGAGCTGAGTAGGTCAACGGAATCCCAGAGTAGGTGAACTGACTTGGTGAAGCCACAGTCCATGGATTGGCAGCATAGGTGTGAACCAGTGGAGTTTGGACGGCGGCGCTTATAATTGGAGCTGAGTAAGTCTTGACAATTGGGGCAGCAGCATAAGTCTTCACAACTGGAGCAACAATTGGTTTAACAACATATCCTGAGTTGTGGACAATGGAGGAGCTTTGGTGGGAAACAGCAGTGGGAACAGTCTTCACGATAGCGCCAACGTTTTCAAGAGAGTGTTCTCGAACAATTGGTGTTTCGACAACAAATGAAGACCCCAAACCCAATCCTGGACGGGCAACAGCTACAGCGAGGAGAGCAAACAATACCACCTAAAATGAATAAAAACACCGTTAATATGATGTTCCTTTGAAAGAGTCAAGTGCTCCTTACCAACTTGAACATTTTGATTTTGATTTTGTGTTTAGGAGGTCTGTATTGAGCGTCTGACGAAGTGTTTGTTGATGGTTGGACTTCGGTGAAACTGTCTTTTATATGGAAGTTCTAATTAGAATTACATACATTTGTTTTCAAAAGTTGTTTAGTTAGTAAACATGTTTAGTTCCACTTGCTTCGAATCGCGCCAAGAGGGTTCGATAACCGGAAACCTAAACTTGATTGTTTCCTACCTGGAATAATACTTTCCCATTGCAAGGCATTACGTATGTTATGTAGTGATCGAATTTTTTCCTTAGGTTTAGCGACAACCGGTAATTTGTAGTACCGCAAAATTGTAATTGACCATTGCTTCTTTATATTAGTTAATACGTTCTATGACCTTTTTGGGCAAATATTGTAGTTTTTCATCGGGAGAAAAGAGTTTTGTTAGTGGTGATTGTGATTAAGAGCATTTTCCGTTTAAAAGTAACGTATTCCACGTTATTTTATTCTTAAGCGCTGCTCCATCCTTTCGAAAAGAAGCGATTTGAAGTCTTGATTTGACTTAACTATCGAGTTTAGATTTTGCTTTCTTCCAAACTATCTGTGAAGCTACTGGTTGCCGGTATTTGCGGAATACTACTAAGTTCTTCTACCTTACAATTTTGTACCCTTAATCGAAAATCTTAAGGCGGTTATATTTTGATCTGAACTATCAACTCGCCTCGTGTTGGCATTATACTCGTACAGACTGAGACGATGTTGTATCTGGACGATAATACAATATTATTCTTTTGCTGACATAGACTAATATAAAGAAGCAATGGTCAATTACAATTTTGCGGTACTACAAATTACCGGTTGTCGCTAAACCTAAGGAAAAAATTCGATCACTACATAACATACGTAATGCCTTGCAATGGGAAAGTATTATTCCAGGTAGGAAACAATCAAGTTTAGGTTTCCGGTTATCGAACCCTCTTGGCGCGATTCGAAGCAAGTGGAACTAAACATGTTTACTAACTAAACAACTTTTGAAAACAAATGTATGTAATTCTAATTAGAACTTCCATATAAAAGACAGTTTCACCGAAGTCCAACCATCAACAAACACTTCGTCAGACGCTCAATACAGACCTCCTAAACACAAAATCAAAATCAAAATGTTCAAGTTGGTAAGGAGCACTTGACTCTTTCAAAGGAACATCATATTAACGGTGTTTTTATTCATTTTAGGTGGTATTGTTTGCTCTCCTCGCTGTAGCTGTTGCCCGTCCAGGATTGGGTTTGGGGTCTTCATTTGTTGTCGAAACACCAATTGTTCGAGAACACTCTCTTGAAAACGTTGGCGCTATCGTGAAGACTGTTCCCACTGCTGTTTCCCACCAAAGCTCCTCCATTGTCCACAACTCAGGATATGTTGTTAAACCAATTGTTGCTCCAGTTGTGAAGACTTATGCTGCTGCCCCAATTGTCAAGACTTACTCAGCTCCAATTATAAGCGCCGCCGTCCAAACTCCACTGGTTCACACCTATGCTGCCAATCCATGGACTGTGGCTTCACCAAGTCAGTTCACCTACTCTGGGATTCCGTTGACCTACTCAGCTCCATTGAGGTATGCCACTGGTTGGTAAACACTCCAAAACGGCCAAATGGACACCAGAAACACCTGATTTTTGTTAATACAATGTTTTGAAATAGAATGGATTAGAAAACGTGAACTATTTATTTTAATTTTTTTAAATCTAAGAGCGCAATGCCATTTAGAGATCACGACTTCGGATTTTAACTTTTGGTGACAATTCCAGAGAATTTGAAGTTGATTGCTTATAGATAGATTCCCCATCTGGGACTTGAACCTTTTCTTCACGTATAGGGATCAATGATCTATGTACGAGTATGTCCTAACACAGACTGTAGTGTCACGTTCGCAGTTCTATCAGGTTGTCGGAAAATGCATGTAAGTTACATAATTCCTCGGTTATAGAAGGATCTGTCTTTATTGGGGTAAAACTGAAGAACGTGCTTACGTTTCTCCAAGCGAGAAGTTTTTAAGAGAACGAAACAAGTAGAATTCCGATGGCGCAAGGTCAAACCAGTAACGTGGGTGTATGAACACATCCCGTCCAAACTCCAGTAACTCTAGGCGGGTAATAAAATTTGTTTGTGGTCTTGCACGGTCGTGATGGAACTCAACTCCTCCCGACGTTTCTGGATAATAGATTCGTTCAAACTGTCCAACTGCCGACAGTGAACATCAGAATTGATTGTGTTTTCCCTTCACAGTAGCACAAAAAACAGGGAAACTTGAAAATCCCACCTCACTGACGTCATAACTTTTTTCTACTTAAGGCACACTTCCCATGCTCGATTCTAGCTCAATTTATACCAGAGGCGCCCTCCTAAATCGAGTATAATAGACGCTTTGTGATCAAAAGAGATTGCACATAGCTTTACCTAACACTGACACTGAAGATGCTTTTGCCAATACAAAGCATGACTTTATCCCAAAAGCCATGGAACTCAGAGGTTTTGATCGAGACATCAATTTGGCTCTCAGACGCCGAAAGCTGTCCACAAAGAGGTATTCTTTTACCTCCTTTACTTGTTTAGTATTACTTGACATTTCATAGCGGAAAGAATTAGCCCGGCACAGCGTCTACAAGTTATTCAGCTGTATTACGAAACACGAATGTGTTTTGTGTGCTAAGAGCTATTTGTGGTCCACATAATTGGCCTACCGAGCGCACAATTCGCTATACCATCGAAAGTTTGAAACCCAATTTTTATTATTGGGCATTTGGTGGCCTATCCAAATTGACCACATCTAGTACGTATTGAGGAAAATATAACGGCAGTAGCGGAGAGTCTACGCGATGGCCGTAATGAATCGATGAGGCGCCGTTCGCAACATCTTGGCCTCTTTTTTCGTGAGGATCTTAGTTGAACAGCATACATAATTCAATTCGTGCGAGATCTATAGCCGGACCTTCACCATCGTCACAGTTTCAGTTGTTGGGCTTTTGGAAAGGTTCAGGGATATCCACTGTTTTCGACCAAAATTTTGTTCAGCGATAAGGCCTATTTCTGGTACTAAATGGGTACGTCAGTAAGCAAAATAGCGATATTTGGGCTGCGGACAACTCGAAGAGGTTCAAGAGCTGTTATTACATTCAGACAAAAAGCGGTTTGGTGTGGTTTATGGTTATGTGCTTCAAAACTGAACCCAATCGCATCATGATAACAGACTATATGCTGCCTGAAAATGAAGTCCGTGGTCTCGAAGACAATTGGCACCAACAAGACAGTCTCACATGCCGCACAGCCCGTGTGGAGAAATTGATTCGATTCGATACAAAGTTTGCATTGATAAGCCGGCTACGATTGAGGAATTGGAGGCCAACATTACTCGAGTCATTGATCAAACACAGCTCATAATGCTCGAACGCGCCGTCGAAAATTAGAACTTCAGAATGGAGCATGTTAGACGCAGTTACGGCCAGCATTTGAAAGACATAATCTTCAAAAAATAAATTTAAGGGATGGTTCTTTTGTATGATAATAAAGATTACACGAACAAATTGAATTTTTTGATTGTTTTTTATTTTTGAAAAAAGTACCTCTAAAAGCATCACCCTTTAGCATTTGACTGGTGCTTTGGAGAAAACTGCTTAATCGGGAGAAGTACGCAATTGTAATAATAAATGTGTAGAAGTAGTTCTGTTTCCAGCGTTTAGTCAGCCTGCCATAGCTGCCATAGAAGATTTAATTGGCGTTGCACAACCACACATAATTCGCAATACGGTCAGATTATAACAAACTGGACTCTAGCAGTACAATCGGACTTTGCGCGCTTAATTTAAAAAATTCCTGCACTCGACATGAACCTTCGAGTTCGATAGGAGGTTCGACATTGTGGTCCCAAATCGACAAGCATGGAACTTTCAAAACCCAACCTTAGTGTTGTTTACGGGTAAATTCAAAGTAGACACTATAGAAGGTACAGATACTCACCGCCCAAAAACAAACGTTGCAAGCATGATTTTCAGCGTGTCTCAAACTAAACATCATGCTCTTAAAGAATGAATTAGTATCATCCTTGGAACAGGAATGAAAGACACCGCCATCCATATATTTGTTCACATTGAAAGCCATGCAGCACTGGAATCGATAAAATCAAACTTGTTTGACTCCAAATCGGTGCTACACTGCTTCAATATCTTAAAGAAGTGAAGCCAAGCTTGGTTAGAAGGGCAGAAGTGTGTTGAAGGAAATTAAGAAGCCGATAAACTGACTAGAAAAGCAGCAGCTGATACGTTTAACAGCCCTTCCGCGGCCTGCCGTATTCAGCAACAAAGTCAATGATCAAAAGTTGGGAGAACAAAGTGTGTCTTTTCTACTAGAAAAATATACCGGGTCTTTGGCAAGGTTAAAAAGCCCTCAAACGCTTCTAAAATTAATTCAAATTGTCTAATATCTTCAAAAGATATGATATCTGAAGACTGGTGAGCTGTGCCTTAAGGCGCACTGTCGGTATCACTTACGAAAACTCAGATTTGGTCAGGAAACTGAATGTCGGCTTTTTATGTAAGGAACCGCAGAACGCATTCGTACTATGTGAATGCGCATCTCCATGAGCCATAAGAAAACATTACGTTCGCAGAGAAAACCAGAACCTAAAAAAATCTGGCATCTGAAAGTGATTATGTAGCACAACAAATCTTTTACTTCACAGTGGCCACTGCAATTGGAGGGTAAATACCCGAAAAGTGAAAACAGAAAAGCGGCTTGAAATTGAACGTCTTCACTTTTTACCGAAATGCATTTGTTGCGGTGGCCAATTCAGTTGGATAAACTTAGCAGGAAAAACCCTTTGCGTCGTTCACGCTTTTGTCACTGCCACCGTTCTCACTCACCGTCACTGCAAAAGTGAAGGCTTAGCGCTCTTATAAGATAGCAGTTTTTATCGGTCTTTGTTTAAAGGTTTTTAACTTTACATTCGTCATGCAGATATTTTTTTTTTATTGTAGTAGAAAGGAGTTCACTTTCAAGTTGTGCGCTAACAATCCTATTTTCAAGAAGGTCTTTGGATAATACTCGACATGAAGGGATTTATTCATGACTGGCTAAATTCTTTGCATCAACCTTCATATATTGTACATATAATGCTGGTAAGGCATACTTCATCCCCTATTTGTCGGCGTTTACTCTCAGGTCTATCGAATCTATGATTCCCTAATAGCAGCCAAACTTCGTCTGCTGGCAATATACTTTGTGTAGAGCACCTGACCCATTTCAGTTCGAAATTCAGTGTCCCTAATTTGGCTTGATATGCAGTGCGAGCACTTTTTTACCTTTTTTTATTTTTTGTGCTATCAGCAGACGACTGATTGGATTAGGTGAGACTAAGCAATTTCCAAAGGTTAGGAGCCAAATTTGAATTTGATTTGACTATCGCCTCATTGACCGATAACGGATAAAATTCCCTTCCTTGGTCGACTCCGACATTCTGTATGATATAATATATCCGCAGAGGGAGGGCTGGCAAAGTAATGCAATAATCAAGTCAAATGAAATTGCAATTTTCACAGATGGCTCGATAACAGAGGAAGGAACAGGTTATGGTATCTTCTCAGAAGACCCAGAACTAAGAGTGACTATAAGACTACCGGACGCAAGCAGAGTCTTCCAATCAGAGGTTCTAGCTGTCCTCTGGCCGGCTGAGCTAATGCAGATAAGATCGGAATCCGGAAGAGATATCGATAGCCAGGCCGCACTTAAGGCAATTCTGACATTGTCAGGGGGCTGTCGCATAGTCCTCAAGGCATTATTTAGTCAGAACCGGGTGATATCACTGCGATATAAAAGGAAATGAACAAGCAGATGAGCTTGCAAGAAAAGGAGATCGAGCTACTCGATAATAGTGAGGTTGCTATCATCAAACCACACCTTTGCATAGTAAGGGGCACTAACGAGGAAAAAATGATAAAAAAACTACCAACTGTGTTCAATTCGAAGGCTCTCTGGCCACTTTTTGACGTCAAAAGATCTTGGGAGTTAATAAAATTAAGCAGTGATAAGCTTAGGATAATAATAGGAATCCTACCAGGACATAGTCTCCTGCGGAAACGCGCAAAGAGACTCAAATTGTCAGATACGGATATTTGCAGATTCTGCGGTAATCTGCAAACTGTCGAAGACATAAACACACATACTGTGTGAATGCGAGGCAATATAGCGTAATCGAAGAAAATTTTTAGGAAAATACTTTTTCGAAAACCTAGAGTAAATAGACGGCTCGAATTTCAAACGCCTTCTTGGCTTTTGTAAAGAAATTTTATATTTCACCAGGGAGATTGTTTAGGTTTTTGCCTTTTGAATCTAAATTCAACTGGTTCCTCAGGATCGCGATGATGCCTAGTATTTGTATGATGGCCATATCCATCACTCCCCTGTTTTAACCTAACCTAACCTATCGCTTCAT